>JASTWF010000065.1:1087670-1819459 GCA_030390025.1 Squalus acanthias | reverse complement strand
GGATGTATTGGAGAGTGTGAAGGGCTGTGTCATGATGCTGGATGTATTGGAGAGTGTGAAGGGCTGTGTCATGATGCTGGATGTATTGGAGAGTGTGAAGGGCTGTGTCATGATGCTGGATGTTTTGGAGAGTGTGAAGGGCTGTGTCATGATGCTGGATGTATTGGAGAGTGTGAAGGCTGTGTCATGATGCTGGATGATTGGAGAGTGTGAAGGGCTGGTCATGATGCTGGATGTATTGGAGAGTGTGAAGGGCTGTGTCATGATGCTGGATGTATTGGAGAGTGTGAAGGGCTGTGTCATGAAGCTGGATGTATTGGAGAGTGTGAAGGGCTGTTGTCATGATGCTGGATGTATTGGAGAGTGTGAAGGGCTGTGTCATGATGCTGGATGTATTGGAGAGTGTGAAGGGCTGTGTCATGATGCTGGATGTATTGGAGAGTGTGAAGGGCTGTGTCCATGATGCTGGATGTATTGGAGAGTGTGAAGGGCTGTGTCATGATGCTGATGTATTGGAGAGTGTGAAGGGCTGTGTCATGATGCTTGATGTATTGGAGAGTGTGAAGGGCTGTGTCATGATGCTGGATGTATTGGAGAGTGTGAAGGGCTGTGTCATGATGCTGGATGTATTGGAGAGTGTGAAGGGCTGTGTCATGATGCTGGATGTATTGGAGAGTGTGAAGGCTGTGTCATGATGCTGGATGTATTGGAGAGTGTGAAGGGCTGTGTCATGATGCTGGATGTATTGGAGAGTGTGAAGGGCTGTGTCATGATGCTGGATGTATTGGAGAGTGTGAAGGGCTGTGTCATGATGCTGGATGTATTGGAGAGTGTGAAGGGCTGTGTCATGATGCTGGATGTATTGGAGAGTGTGAAGGGCTGTGTCATGATGCTGGATGTATTGGAGAGTGTGAAGGGCTGTGTCATGATGCTGGATGTATTGGAGAGTGTGAAGGGCTGTGTCATGATGCTGGATGTATTGGAGAGTGTGAAGGGCTGTGTCATGATGCTGGATGTATTGGAGAGTGTGAAGGGCTGTGTCATGATGCTGGATGTATTGGAGAGTGTGAAGGGCTGTGTCATGATGCTGGATGTATTGGAGAGTGTGAAGGGCTGTGTCATGATGCTGGATGTATTGGAGAGTGTGAAGGGCTGTGTCATGATGCTGGATGTATTGGAGAGTGTGAAGGGCTGTGTCATGATGCTGGATGTATTGGAGAGTGTGAAGGGCTGTGTCATGATGCTGGATGTATTGGAGAGTGTGAAGGGCTGTGTCATGATGCTGGATGTATTGGAGAGTGTGAAGGGCTGTGTCATGATGCTGGATGTATTGGAGAGTGTGAAGGGCTGTGTCATGATGCTGGATGTATTGGAGAGTGTGAAGGGCTGTGTCATGATGCTGGATGTATTGGAGAGTGTGAAGGGCTGTGTCATGATGCTGGATGTATTGGAGAGTGTGAAGGGCTGTGTCATGATGCTGGATGTATTGGAGAGTGTGAAGGGCTGTGTCATGATGCTGGATGTATTGGAGAGTGTGAAGGGCTGTGTCATGATGCTGGATGTATTGGAGAGTGTGAAGGGCTGTGTCATGATGCTGGATGTATTGGAGAGTGTGAAGGGCTGTGTCATGATGCTGGATGTATTGGAGAGTGTGAAGGGCTGTGTCATGATGCTGGATGTATTGGAGAGTGTGAAGGGCTGTGTCATGATGCTGGATGTATTGGAGAGTGTGAAGGGCTGTGTCATGATGCTGGATGTATTGGAGAGTGTGAAGGGCTGTGTCATGATGCTGGATGTATTGGAGAGTGTGAAGGGCTGTGTCATGATGCTGGATGTATTGGAGAGTGTGAAGGGCTGTGTCATGATGCTGGATGTATTGGAGAGTGTGAAGGGCTGTGTCATGATGCTGGATGTATTGGAGAGTGTGAAGGGCTGTGTCATGATGCTGGATGTATTGGAGAGTGTGAAGGGCTGTGTCATGATGCTGGATGTATTGGAGAGTGTGAAGGGCTGTGTCATGATGCTGGATGTATTGGAGAGTGTGAAGGGCTGTGTCATGATGCTGGATGTATTGGAGAGTGTGAAGGGCTGTGTCATGATGCTGGATGTATTGGAGAGTGTGAAGGGCTGTGTCATGATGCTGGATGTATTGGAGAGTGTGAAGGGCTGTGTCATGATGCTGGATGTATTGGAGAGTGTGAAGGCTGTGTCATGATGCTGGATGTATTGGAGAGTGTGAAGGGCTGTGTCATGATGCTGGATGTATTGGAGAGTGTGAAGGGCTGTGTCATGATGCTGGATGTATTGGAGAGTGTGAAGGGCTGTGTCATGATGCTGGATGTATTGGAGAGTGTGAAGGGCTGTGTCATGATGCTGGATGTATTGGAGAGTGTGAAGGGCTGTGTCATGATGCTGGATGTATTGGAGAGTGTGAAGGGCTGTGTCATGATGCTGGATGTATTGGAGAGTGTGAAGGGCTGTGTCATGATGCTGGATGTATTGGAGAGTGTGAAGGGCTGTGTCATGATGCTGGATGTATTGGAGAGTGTGAAGGGCTGTGTCATGATGCTGGATGTATTGGAGAGTGTGAAGGGCTGTGTCATGATGCTGGATGTATTGGAGAGTGTGAAGGGCTGTGTCATGATGCTGGATGTATTGGAGAGTGTGAAGGGCTGTGTCATGATGCTGGATGTATTGGAGAGTGTGAAGGGCTGTGTCATGATGCTGGATGTATTGGAGAGTGTGAAGGGCTGTGTCATGATGCTGGATGTATTGGAGAGTGTGAAGGGCTGTGTCATGATGCTGGATGTATTGGAGAGTGTGAAGGGCTGTGTCATGATGCTGGATGTATTGGAGAGTGTGAAGGGCTGTGTCATGATGCTGGATGTATTGGAGAGTGTGAAGGGCTGTGTCATGATGCTGGATGTATTGGAGAGTGTGAAGGGCTGTGTCATGATGCTGGATGTATTGGAGAGTGTGAAGGGCTGTGTCATGATGCTGGATGTATTGGAGAGTGTGAAGGGCTGTGTCATGATGCTGGATGTATTGGAGAGTGTGAAGGGCTGTGTCATGATGCTGGATGTATTGGAGAGTGTGAAGGGCTGTGTCATGATGCTGGATGTATTGGAGAGTGTGAAGGGCTGTGTCATGATGCTGGATGTATTGGAGAGTGTGAAGGGCTGTGTCATGATGCTGGATGTATTGGAGAGTGTGAAGGGCTGTGTCATGATGCTGGATGTATTGGAGAGTGTGAAGGGCTGTGTCATGATGCTGGATGTATTGGAGAGTGTGAAGGGCTGTGTCATGATGCTGGATGTATTGGAGAGTGTGAAGGGCTGTGTCATGATGCTGGATGTATTGGAGAGTGTGAAGGGCTGTGTCATGATGCTGGATGTATTGGAGAGTGTGAAGGGCTGTGTCATGATGCTGGATGTATTGGAGAGTGTGAAGGGCTGTGTCATGATGCTGGATGTATTGGAGAGTGTGAAGGGCTGTGTCATGATGCTGGATGTATTGGAGAGTGTGAAGGGCTGTGTCATGATGCTGGATGTATTGGAGAGTGTGAAGGGCTGTGTCATGATGCTGGATGTATTGGAGAGTGTGAAGGGCTGTGTCATGATGCTGGATGTATTGGAGAGTGTGAAGGGCTGTGTCATGATGCTGGATGTATTGGAGAGTGTGAAGGGCTGTGTCATGATGCTGGATGTATTGGAGAGTGTGAAGGGCTGTGTCATGATGCTGGATGTATTGGAGAGTGTGAAGGGCTGTGTCATGATGCTGGATGTATTGGAGAGTGTGAAGGGCTGTGTCATGATGCTGGATGTATTGGAGAGTGTGAAGGGCTGTGTCATGATGCTGGATGTATTGGAGAGTGTGAAGGGCTGTGTCATGATGCTGGATGTATTGGAGAGTGTGAAGGGCTGTGTCATGATGCTGGATGTATTGGAGAGTGTGAAGGGCTGTGTCATGATGCTGGATGTATTGGAGAGTGTGAAGGGCTGTGTCATGATGCTGGATGTATTGGAGAGTGTGAAGGGCTGTGTCATGATGCTGGATGTATTGGAGAGTGTGAAGGGCTGTGTCATGATGCTGGATGTATTGGAGAGTGTGAAGGGCTGTGTCATGATGCTGGATGTATTGGAGAGTGTGAAGGGCTGTGTCATGATGCTGGATGTATTGGAGAGTGTGAAGGGCTGTGTCATGATGCTGGATGTATTGGAGAGTGTGAAGGGCTGTGTCATGATGCTGGATGTATTGGAGAGTGTGAAGGGCTGTGTCATGATGCTGGATGTATTGGAGAGTGTGAAGGGCTGTGTCATGATGCTGGATGTATTGGAGAGTGTGAAGGGCTGTGTCATGATGCTGGATGTATTGGAGAGTGTGAAGGGCTGTGTCATGATGCTGGATGTATTGGAGAGTGTGAAGGGCTGTGTCATGATGCTGGATGTATTGGAGAGTGTGAAGGGCTGTGTCATGATGCTGGATGTATTGGAGAGTGTGAAGGGCTGTGTCATGATGCTGGATGTATTGGAGAGTGTGAAGGGCTGTGTCATGATGCTGGATGTATTGGAGAGTGTGAAGGGCTGTGTCATGATGCTGGATGTATTGGAGAGTGTGAAGGGCTGTGTCATGATGCTGGATGTATTGGAGAGTGTGAAGGGCTGTGTCATGATGCTGGATGTATTGGAGAGTGTGAAGGGCTGTGTCATGATGCTGGATGTATTGGAGAGTGTGAAGGGCTGTGTCATGATGCTGGATGTATTGGAGAGTGTGAAGGGCTGTGTCATGATGCTGGATGTATTGGAGAGTGTGAAGGGCTGTGTCATGATGCTGGATGTATTGGAGAGTGTGAAGGGCTGTGTCATGATGCTGGATGTATTGGAGAGTGTGAAGGCTGTGTCATGATGCTGGATGTATTGGAGAGTGTGAAGGGCTGTGTCATGATGCTGGATGTATTGGAGAGTGTGAAGGGCTGTGTCATGATGCTGGATGTATTGGAGAGTGTGAAGGGCTGTGTCATGATGCTGGATGTATTGGAGAGTGTGAAGGGCTGTGTCATGATGCTGGATGTATTGGAGAGTGTGAAGGGCTGTGTCATGATGCTGGATGTATTGGAGAGTGTGAAGGGCTGTGTCATGATGCTGGATGTATTGGAGAGTGTGAAGGGCTGTGTCATGATGCTGGATGTATTGGAGAGTGTGAAGGGCTGTGTCATGATGCTGGATGTATTGGAGAGTGTGAAGGGCTGTGTCATGATGCTGGATGTATTGGAGAGTGTGAAGGGCTGTGTCATGATGCTGGATGTATTGGAGAGTGTGAAGGGCTGTGTCATGATGCTGGATGTATTGGAGAGTGTGAAGGGCTGTGTCATGATGCTGGATGTATTGGAGAGTGTGAAGGGCTGTGTCATGATGCTGGATGTATTGGAGAGTGTGAAGGGCTGTGTCATGATGCTGGATGTATTGGAGAGTGTGAAGGGCTGTGTCATGATGCTGGATGTATTGGAGAGTGTGAAGGGCTGTGTCATGATGCTGGATGTATTGGAGAGTGTGAAGGGCTGTGTCATGATGCTGGATGTATTGGAGAGTGTGAAGGGCTGTGTCATGATGCTGGATGTATTGGAGAGTGTGAAGGGCTGTGTCATGATGCTGGATGTATTGGAGAGTGTGAAGGGCTGTGTCATGATGCTGGATGTATTGGAGAGTGTGAAGGGCTGTGTCATGATGCTGGATGTATTGGAGAGTGTGAAGGGCTGTGTCATGATGCTGGATGTATTGGAGAGTGTGAAGGGCTGTGTCATGATGCTGGATGTATTGGAGAGTGTGAAGGGCTGTGTCATGATGCTGGATGTATTGGAGAGTGTGAAGGGCTGTGTCATGATGCTGGATGTATTGGAGAGTGTGAAGGGCTGTGTCATGATGCTGGATGTATTGGAGAGTGTGAAGGGCTGTGTCATGATGCTGGATGTATTGGAGAGTGTGAAGGGCTGTGTCATGATGCTGGATGTATTGGAGAGTGTGAAGGCTGTGTCATGATGCTGGATGTATTGGAGAGTGTGAAGGGCTGTGTCATGATGCTGGATGTATTGGAGAGTGTGAAGGGCTGTGTCATGATGCTGGATGTATTGGAGAGTGTGAAGGGCTGTGTCATGATGCTGGATGTATTGGAGAGTGTGAAGGGCTGTGTCATGATGCTGGATGTATTGGAGAGTGTGAAGGGCTGTGTCATGATGCTGGATGTATTGGAGAGTGTGAAGGGCTGTGTCATGATGCTGGATGTATTGGAGAGTGTGAAGGCTGTGTCATGATGCTGGATGTATTGGAGAGTGTGAAGGCTGTGTCATGATGCTGGATGTATTGGAGAGTGTGAAGGGCTGTGTCATGATGCTGGATGTATTGGAGAGTGTGAAGGGCTGTGTCATGATGCTGGATGTATTGGAGAGTGTGAAGGGCTGTGTCATGATGCTGGATGTATTGGAGAGTGTGAAGGGCTGTGTCATGATGCTGGATGTATTGGAGAGTGTGAAGGGCTGTGTCATGATGCTGGATGTATTGGAGAGTGTGAAGGGCTGTGTCATGATGCTGGATGTATTGGAGAGTGTGAAGGGCTGTGTCATGATGCTGGATGTATTGGAGAGTGTGAAGGGCTGTGTCATGATGCTGGATGTATTGGAGAGTGTGAAGGGCTGTGTCATGATGCTGGATGTATTGGAGAGTGTGAAGGGCTGTGTCATGATGCTGGATGTATTGGAGAGTGTGAAGGGCTGTGTCATGATGCTGGATGTATTGGAGAGTGTGAAGGGCTGTGTCATGATGCTGGATGTATTGGAGAGTGTGAAGGGCTGTGTCATGATGCTGGATGTATTGGAGAGTGTGAAGGGCTGTGTCATGATGCTGGATGTATTGGAGAGTGTGAAGGGCTGTGTCATGATGCTGGATGTATTGGAGAGTGTGAAGGGCTGTGTCATGATGCTGGATGTATTGGAGAGTGTGAAGGGCTGTGTCATGATGCTGGATGTATTGGAGAGTGTGAAGGGCTGTGTCATGATGCTGGATGTATTGGAGAGTGTGAAGGGCTGTGTCATGATGCTGGATGTATTGGAGAGTGTGAAGGGCTGTGTCATGATGCTGGATGTATTGGAGAGTGTGAAGGGCTGTGTCATGATGCTGGATGTATTGGAGAGTGTGAAGGGCTGTGTCATGATGCTGGATGTATTGGAGAGTGTGAAGGGCTGTGTCATGATGCTGGATGTATTGGAGAGTGTGAAGGGCTGTGTCATGATGCTGGATGTATTGGAGAGTGTGAAGGGCTGTGTCATGATGCTGGATGTATTGGAGAGTGTGAAGGGCTGTGTCATGATGCTGGATGTATTGGAGAGTGTGAAGGGCTGTGTCATGATGCTGGATGTATTGGAGAGTGTGAAGGGCTGTGTCATGATGCTGGATGTATTGGAGAGTGTGAAGGGCTGTGTCATGATGCTGGATGTATTGGAGAGTGTGAAGGGCTGTGTCATGATGCTGGATGTATTGGAGAGTGTGAAGGGCTGTGTCATGATGCTGGATGTATTGGAGAGTGTGAAGGGCTGTGTCATGATGCTGGATGTATTGGAGAGTGTGAAGGGCTGTGTCATGATGCTGGATGTATTGGAGAGTGTGAAGGGCTGTGTCATGATGCTGGATGTATTGGAGAGTGTGAAGGGCTGTGTCATGATGCTGGATGTATTGGAGAGTGTGAAGGGCTGTGTCATGATGCTGGATGTATTGGAGAGTGTGAAGGGCTGTGTCATGATGCTGGATGTATTGGAGAGTGTGAAGGGCTGTGTCATGATGCTGGATGTATTGGAGAGTGTGAAGGGCTGTGTCATGATGCTGGATGTATTGGAGAGTGTGAAGGGCTGTGTCATGATGCTGGATGTATTGGAGAGTGTGAAGGGCTGTGTCATGATGCTGGATGTATTGGAGAGTGTGAAGGGCTGTGTCATGATGCTGGATGTATTGGAGAGTGTGAAGGGCTGTGTCATGATGCTGGATGTATTGGAGAGTGTGAAGGGCTGTGTCATGATGCTGGATGTATTGGAGAGTGTGAAGGGCTGTGTCATGATGCTGGATGTATTGGAGAGTGTGAAGGGCTGTGTCATGATGCTGGATGTATTGGAGAGTGTGAAGGGCTGTGTCATGATGCTGGATGTATTGGAGAGTGTGAAGGGCTGTGTCATGATGCTGGATGTATTGGAGAGTGTGAAGGGCTGTGTCATGATGCTGGATGTATTGGAGAGTGTGAAGGGCTGTGTCATGATGCTGGATGTATTGGAGAGTGTGAAGGGCTGTGTCATGATGCTGGATGTATTGGAGAGTGTGAAGGGCTGTGTCATGATGCTGGATGTATTGGAGAGTGTGAAGGGCTGTGTCATGATGCTGGATGTATTGGAGAGTGTGAAGGGCTGTGTCATGATGCTGGATGTATTGGAGAGTGTGAAGGGCTGTGTCATGATGCTGGATGTATTGGAGAGTGTGAAGGGCTGTGTCATGATGCTGGATGTATTGGAGAGTGTGAAGGGCTGTGTCATGATGCTGGATGTATTGGAGAGTGTGAAGGGCTGTGTCATGATGCTGGATGTATTGGAGAGTGTGAAGGGCTGTGTCATGATGCTGGATGTATTGGAGAGTGTGAAGGGCTGTGTCATGATGCTGGATGTATTGGAGAGTGTGAAGGGCTGTGTCATGATGCTGGATGTATTGGAGAGTGTGAAGGGCTGTGTCATGATGCTGGATGTATTGGAGAGTGTGAAGGGCTGTGTCATGATGCTGGATGTATTGGAGAGTGTGAAGGGCTGTGTCATGATGCTGGATGTATTGGAGAGTGTGAAGGGCTGTGTCATGATGCTGGATGTATTGGAGAGTGTGAAGGGCTGTGTCATGATGCTGGATGTATTGGAGAGTGTGAAGGGCTGTGTCATGATGCTGGATGTATTGGAGAGTGTGAAGGGCTGTGTCATGATGCTGGATGTATTGGAGAGTGTGAAGGGCTGTGTCATGATGCTGGATGTATTGGAGAGTGTGAAGGGCTGTGTCATGATGCTGGATGTATTGGAGAGTGTGAAGGGCTGTGTCATGATGCTGGATGTATTGGAGAGTGTGAAGGGCTGTGTCATGATGCTGGATGTATTGGAGAGTGTGAAGGGCTGTGTCATGATGCTGGATGTATTGGAGAGTGTGAAGGGCTGTGTCATGATGCTGGATGTATTGGAGAGTGTGAAGGGCTGTGTCATGATGCTGGATGTATTGGAGAGTGTGAAGGGCTGTGTCATGATGCTGGATGTATTGGAGAGTGTGAAGGGCTGTGTCATGATGCTGGATGTATTGGAGAGTGTGAAGGGCTGTGTCATGATGCTGGATGTATTGGAGAGTGTGAAGGGCTGTGTCATGATGCTGGATGTATTGGAGAGTGTGAAGGGCTGTGTCATGATGCTGGATGTATTGGAGAGTGTGAAGGGCTGTGTCATGATGCTGGATGTATTGGAGAGTGTGAAGGGCTGTGTCATGATGCTGGATGTATTGGAGAGTGTGAAGGGCTGTGTCATGATGCTGGATGTATTGGAGAGTGTGAAGGGCTGTGTCATGATGCTGGATGTATTGGAGAGTGTGAAGGGCTGTGTCATGATGCTGGATGTATTGGAGAGTGTGAAGGGCTGTGTCATGATGCTGGATGTATTGGAGAGTGTGAAGGGCTGTGTCATGATGCTGGATGTATTGGAGAGTGTGAAGGGCTGTGTCATGATGCTGGATGTATTGGAGAGTGTGAAGGGCTGTGTCATGATGCTGGATGTATTGGAGAGTGTGAAGGGCTGTGTCATGATGCTGGATGTATTGGAGAGTGTGAAGGGCTGTGTCATGATGCTGGATGTATTGGAGAGTGTGAAGGGCTGTGTCATGATGCTGGATGTATTGGAGAGTGTGAAGGGCTGTGTCATGATGCTGGATGTATTGGAGAGTGTGAAGGGCTGTGTCATGATGCTGGATGTATTGGAGAGTGTGAAGGGCTGTGTCATGATGCTGGATGTATTGGAGAGTGTGAAGGGCTGTGTCATGATGCTGGATGTATTGGAGAGTGTGAAGGGCTGTGTCATGATGCTGGATGTATTGGAGAGTGTGAAGGGCTGTGTCATGATGCTGGATGTATTGGAGAGTGTGAAGGGCTGTGTCATGATGCTGGATGTATTGGAGAGTGTGAAGGGCTGTGTCATGATGCTGGATGTATTGGAGAGTGTGAAGGGCTGTGTCATGATGCTGGATGTATTGGAGAGTGTGAAGGGCTGTGTCATGATGCTGGATGTATTGGAGAGTGTGAAGGGCTGTGTCATGATGCTGGATGTATTGGAGAGTGTGAAGGGCTGTGTCATGATGCTGGATGTATTGGAGAGTGTGAAGGGCTGTGTCATGATGCTGGATGTATTGGAGAGTGTGAAGGGCTGTGTCATGATGCTGGATGTATTGGAGAGTGTGAAGGGCTGTGTCATGATGCTGGATGTATTGGAGAGTGTGAAGGGCTGTGTCATGATGCTGGATGTATTGGAGAGTGTGAAGGGCTGTGTCATGATGCTGGATGTATTGGAGAGTGTGAAGGGCTGTGTCATGATGCTGGATGTATTGGAGAGTGTGAAGGGCTGTGTCATGATGCTGGATGTATTGGAGAGTGTGAAGGGCTGTGTCATGATGCTGGATGTATTGGAGAGTGTGAAGGGCTGTGTCATGATGCTGGATGTATTGGAGAGTGTGAAGGGCTGTGTCATGATGCTGGATGTATTGGAGAGTGTGAAGGGCTGTGTCATGATGCTGGATGTATTGGAGAGTGTGAAGGGCTGTGTCATGATGCTGGATGTATTGGAGAGTGTGAAGGGCTGTGTCATGATGCTGGATGTATTGGAGAGTGTGAAGGGCTGTGTCATGATGCTGGATGTATTGGAGAGTGTGAAGGGCTGTGTCATGATGCTGGATGTATTGGAGAGTGTGAAGGGCTGTGTCATGATGCTGGATGTATTGGAGAGTGTGAAGGGCTGTGTCATGATGCTGGATGTATTGAGAGTGTGAAGGGCTGTGTCATGATGCTGGATGTATTGGAGAGTGTGAAGGGCTGTGTCATGATGCTGGATGTATTGGAGAGTGTGAAGGGCTGTGTCATGATGCTGGATGTATTGGAGAGTGTGAAGGGCTGTGTCATGATGCTGGATGTATTGGAGAGTGTGAAGGGCTGTGTCATGATGCTGGATGTATTGGAGAGTGTGAAGGGCTGTGTCATGATGCTGGATGTATTGGAGAGTGTGAAGGGCTGTGTCATGATGCTGGATGTTTTGGAGAGTGTGAAGGGCTGTGTCATGATGCTGGATGTATTGGAGAGTGTGAAGGGCTGTGTCATGATGCTGGATGTATTGGAGAGTGTGAAGGGCTGTGTCATGATGCTGGATGTATTGGAGAGTGTGAAGGGCTGTGTCATGATGCTGGATGTATTGGAGAGTGTGAAGGGCTGTGTCATGATGCTGGATGTATTGGAGAGTGTGAAGGGCTGTGTCATGATGCTGGATGTATTGGAGAGTGTGAAGGTCTGTGTCATGATGCTGGATGTATGGAGAGTGTGAAGGGCTGTGTCATGATGCAGGATGTATTGGAGTGAATGAAGGGCTGTGTCATGATGCTGGATGTTTTGGAGAGTGTGAAGGGCTGTGTCATGATGCTGGATGTATTGGAGAGTGTGAAGGGCTGTGTCATGATGCTGGATGTACTGGAGAGTGTGAAGGGCTGTGTCATGATGCTGGATGTATTGGAGAGTGTGAAGGGCTGTGTCATGATGCTGGATGTATTGGAGAGTGTGAAGGGCTGTGTCATGATGCTGGATGTATTGGAGTGTGTGAAGGGCTGTGTCATGATGCTGGATGTATTGGAGAGTGTGAAGGGCTGTGTCATGATGCTGGATGTATTGGAGAGTGTGAAGGGCTGTGTCATGATGCTGGATGTATTGGAGAGTGTGAAGGCTGTGTCATGATGCTGGATCTATTGGAGAGTGTGAAGGGCTGTGTCATGATGCTGGATGTATTGGAGAGTATAAAGGGCTGTGTCATGATGCTCGATCTATTGGAGAGAGTGAAGGGCTGTGTCATGATGCTGGATGTATTGGAGAGTATGAAGGGCTGTGTCATGATGCTCGATCTATTGGAGAGTGTGAAGTGCTGTGTCATGATGCTGGATGTTTTGGAGAGTGTGAAGGGCTGTGTCATGATGCTGGATGTATAGGAGAGTGTGAAGGGCTGTGTCATGATGATGGATGTATTGGAGAGTGTGAAGGGCTGTGTCATGACGCTGGATGTATAGGAGAGTGTGAAGGGCTGTGTCATGATGCTGGATGTTTTGGAGAGTGTGAAGGGCTGTGTCATGATGCTGGATGTATTGGCGAGTGTGAAGGTCTGTGTCATGATGCTGGATGTATTGGAGAGTGTGAAGGGCTGTGTCATGATGCTGGATGTTTTGTAGAGTGTGAATGGCTGTGTCATGATGCTGGATTTATTGGAGAGTGTGAAGGGCTGTGTCATGATGCTGGATGTATTGGAGAGTGTGAAGGGCTGTGTCATGATGCATGATGTATTGGTGAGTGTGAAGGGCTGTGTCATGATGCTGGATCTATTGGTGAGTGTGAAGCCGTGTGCCATGATGCTGGATGTACTGAAGAGTGTGAAGGGCTGTGTCATGATGCTGGATGTATTGGAGAGTGTGAAGGGCTGTGTCATGATGCTGGATGTATTGGAGAGTGTGAAGGGCTGTGTCATGATGCTGGATGTGCTGAAGAGTGTGAGGGGCTGTGTCATGATGCTGGATGTAGTGGCGAGTGTGATGGTCTGTGTCATGATGCTGGTTGCACTGGAGAGTGTGAAGGGCTGTGTCATGATGCTGATGTATTGGAGAGTGTGAAGGGCTGTGTCATGATGCTGGATGTATTGGAGAGTGTGAATGGCTGTGTCATGATGCTGGATTTATTGGAGAGTGTGAAGGGCTGTGTCATGATGCTGGATGGTTTGGAGTGTGTGAAGGGCTGTGTCATGATGCTGGATGTATTGGGAGTGTGAAGTGCTGTGTCATGCTGTTGGATGTATTGGGAGTGTGAAGGGCTGTGTCATGATGCTGGATGTATTGGTGAGTGTGAAGGCGTGTGCCATGATGCTGGATGTACTGGAGAGTGTGAAGCGCTGTGTCATGATGCTGGATATATTGCAGAGTGTGAAGGCCTGTGCCATGATGCTGGATGTATTGGAGAGTGTGAAGGGCTGTGTCATGATGCTGGATGTATTGGAGAGTGTGAAGGGCTGTTTCATGATTCTGGATGTATTGGAGAGTGTGAAGGGCTGTGTCATGATGCTGGTTGCACTGGAGAGTGTGAAGGGCTGTGTCATGATGGTGGATGTATTGGAGAGTGTGAAGGGCTGTGTCATGATGCTGGATGTTTTGCAGAGTGTGAAGGGCTGTGTCATGATGCTGGATGTATTGGCGAGTGTGAAGGTCTGTGTCATGAAGCTGGATGTATTGGAGAGTGTGAACGTCTGCGTCATGATGCTGGATGTTTTGGAGAGTGTGAAGGGCTGTGTCATGATGCTGGATGTATTGGCGAGTGTGAAGTGCTGTGTCATGATGCTGGATGTATTGGAGAGTGTGAAGGGCTGCGTCATGATGCTGAATGTTTTGGAGAGTGTGAAGGGCTCTGTCATGATGCTGGATTTATTGGAGAGTGTGAAGGGCTGTGTCATGATTCTGGATGTATTGGAGAGTGTGAAGGGCTGTGTCATGATGCTGGATGTATTGGAGAGTGTGAAGTGCTGTGTCATGATGCTGGATGTATTGGAGTGTGTGAAGGGCTGTGTCATGATGCTGGATGTTTGGGAGAGTGTGAAGGTCTGTGTCATGATGCTGGATGTATTGGAGTGTGTGTCGGGCTGTGTCATGATACTGGATGCACTGGAGAGTGTGAAGGGCTTTGTCATGATGCTGGATGTATTGGAGAGTGTGAGGGGCTATAACATGAAGCTGGATGTTTTGGAATGTGTGAAGTTCTGTGTCATGATGCTGGATGTATTGGAGAGTGTGAACGGTTGTGTCATGATGCTGGATGTATTGGAGTGTGTGAAGGGCTGTGTCATGATGGCGGGTCTATTGGAGAGTGTGAATGGCTGTGTCATGATGCTGGATGTATTGGAGAGTATGAAGGGCTGTGTCATGATGCTGGATGTTTTGGAGAGTGTGAAGGACTGTGTCATGATGCTGGATGTATTGGAGAGTGTGAAGGGCTGTGTCATGATGCTGGATGTATTGGAGAGTGTGAAGGGCTGTGTCATGATGCTGGATGTTTTGGAGAGTGTGAAGGGCTGTGTCATGATGCTGGATGTATTGGAGAGTGTGAAGTGCTGTGTCATGATGCTGGATGTATTGGAGAGTGTGAAGGGCTGTGTCATGATGCTGGATGTATTGGGAGAGTGAAGGGCTGTGTCATGATGCTGGATGTATTGGAGAGTGTGAAGGGCTGTGTCCATGATGCTGGATGTACTGGAGAGTGTGAAGCGCTGTGTCATAATGCTGGATATATTGCAGAGTGTGAAGGCCTGTGCCATGATGCTGGATGTATTGGAGAGTGTGAAGGGCTGTGTCATGATGCTGGATGTATTGGAGAGTGTGAAGGGCTGTTTCATGATTCTGGATGTATTGAGAGTGTGAAGGCTGTGTCATGATGCTGGTTGCACTGGAGAGTGTGAAGGGCTGTGTCATGATGCTGGATGTATTGGAGAGTGTGAAGGGCTGTGTCATGATGCTGGATGTTTTGCAGAGTGTGAAGGGCTGTGTCATGATGCTGGATGTATTGGAGAGTGTGAAGGTCTGTGTCATGATGCTGGATGTATTGAGAGTGTGAACGTCTGCGTCATGATGCTGAATGTTTTGGAGAGTGTGAAGGGCTGTGTCATGATGCTGGATTTATTGGAGAGTGTGAAGGGCTGTGTCATGATGCTGGATGTATTGGAGAGTGTGAAGGGCTGCGTCATGATGCTGGATGTATTGGAGAGTGTGAAGGGCTGTGTCATGATGCTGGTTGTATTGGAGAGTGTGAAGTGTTGTGTCATGATTCTGGATGTATTGGAGAGTGTGAAGGGCTGTGTCATGATGCTGGATGTGCTGAAGAGTGTGAGGGGCTGTGTCATGATGCTGGATGTATTGGAGAGTGTAGAGGGCTGTGTCATGATGCTGGATGTATTGGAGTGTGTGAAGGGCTTTCTCATGATGCTGGATGTATTGATGTGTGTGTAGGGCTGTGTCTTGATGCTGGATGCACTGGAGAGTGTGAAGGGCTGTGTCATGATGCTGGATGTATTGGACAGTGTGAAGGGCAGTGTCATGATGCTGGATGTATTTGAGAGTGTGAGGGGCTATAACATGATGCTGGATGTATTGGAGAGTGTGAAGGGCTGTGTCATGATGCTGGATGTATTGGAGAGTGTGAAGTGCTGTGTCATGATGCTGGATGTATTGGAGTGTGTGAAGGGCTGTGTCATGATGCTGGATGTATTGGAGTGTGTGTCGGGATGTGCAATGATACTGGATGCACTGGAGAGTGTGAAGGGCTGTGTCATGATGCTGGATGTATTGGAGAGTGTGAGGGGCTATAACTTGAAACTGGATGTTTTGGTATGTGTGAAGTTCTGTGTCATGATGCTGGATGTATTGGAGAGTGTGAACGGTTGTGTCATGATGCTGGATGTATTGGAGTGTGTGAAGGGCTGTGTCATGATGCTCAATGTTTTGGAGAGTGTGAAGGGCTGTGTCATGATGCTGGATTTATTGGAGAGTGTGAAGGGCCGTGTCATGATGCTGGATGGTTTGGAGTGTGTGAAGGGCTGTGTCATGATGCTGGCTGTATTGGAGAGTGTGAAGTGCTGTGTCATGATGCTGGATATATTGGAGAGTGTGAAGGCCTGTGCCATGATGCTGGATGTATTGGAGAGTGTGAAGGGCTGTGTCATGATGCTGGATGTATTGGAGAGTGTGAAGGGCTGTTTCATGATTCTGGATGTATTGGAGAGTGTGAAGGGCTGTGTCATGATGCTGGTTGCACTGGAGAGTGTGAAGGGCTGTGTCATGATGCTGGATGTATTGGAGAGTGTGAAGGGCTGTGTCATGATGCTGGATGTTTTGCAGAGTGTGAAGGGCTGTGTCATGATTCTGGATGTATTGGAGAGTGTGAAGGGCTGTGTCATGATGCTGGATGTGCTGAGAGTGTGAGGGCTGTGTCATGATGCTGGATGTATTGGAGAGTGTGAAGGGCTGTGTCATGATGCTGGATGTATTGGAGAGTGTGAAGGGCTGTGTCATGATGCTGGATGTATTGAGTGTGTGAAGGGCTGTGTCATGATGCTGGATGCACTGGAGAGTGTGAAGGGCTGTGTCATGATGCTGGATGTATTGGAGAGTGTGAAGGGCTGTGTCATGATGCTGGATGTATTTGAGAGTGTGAGGGGCTGTGTCATGATGCTGGATGTATTGGAGAGTGTGAAGGGCTGTGTCATGATGCTGGATGTATTGGAGAGTGTGAAGTGCTGTGTCATGATGCTGGATGTATTGGAGTGTTTGAAGGGCTGTGTCATGATGCTGGATGTTTGGGAGAGTGTGAAGGTCTGTGTCATGATGCTGGATGTATTGGAGTGTGTGTCGGGATGTGTCATGATACTGGATGCACTGGAGAGTGTGAAGGGCTGTGTCATGATGCTGGATGTATTGGAGAGTGTGAGGGGCTATAACATGAAACTGGATGTTTTGGAATGTGTGAAGTTCTGTGTCATGATGCTGGATGTATTGGAGAGTGTGAACGGTTGTGTCATGATGCTGGATGTATTGGAGTGTGTGAAGGGCTGTGTCATGATGCTGAATGTTTTGGAGAGTGTGAAGGGCTGTGTCATGATGCTGGATTTATTGGAGAGTGTGAAGGGCCGTGTCATGATGCTGGATGGTTTGGAGTGTGTGAAGGGCTGTGTCATGATGCTGGATGTATTGGAGAGTGTGAAGTGCTGTGTCATGATGCTGGATATATTGGAGAGTGTGAAGGCCTGTGCCATGATGCTGGATGTAGTGGAGAGTGTGAAGGGCTGTGTCATGATGCTGGATGTATTGGAGAGTGTGAAGGGCTGTTTCATGATTCTGGATGTGTTGGAGAGTGTGAAGGGCTGTGTCATGATGCTGGTTGCACTGGAGAGTGTGAAGGGCTGTGTCATGATGGTGGATGTATTGGAGAGTGTGAAGGGCTGTGTCATGATGCTGGATGTTTTGCAGAGTGTGAAGGGCTGTGTCATGATGCTGGATGTATTGGCGAGTGTGAAGGTCTGTGTCATGAAGCTGGATGTATTGGAGAGTGTGAACGTCTGCGTCATGATGCTGAATGTTTTGGAGAGTGTGAAGGGCAGTGTCATGATGCTGGATTTATTGGAGAGTGTGAAGGGCTGTGTCATGATGCTGGATGTATTGGAGAGTGTGAAGGGCTGCGTCATGATGCTGGATGTATTGGGAGTGTGAAGGGCTGTGTCATGATGCTGGTTGTATTGGAGAGTGTGAAGGGTTGTGTCATGATTGTGGATGTATTGGAGAGTGTGAAGGGCTGTGTCATGATGCTGGATGAGCTGAAGAGTGTGAGGGGCTGTGTCATGATGCTGGATGTATTGGAGAGTGTAGAGGGCTGTGTCATGATGCTGGATGTATTGGAGTGTGTGAAGGCTTTCTCATGATGCTGGATGTATTGATGTGTGTGTAGGGCTGTTTCTTGATGCTGGATGCACTGGAGAGTGTGAAGGGCTGTGTCATGATGCTGGATGTATTGGACAGTGTGAAGGGCAGTGTCATGATGCTGGATGTATTTGAGAGTGTGAGGGGCTATAACATGATGTTGGATGTATTGGAGAGTGTGAAGGGCTGTGTCATGATGCTGGATGTATTGGAGAGTGTGAAGTGCTGTGTCATGATGCTGGATGTATTGGAGTGTGTGAAGGGCTGTGTCATGATGCTGGATGTTTG
This sequence comes from Squalus acanthias, assembly GCA_030390025.1. NCBI lineage: Eukaryota > Metazoa > Chordata > Chondrichthyes > Squaliformes > Squalidae > Squalus > Squalus acanthias. The sequence goes on along the minus strand of JASTWF010000065.1, from coordinate 1,801,376 downwards.
GGAGAGTGTGAAGGTCTGTGTCATGATGCTGGATGTATTGGAGTGTGTGTCGGGCTGTGTCATGATACTGGATGCACTGGAGAGTGTGAAGGGCTGTGTCATGATGCTGGATGTATTGGAGAGTGTGAGGGGCTATAACATGAAACTGGATGTTTTGGAATGTGTGAAGTTCTGTGTCATGATGCTGGATGTATTGGAGAGTGTGAACGGTTGTGTCATGATGCTGGATGTACTGGAGTGTGTGAAGGGCTGTGTCATGATGCTGAATGTTTTGGAGAGTGTGAAGGGCTGTGTCATGATGCTGGATTTATTGGAGAGTGTGAATGGCCGTGTCATGATGCTGGATGGTTTGGAGTGTGTGAAGGGCTGTGTCATGATGCTGGATGTATTGGAGAGTGTGAAGTGCAGTGTCATGATGCTGGATGTATTGGGAGTGTGAAGGGCTGTGTCATGATGCTGGTTGTATTGGAGAGTGTGAAGTGTTGTGTCATGATTCTGGATGTATTGGAGAGTGTGAAGGGCTGTGTCATGATGCTGGATGTGCTGAAGAGTGTGAGGGTCTGTGTCATGATGCTGGATGTATTGGAGAGTGTAGAGGGCTGTGTCATGATGCTGGATGTATTGGAGTGTGTGAAGGGCTGTGTCATGATGCTGGATGTATTGGAGTGTGTGTAGGGCTGTGTCATGATGCTGGATGCACTGGAGAGTGTGAAGGGCTGTGTCATGAAGCTGGATGTATTGGAGAGTGTGAAGGGCAGTGTCATGATGCTGGATGTATTTGAGAGTGTGAGGGGCTATAACATGATGCTGGATGTTTTGGAATGTGTGAAGTTCTGTGTCATGATGCTGGATGTATTGGAGAGTGTGAACGGTTGTGTCATGGTGCTGGATGTATTGGAGAGTGTGAAGGGCTGAGTCATGATGCTGGATGTATTGGTGTGTGTGAAGGGCTGTGTCATGATGGCGGATCTATTGGAGAGTGTGAAGGGCTGTGTCATGATGCTGGATGTATTGGAGAGTATGAAGGGCTGTGTCATAATGCTCGATCTATTGGAGAGTGTGAAGGGCTGTGTCATGATGCTGGAAGTATTGGAGAGTGTGAAGGGCTGTGTCATGAAGCAGGATGTTTTGGAGAGTGTGAAGTGCTGTGTCATGATGCTGGATGTATTGGAGAGTGTGAAGGGCTGTGTCATGATGCTCGATCTATTGGAGAGTGTGAAGTGCTGTGTCATGATGCTGGATGTATTGGAGAGTGTGAAGGGCTGTGTCATGATGCTGGATATATTGGAGATTGTGAAGGGCTGTGTCATGATGCTGGATGTATTGGAGAGTGTGAAGGGCTGTGTCATGATGCTGGATGTATTGGAGAGTGTGAAGGGCTGTGTCATGATGCTGGATATATTGGAGAGTGTGAAGGGCTGCGTCATGATGCTGGATATATTGGAGAGTGTGAAGAGCTGTGTCATGATGCTGGATATATTGGAGTGTGCGAAGAGCTGTGTCATGATGCTGGATGTTTTGGAGAGTGTGAAGGGCTGTGTCATGATGGTGGATGTATTGGAGAGTGTGAAGCGCTGTGTCATGATGCTGGATGTATTGGAGTGTTTGAAGGGCTGTGTCATGATGTTGGATGTATTGGAGAGTGTGAAGGGCTGTGTTATGATGCTGGATGTATTGGAGAGTGTTAAGGGCTGTGTCATGATGCTGGATGTATTGGAGAGTGTGAAGGGCTATTTCATGATTCTGGATGTACTGGAGAGTGTGAAGGGCTGTGTCATGTTGATTTAAGATAACGTGCCGAAGCCATGCTGGGAAGCTCTGCTCGCCCACTCGCGGTTGACTGCTTGGAAGCTTTGCTCTGCCCTTTATTACTGAATGTTTGCTGCTTCCCTCTCATACACCCACTGACTCTCCGGTGACTGTCGCTTGCTCCTTCAATTGTAGAAGAGGGCGGGGAGCCCCGACACACGGACTGCCGCAGTTAGATTCAGCCTACGTGCAAGTAACAGGGAGAAGGAGCCTCTTCAATGGACGTATTTAGGCAGTGAGAAAAAAAAAAATATCTGGCTATTTCAGTGACCCGTATTGGCTGATCCGATAAAGACTGTAAAATCTCTACTTTTTCACAAGGATCAATTTTAGATTCCCCAGTCTTTAGGGTATTATTAAGCGAGACTCATATTTGTGTTGAATCTGCTTCTCTCTGGTTTAACTGAACTGTTTGTTTCCCTTCATTATGGAGCAACAACACAGTCCGTGACTGTTCTGCAATTCGCCCAACTGTTAGAGACAAATAAACAGTTACCTCAACACCCGACATTTGTGCAGTACGGGGCCCAGCCGCTGTAGTCCTTCACACTGAATGTAGCATTCCTGCAGATCGAGGTGTTTTATTGTATCACAGAGTCCAATGACATGAGACAGGACTGCACAGTCAATCGGGGTCAATGTCAATCCAGTAAATGTAAGTGATTCCACAGATCCCAATGTGGCCCGAGCCAGTGCTGTATTCTGAGACTCAAACAGGTAGTGGAAAGTGTTCAGGAGGTGCCTTTTACTATTTCCACTCTCTGTGTTTCCAATCTGTCCTTCAACCTCTTCCTTAACCCAGTCAATCACTCGGCAGGTTGTTTGATAAAGAAATGGACCCAGAAACTCCTCCAGGGGCCGAGCTGACTGTGGGGAGGAAAGACCAGCAACAAAACGGAGAAATATCTCAAATCGCCCATCTTCCTTGCTGTGGGCTTCTCTGAGGAGTTTCAGGATGTCCCCGGAATCTGGAGTCAGGAATTGTGCGAGTGCGGCTACAAACTCTTGGATAGTGAGGTGCGGGAATGTGTACACCACGCTCTGGGCTGAATCATCTCTCTCCAAAAGTTCCATCATGAATCCAGAAAGGAACTGGGAAGGTTGCAGATTATACTTGATCAAATCTCCATTTCTAAACACAATGTGCTTCTCGGAGACTCCTGTGAAGGCCATCTCACCAATCTTCAGTAACACATCACGGGGGCTTTCAATCTCTCGGCCATGGTTTTTCAGAATGTTGTAAATATAGTAGGAATATAGTTGGGTGATGGTCTTGGGAAGACGCTGATGATTCCTGTCTCTTTGTGCAAAGAAGGGACCCAGTGACAGGCCGAGGATCCAGCAGTAGGAAGGGTTGTAGCACATGGTGTACAGGATCTCGTTCTCCTTCACGTGTTTGAAAACAGCTGCTGCCACCGTCTGATCTTTAAAAAACTTGTTGAAATAATCCTTCCGTTCTTCACCAACAAATCCCAGGATTTCAGCCCAGACACTGATCTCAGCCTTTTCCAATAAATGTAATGCAGTGGGGCGGCTGGTCACTAGCACTGAACATCCTGGGAGCAGCGTGTGCTGTATTAAACTGCACACAATGTCAGACACTTCACACCAGTCTTCGGGATCTGTGCACATGTGCTGAGGTTCTGTATTTCTCCGATTGTCAGCAAAATCAATCCTGTCCTTGAATTCATCCAAACCATCGAATATAAACAATAATCTTTTTGGGTTCTTCCAGAGCTCTCCCAGAATGTTCCCAAAGTAAGGATACAGATCCAGTATCAGATTCCTCAGGTTTATTCTACAGTTAATAGCGTTCAAATCCCGAATTTAAAGCTGAAAACAAATTGAAAGTGTGGGTATATTTTCCCAGTGGCCCAGTCATGAACAATCTTTTGTACCATTGTTGTTTTTCCAATCCCCGGGACTCCGCTCACTGCTGCTGAACTCCCAGAATTGGATCGGCGGAAAAAATGATTCATTTTCTGGAGCAATCTGCGCCTCCGGGAAAAACAGCTCTGGAACAATTGATCAGTTCGGATTTTTTCCAGCTCTCTCCGGAGATCTTTCTCTCTCCACTCTTCATGGTCTCGGCCTCTTGCCAGCAGTTCATGTTCTACAAGTTTCCGATCTCGAACAGTAGAAATAACCGTTAGCTCAGCGTATCGATCAACCAGCTGGAAAACCTTAACCTTCTCCTTTATTAGGATAGTGTTCACTCTCAGTGTTTCAGTTTGTTCCCGGAGTGTTTCCTTGTGTTTCTGTAGAACATCTTTAATTAGAACAGACAGAAATTGCTTCTCAATGTTAGTTGTATTGACAAAAACAACTTGGAAATAGCACCTTGCAATTCAGTAAGCTTTGACACCTTTTATTTCACCGCTTCACTGGAGGCGTGTAGAGAAAATTAAAACCAAGAGAGTGAGAAATGTGTTTGAAAGACAATGTTCGCTCAGAAACTCTTCAAATCCTCACTTGATTTTGCTATTTACTGAATTTGAACATTTCCATGAAGGTGATGTATGGAGTTTCACAGTGTATCTGGATCTTGCCAAGTGTGTATGGGGTTTCACAGTGTATCTGGATTCTGCCACGTGTGTACGGGGTTTCACAGTGTATCAGGATCCTGCCAGATATGTATGTGGTTTCACAGTGTATCAGGATCCTGCCTGGTGTGTATGGGATTCACAGTGTAACAGGATCCTGCCTGGTGTGTATGGGTTTTCACAGTGTATCGGGATCCTGCCAGGTGTGTATGGGGTTTTACAATGTATCAGGATCCTGCCAGGTGTGTATGCAGTTTCACAGTGTATCAGGATGCTGCCAGGTGTGTATGGGGCTTCACAGTGTATGAGGATCCTGCCAGATGTGAATGGGGTTTCACAGTGTAACAGGAAACTGCCAGGCGTGTATGGGGTTTCACAGTGTATCAGGATCCTGCCAGGTGTGTATGGGGTTTCACAATATATCATGATGCTGCCAGGTGTGTATAGGGTTTCACAATGTATCTGTATCCTGCCAGCTGTGTATGGGGTTTACAGTGTATCTGGATCCTGCTAGGTTTGTATGGGGTTTCACAGTGTATCAGGATCCTGCCAGGTGTGTATGGGGTTTAACAGTGTAGCAGCATCCTGCCAGGTGTGTATGGGGTTTCACAGTGTATCAGGATCCTGCCAGGTGTGTATGGGGTTTCACAATGTACCATGATCTCGCCAGGTGTGTATGGAGTTTCACAGTGTATCTGGATCTTGCCAAGTGTGTATGGGGTTTCACAGTGTATCTGGATTCTGCCACGTGTGTACGGGGTTTCACAGTGTATCAGGATCCTGCCTGGTGTGTATGGGGATTCACAGTGTAACAGGATCCTGCCTGGTGTGTATGGGTTTTCACAGTGTATCGGGATCCTGCCAGGTGTGTATGGGGTTTTACAATGTATCAGGATCCTGCCAGGTGTGTATGCAGTTTCACAGTGTTTCAGGATGCTGCCAGGTGTGTATGGGGCTTCACAGTGTATGAGGATCCTGCCAGATGTGTATGGGGTTTCACAGTGTAACAGGAAACTGCCAGGCGTGTATGGGGTTTCACAGTGTATCAGGATCCTGCCAGGTGTGTATGGGGTTTCACAATATATCATGATGCTGCCAGGTGTGTATAGGGTTTCACAGTGTATCTGTATCCTGCCAGCTGTGTATGGGGTTTACAGTGTATCTGGATCCTGCTAGGTTTGTATGGGGTTTCACAGTGTATCAGGATCCTGCCAGGTGTGTATGGGGTCACACAGTGTATCAGGATCCTGTTTGGTGTGTATGGGCGTTCACAGCGTTTCAGGATCCTGCCAGGTGTGTATGGGGTTTCAATTTGTACCAGGATTCTGCCATATGTATGTGGGGTTTCACATTGTTTCAGGCTTCTGCCAGATATGTATGCGGTTTCACAGTGTATCAGGATCCTGCCTGATGTGTATGGGGTTTCACAGTTTATCAGGATCCTGCCAGGTGTGTATGCGTTTTCACAGTATATCATGATCCTGTCAGGTGTGTATGCGTTTTCACAGTGTATCGGGATCCTGCCAGGTGTATATGGAGTTTCGCAGTGTAGCTGGATTCTGCCTGGTGTGTATGGGGTTTCACAGTGTATCTGGATGCTTCCAGGTGTGTATGGGGTTTCAAGGTGTATTAGGATCCTGCCAGACATGTATGTGGTTTCACAGTATATCACGATCCTGACTGGTGTGTATGTAGTTTCACAGAGTATCTGGATCCTGCCTGTTGTGCATGCGGCTTCTCAGTGTATCTGGATCCTGCCAGGTTTGTATGAGGCTTCAGAGCGTATCTGGATCCTGCCAGGTGTGCATGGGTTTTCACAGGGTATCTGGATCCTGCCAGGTGTGTATGGGGTTTCACAGTGTATCAGGATCCTTCCAATGTGTATGCGTTTTCACAGTGTATCGGGATCCTACCAGGATTGTATGGGGTTTCACAGTGTATCTGGATCCTGCCAGGTGTGTATGGAGTTTCACAGTGTATCAGGATCCTGCCAGGTGGGAATGAGGTTTCACACTGCATCAGGATCCTGCCAGGTGTGTATGGGGTTTCACAGTGTAGCAAGATCCTGCCAGGTGTGTATGGGGTTTCACAGTGTATCAGGATCCTGCCAGGTTTGTATGGGATTTCACAGTGTATCATGATCCTGCCAGGTGTGTATGGGGTTTCACAGTGTATCGGGATCCTGCCAGGTGTGTATGGGGTTTACAGTGTATCTGGATCCTGCCAGGTGTGTATGGGGTTTCACAGTGTATCATGATCCTGCCAGGTGTGTATGGGGTTTCACAGTGTATCTGGATCCTGCCAGGTGTGTATTTGGTTTCACAGTGTATCTGGATCCTGCATGGTGTGTACGGGGTTTCACAGTGGCTCTGGATCCTGCCCGATGTGTATGGGTTTTCACAGTGTATCTGGATCCTGCCTGGTGTGTATGGGGCTTCTCAGTGAATCTCTATCCTGCCAGGTTTGTATGAGTCTTCACAGTGTATCAGGATCCTGCCAGGTGTTTATGGGGTTTCACTGTGTATCAGGATCCTGCCAGTTGTGTATGGGTTTTCACAGGGTTTCTGGATCCTGCCAGGGGTGTGTTGTGTTTCACAGTGTTTCTGGATCCTGCCAGGTGTGTATGGGGTTTCACAGTGTATCAGATCCTGCCAGACATGTATGTGGTTTCACAGTGTATCTAGGATCCTGCCTGGTGTGTATGGATATTCACAGTGTATCATGATCCTGCCAGGTGAGTATGGGGTTTCACATTGTATCTGGATCCTGCCAGTTGTGTATGGGGATTCACAGTGTATCACGATCCTGCCAGGTGTGTATGGGGTTTCACAACGTATCAGGATCCTGCCTGGAGTGTATGGGGTTTCACAGTGGCTCTGGATCCTGCCCGATGTTTATGGGTTTTCACAGTGTATCAGGATCCTGCCTGATGTGTATGGGGTTTCACAGTGTATCAGGATCCTGCCAGGTGTGTATGGGTTTCACAGTGTATCAGGATCCTGCCAGGTGTGTATGGGGTTTCACAGTGTATCAGGATCCTGCCAGGTGTGACTGGGGTTTCACAGTGTATCAGAATCCTGACAGGTGTGTATGGGGTTTCACAGTGTATCAGGATCCTGCCAGGTGTGTATGGGGTTTCACAGTGTATCATGATCCTGCCAGGTGTGTATGGGGTTTCACAGTGTATCTGGATCCTGCCAGGTGTGTATGGGGTTTCACAGTGTATCAGGATCCTGTCTGGTGTGTATGGGGTTTCACAGTGTATCAGAAAGCTGCCAGGAGTGTATGGGGCTTCACATTGTACCAGGATTCTGCCAGGTGTGTGTGGGGTTTCACAGTGTATCAGGCTCCTGCCTGGTGTTTATGGGGTTTCACAGTGTATCAGGATCCTGCCTGGTGTGTATGTTGTTTCACAGTGTATCAGGAACCTGCCAGGTGTGCATTGATTTTCACAGTATATCATGATCCTGCCAGGTGTGTATGCGTTTTCACAGTTTATCGGGATGCTGCCAGGTGTATATGTGGTTTCGCAATGTATCTGTTTCCAGCCAGGTTTGTATGGGGTTTCACAAGGTATCTGGATCCTGCCATGTGTGTATGGGGTTTCACAGTGTATCTGGATTCTGCCACGTGTGTGTGCGGTTTCAGAGTGTATCTGGCTCCTGCCAGGTGTGTATGGGATTTCACAGTGTATCAGGATACTGCCAGATATGTATGTGGTTTCACAGTGTATCAGCATCCTGCCAGGTGTGTATGGTGTTTCACTTTGCATCTGGATGCTGCCAGTTGTGTATGGGGTTTCACAGTGTATCAGGATCTTGACAGATATGTACGTGGTTTCACAGTGTATCAGGATCCTGCCTGGTGTGTATGGGGATTCACAGTGCATCAGGATCCGGCAAGGTGCGTATGGGGTTTACAGTGTCTCTGGATCCTTCTAAGTTTGTATGGGGTTTCGCAGTGTATCAGGATCCTGCCAGGTGTGTATGGGGTTTCACAGTGTATCAGGATCCTGTCTGGTGTGTATGGGGTTTGACAGTGTATTAGGAACCTGCCAGGAGTGTATGGGGCTTCACAGTGTATCTGGATACGGCCAGGTGTGTAAGGGGTTTCACACTGTTTCAGGATCCTGCCTGGTGTGTATGGGGTTTCACAGTGTATCGGGATCCTGCCAGGTGTATATGGGATTTCGCAGTGTATCTGAATCCTGCCAGGTGTGTATGGGGTTTCACAATGTATCTGGATCCTGCCAGGTGTGTATTGTGTTTCACAGTGTTTCTGGATCCTGCCAGGTGTGTATGGGGTTTCACAGTGTATCAGGATCCTGCCAGACATGTATGTGGTTTCACAGTGTATCTAGGATCCTGCCTGGTGTGTATGGATATTCACAGTGTATCATGATCCTGCCAGGTGAGTATGGGGTTTCACATTGTATCTGGATCCAGCCAGTTGTGTATGGGGTTTCACAGTGTATCAGGATCCTGCCTGTTGTGTATGGGGATTCACAGTGTATCACGATCCTGCCAGGTGTGTATGGGGTTTCACAACGTATCAGGATCCTGCCTGGAGTGTATGGGGTTTCACAGTGGCTCTGGATCCTGCCCGATGTTTATGGGTTTTCACAGTGTATCTGGATCCTGCCTGGTGTGTATGGGGCTTCTCAGTGTATCATGATCCTGCCAGATGTGTATGGAGTTTCCCAGTGTATCAGGATCCTGCCAGGTGTGTATGGGGTTTCACAGTGTATCAGGATCCTGCCAGGTGTGAATGTAGTTTCACAGTGTAGCAGAATCCTGACAGGTGTGTATGGGGTTCCACAGTGTATCTGGATCCTGCCAGGTGTGTATGGGGTTTCACAATGTATCATGATCCTGCCAGGTGTGTATGGGGTTTCATAGTGTATCTGGATCCTTCCAGGTGTGTATGGGGTTTCACAGTGTATCACGATCCTGTCTGGTGTGTATGGGGTTTCACAGTGTATCAGAAAGCTGCCAGGAGTGTATGGGGCTTCACAGTGTATCTGGATCCTGCCTGGTGTGTATGGGGTTTCACTTTGTACCAGGATTCTACCAGGTGTGTGTGGGGTTTCACAGTGTATCAGTATCCTTTCAGGTGTGTATGGGGTTTCGAAATGTATCAGGATCCTGCCTGGTGTGTATGGGGTTTCTCAGTGTATCTGGATCCTGCCAGATATGTATGGGGTTTCACAGTGAATCAGGCTCCTGCCAGGTGTTCATGGGGTTTCACAGTGTATCAGGATCCTGCCAGGTGTGTATGGGTTTCACAGTGTATCAGGATCCTGCCAGGTGTGTATGGGGTTTCGCAGTGTATCAGGATCCTGCCAGGTGTGTATGGGTTTCACAGTGTATCAGGATCCTGCCAGGTGTGTATGGGGTTTCACAGTGTATCTGGATCCTGCCAGGTGTGTATGGGGTTTCACAGTGTATCAGGATCCTGCCAGGTGTGTATGGGGTTTCACAGTGTATCAGGATCCTGCCAGGTGTGTATGGGGTTCACAGTGTATCAGGATCCTGCCAGGTGTGTATGGGGTTTCACAGTGTATCAGGATCCTGCCAGGTGTGTATGGGTTTCACAGTGTATCAGGATCCTGCCAGGTGTGTATGGGTTTTCACAGTGTATCAGGATCCTGCCAGGTGTGTATGGGATTTCACAGTGTATCTGGATCCTGCCAGGTGTGTATGGGTTTCACAGTGTATCAGGATCCTGCCAGGTGTGTATGGGGTTTCACAGTGTATCAGGTTCCTGCCAGGTGTGTTTGGGGTTTAACAGTGTAGCAGGATCCTGCCAGGTGTGTATGGGGTTTCACAGTGTATCAGGATCCTGCCAGGTGTGTTTGGGGTTTCACAATGTATCATGATCCTGCCAGGTGTGTATGGAGTTTCACAGTGTATCTGGATCCTACAACGGGTGTATGGGGTTTCACAGTGTATCTGGATCCTGCCAGGTGTGTATGGGGTTTCACAGTGCATCAGGATCCTGCCAGATATGTCTGTGGTTCCACAGTGTATCAGGATCCTGCCTGGTGTGTATGGTGATTCACAGTGTATCAGGATCCTGCCAGGTGTGTTTGGGGTTTCACAGTCTATCTCGATACTGCCAGGTGTGTATGGGGTTTCACAGTGCATCAGGATCCTGCCAAATATGTATGTGGTTTCACAGTGTATCAGGATCCTGCCACGTGTGTATGGGGATTCACAGTGCATCAGGATCCTGCCTGGTGTGTATGGGGTTTCACAGTGTATCAGGATCCTGCCAGGTGTGTATGGGGTTTCACAGTGATCAGGATCCTGCCCAGGTGTGTATGGGTTTTCACAGTGTATCAGGATCCTGCCAGGTGTGTATGGGTTTCACAGTGTATCAGGATCCTGCCAGGTGTGTATGGGGTTTCACAGTGTATCAGGATCCTGCCAGGTGTGTATGGGTTTCACAGTGTATCAGGATCCTGCCAGGTGTGTATGGGGCTTTCACAGTGTATCAGGATCCTGCCAGGTGTGTATGGGTTTCACAGTGTATCAGGATCCTGCCAGGTGTGTATGGGGTTTCACAGTGTATCAGGATCCTGCCAGGTGTGTATGGGTTTTCACAGTGTATCTGGATCCTGCCAGGTGTGTATGGGGTTTCACAGTGTATCTGGATCCTGCAGGTGTGTATGGGTTTCACAGTGTATCAGGATCCTGCCAGGTGTGTATGGGGTTTCACAGTGTATCAGGATCCTGCCAGGTGTGTATGGGGTTTCACAGTGTATCAGGATCCTGCCAGGTGTGTATGGGGTTTCACAGTGTATCATGATCCTGCCAGGTGTGTATGGAGTTTCACAGTGTATCAGGATCCTGCAAGGTGTGTATGGGGTTTCACAGTGTATCTGGATCCTGCCAGGTGTGTATGGGGTTTCACAGTGTATCAGGATCCTGCCAGATGTGTCTGGGGTTTCACAGTGTATCAGGATCCTGCCAGGTGTGTATGGGGATTCACAGTGTATCAGGATCCTGCCAGGTGTGTATGGGGTTTCACAGTGCTATCGGATCCTGCCAGGTGTGTATGGGGTTTCACAGTGTATCAGGATCCTGCCAGGTGTGTATGGGGTTTCACAGTGTATCAGGATCCTGCCAGTGTGTATGGGGATTCACAGTGTATCAGGATCCTGCCAGGTGTGTATGGGGTTTCACAGTGTATCAGGATCCTGCCAGGTGTGAATGTAGTTTCACAGTGTAGCAGAATCCTGACAGGTGTGTATGGGGTTCCACAGTGTATCTGGATCCTGCCAGGTGTGTATGGGGTTTCACAATGTATCATGATCCTGCCAGGTGTGTATGGGGTTTCATAGTGTATCTGGATCCTTCCAGGTGTGTATGGGGTTTCACAGTGTATCACGATCCTGTCTGGTGTGTATGGGGTTTCACAGTGTATCAGAAAGCTGCCAGGAATGTATGGGGCTTCACAGTGTATCTGGATCCTGCCTGGTGTGTATGGGGTTTCACTTTGTACCAGGATTCTACCAGGTGTGTGTGGGGTTTCACAGTGTATCAGTATCCTTTCAGGTGTGTATGGGGTTTCGAAATGTATCAGGATCCTGCCTGGTGTGTATGGGGTTTCTCAGTGTATCTGGATCCTGCCAGATATGTATGGGGTTTCACAGTGAATCAGGCTCCTGCCAGGTGTTCATGGGGTTTGACAGTGTATCAAGATCCTGCCAGATATGTATGGCGTTTCACAGTGTATCAGGATCCTGCCTGGTGTGTATGGGGTTTCGCAGTGTATCAGGAACCTGCCAGGTGTGCATGGATTTTCACAGTATATCATGATCCAGCCAGGTGTGTATGCATTTTCACAGTTTATCGGGATCCTGCCAGGTGTATATGGGGTTTCGCAGTGTATCTGGATCCTGCCAGGTGTGTACGGGGTTTCACAAGGTATCTGGAACCTGCCATGTGTGTATGGGGTTTCACAGTGTATCTGGATCCTGCCAGGTGTGTATGGGGTTTCACAGTGTATCAGGTTCCTGCTAGGTGTGTATGGGGTTTCACAGTGTATCATAATCCTGCCAGGTGTGTATGCGTTTTCACAGTGTATCGGGATTCTACCAGGATTTTATGGGATTTCACAGTGTATCTGGATCCTGCCAGATGTGTATGGAGTTTCACAGTGTATCAGGATCCTGCCAGGTGTGTATGGGGTTTCACAGTGTATCAGGTTCCTGCCAGGTGTGTTTGGGGTTTAACAGTGTAGCAGGATCCTGCCAGGTGTGTATGGGGTTTCACAGTGTATCAGGATCCTGCCAGGTGTGTATGGGGTTTCACAATGTATCATGATCCTGCCAGGTGTGTATGGAGTTTCACAGTGTATCTGGATCCTGCCACGTGTGTATGGGGTTTCACAGTGTATCTGGATCCTGCCAGGTGTGTATGGGGTTTCACAGTGCATCAGGATCCTGCCAGATATGTCTGTGGTTCCACAGTGTATCAGGATCCTGCCAGGTGTGTATGGTGATTCACAGTGTATCAGGATCCTGCCAGGTGTGTTTGGGGTTTCACAGTCTATCTCGATACTGCCAGGTGTGTATGGGGTTTCACAGTGCATCAGGATCCTGCCAGATATGTATGTGGTTTCACAGTGTATCAGGATCCTGCCACGTGTGTATGGGGATTCACAGTGTATCAGGATCCTGCCAGGTGTGTAAGGGTTTTCACAGTGTATCAGGATCCTGCCAGGTATGCAAGAGGTTCACAGTGTATCAGGATCCTGCCAGGTGTGTATGGGGTTTCACAGTGTATCAGGATCCTGCCAGGTGTGTATGGGGTTTCACAGTGTATCAGGATCCTGCCAGGTGTGTATGGGGTTTCACAGTGTATCAGGATCCTGCCAGGTGTGTATGGGGTTTCACAGTGTATCAGGATCCTGCCAGGTGTGTATGGGTTTCACAGTGTATCAGGATCCTGCCAGGTGTGTATGGGTTTCACAGTGTATCAGGATCCTGCCAGGTGTGTATGGGGTTTCACAGTGTATCAGGATCCTGCCAGGTGTGTATGGGGTTTCACAGTGTATCAGGATCCTGCCAGGTGTGTATGGGGTTTCACAGTGTATCAGGATCCTGCCAGGTGTGTATGGGTTTCACAGTGTATCAGGATCCTGCCAGGTGTGTATGGGGTTTCACAGTGTATCAGGATCCTGCCAGGTGTGTATGGGGTTTCACAGTGTATCAGGATCCTGCCAGGTGTGTATGGGGTTTCACAATGTATCATGATCCTGCCAGGTGTGTATGGAGTTTCACAGTGTATCTGGATCCTACAACGGGTGTATGGGGTTTCACAGTGTATCTGGATCCTGCCAGGTGTGTATGGGGTTTCACAGTGCATCAGGATCCTGCCAGATATGTATGTGGTTCCACAGTGTATCAGGATCCTGCCTGGTGTGTATGGTGATTCACAGTGTATCAGGATCCTGCCAGGTGTGTTTGGGGTTTCACAGTGTATCTCGATACTGCCAGGTGTGTATGGGGTTTCACAGTGCATCAGGATCCTGCCAAATATGTATGTGGTTTCACAGTGTATCAGGATCCTGCCACGTGTGTATGGGGATTCACAGTGCATCAGGATCCTGCCTGGTGTGTATGGGTTTTCACAGTGTATCTGGATCCTGCCAGTTATGTACGAGGTTTCACAGTGGCTCTGGATCCTGCCCGATGTGTATGGGTTTTCACAGTGTATCTGGATCCTGCCTGGTGTGTATGGAATTTCACATTGTATCAGTATCCTGCCAGGTGTGTATGGGGTTTCACAGTTTATCAGGATACTGCCAGGTGTGTATGGAGTTACGCAGTTTAACAGGATCCTGCCAGGTGTGTGTGGACTTTCACAGTGTATCTGGATCCTGCCATGTGTGTATGGAGTTTCACAGTGTAATAGGATCATGCCAGTTGTCTATGGGGTTTCACAGTGTATTATGATCCTGCCAGGTGTGTATGCGTTTTCACAGTGTATTGGGATTCTACCAGGATTTTATGGGATTTCACAGTGTATCTGGATCCTGCCAGGTGTGTATGGAGTTTCACAGTGTATCAGGATCCTGCCAGGTGTGTATGGGGCTTCACAGTGTATCAGGATCCTGCCAGGTGTGTTTGGGGTTTAACAGTGCAGCAGGATCCTGCCAGGTGTGTATGGGTTTTCACAGTGTATCAGGATCCTGCCAGGTGTGTATGGGGTTTCACAATGTATCATGATCCTGCCAGGTGTGTATGGAGTTTCACAGTGTATCTGGATCTTACAACGGGTGTATGGGTTTTCACAGTGTATCTGGATCCTGCCAGGTGTGTATGGGGTTTCACAGTGCATCAGGATCCTGCCAGATTTGTATGTGGTTTCACAGTGTATCAGGATCCTGCCTGGTGTGTATGGGGATTCACAGTGTATCAGGATCCTGCCAGGTGTGTATGGTTTTTCACAGTGTATCTCGATACTGCCAGGTGTTTATGGGGTTTCACAGTGCATCAGGATCCTGCCAAATATGTACGTGGTTTCACAGTGTATCAGGATCCTGCCAGGTGTGTATGGGGATTCACAGTTTATCACGATCCTGCGAGGTGTGTTTTGGGTTTCACAGTGCATCAGGATCCTGCCTGGTGTGTATGGGTTTTCACAGTGTATCTGTATCCTGCCAGTTGTGTACGAGGTTTCACAGTGGCTCTGGATCCTTCCCGATGTGTATGGGTTTTCACAGTGTATCTGGATCCTGCCTGGTGTGTATGGAATTTCACATTGTATCAGTATCCTGCCAGGTGTGTATGGGGTTTCACAGTTTATCAGGATACTGCCAGGTGTGTATGGAGTTACGCAGTTTAGCAGGATCCTGCCAGGTGTGTATGGACTTTCACAGTGTATCTGGATCCTGCCATGTGTGTATGGAGTTTCACAGTGTAATAGGATCATGCCAGTTGTCTATGGGGTTTCACAGTGTATTATGATCCTGCCAGGTGTGTATGCGTTTTCACAGTGTATTGGGATTCTACCAGGATTTTATGGGATTTCATAGTGTATCTGGATCCTGCCAGGTGTGTATGGAGTTTCACAGTGTATCAGGATCCTGCCAGGTGTGTATGGGGCTTCACAGTGTATCAGGATCCTGCCAGGTGTGTTTGGGGTTTAACAGTGTAGCAGGATCCTGCCAGGTGTGTATGGGGTTTCACAGTGTATCAGGATCCTGCCAGGTGTGTATGGGGTTTCACAATGTATCATGATCCTGCCAGGTGTGTATGGAGTTTCACAGTGTATCTGGATCTTACAACGGGTGTATGGGGTTTCACAGTGTATCTGGATCCTGCCAGGTGTGTATGGGGTTTCACAGTGCATCAGGATCCTGCCAGATATGTATGTGGTTTCACAGTGTATCAGGATCCTGCCTGGTGTGTATGGGGATTCACAGTGTATCAGGATCCTGCCAGGTGTGTATGGTTTTTCACAGTGTATCTCGATACTGCCAGGTGTGTATGGGGTTTCACAGTGCATCAGGATCCTGCCAAATATGTATGTGGTTTCACAGTGTATCAGGATCCTGCCAGGTGTGTATGGGGATTCACAGTTTATCACGATCCTGCGAGGTGTGTTTTGGGTTTCACAGTGCATCAGGATCCTGCCTGGGGTGTATGGGTTTTCACAGTGTATCTGTATCCTGCCAGTTGTGTACGATTTCACAGTGGCTCTGGATCCTGCCCGATGTGTATGGATTTTCACAGTGTATCTGGATCCTGCCTGGTGTGTATGGAATTTCACATTGTATCAGTATCCTGCCAGGTGTGTATGGGGTTTCACAGTGTATCAGGATACTGCCAGGTGTGTGTGGAGTTACGCAGTTTAACAGGATCCTGCCAGGTGTGTATGGAGTTTCACAGTGTATCTGGATCCTGCCATGTGTGTATGGAGTTTCACAGTGTAATAGGATCATGCCAGTTGTCTATGTGGTTTCACAGTGTATCATGATCCTGCCAGGTGTGTATGCGTTTTCACAGTGTATTGGGATTCTACCAGGATTTTATGGGATTTCACAGTGTATCTGGATCCTGCCAGGTGTGTATGGAATTTTACAGTGTATCAGGATCCTGCCATGTGTGTATGGGGTTTCACAGTTTATCTGGATCCTGCCAGATGTGTACGGGGTTTCACAGTGTATCAGGATCCTGCCAGATATGTATGTGGTTTCACAGTGTATCAGGATCCTGCCTGGTGTGTGTGGGGATTCACAGTGTATCAGGATTCTGCCAGGTGTGCATGGGTTTTCACAGAGTTTCTGGATCCTGCCAGGTGTGTATGGGATTTCACAGTGTATCGGGATCGTGCCTGGTGTGTATGGGGTTTCACCTTGTATCAGGATCCTGCCAATGTGTATGCGTTTTCACAGTGTATCGGGATCCTACCAGGATTGTATGGGGTTTCACATTGTATCTGGATCCTGCCAGGTGTGTATGGAGTTTCACAGTGTATCAGGATCCTGCCAAATGTGTATGAGGCTCCACAGTGCATCAGGAACCTGCCAGGTGTGTATGGGGATTCACAGTGTAGCAGGATCCTGTCAGGTGTGTATCGGGTTTAAAGTGTATCTGGATCCTGCCAGGAGTGTCTGGGGATTCACAGTGTATCAGGATCCTGTCTGGTGCGTATGGGGTTTCACAGTTTATCAGGAACCTGCTGGGTGAGTATTGTGCTTCACAGCGTATCTGGATCCTGCCAGGTGTGTATGGGGTTTCACAAGGTATCTGGATTCTGCCATGTGTGTATGGGCTTTCAAAGTGTATCTGGATACTGCCAGGTGTGTATGGGGTATCACAGTGTATCTGGATCGTGCCAGGTGTGTATGGGGTTTCACAGTGTGTCAGGATCCTGCCAGATATGTATGTTGTATGACAGTGTATCTAGGATCCTGCCTGGTGTGTATGGGTATTCACCGTGTATCAGGATCCTGCCAGGTGTGTATGGTGTTTCACAGTGTATCTGGATCCTGCCATGTGTGTATGGGGTTTCGCAGTGTATCAGGATCCTGACAGATATGTATGTGGTTTCACAGTGTATCTGGATCCTGCCTGGTGTGTATGGGGATTCACAGTGTATCAGGATCCAGCCAGGTGTGTATGTGGTTTCACAGTGTATCTGGATCCTGCCTGGTGTGTATGGGGCTTTTCAGTGTATCTGGACACTGCCAGGTTTGTATGAGGCTTCACAGCGTATCCGGAACCTGCCAGGTGTTTATGGGGCTTCACTGTGTATCTGGATCCTACCAGCTGTGTATGGGATTTCATAGTGTGTCGGGATCCTGCCAGGTGTGTATGGGGTTTCAATTTGTATCAGGATCCTGCCAATGTGTATGCGTTTTCACAGTGTATTGGGATCCTACCAGGATTGTATGGGGTTTCACATTGTATCTGGATCCTGCCAGGTGTGTATGGAGTTTCACAGTGTATCAGGATCCTGCCAGGAGTGTATGAGGTTTCACAGTGCATCAGGATCCTGCCAGGTGTGTATGGGGTTTCACTGTGTAGCAGGATCCTGCCAGGTGTGTATGGGGTTTCACAGTGTATCAGGATCCTGCCAGGTTTGTATGGGGTTTCACAATGTATCATGATCCTGCCAGGTGTGTCTGGAGTTTCACAGTTTATCTGGATCCTGCCAGGTGTGTATGGGGTTTACAGTGTATCTGGAACCTGCCAGGTGTGTCTGGGGATTCACAGTGTATCAGGATCCTGTCTGGTGCGTATTGGGTTTCACAGTTTATCAGGTACCTGCCAGGTGAGTATGGTGCTTCACAGTGTATCTGGATCATGCCAGGTGTGTGTGGGGTTTCACATTGTAGCAGGATTCTGCCAGTTGTGTATGGGGTTTCACAGTGTATCATGATCCTGCCAGTTGTGTGTGGGGTTTCACAGTGTATCAGGATCCTGTCAGATGTGTATGGATTTTCACAGTGTATCAGGATCCTGCCAGGTGTATATGGGGTTTCGCAGTGTGTCTGGATCCAGCCAGGTGTGTATGGGGTTTCACAAGCTATCTGAATTCTGCCATGTGTGTATGGGCTTTCACAGTGTATCGGGATCCTACCAGGATTGTATGGGGTTTCACAGCGTATCTGGATCCTGCCAGGTGTTTATGGATTTTCACAGTGTATCAGGATCCTGCCAGGTGTGTCTGGTGTTTTACAGTGTATCAGGTTCCTGCCAGATGTGTATGGGGTTCGCAGTGTATCTCGGATCCTGCCTGGTGTGGATGGGTATTCACAGTGTTTCAAGATCCTGCCAGGTGTGTATGGGGTTTCACAGTGTATCTGGATCCTGCCAGGTGTGTATGGGCTTTCACAGTGTATCAGGATCCTGACAGAGTGTATGGGGTTTCACAGTGTATCAGGTTCCTGCCAGGTGTGTATGTGGTTTCACAGTGTGTCTGTTCCTGCCAGGTGTGTATGCGGATTCACAAGGTAGCTGGATCCTGCCAGGTGTGTATGGGGTTTCACAGTGTATCAGGATCCTGCCAGGTTTGTACGAGGTTTCACAATATATCATGATCCTGCCAGGTGTGTATGGGTTTTCGAAGTGTATCAGGATCCTGCCAGGTGTGTATGGGGTTTACAGTGTATCTGGATCCTGCCAGGTGTGTATGGGGATTCACAGTGTATCAGGATCCTGTCAGGTGTGTATGGGGATTCACAGTGTATCAGGAACCTGCCAGGTGTGTCTGGGGCTTCACAGCGTATCTGGATCATGCCAGGTGTGTATGGGGTTTCACATTGTACCAGTATTCTGCCCGTTGTGTATGGGGTTTCACAGTGTATCAGGATCATGCCAGGTGTGTATGCGTTTTCACAGTGTATCGGGATCCTGCCAGGTGTATTTGCGGTTTCGCAGTGTGTCTGGATCCTGCCAGGTGTGTATGGGGTTTCACAAGTTATCTGGATTATTCCCTGTGTGTATGGGCTTTCACAGTGTATCTGGATACTGCCAGGTGTGTATGGGGTATCACAGTGTATCTGGATCGTGTACAGGTGTGTATGGGGTTTCACAGTGTGTCAGGATCCTGCCAGATATGTATGTTGTTTGACAGTGTATCTAGGATCCTGCCTGGTGTGTATGGGTATTCACCGTGTAACAGGATCCTGCCAGGTGTGTATGGTGTTTCACAGTGTATCTGGATCCTGCCATGTGTGTATGGGGTTTCACAGTGTATCAGGATCCTGACAGATATGTATGTGGTTTCACAGTGTATCTGGATCCTGCCTGGTGTGTATGGGGATTCACAGTGTATCAGGATCCAGCCAGGTGTGTATGTGGTTTCACAGTGTATCTGGATCCTGCCTGGTGTGTATGGGGCTTTTCAGTGTATCTGGACACTGCCAGGTTTGTATGAGGCTTCACAGCG
Source organism: Squalus acanthias (assembly GCA_030390025.1). Lineage (NCBI taxonomy): Eukaryota > Metazoa > Chordata > Chondrichthyes > Squaliformes > Squalidae > Squalus > Squalus acanthias. Next base: position 1,781,614 of record JASTWF010000065.1, on the reverse strand, counting down.
TATCCGGAACCTGCCAGGTGTTTATGGGGCTTCACTGTGTATCAGGATCCTGCCAGGTGTGCATGGGTTTTCACAGGGTATCTGGATCCTACCAGCTGTGTATGGGATTTCATAGTGTGTCGGGATCCTGCCAGGTGTGTATGGGGTTTCAATTTGTATCAGGATCCTGCCAATGTGTATGCGTTTTCACAGTGTATTGGGATCCTACCAGGATTGTATGGGGTTTCACGTTGTATCTGGATCCTGCCAGGTGTGTATAGAGTTTCACAGTGTATCAGGATCCTGCCAGGAGTGTATGAGGTTTCACAGTGCATCAGGATCCTGCCAGGAGTTTATGGGGTTTCACTGTGTAGCAGGATCCTGCCAGGTTTGTATGGGGTTTCACAATGTATCATGATCCTGCCAGGTGTGTATTGAGTTTCACAGTTTATCTGGATCCTGCCAGGTGTGTATGGGGTTTACAGTGTATCTGGAACCTGCCAGGTGTGTCTGGGGATTCACAGTGTATCAGGATCCTGTCTGGTGCGTATGGGGTTTCACAGTTTATCAGGAACCTGCCAGGTGAGTATGGTGCTTCACAGTGTATCTGGATAATGCCAGGTGTGTATGGGGTTTCACATTGTACCAGGATTCTGCCAGTTGTGTATGGGGTTTCACAGTGTATCATGATCCTCCCAGTTGTGTGTGGGGTTTCACAGTGTATCAGGATCCTGTCAGATGTGTATGGAGTTTCACAGTGTATCAGGAACCTGCCAGGTGTGCATGGATTTTCACAGTGTATCAGGATCCTGCAAGGTGTATATGGGGTTTCGCAGTGTGTCTGGATCCAGCCAGATGTGTATGGGGTTTCACAAGGTATCTGGATTCTGCCATGTGTGTATGGGCTTTCACAGTGTATCGGGATCCTACCAGGATTGTATGGGGTTTCACAGCGTATCTGGATCCTGCCAGGTGTTTATGGAGTTTCACAGTGTATCACGATCCTGCCAGGTGTGTCTGGTGTTTTACAGTTTTTTCAGGTTCCTGCCAGATGTGTATGGGGTTCGCAGTGTATCTCGGATCCTGCCTGGTGTGGATGGGTATTCACAGTGTATCAAGATCCTGCCAGGTGTGTATGGGGTTTCACAGTGTATCTGGATCCTGCCAGGTGTGTATGGGGTTTCACAGTGTATCAGGATCCTGACAGATATGTATGGGGTTTCACAGTGTATCGGGTTCCTGCCAGGTGTATATGTGGTTTCGCAGTGTATCTGTTTCCAGCCAGGTGTGTATGGGGATTCACAAGGTCGCTGGATCCTGCCAGGTGTGTATGGGGTTTCACAGTGTATCAGGATCCTGCCAGGTTTGTACGAGGTTTCACAATGTATCATGATCCTGCCAGGTGTGTATGGGTTTTCGAAGTGTATCTGGATCCTGCCAGGTGTGTATGGGGTTTACAGTGTATCTGGATCCTGCCAGGTGTGTATGGGGTTTCACAGTGTATCAGGATCCTGTCTGGTGTGTATGGGGATTCACAGTGTATCAGGAACCTGCCAGGTGTGTTTGGGGCTTCACAGCGTATCTGGATCATGCCAGGTGTGTATGGGGTTTCACATTGTACCAGGATTCTGCCAGTTGTGTATGGGGTTTCACAGTGTATCAGGATCATGCCAGGTGTGTATGCGTTTTCACAGTGTATCGGGATCCTGCCAGGTGTATTTGGGGTTTCGCAGTGTGTCTGGATCCTGCCAGGTGTGTATGGGGTTTCACAAGGTATCTGGATTCTGCCATGTGTGTATGGGCTTTCACAGTGTATCTGGATGCTGCCAGGTGTGTATGGGGTATCACAGTGTATCTGGATCGTGCCAGGTGTGTATGGGGTTTCACAGTGTGTCATGATCCTGCCAGATATGTATGATGTTTGACAGTGTATCTAGGATCCTGCCTGGTGTGTATGGGTATTCACCGTGTATCAGGATCCTGCCAGGAGTGTATGGTGTTCCACAGTGTATCTGGATCCTGCCATGTGTCTATGGGGTTTCACAGTGTATCAGGATCCTGACAGATATGTATGTGGTTTCACAGTGTATCTGGATCCTGCCTGGTGTGTATGGGTTTTCACAGGGTATCTGGATCCTACCAGCTGTGTATGGGATTTCACAGTGTATTGGGATCCTACCAGGATTGTATGGGGTTTCACATTGTATCTGGATCCTGCCAGGTGTGTATGGAGTTTCACAGTGTATCAGGATCCTGCCAGGAGTGTATGAGGTTTCACAGTGCATCAGGATCCTGCCAGGTGTGTATGGGGTTTCACTGTGTAGCAGGATCCTGCCAGGTGTGTATGGGGTTTCACAGTGTATCAGGATCCTGCCAGGTGTGTATGGGGTTTCACATTGTACCAGGATTCTGCCAGTTGTGTATGGGGTTTCACAGTGTATCAGGATCATGCCAGGTGTGTATCAGTTTTCAGAGTGTATCGGGATCCTGCCAGGTGTATTTGGGGTTTCGCAGTGTGTCTGGATCCTGCCAGGTGTGTATGGGGTTTCACAAGGTATCTGGATTCTGCCATGTGTGTATGGGCTTTCACAGAGTATCTGGATACTGCCAGGTGTGTATGGGGTATCACAGTGTATCTGGATCCTGCCAGATATGTATGTTGTTTGACACTGTATCTAGGATCCTGCCTGGTGTATATGGGTATTCACCGTGTATCAGGATCCTGCCAGGTGTGTATGGTGTTTCACAGTGTATCTGGATCCTGCCAGGTGTGTATGGGGTTTCACAGTGTATCAGGATCCTGACAGATATGTATGGGGTTTCACAGTGTATCGGGTTCCTGCCAGGTGTATATGTGGTTTCGCAGTGTATCTGGATCCTGCCAGGTGTGTATGGGGTTTCACAGTGTATCAGGATCCTGCCAGGTGTGTATGGGGTTTCACAGTGTATCAGGATCCTGCCAGGTGTGTATGGGTTTCACAGTGTATCAGGATCCTGCCAGGTGTGTATGGGTTTCACAGTGTATCAGGATCCTGCCAGGTGTGTATGGGGTTTCACAGTGTATCAGGATCCTGCCAGGTGTGTATGGGGTTTCACAGTGTATCAGGATCCTGCCAGGTGTGTATGGGGTTTCACAGTGTATCAGGATCCTGCCAGGTGTGTATGGGGTTTCACAGTGTATCAGGATCCTGCCAGGTGTGTATGGGGTTTCACAGTGTATCAGGATCCTGCCAGGTGTGTATGGGGTTTCACAGTGTATCAGGATCCTGCCAGGTGTGTATGGGTTTCACAGTGTATCAGGATCCTGCCAGGTGTATGGGGTTTCACAGTGTATCAGGATCCTGCCAGGTGTGTATGGGGTTTCACAATGTATCTGGATTCTGCCATGTGTGTATGGGCTTTCACAGTGTATCTGGATGCTGCCAGGTGTGTATGGGGTATCACAGTGTATCTGGATCGTGCCAGGTGTGTATGGGGTTTCACAGTGTGTCAGGATCCTGCCAGATATGTATGTTGTTTGACAGTGTATCTAGGATCCTGCCTGGTGTGTATGGGTATTCACCGTGTATCAGGATCCTGCCAGGAGTGTATGGTGTTCCACAGTGTATCTGGATCCTGCCATGTGTCTATGGGGTTTCACAGTGTATCAGGATCCTGACAGATATGTATGTGGTTTCACAGTGTATCTGGATCCTGCCTGGTGTGTATGGGTTTTCACAGGGTATCTGGATCCTACCAGCTGTGTATGGGATTTCACAGTGTATTGGGATCCTACCAGGATTGTATGGGGTTTCACATTGTATCTGGATCCTGCCAGGTGTGTATGGAGTTTCACAGTGTATCAGGATCCTGCCAGGAGTGTATGAGGTTTCACAGTGCATCAGGATCCTGCCAGGTGTGTATGGGGTTTCACTGTGTAGCAGGATCCTGCCAGGTGTGTATGGGGTTTCACAGTGTATCAGGATCCTGCCAGGTGTGTATGGGGTTTCACATTGTACCAGGATTCTGCCAGTTGTGTATGGGGTTTCACAGTGTATCAGGATCATGCCAGGTGTGTATCAGTTTTCAGAGTGTATCGGGATCCTGCCAGGTGTATTTGGGGTTTCGCAGTGTGTCTGGATCCTGCCAGGTGTGTATGGGGTTTCACAAGGTATCTGGATTCTGCCATGTGTGTATGGGCTTTCACAGAGTATCTGGATACTGCCAGGTGTGTATGGGGTATCACAGTGTATCTGGATCCTGCCAGATATGTATGTTGTTTGACAGTGTATCTAGGATCCTGCCTGGTGTATATGGGTATTCACCGTGTATCAGGATCCTGCCAGGTGTGTATGGTGTTTCACAGTGTATCTGGATCCTGCCAGGTGTGTATGGGGTTTCACAGTGTATCAGGATCCTGACAGATATGTATGTGGTTTCACAGTGTATCTGGATCCTGCCTGGTGTGTATGGGGATTCACAGTGTATCAGGATCCAGCCAGGTGTGTATGTGGTTTCACAGTGTATCTGGATCCTGCCTGGTGTGTATGGGGCTTTTCAGTGTATCTGGACACTGCCAGGTTTGTATGAGGCTTCACAGCGTATCCGGAACCTGCCAGGTGTTTATGTGGCTTCACTGTGTATCAGGATCCTGCCAGGTGTGCATGGGTTTTCACAGGATATCTGGATCCTACCAGCTTTGTATGGGATTTCATAGTGTGTCCGGATCCTGCCAGGTGTGTATGGGGTTTCAATTTGTGTCAGGATCCTGCCAATGTGTATGCGTTTTCACAGTGTATTGGGATCCTACCAGGATTGTATGGGGTTTCACATTGTATCTGGATCCTGCCAGGTGTGTATGGAGTTTCACAGTGTATCAGGATACTGCCAGGAGTGTATGAGGTTTCACAGTGCATCAGGATCCTGCCAGGTGTGTATGGGGTTTCACAGTGTATCAGGATCCTGCCAGGTGTGTATGGGGTTTCACAGTGTATCAGGATCCTGCCAGGTTTGTATGGGGTTTCACAATGTATCATGATCCTGCCAGGTGTGTATGGAGTTTCACAGTTTATCTGGATCCTGCCAGGTGTGTATGGGGTTTACAGTGTATCTGGAACCTGCCAGGTGTGTCTGGGGATTCACAGTGTATCAGGATCCTGTCTGGTGCGTATGGGGTTTCACAGTTTATCAGGAACCTGCCAGGTGAGTATGGTGCTTCACAGTGTATCTGGATCATGCCAGGTGTGTATGGGGCTTCACATTGTACCAGGATTCTGCCAGTTGTGTATGGGGTTTCACAGTGTATCATGATCCTGCCAGTTGTGTGTGGGGTTTCACAGTGTATCAGGATCCTGTCAGATGTGTATGGAGTTTCACAGTGTATCAGGAACCTGCCAGGTGTGCATGGATTTTCACAGTGTATCAGGATCCTGCCAGGTGTATATGGGGTTTCGCAGTGTGTCTGGATCCAGCCAGGTGTGTATGGGGTTTCACAAGGTATCTGGATTCTGCCATGTGTGTATGGGCTTTCACAGTGTATCGGGATCCTACCAGGATTGTATGGGGTTTCACAGCGTATCTGGATCCTGCCAGGTGTTTATGGAGTTTCACAGTGTATCAGGATCCTGCCAGGTGTGTCTGGTGTTTTACAGTGTATCAGGTTCCTGCCAGATGTGTATGGGGTTCGCAGTGTATCTCGGATCCTGCCTGGTGTGGATGGGTATTCACAGTGTATCAAGATCCTGCCAGGTGTGTATGGGGTTTCACAGTGTATCTGGATCCTGCCAGGTGTGTATGGCGTTTCACAGTGTATCAGGATCCTGACAGATATGTATGGGGTTTCACAGTGTATCGGGTTCCTGCCAGGTGTAAATGTGGTTTCGCAGTATGTCTGTTTCCAGCCAGGTGTGTATGGGGATTCACAAGGTAGCTGGATCCTGCCAGGTGTGTATGGGGTTTCACAGTGTATCAGGATCGTGCCAGGTTTGTACGAGGTTTCACAATGTGTCATGATCCTGCCAGGTGTGTATGGGTTTTCGAAGTGTATCTGGATCCTGCCAGGTGTGTATGGGGTTTACAGTGTATCTGGATCCTGCCAGGTGTGTATGGGGTTTCACAGTGTATCAGGATCCTGTCTGGTGTTTATGAGGATTCACAGTGTATCAGGAACCTGCCAGGTGTGTTTGGGGCTTCACAGCGTATCTGGATCATGCCAGGTGTGTGTGGGGTTTCACAGTGTTTCAGGATCCTGCCTGGTGTTTATGGGGTTTCACAGTGTATCAAGATCCTGCCAGATACGTATGGATTTTCACAGTATATCATGATCCTGCCAGGTGTGTAAGCATTTGAACAGTGTATCGGGATCCCGCCAGGTGTATATGGGCTTTCGCAGTGTATCTGGATCCTGCCAGGTGTGTATAGGGTTTCACAAGTTATCTGGAATCTGCCATGTGTGTATGGGGTTTCACAGTGTACCTGGATCCTGCCAGTTGTGTATGGGGTTTTACAGTGTATCTGGATCCTGCCAGGTGTGTATGGGGTTTCACAGTGTATCAGGATCCTGCCTGGTGTGTATGGGGCTTCACCGTGTAACTGGATCCTGCCAGGTTTGTATGAGGCTTCACAGTGTATCAGGATCCTGCCAGGTGTGTATGGGTTTTCACAGGGAATCTGGATCCTACCAGGTATGTATGGGTTTTCACAATGTTTCGGGATCCTCCCAGGTGTGTATGTAGTTTCACAGTGTATCAGGATCCTGCCAGGTGTGTATGGGGGAGTTTCACAGTGTATCAGGATCCTGCCAGGTGTGTATGGAGTTTCACAGTGTATCTGGTTAGTGCCAGGTGTGTATGGGGTTTCGCAGTGTATCTGGATCCTGCCAGGTGTGTATGGTGTTTCACAATGTATCATGATCCTGCCAGGTGTGTATGTGGTTTCACAGTGTCTCTGGATCCTGCCAGGTGTGTATGGGTTTTACAGTGTATCTGGATCCGGCTAGGTTTGTATGGTGTTTCACAGTGTATCAGGATCCTGTCTGGTGTGTATGGGGTTTCACAGTGTATCAGAATGCTGTCAGGTGTGTATGGGGTTTCACAGTTTATCAGGAACCTGCCAGGTGTGCATGGATTTTCACAGTGTATCAGGATCCTGCCACGTGTGTATGCGTTTTCACAATGTATCATGATCCTGCCAGGTGTGTATGTGGTTTCACAGTGTCTCTGGATCCTGCCAGGTGTGTATGGGTTTTACAGTGTATCTGGATCCGGCTAGGTTTGTATGGTGTTTCACAGTGTATCAGGATCCTGTCTGGTGTGTATGGGGTTTCACAGTGTATCAGAATGCTGTCAGGTGTGTATGGGGTTTCACAGTTTATCAGGAACCTGCCAGGTGTGCATGGGTTTTCACAGTGTATCAGGATCCTGCCAGGTGTGTATGGGTTTCACAGTGTATCGGATCCTGCCAGGTGTGTATGGGGTTTCACAGTGTATCAGATCCTGCCAGGTGTGTATGGGGTTTCACAGTGTATCAGGATCCTGCCAGGTGTGTATGGGCTTTCACAGTGTATCAGGATCCTGCCAGGTGTGTATGGGGTATCACAGTGTATCAGGATCTGCCAGGTGTGTATGGGGTTTCACAGTGTATCAGGATCCTGCCAGGTGTGTATGGGGTTTCACAGTGTATCAGGATCCTGCCAGGTGTGTATGGGGTTTCACAGTGTATCAGGATCCTGCCAGGTGAGTATGGGTTTCACAGTGTATCAGGATCCTGCCAGGTGTGTATGGGATTTCACAGTGTATCAGGATCCTGCCAGGTGTGTATGGAGTTTCACAGTGTATCAGGATCCTGCCAGATGTGTATGGGTTTCACAGTGTATCAGGATCTGCCAGGTGTGTATGGGGCTTCTCAGTGTATCTGGATCCTGGCAGGTTTGTTTGAGGCTTCACAGTCTTTCAGGATCCTGCCAGGTGTATTTGGGCTTTCACTATTTATCATGATCCTGCCAGGTGTGTATGGGTTTTCACAGGTTATCTGGATCCTGCCAGGTGTGTATGGGTTTTCACAGTGTATCGGGATACTGCCAGGTGTGTATGTAGTTTCACAGTGTATCAGGATCCTGCCAGGTGTGTATGGGGGTGTTTCACAGTGTGTCAGGATTCTGCCAGGTGTGTATGGAGTTTCACAATGTATCTGGATCCTGCCAGGTGTGTATGGGGTTTCACAGTGTATCTGGATCCTGGCAGGTGTTTTTAGGGTTTCACAGTGTATCGGGATCTACCAGGATTGTATGGGGTTTCACAGCGTATCTGGATCCTGCATGGTGTGTATGGAGTTTCACAGTGTATCAGGATCCTGCCAGGTGTGTCTGGTGTTTTACAGTGTATCAGGTTCCTGCCAGATGTGTATGGTGTTTCACAGTGTAGCAAGATCCTGACAGGTGTGTATGGGGTTTCACAGTGTGTTGGGATCCTGCCAGGTGTGTATGGGGTTTCACAGTGTATCAGGATCCTGCCAGGTGTGTATGGGGTTTCACAGTGTATCAGGAACCTGCCAGGTGGGTATGTGGTTTTACAGTGTATCAGGATCCTGCCAGGTGTGTATGGAATATCACAGGGTATCAGGATCCTGCCAGGTGTGTATGGGGTTTCACATTGTAACAGGATTCTGCCAGTTGTGTATGGGGTTTCACAGTGTATCGTGATCCTCCCAGTTGTGTGTGGGGTTTCACAGTGTATCAGGATCCTGTCAGATGTGTATGGAGTTTCACAGTGTATCAGGAACCTGCCAGGTGTGCATGGATTTTCACAGTGTATCAGGATCCTGCCAGGTGTATATGGGGTTTCGCAGTGTGTCTGGATCCAGCCAGATGTGTATGGGGTTTCACAAGGTATCAGGATCTGCCAGGTGTGTATGGGTTTCACAGTGTATCTGGATCCTGCCAGGTGTGTATGGGGTTTCACAGTGTATCAGGATCCTGCCAGGTGTGTATGGGTTTCACAGTGTATCAGGATCCTGCCAGGTGTGTATGGGTTTCACAGTGTATCAGGATCCTGCCAGGTGTGTATGGGGTTCACAGTGTATCAGGATCCTGCCAGGTGTGTATGGGTTTCACAGTGTATCAGGATCCTGCCAGGTGTGTATGGGTTTCACAGTGTATCAGGATCCTGCCAGGTGTGTATGGGGTTTCACAGTGTATCAGGATCCTGCCAGGTGTGTATGGGGTTTCACAGTGTATCAGGATCCTGCCAGGTGTGTATGGGTTTCACAGTGTATCAGGATCCTGCCAGGTGTGTATGGGGTTTCACAGTGTATCAGGATCCTGCCAGGTGTGTATGGGGTTTCACAGTGTATCAGGATCCTGCCAGGTGTGTATGGGTTTCACAGTGTATCAGGATCCTGCCAGGTGTGTATGGGTTTCACAGTGTATCAGGATCCTGCCAGGTGTGTATGGGGTTTACAGTGTATCAGGATCCTGCCAGGTGTGTATGGGGTTTCACAGTGTATCAGGATCCTGCCAGGTGTGTATGGGGTTTCACAGTGTATCAGGATCCTGCCAGGTGTGTATGGGGTTTCACAGTGTATCAGGATCCTGCCAGGTGTGTATGGGGTTTCACAGTGTATCAGGATCCTGCCAGGTGTGTATGGGGTTTCACAGTGTATCAGGATCCTGCCAGGTGTGTATGGGTTTCACAGTGTATCAGGATCCTGCCAGGTGTGTATGGGGTTTCACAGTGTATCAGGATCCTGCCAGGTGTGTATGGGGTTTCACAGTGTATCAGGATCTGCCAGGTGTGTATGGGTTTCACAGTGTATCAGGATCCTGCCAGGTGTGTATGGGGTTTCACAGTGTATCAGGATCCTGCCAGGTGTGTATGGGGTTTCACAGTGTGTCAGGATCCTGCCAGATATGTATGTTGTTTGACAGTGTATCTAGGATCCTGCCTGGTGTGTATGGGTATTCACCGTGTATCAGGATCCTGCCAGGAGTGTATGGTGTTCCACAGTGTATCTGGATCCTGCCATGTGTCTATGGGGTTTCACAGTGTATCAGGATCCTGACAGATATGTATGTGGTTTCACAGTGTATCTGGATCCTGCCTGGTGTGTATGGGTTTTCACAGGGTATCTGGATCCTACCAGCTGTGTATGGGATTTCACAGTGTATTGGGATCCTACCAGGATTGTATGGGGTTTCACATTGTATCTGGATCCTGCCAGGTGTGTATGGAGTTTCACAGTGTATCAGGATCCTGCCAGGAGTGTATGAGGTTTCACAGTGCATCAGGATCCTGCCAGGTGTGTATGGGGTTTCACTGTGTAGCAGGATCCTGCCAGGTGTGTATGGGGTTTCACAGTGTATCAGGATCCTGTCAGGTGTGTATGGGGTTTCACAGTGTATCAGGATCCTGCCAGGTGTGTATGGGGTTCACAGTGTATCAGGATCCTGCCAGGTGTGTATGGGTTTCACAGTGTATCAGGATCCTGCCAGGTGTGTATGGGGTTTCACAGTGTATCAGGATCCTGCCAGGTGTGTATGGGGTTTCACAGTGTATCAGGATCCTGCCAGGTGTGTATGGGTTTCACAGTGTATCAGGATCCTGCCAGGTGTGTATGGGGTTTCACAGTGTATCAGGATCCTGCCAGGTGTGTATGGGGTTTCACAGTGTATCAGGATCCTGCCAGGTGTGTATGGGTTTCACAGTGTATCAGGATCCTGCCAGGTGTGTATGGGTTTCACAGTGTATCAGGATCCTGCCAGGTGTGTATGGGGTTTCACAGTGTATCAGGATCCTGCCAGGTGTGTATGGGTTTCACAGTGTATCAGGATCCTGCCAGGTGTGTATGGGATTCACAGTGTATCAGGATCCTGCCAGGTGTGTATGGGGTTTCACAGTGTATCAGGATCCTGCCAGGTGTGTATGGGGTTTCACAGTGTATCAGGATCCTGCCAGGTGTGTATGGGGTTTCACAGTGTATCAGGATCCTGCCAGGTGTGTATGGGGTTTCACAGTGTATCAGGATCCTGCCAGGTGTGTATGGGTTTCACAGTGTATCAGGATCCTGCCAGGTGTGTATGGGGTTTCACAGTGTATCAGGATCCTGCCAGGTGTGTATGGGGTTTCACAGTGTATCAGGATCCTGCCAGGTGTGTATGGGTTTCACAGTGTATCAGGATCCTGCCAGGTGTGTATGGGGTTTCACAGTGTATCAGGATCCTGCCAGGTGTGTATGGGTTTCACAGTGTATCAGGATCCTGCCAGGTGTGTATGGGGTTTCACAGTGTATCAGGATCCTGCCAGGTGTGTATGGGGTTTCACAGTGTATCAGGATCCTGCCAGGTGTGTATGGGGTTTCACAGTGTATCAGGATCCTGCCAGGTGTGTATGGGGTTTCACAGTGTATCATGATCCTGCCAGGTGTGTATGGAGTTTCACAGTGTATCAGGATCCTGCCAGGTGTGTATGGGGTTTACAGTGTATCTGGAACCTGCCAGGTGTGTCTGGGGATTCACAGTGTATCAGGATCCTGTCTGGTGTGTATGGGGTTTCACAGTTTATCAGGAACCTGCCAGGTGAGTATGGTGCTTCACAGTGTATCTGGATCCTGCCAGGTGTGTATGGGGTTTCACATTGTATCAGGATCTGCCAGGTGTGTATGGGGTTTCACAGTGTATCATGATCCTGCCAGGTGTGTGTGGGGTTTCACAGTGTATCAGGATCCTGTCAGATGTGTATGGAGTTTCACAGTGTATCAGGAACCTACCAGGTGTGCATGGGTTTCACAGTGTATCAGGATCCTGCCAGGTGTGTATGGGGTTTCGCAGTGTGTCTGGATCCAGCCAGGTGTGTATGGGGTTTCACAAGGTATCTGGATTCTGCCATGTGTGTATGGGCTTTCACAGTGTATCGGGATCCTACCAGGATTGTATGGGGTTTCACAGCGTATCTGGATCCTGCCAGGTGTTTATGGAGTTTCACAGTGTATCAGGATCCTGCCAGGTGTGTCTGGTGTTTTACAGTGTATCAGGTTCCTGCCAGATGTGTATGGGGTTCGCAGGGTATCTCGGATCCTGCCTGGTGTGGATGGGTATTCACAGTGTATCAAGATCCTGCCAGGTGTGTATGGGGTTTCACAGTGTATCTGGATCCTGCCAGGTGTGTATGGCGTTTCACAGTGTATCAGGATCCTGACAGATATGTATGGGGTTTCACAGTGTATCGGGTTCCTGCCAGGTGTATATGTGGTTTCGCAGTGTGTCTGTTTCCAGCCAGGTGTGTATGGGGATTCACAAGGTAGCTGGATCCTGCCAGGTGTGTATGGGGTTTCACAGTGTATCAGGATCGTGCCAGGTTTGTACGAGGTTTCACAATGTGTCATGATCCTGCCAGGTGTGTATGGGTTTTCGAAGTGTATCTGGATCCTGCCAGGTGTGTATGGGGTTTACAGTGTATCTGGATCCTGCCAGGTGTGTATGGGGTTTCACAGTGTATCAGGATCCTGTCTGGTGTTTATAAGGATTCACAGTGTATCAGGAACCTGCCAGGTGTGTTTGGGGCTTCACAGCGTATCTGGATCATGCCAGGTGTGTGTGGGGTTTCACAGTGTTTCAGGATCCTGCCTGGTGTTTATGGGGTTTCACAGTGTATCAAGATCCTGCCAGATACGTATGGATTTTCACAGTATATCATGATCCTGCCAGGTGTGTAAGCATTTGAACAGTGTATCGGGATCCCGCCAGGTGTATATGGGCTTTCGCAGTGTATCTGGATCCTGCCAGGTGTGTATAGGGTTTCACAAGTTATCTGGAATCTGCCATGTGTGTATGGGGTTTCACAGTGTACCTGGATCCTGCCAGTTGTGTATGGGGTTTTACAGTGCATCTGGATCCTGCCAGGTGTGTATGGGGTTTCACAGTGTATCAGGATCCTGCCTGGTGTGTATGGGGCTTCACCGTGTAACTGGATCCTGCCAGGTTTGTATGAGGCTTCACAGTGTATCAGGATCCTGCCAGGTGTGTATGGGTTTTCACAGGGAATCTGGATCCTACCAGGTATGTATGGGTTTTCACAATGTTTCGGGATCCTCCCAGGTGTGTATGTAGTTTCACAGTGTATCAGGATCCTGCCAGGTGTGTATGGGGGAGTTTCACAGTGTATCAGGATCCTGCCAGGTGTGTATGGAGTTTCACAGTGTATCTGGTTAGTGCCAGGTGTGTATGGGGTTTCGCAGTGTATCTGGATCCTGCCAGGTGTGTATGGTGTTTCACAATGTATCATGATCCTGCCAGGTGTGTATGTGGTTTCACAGTGTCTCTGGATCCTGCCAGGTGTGTATGGGTTTTACAGTGTATCTGGATCCGGCTAGGTTTGTATGGTGTTTCACAGTGTATCAGGATCCTGTCTGGTGTGTATGGGGTTTCACAGTGTATCAGAATGCTGTCAGGTGTGTATGGGGTTTCACAGTTTATCAGGAACCTGCCAGGTGTGCATGGATTTTCACAGTGTATCAGGATCCTGCCACGTGTGTATGCGTTTTCACAATGTATCATGATCCTGCCAGGTGTGTATGTGGTTTCACAGTGTCTCTGGATCCTGCCAGGTGTGTATGGGTTTTACAGTGTATCTGGATCCGGCTAGGTTTGTATGGTGTTTCACAGTGTATCAGGATCCTGTCTGGTGTGTATGGGGTTTCACAGTGTATCAGAATGCTGTCAGGTGTGTATGGGGTTTCACAGTTTATCAGGAACCTGCCAGGTGTGCATGGATTTTCACAGTGTATCAGGATCCTGCCACGTGTGTATGCGTTTTCACAGTGTATCGGGATCCTGCCAGGTGTATATGGGGTTTCGCAGTGTGCCTAGATCCTGCCAGGTGTGTATGGGGTTTCACAAGGTATCTGGATTCTGCCATGTGTGTATGGGCTTTCACAGTGTATCTGGATACTGCCAGGTGTGTATGGGGTATCACAGTGTATCTGGATCGTGCCAGGTGTGTATGGGGTTTCACAGTGTGTCAGGATCCTGCCAGATATGTATGGGGTTTCACAGTGTATCTGGATCCTGCCAGGTGTGTATGGGGTTTCACTGTGTATCAGGATCCTGACAGATAAGTATGTGGTTTCACAGTGTATCTGGATCCTGCCTGGTGTGTATGTGATTTCACAGTGTATCAGGATCCTGCCTGGTGTGTATGGAGTTTCACCGTGCCTCTGGATCCTGCCCGATGTGTATGGGTTTTCACTGTGTATCTGGATTCTGCCTGGTGTGTATGGGGCTTCTCAGTGTATCTGGATCCTGGCAGGTTTGTTTGAGGCTTCACAGTCTTTCAGGATCCTGCCAGGTGTATTTGGGCTTTCACTATTTATCATGATCCTGCCAGGTGTGTATGGGTTTTCACAGGTTATCTGGATCCTGCCAGGTGTGTATGGGTTTTCACAGTGTATCGGGATACTGCCAGGTGTGTATGTAGTTTCACAGTGTATCAGGATCCTGCCAGGTGTGTATGGGGGTGTTTCACAGTGTGTCAGGATTCTGCCAGGTGTGTATGGAGTTTCACAATGTATCTGGATCCTGCCAGGTGTGTATGGGGTTTCACAGTGTATCTGGATCCTGGCAGGTGTTTTTAGGGTTTCACAGTGTATCGGGATCCTACCAGGATTGTATGGGGTTTCACAGCGTATCTGGATCCTGCATGGTGTGTATGGAGTTTCACAGTGTATCAGGATCCTGCCAGGTGTGTCTGGTGTTTTACAGTGTATCAGGTTCCTGCCAGATGTGTATGGTGTTTCACAGTGTAGCAAGATCCTGACAGGTGTGTATGGGGTTTCACAGTGTGTTGGGATCCTGCCAGGTGTGTATGGGGTTTCACAGTGTATCAGGATCCTGCCAGGTGTGTTTGGAATATCACAGGGTATCAGGATCCTGCCAGGTGTGTATGGGGTTTCACAGTGTATCTGGATCCTGCCAGGTGTGTACGGGGTTTCACAGTGTATCAGGATCCTGCCTGGTGTGTATGGGGATTCACAGTGTATCAGGATCCTGCCTGGTGTGTATGGGTTTTCACAGTGTATCTGGATTCTGATGTGGAGTCTTGGCTGTGCTCTTTGTTGTAGGGAATAATGTGAATAGATTTTGTCTGGGTTTAAATTGTGAATTCTGGGTGATTCTCTCATTGCTAACTTACCTGACGAAGGAGCGAACTGCTTCGAAAGCTTGTAAAATTAAATAAATCTGTTGGACTATAACCTGGTGTTGTGCGACTTCTCATTTTTATCTGGATTCTGCCAGTTGTGTACGAGGTTTCACAGTGTCTCTGGATCCTGCCCGATGTGTATGGGTTTTCACAGTGTATCTGGATCCTGCCAGGTGCGTATGGGTTTTCACAGTGTATCGGGATCCTGTCAGGTGAGTATGCGTTTTCACAGTTTATCGGGATCCTACCAGGATTGTATGTGGTTTCACAGTGTATCTGGATCCTGCCAGGTGTGTATGGAGTTTCGCAGTGTATCAGGATGCTGCCAGATGTGTATGGGGCTTCACAGTGTATCAGGATCCTGCCAGGTGTGTATGGGGTTTCACAGTATAGCAGGTACCTGCCAGGCGTGTATGGGGTTTCACAGTGTATCAGGATCCTGCCAGGTGTGTATGGGATTTCACAATGTATCATGATGCTGCCAGGTGTGTATAGGGTTTCACAGTGTATCAGTATCCTGCCAGGTGTGTATGGGGTTTACAGTGTATCTGGATCCAGCTAGGTTTGTATGGTGTTTCACAGTGTATCAGGATCCTGCCAGGTGTGTATGGGGTTTCACAGTGTATCAGGATCCTGCCAGGTGTGTATGGGGTTTCACAGTTTATCAGGATCCTGCCAGGTGTGTATGGGGTTTCACAGTGTATCAGGATCCTGCCAGGTGTGTATGGGTTTCACAGTGTATCAGGATCCTGCCAGGTGTGTATGGGGTTTCACAGTGTATCAGGATCCTGCCAGGTGTGTATGGGTTTCACAGTGTATCAGGATCCTGCCAGGTGTGTATGGGGTTTCACAGTGTATCAGGATCCTGCCAGGTGTGTATGGGGTTTCACAGTGTATCAGGATCCTGCCAGGTGTGTATGGGGTTTCACAGTGTATCAGGATCCTGCCAGGTGTGTATGGGGTTTCACAGTGTATCAGGATCCTGCCAGGTGTGTATGGGGTTTCACAGTGTATCAGGATCCTGCCAGGTGTGTATGGGGTTTCACAGTGTATCTGGATCCTGCCAGGTGTGTATGGGGTTTCACAGTGTATCAGGATCCTGCCAGATATGTATGTGGTTTCACAGTGTATCTGGATCCTGCCTGGAGTGTATGGGGCTTTTCAGTGTATTTGGACACTGCCAGGTTTGTATGAGGCTTCACAGCGTATCCGGATCCTGCCAGGTGTTTATGGGGCTTCACTGTTTATCAGGATCCTGCCAGGTGTGCATGGGTTTTCACAGGGTATCTGGATCCTACCAGGTGTGTATGGGATTTCACAGTGTGTCGGGATCCTTCCAGGTGTATATGGGGTTTCAACTTGTATCAGGATCCTGCCAATGTGTATGCGTTTTCACAGTGTATTGGGATCCTACCAGGCTTGTATGGGGTTTCACATTGTATCTGGATCCTGCCAGGTGTGTATGGAGTTTCACAGTGTATCAGGATCCTGCCAGGTGTGTATGAGGTTTCACAGTGCATCAGGATCCTGCCAGGTGTGTATGGGGTTTCACAGTGTATCAGGATCCTGCCAGGTGTGTATGGGGTTTCACAGTGTATCAGGATCCTGCCAGGTGTGTATGGGGTTTCACAGTGTATCAGGATCCTGCCAGGTGTGTATGGGTTTCACAGTGTATCAGGATCCTGCCAGGTGTGTATGGGTTTCACAGTGTATCAGGATCCTGCCAGGTGTGTATGGGGTTTCACAGTGTATCAGGATCCTGCCAGGTGT
The DNA here is from genome assembly GCA_030390025.1 of Squalus acanthias. NCBI lineage: Eukaryota > Metazoa > Chordata > Chondrichthyes > Squaliformes > Squalidae > Squalus > Squalus acanthias. The sequence goes on along the minus strand of JASTWF010000065.1, from coordinate 1,764,698 downwards.
GTATGGGGTTTCACAGTGTATCAGGATCCTGCCAGGTGTGTATGGTGTTTCACAGTGTATCAGGATCCTGCCAGGTGTGTATGGGTTTCACAGTGTATCAGGATCCTGCCAGGTGTGTATGGGGTTTCACAGTGTATCAGGATCCTGCCAGGTGTGTATGGGGTTTCACAGTGTATCAGGATCCTGCCAGGTGTGTATGGGTTTCACAGTGTATCAGGATCCTGCCAGGTGTGTATGGGGTTTCACAGTGTATCAGGATCCTGCCAGGTGTGTATGGGGTTTCACAGTGTATCAGGATCCTGCCAGGTGTGTATGGGTTTCACAGTGTATCAGGATCCTGCCAGGTGTGTATGGGGTTTCACAGTGTATCAGGATCCTGCCAGGTGTGTATGGGGTTTCACAGTGTATCAGGATCCTGCCAGGTGTGTATGGGGTTTCACAGTGTATCAGGATCCTGCCAGGTGTGTATGGGTTTCACAGTGTATCAGGATCCTGCCAGGTGTGTATGGGGTTTCACAGTGTATCAGGATCCTGCCAGGTGTGTATGGGTTTCACAGTGTATCAGGATCCTGCCAGGTGTGTAAGAGTTTCACAGTGTATCAGGATCCTGCCAGGTGTGTATGGGGTTTCACAGTGTATCTGGATCCTGCCAGGTGTGTATGGGTTTCACAGTTATCAGGATCCTGCCAGGTGTGTATGGGGTTTCGCAGTGTATCTGGATCCTGCCAGGTGTGTATGGGGTTTCACAGTGTATCAGGATCCTGCCAGGTGTGTATGGGGTTTCACAGTGTCTCAGGATCCTGCCAGGTGTGTATGGGGTTTACAGTGTATCTGGATCCTGCTAGGTTTGTATGGGTTTCACAGTGTATCAGGATCCTTCCAGGTCTGTATGGGGTTTCACAGTGTATCAGGATCCAGTCTGGTGTGTATGGGGTTTCCCAGTGTATCAGGAACCTGCCAGGAGTGTATGGGGCTTCACAGTGTATCAGGATCCTGCCAGTTGTGTATGGGGTTTCACAGTGTATCTGGATCCTGCCAGGTGTGTACGGGGTTTCACAGTGTATCAGGATCCTGCCAGATATGTATGTGTTTTCACAGTGTATCAGGATCCTGCCTGGTATGTGTGGGTTTTCACAGTGTATCTGGATTCTGCCTGTTGTGTACGAGGTTTCACAGTGTCTCTGGATCCTGCCCGATGTGTATGGGTTTTCACAGTGTATCTGGATTCTGCCTGGTGTGTATGGGGCTTCTCAGTGTATCTCTATCCTGCCAGGTTTGTATGAGGCTTCACAGTGTTTCAGGATTCTGCCAGGTGTTTATGGGGTTTCACTGTGTATCAGGATCCTGCCAGTTGTGTATGGGTTTTCACAGTGTATCTGGATCCTGCCAGGTGTGTATGGGTTTTCACAGTGTATCAGGATCCTGCCAGGTGTGTATGGGGTTTCACAGTGTATCAGGATCCTGCCAGGTGTGTATGGGTTTCACAGTGTATCAGGATCCTGCCAGGTGTGTATGGGGTTTCACAGTGTATCAGGATCCTGCCAGGTGTGTATGGGGTTTCACAGTGTATCAGGATCCTGCCAGGTGTGTATGGGGTTTCACAGTGTATCAGGATCCTGCCAGGTGTGTATGGGTTTCACAGTGTATCAGGATCCTGCCAGGTGTGTATGGGGTTTCACAGTGTATCAGGATCCTGCCAGGTGTGTATGGGGTTTCACAGTGTATCAGGATCCTGCCAGGTGTGTATGGGTTTCACAGTGTATCAGGATCCTGCCAGGTGTGTATGGGGTTTCACAGTGTATCAGGATCCTGCCAGGTGTGTATGGGGTTTCACAGTGTATCAGGATCCTGTCTGGTGTGTATCGGGTTTCACAGTGTATCAGGAATCTGCCAGGTGTGTTTGGGGCTTCACAGTGTATCTGGATCATGCCAGGTGTGTATGGGGTTTCACATTGTACCAGGATTCTGCCAGGTGTGTGTGGGGTTTCACAGTGTATCAGGCTCCTGCCTGGTGTTTATGGGGTTTCATAGTGTATCAAGATCCTGCCAGATATGTATGGGGTTTCACAGTGTATCCGGATCCTGCCTGGTGTGTATGTGGTTTCACAGTGTATCAGGAACCTGCCAGGTGTGCATGGATTTTCACAGTATATCATGATCCTGCCATGTGTGTATGCATTTTCACAGTGTATCGGGATCCTGCCAGGTGTATATTGGGTTTCGCAGTGTATCTGGATCCTGCCAGGTGTGTATGGGGTTTCAGAATGTATCTGGATCCTGCCATGTGTGTATGGGGTTTCACATTGCATCTGGATCCTGCCAGGTGTGTATGGGGTTTCACAGTGTATCAGGATCCTGCCAGGTGTGTATGGGGTTTCACAGTGTATCAGGATCCTGCCAGGTGTGTATGGGGTTTCGCAGTGTATCAGGATCCTGACAGGTGTGTATGTGGTTTCACAGTGTATCAGGATCCTGCCTGATGTGTATGAGGATTCACAGTGTATCAGGATCCTGCCAGGTGTGCATGGGATTTCACAGTGTATCAGGATCCTGGCTGGTGTGTGTGGGGCTTCTCAGTGTATCTGGATCCTGCCAGGATTGTATGAGGCTTCACAGTGTATCAGTATCCTGCCAACTGTGTATGGGTTTTCACAGTGTATCTGGATCCTGCCAGGTGTGTATGGGTTTCACAGTGTATCGGATCCTGCCAGGTGTGTATGGAGTTTCACAGTGTATCAGGATCCTGCCAGGTGTGTATGGGGTTTCACAGTGTATCAGGATCCTGCCAGGTGTGTATGGAGTTTCACAGTGTATCTGGATCCTGCCAGGTGTGTATGGGGTTTCGCAGTGTATCTGGATCCTGCTTGGTGTGTATGGAGTTTCACAATGTATCATGATCCTGCCAGGTGTGTATGGGGTTTCACAGTGTATATGGATCCTGCCAGGTGTGTATGGGGTTTACAGTGTATCTGGATCCTGCTAGGTTTGTATGGGGTTTCACAGTGTATCAGGATCCTTCCAGGTCTGTATGGGGTTTCACAGTGTCTCAGGATCCTGTCTGGTGTGTACGGGGTTTCACAGTGTATCAGGAACCTGCCAGGAGTGTATGAGGCTTCACAGTTTATCACGATCCTGCCAGGTGTGTATCGGGTTTCACAGTGTATCTGGATCCTGCCAGGTGTGTACGGGGTTGCACAGTGTATCAGGATCCTGCCAGATATGCATGTGATTTCACAGTGTATCAGGATCCTGCCGGGTGTGTATGGGTTTTCACAGTGTATCTGAATTCTGCCTGTTGTGTACGAGGTTTCATAGTGTCTCTGGATCCTGCCCGATGTGTATGGGTTTTCACAGTGTATATGGATCCTGCCTGGTGTGTATGGGGCTTCTCAGTGTATCTCTATCCTGCCAGGTTTGTATGGGGTTTCACTTTGTATCAGTATCCTGCCAGTTGTGTATGGGTTTTCACAGGGTATCTGGATCCTGCCAGGTTTGTAGGAGGCTTCACAGGGTATCTGGATCCTGCCAGGTGTGTATGGGTTTTCACAGTGTATCGAGATCCTGCCAGGTGTGTATGTAGTTTCACAGTGTATCAGGATCTTGCCAGGTGTGTATGGGGGAGTTTCACAGTGTATCAGGATCCTGCCAGGTGTTTATGGAGTTTCACATTGTATCTGTTTAGTGCCAGGTGTGTATGGGGTTTCGCAGTGTATCTGGATCCTGCCAGGTGTGTATGGGGTTTCACAATGTATCATGATCCTTCCAGGTGTGTATGTGTTTTCACAGTGTCTCTGGATCCTACCAGGTGTGTATGGGGTTTACAGTATATCTGGATCCTGCTAGGTTTTTATGGGGTTTCACAGTGTATCAGGATCCTTCCAGGTCTGTATGGGGTTTCACAGTGTATCAGGATCCTGTCTGGTGTGTATGGTGTTTCACAGTGTATCAGGAACCTGCCAGGAGTGTATGGGGCTTCACAGTATATCTGGATCCTGCCAGGTGTGTGTGCGTTTTCACAGTGTATCGGGATCCTGCCAGGTGTATATGTGGTTTCGTAGTGTATCTGTTTCCAGCCAGGTGTGTATGGGGTTTCACAGTGTATCTGGATCCTGCCAGGTGTGTATGGGGTTTCACAATTTATCATGATCCTGCCAGGTGTGTATGATTTTTCATAGTGTATCTGGATCCTTCCAGGTGTGTATGGGGTTTCACAGTGTATCAGGATGCTGTCTCGTATGTATGGGGTTTCACAGTGTATCAGAAATCTGCCAGGAGTGTATGGGGCTTCATAGTGTATCTGGATCCTGCTAGGTGTGTATGGGGCTTCACATTGTACCAGGATTCTGCCAGGTGTGTTTGGGGTTTCCCAGTGTATCAGGATCCTGCCAGGTTTGTATGGGGTTTCACAATGTATCATGATCCTGCCAGGTGTGTCTGGGTTTGCAAAGTGTATCTGGATCCTGCCAGGTGTGTATGGGGTTTACAGTGTATCAGGATCCTGCCAGGAGTGTTTGGAGCTTCACAGTGTATCAGGATCCTGCCAGGTGTGTATGGGGCTTCACATTGTACCAGAATTCTGCCAGGTGTGTATGGGGTTTCTCAGTGTTTCAGGATCCTGCTGGTGTGTATGGGGTTTCACAGTGTATCAGGATCCTTCCAGATATGTATGTGGTTTCACAATGTATCAGGGTCCTGCCTGTTCTGTATGGGGTTTCACAGTGTATCTGGAACCTGCCAGGAGTGTATGGGGCTTCACAGTGTGTCTGTATCCTGCCAGGTGTGCATGGGGCTTCACATTGTACCAGGATTCTTCCAGGTGTGTATGGAGTTTCACAGTGTATCTGGAACCTGCCAGGTGTGCATGGATTTTCACAGTATATCATGATACTGCCAGGTGTGTATGTGTTTATCGCAGTGTATCGGGATCCTGCGAGGTTTATATGGGGTTTCGCAGTGTATCTGGATCCTGCCAGGTGTGTATGGGGTTTCACAAGGTATCTGGAACCTGCCAGGTGTGTATGGGGTTTCACAGTGTATCTGGATACTGCCACGTGTGTATGCGGTTTCACAGTGTATCGGGATCCTGCCAGGTGTATATTGGGTTTCGCAGTGTATCAGGATCCTGCCAAGTGTGTATGGGGTTTCACAAGTTATCTGGAATCTGCCTGGTCTGTATGGGGATTCACAGTCTATCAGCATCCTGCCAGGTGAGTATGGGGTTTCACAGTGTATCTGGATCCTGCCAGGTGTGTATGGGGTTTCACAGTGTATCAGGATCTTGCCAGATATGTATGTGGTTTCACAGTGTATCTGGATCCTGCCAGGTGTGCATGGGTCTTCACATTGTACCAGGATTCTTCCAGGTGTGTATGGGGTTTCACAGTCTATCAGGAACCTGCCAGATGAGCATGGATTTTCACAGTATATCATGATACTGCCAGGTGTGTATGCGTTTTCTCAGTGTATCGGGATCCTGCCAGGTTTATATGGGGTTTCGCAGTGTATCTGGATCCTGCCAGGTGTGTATGGGGTTTCACAAGGTATCTGGATCTTGATAGGTGTGTATGGGGTTTCACTCTGTATCAGGATCCTGCCAGGTATTTATTAGGTTTCACAGTGTATCTGGATCCTGCCAGGTCTGTATGGTGTTTCACAGTGTATCTGGATCCTGCCAGGTGTGTATGGAGTTTCACAGTGTACCTGGATCCTACCAGATGTGTATGGGGATTCACACTCTATCAGGAACCTGCCAGGAGTGTAAGGGGTTTCATTGTGTATTTGGATCCTGTCAGTTGTGTATGGGGTTTCACAGTGTCTCTGGATCCTGCCAGGTGTGTATGGGTTTCACAGTGTATCAGGATCCTGCCAGGTGTGTATGGGGTTTCACAGTGTATCAGGATCCTGCCAGGTGTGTATGGGGTTTCACAGTGTATCAGGATCCTGCCAGGTGTGAATGGGGTTTCACAGTGTATCAGGATCCTGCCAGGTGTGTATGGGTTTCACAGTGTATCAGGATCCTGCCAGGTGTGTATGGGTTTCACAGTGTATCAGGATCCTGCCAGGTGTGTATGGAGTTTCACAGTGTATCAGGATCCTGCCAGGTGTGTATGGGGTTTCACAGTGTATCAGGTCCTGCCAGGTGTGTATGGGGTTTCACAGTGTATCAGATCCTGCCAGGTGTGTATGGGGTTTCACAGTGTATCAGGATCCTGCCAGGTGTGTATGGGGTTTCACAGTGTATCAGGATCCTGCCAGGTGTGTATGGTGTTTCACAGTGTATCAGGATCCTGCCTGGTGTGTATGGGGTTTCACAGTGTATCAGGAACCTGCCAGGAGTGCATGGGGCTTCACAGTGTATCTGGATCCTGCCAGGTGCGTATGGGGCTTCACATTGTACCAGGATTCTGCCAGATATGTATGTGGTTTCACAGTTTATCAGCATCCAGCCAGTTGTTTCTGGGGTTTCACATTGTATCTGGATCCTGCAAGGTGTGTATGGGGTTTACAGTGTGTCTGGATCCTGCCACGTGTGTATGGGTTTTCACAAGGTATCTGGATCCTGCCAGGTGTTTATTGGGTTTCACTGTGTATCTGGATCCTGCCAGGTCTGTATGGTGTTTCACAGTGTATCTGGATCCTGCAAGGTGTGTATGAAGTTTCACAGTGTATCTGGATCCTGCCAGATGTGTATGGGGATTCACACTCTATCAGGAACCTGCCAGGAGTGTAAGGGGTTTCATTGTGTATTTGGATCCTGTCAGTTGTGTATGTGGTTTTCACAGTGTCTCTGGATCCTGCCAGGTGTTTATGCAGTTTCACGGTGTATGAGGATCCTGCCAGGTGTGTATGGGGTTTCACAGTGTATCAGGATCCTGCCAGTTGTGTGTGGGGTTTCACAGTGTATCCGGATCCTGCCAGGTGTGAATGGTGTTTCACAGTGTATCAGGATCCTGCCAGGTGTGTATGGGTTTTCACAGGGTATCTAGATCCTGCCAGGCGTGTTTGGGTTTTCACAGTGTATCGGGATACTGCCTGGTGTGTATGTAGTTTCACAGAGTATCTGGATCCTGCCAGGTGTGTATGGGGTTTCACAGTGTAACAGGATCCTGCCAGGTGTGTATGGGGTTTCACAGTGTAGCAGGATCCTGCCAGGAGTGTATGGGGTTCCACAGTGTATCTTCATCCTGCCAGGCGTGTATGGGGTTTCACAATGTATCATGATCCTGCCAGGTGTGTATGGGGTTTCACAGTGTATCTGGAAGCTTCCAGGTGTGTATGGGGTTTCACAGTGTATCAGGAGCCTGTCTGGTGTGTATGGGGTTTCACAGTGTATCAGGAACCTGCCAGGAGTGTATGGGGCTTCACAGTGTATCTGGATCCTGCCAGGTGCGTATGGGGCTTCACATTGTACCAGGAATCTGCCAGATATGTATGTGGTTTCACAGTGTATCAGCATCCAGCCAGTTGTTTCTGGGGTTTCACATTGTATCTGGATCCTGCAAGGTGTGTATGGGGTTTACAGTGTGTCTGGATCCTGCCACTTGTGTATGGGTTTTCACAAGGTATCTGGAGCTTGCCAGGTTTGTATGGGGTTTCACAGTGTATCTGGATACTGCCACGTGTGTATGGAGTTTCACAGTTTATCTGGATGCTGCCAGGTTTGTTTGGGGTTTCACAGTGTATCTGGATCCTGCCAGTTGTGTATGGGTTTTCACAGTGTATCGGGAACCTGCCTGGTGTGTATGGGGCTTCTCAGTGTATCTGGATCCTGCCAGGATTGAATAAGGCTTCACAATGTATTAAGATCCTGTCCATTGTTTATGGGGTTTCACTGTGTATCGGGATCCTGCCAGTTGTGTATGGAGTTTCACAGTTTATCTGGATGCTGCCAGGTGTGTTTGGGGTTTCACATTGTCTCTGGATCCTGCCAGGTGAGTATGGAGTTTCACAGTTTATCTGGATGCTGCCAGTTGTGTATGGGTTTTCACAGGGCACATCGATCCTGCCAGGTGTGTATGGAGTTTCACAGTGTATCAGGATCCTGCCAGTTATGTATGGAGTTTCACAGTGTATCTGGATCCTGCCAGGTGTGTATGGGGTTTCACATTGTCTCTGGATCCTGCCAGGTGAGTATGTGGTTTTACACTGTCTCAGTTTCCTGCCAGGTATGTATGGGGTTTCACAGTGTATCTAGATCCTGCCAGGTGTGTATGGAGTTTCACAATGTATCTGGATGCTGCCATGTTTGTATGGGGATCCACACTGTATCAGGATCCTGCCAGGTGTGTAAGGGGTTTCATAGTGTATCTGGATCCTACCAGATGTGTATGGGGTTATCATAGTGTATTTGGATCCTGCCAGGTGTGTATGCAGTTTTACAATATATCAGAATCCTGCCAGGTTTGTATGGTGTTTCACGCTGTTTCAGGATCCTGCCATGTGTGTATGGATTTTGACAGTGTATCTGGATCCTGCCTGGTGTGTATGGGGCTTTTCAGTGTTTCTGGATCCTGCCAGGTTTGTATGAGGCTTCACAGTGTATCAGGATCCTGCCAGTTGTGTATGGGGTTTCACAATGTATGTAGATCCTGCCAGGTGTGTATGGAGTTTCACAGTGTATCAGGATCCTGCCAGGTGTATATGGGGGAGTTTCACAGTGTATCTGGATCCTGCCAGGTGTGTATGGAGTTTCACAGTGTATCAGGAACCTGCCAGGTGTGTATGGGGGAGTTTCACAGTGTATCTGGATCCTGCCAGGTGTGTATGGAGTTTCACAGTGTACCTGGATCCTACCAGATGTGTATGGGGATTCACACTCTATCAGGAACCTGCCAGGAGTGTAAGGGGTTTCATTGTGTATTTGGATCCTGTCAGTTGTGTATGGGGTTTTCACAGTGTCTCTGGATCCTGCCAGGTGTTTATGCAGTTTCACGGTGTATCAGGATCCTGCCAGGTGTGTATGGGGTTTCACAGTGTATCAGGATCCTGCCAGTTGTGTGTGGGGTTTCACAGTGTATCCGGATCCTGCCAGGTGTGAATGGGGTTTCACAGTGTATCAGGATCCTGCCAGGTGTGTATGGGTTTTCACAGGGTATCTTGATCCTGCCAGGCGTGTTTGGGTTTTCACAGTGTATCGGGATACTGCCTGGTGTGTATGTAGTTTCACAGTGTATCTGGATCCTGCCAGGTGTGTATGGGGTTTCACAGTGTAGCAGGGTCCTGCCAGGTGTGTATGGGGTTTCACAGTGTATCTTCATCCTGCCAGGTGTGTATGGGGTTTCACAATGTATCATGATCCTGCCAGGTGTGTATGGGGTTTCACAGTGTATCTGGAAGCTTCCAGGTGTGTATGGTGTTTCACAGTGTATCAGGAGCCTGTCTGGTGTGTATGGGGTTTCACAATGTATCAGGAACCTGCCAGGAGTGCATGGGGCTTCACAGTGTATCTGGATCCTGCCAGGTGCGTATGGGGCTTCACATTGTACCAGGATTCTGCCAGATATGTATGTGGTTTCACAGTTTATCAGCATCCAGCCAGTTGTTTCTGGGGTTTCACATTGTATCTGGATCCTGCAAGGTGTGTATGGGGTTTACAGTGTGTCTGGATCCTGCCACGTGTGTATGGGTTTTCACAAGGTATCTGGATCCTGCCAGGTGTTTATTGGGTTTCACTGTGTATCTGGATCCTGCCAGGTCTGTATGGTGTTTCACAGTGTATCTGGATCCTGCCAGGTGTGTATGAAGTTTCACAGTGTATCTGGATCCTGCCAGATGTGTATGGGGATTCACACTCTATCAGGAACCTGCCAGGAGTGTAAGGGGTTTCATTGTGTATTTGGATCCTGTCAGTTGTGTATGTGGTTTTCACAGTGTCTCTGGATCCTGCCAGGTGTTTATGCAGTTTCACGGTGTATGAGGATCCTGCCAGGTGTGTATGGGGTTTCACAGTGTATCAGGATCCTGCCAGTTGTGTGTGGGGTTTCACAGTGTATCCGGATCCTGCCAGGTGTGAATGGTGTTTCACAGTGTATCAGGATCCTGCCAGGTGTGTATGGGTTTTCACAGGGTATCTAGATCCTGCCAGGCGTGTTTGGGTTTTCACAGTGTATCGGGATACTGCCTGGTGTGTATGTAGTTTCACAGAGTATCTGGATCCTGCCAGGTGTGTATGGGGTTTCACAGTGTAACAGGATCCTGCCAGGTGTGTATGGGGTTTCACAGTGTAGCAGGATCCTGCCAGGAGTGTATGGGGTTCCACAGTGTATCTTCATCCTGCCAGGCGTGTATGGGGTTTCACAATGTATCATGATCCTGCCAGGTGTGTATGGGGTTTCACAGTGTATCTGGAAGCTTCCAGGTGTGTATGGGGTTTCACAGTGTATCAGGAGCCTGTCTGGTGTGTATGGGGTTTCACAGTGTATCAGGAACCTGCCAGGAGTGCATGGGGCTTCACAGTGTATCTGGATCCTGCCAGGTGCGTATGGGGCTTCACATTGTACCAGGAATCTGCCAGATATGTATGTGGTTTCACAGTGTATCAGCATCCAGCCAGTTGTTTCTGGGGTTTCACATTGTATCTGGATCCTGCAAGGTGTGTATGGGGTTTACAGTGTGTCTGGATCCTGCCACTTGTGTATGGGTTTTCACAAGGTATCTGGAGCTTGCCAGGTTTGTATGGGGTTTCACAGTGTATCTGGATACTGCCACGTGTGTATGGAGTTTCACAGTTTATCTGGATGCTGCCAGGTTTGTTTGGGGTTTCACAGTGTATCTGGATCCTGCCAGTTGTGTATGGGTTTTCACAGTGTATCGGGAACCTGCCTGGTGTGTATGGGGCTTCTCAGTGTATCTGGATCCTGCCAGGATTGAATAAGCTTCACAATGTATTAAGATCCTGTCCATTGTTTATGGGGTTTCACTGTGTATCGGGATCCTGCCAGTTGTGTATGGAGTTTCACAGTTTATCTGGATGCTGCCAGGTGTGTTTGGGGTTTCACATTGTCTCTGGATCCTGCCAGGTGAGTATGGAGTTTCACAGTTTATCTGGATGCTGCCAGTTGTGTATGGGTTTTCACAGGGCACATCGATCCTGCCAGGTGTGTATGGAGTTTCACAGTGTATCAGGATCCTGCCAGTTATGTATGGAGTTTCACAGTGTATCTGGATCCTGCCAGGTGTGTATGGGGTTTCACATTGTCTCTGGATCCTGCCAGGTGAGTATGTGGTTTTACACTGTCTCAGTTTCCTGCCAGGTATGTATGGGGTTTCACAGTGTATCTAGATCCTGCCAGGTGTGTATGGAGTTTCACAATGTATCTGGATGCTGCCATGTTTGTATGGGGATCCACACTGTATCAGGATCCTGCCAGGTGTGTAAGGGGTTTCATAGTGTATCTGGATCCTACCAGATGTGTATGGGGTTATCATAGTGTATTTGGATCCTGCCAGGTGTGTATGCAGTTTTACAATATATCAGAATCCTGCCAGGTTTGTATGGTGTTTCACGCTGTTTCAGGATCCTGCCATGTGTGTATGGATTTTGACAGTGTATCTGGATCCTGCCTGGTGTGTATGGGGCTTTTCAGTGTTTCTGGATCCTGCCAGGTTTGTATGAGGCTTCACAGTGTATCAGGATCCTGCCAGTTGTGTATGGGGTTTCACAATGTATGTAGATCCTGCCAGGTGTGTATGGAGTTTCACAGTGTATCAGGATCCTGCCAGGTGTATATGGGGGAGTTTCACAGTGTATCTGGATCCTGCCAGGTGTGTATGGAGTTTCACAGTGTATCAGGAACCTGCCAGGTGTGTATGGGGGAGTTTCACAGTGTATCTGGATCCTGCCAGGTGTGTATGGAGTTTCACAGTGTATCAGGATCCTGCCAGATGTGTATGGGGGAGTTTCACATTGTATCTGGATCCTGCCAGGTGTGTATGGGGTTTCACAGTGTTTCTGGATCCTGCCAGGTGTGCATGGAGTTTCACAGTGTATCTGGATCCTGCCAGGTGTGTATGGGGCTTCACATTGTACCAGGATTCTGCCAGATATGCATGTGGTTTCACAGTGTATCAAGGTCCTGCCTGGTGTGTATGGGTATTCACTGTGTATCAGCATCCTGCCAGTTGTTTCTGGGGTTTCACAGTGTATCTGGATCCTGCAAGGTGTGTATGGGGTTTACAGTGTATCTGGATCCTGCCACGTGTGAATGGGTTTTCACAAGGTATCTGGATCCTGCCAGGTTTGTATGGGATTTCACAGTGTATCGGGATCCTGCCAGGTGTATATGCGGTTTTGCAGTGTATCAGGATCCTGCCAAGTGTGTATGGGGTTTCACAAGATATCTGGATCCTGCCTGGTGTGTATGGGGTTTCACAGTGTCTCTGGATCCTGCCAGATATGTATGTGGTTTCACAGTGTTTCAGGATCCTGCCTGGTGTGTATGCGGATTCACAGTGCATCAGGATCCTGCCAGGTGTGTATGGGGTTTCACAGAGTATCAGGAATCTTCCTGGTGTGTCTGGGGTTTCACAGTGTATCTGGATCCTGCCAGTTGTGTATGGGATTTCACAGTGTATCTGGAACCTGCCTGGTGTGTATGGGGCTTCTCAGTGTATCGGGATCCTGCCAGGTTTGCATGAGGCTTCACAATTTATTAAGATCCTGTCAGGTGTTTATGGGGTTTCACTGTGTATCGGAATCCTGCCAGTTGTGTATGGAGTTTCATAGTCTATCTGGATCCTGCCAGATATGTATGTGGTTTCACAGTGTATCTGGATCCTGCCTGGTGTGTATGCGGATTCACAGTGCATCAGGATCCTGCCAGGTGTGTATGGGGTTTCACAGAGTATCAGGAATCTTCCTGGTGTGTCTGGGGTTTCACAGTGTATCTGGATCCTGCCAGTTGTGTATGGGTTTTCACAGTTTATCTGGATCCTGCCTGGTGTGTATGGGGCTTCTCAGTGTATCAGGATCCTGCCAGGTTTGCATGAGGCTTCACAATGTATTAAGATCCTGTCAGGTGTTTTTTTGGGGTTTCACTGTGTATCAGGATCCTGCCAGTTGTGTATGGGTTTTCACAGGGCACATCGATCCTTCCAGGTGTGCATGGAGTTTCACAGTGTATCAGGATCCTGCCAGTTATGTATGGAGTTTCACAGTGTATCTGGATCCTGCCAGGTGTGTATGGGGTTTCACATTGTCTCTGGATCCTGCCAGGTGAGTATGTGGTTTTACACGGTCTCAGTATCCTGCCAGGTATGTATGGGGTTTCACAGTGTATCTGGATCCTGCAAGGTGTGTATGGAGTTTCACAATGTATCTGGATGCTGCCATGTTTGTATGGGGATCCACACTGTATCAGGATCCTGCCAGGTGTGTAAGGGGTTTCATAGTGTATCTGGATCCTACCAGATGTGTATCGGGTTATCATAGTGTATTTGGATCCTGCCAGGTGTGTATGCAGTTTTACAATATATCAGAATCCTGCCAGGTTTGTATGGTGTTTCACCCTGTTTCAGGATCCTGCCATGTGTGTATGGGTTTTCACAGTGTATCTGGATCCTGCCTGGTGTGTATGGGGCTTCTCAGTGTATCTGGATCCTGCCAGGTTTGTATGAGGCTTCATAGTGTATCAGGATCCTGCCAGTTGTGTATGGGGTTTCACAATGTATCTAGATCCTGCCAGGTGTGTATGGAGTTTCACAGTGTATCAGGATCCTGCCAGGTGTTTATGGGGGAGTTTCACAGTGTATCTGGATCCTGCCAGGTGTGTATGGAGTTGCACAGTGTATGAGGATCCTGCCGATGTGTATGGGGGAGTTTCACAGTGTATCTGGATCCTGCCAGGTGTGTATGGGGTTTCACAGTGATTCTGGATCCTGCCAGGTGTGCATGGAGTTTCACAGTGTATCTGGATCCTGCCAGGTGTGTATGGGGCTTCACATTGTACCAGGATTCTGCCAGATATGTACGTGGTTTCACAGTGTATCAGGGTCCTGCCTGGTGTGTATGGGTATTCACTGTGTATCAGCATCCTGCCAGTTGTTTCTGGGGTTTCACAGTGTATCTGGATCCTGCAAGGTGTGTATGGGGTTTACAGTGTATCTGGATCCTGCCACGTGTGAATGGGTTTTCACAAGGTATCTGGATCCTGCCAGGTTTGTATGGGGTTTCACAGTGTATCGGGATCCTGCCAGGTGTATATGGGGTTTTGCAGTGTATCAGGATCCTGCCAAGTGTGTATGGGGTTTCACAAGGTATCTGGATCCTGCCTGGTGTGTATGGGGATTCACAGTGTATCAGCATCCTGCCAGGTGTGTATGGGGTTTCACAGTGTCTCGGGATACTGCCAGATATGTATGTGGTTTCACGGTGTTTCAGGATCCTGCCAGGTGTGTATGGGGTTTCACAGTGTATCTGGAACCTGCCTGGTGTTTATGGGGCTTCTCAGTGTATCTGGATCCTGCCAGGTTTGCTTGAGGCTTCACAATGTATTAAGATCCTGTCATGTGTTTATGGGGTTTCACTGTGTATCAGGATCCTGCCAGGTGTGTATGGGATTTCAAAGGGCATATGGATCCTGCCAGGTGTGTATGGAGTTTCACAATGTATCAGGATCCTGCCAGGTGTGTATGACGGAGTTTCACAGTGTATCAGGATCCTGCCAATTGTGTATGGAGTTTCACAGTGTATCTGGATCCTACCAGGTGTGTATGGGGTTTCACATTGTCTCTGGATCCTGCCATGTGAGTATGGTTTTTCACAGTGTATCTGGATCCTGCCAGGTGTGTATGTGGTTTTACACTGTCTCAGTATCCTGCCAGGTGTGTTTGTTGCTTCACGCTGTTTCAGTATCCTGCCATGTGTGTATGGGTTTTCACAGTGTAATTGGATCCTGCCAGGTTTGTATGAGGCTTCACAGTGTATCAGGATCCTGCCAGGTGTGTATGGTGTTTCACAGTGTATCGAGATCCTGCCAGGTGTGTATGGAGTTTCACAGTGTATCAGGATCCTGCCAGGGGTTTATGGGGGAGTTTAACAGTGTATCTGGATCCTGCCAGGTGTGTGAGTGGTATCACAGTGTTTCTGGATCCTGCCAGGTGTGTATGGAGTTTCACAGTGTATCTGGATCTTGCCAGGTGTGTATGGAGATTCACACTGTATCAGGAACCTGCCAGGTGTTTATTGGGTTTCTCAGTGTATCTGGATCCTGCCAGGTCTGTATGGTATGGTGTTTCAGAGTGTATCTGGATCCTGCCAGGTGTGTATGGAGTTTCACAGTGTATCTGGATCCTGCCAGATGTGTATGGGGATTCACACTCTATCAGGAACCTGCCAGGAGTGTAAGGGGTTTCATTGTATATTTCGATCCTGTCAGGTGTGTATGGGGTTTTCACAGTGTCTCTGGATCCTGCCAGGTGTTTATGGAGTTTCACGGAGTATCAGGATCCTGCCAGGTGTGTATGTGGTTTTACACTGTCTAATTATCCTGCCAGGTGTGTATGGTGTTTCACGCTGTTTCAGGATCCTGCCATGTGTATATGGGTTTTCACAGTGTATCTGGATCCTGCCTGGTGTGTATGGGTCTTCTCAGTGTATCTGGATCCTGCCAGGTTTGTATTTTGCTTCACAGTGTATCAGGATCCTGCCAAGTGTGTATGGGGTTTCACAGTGTATCGAGATCCTGCCAGGTGAGTATGGGGGAGTTTAACAGTGTATCTGGATCCTGCCAGGTGTGTATGGTGTTTCACAGTGTTTATGGATCCTGCCAGGTTTGTATGGAGTTTCACAGTGTATCTGGATCCTGCCATGTGTGTATGGAGTTTCACAGTGTAATAGGATCATGCCAGTTGTCTATGGGGTTTCACAGTGTATCATGATCCTGCCAGGTGTGTATGCGTTTTCACAGTGTATTGGGATTCTACCAGGATTTTCTGGGATTTCACAGTGTATCTGGATCTTGCCAGGTGTGTATGGGGTTTCACACTGTATCAGGATCCTGCCAGGTGTTTATTGGGTTTCACAGTGTATCTGGATCCTGCCAGGTCTGTATGGTGTTTCACAGTGTATCTGGATCCTGCCAGGTGTGTATGGAGTTTCACAGTGTATCTGGATCCTGCCAGATGTGTATGGGGATTCACACTCTATCAGGAACCTGCCAGGAGTGTAAGGGGTTTCATTGTGTATTTGGATCCTGTCAGTTGTGTATGGGGTTTTCACAGTGTCTCTGGATCCTGCCAGGTGATTATGGAGTTTCACGATGTATCAGGATCCTGCCAGATGTGTATGGGGTTTCACAGTGTATCAGGATCCTGCCAGGTGTGTGTGGGGTTTCACAGTGTAACCGGATCCTGCCAGGTGTGAATGGGGTTTCACAGTGTATCAGGATCCTGCCAGGTGTGTATGGGTTTTCACAGTGTACCTAGATCCTGCCAGGTGTGTTTGGGTTTTCACAGTGTATCGGGATACTGCCTGGTGTGTATGTAGTTTCACACTGTATCTGGATCCTGCCAGGTGTGTATGGGGTTTCACAGTGTATCAGGATCCTGCCAGGTGTGTATGGGGTTTCACAGTGTAGCAGGATCATGCCAGGTGTGTACGGGGTTTCACAGTGTATCTTCATCCTGCCAGGTGTGTATGGGGTTTCACAATGTATCATGATCCTGCCAGGTGGGTATGGGGTTTCACAGTGTATCTGGAACCTTCCAGGTGTGTTTGGGGTTTCACAGTGTATCAGGATCCTGTCTGGTGTGTATGGGGTTTCACA
The DNA here is from genome assembly GCA_030390025.1 of Squalus acanthias. Classification (NCBI taxonomy): domain Eukaryota; kingdom Metazoa; phylum Chordata; class Chondrichthyes; order Squaliformes; family Squalidae; genus Squalus; species Squalus acanthias. The sequence continues at coordinate 1,747,935 of JASTWF010000065.1, read as the reverse complement.
GTGTATCAGGAACCTGCCAGGAGTGTATGGGGCTTCACAGTGTATCTGGATCCTGCCAGATATGTATGTGGTTTCACAGTGTATCAGCATCCAGCCAGTTGTTTCTGGGGTTTCAGATTGTATCTGGATCCTGCAAGGTGTGTATGGGGTTTACAGTGTGTCTGGATCCTGCCACGTGTGTATGAGTTTTCACAAGGTATCTGGAGCCTGCCAGGTTTGTATGGGGTTTCACAGTGTATCTGGATACTGCCACGTGTGTATGGGGTTTCACAGTGTATCGGGACCCTGTCAGGTGTATATGGGGTTTCGCAGTGTATCAGGATCCTGCCAAGTGTGTATGGGGTTTCACAAGGTATCTGGATCCTGCCTGGTGTGTATGGGGATACACAGTGTATCAGCATCCTGCCAGATATGTATGTGGTTTCACAGTGTTTCAGGATCCTGCCTGGTGTGTATGGGGATTCACAGTGCATCAGGATCCTGCCAGGTGTGTATGGGGTTTCACAGTGTATCAGGATTCTTCATGGTGTGTGTGCGGTTTCACAGTGTATCTGGATCCTGCCAGTTGTGTGTGGGTTTTCACCGTGTATCTGGAACCTGCCTGGTGTGTATGGGGCTTCTCAGTGTATCTGGATTCTCCCAGGATTGCATGAGGCTTCACAATGTATTAACATCCTGTCAGGTGTTTATGGGGTTTCACTGTGTATCGGGATCCTGCCAGTTGTGTATGGAGTTTCACAGTGTATCTGGATCCTGCCAGGTGTGTATGGGGTTTCACATTGTCTCTGGATCCTGCCAGGTGAGTATGGAGTTTCACAGTGTATCTGGATCCTGCCAGTTGTGTATGTGTTTTCACTGTTTATCTGGAACCTGCCTTGTGTGTATGGGGCTTCTCAGTGTATCTGGATCCTGCCAGGTTTGCATGAGGCTTCACAATGTATTAAGATCCTGTTAGATGTGTTTTGGTAGTTTCAATGTGTATCAGGATCCTTGAGAGGTCGCACAACACCAGGTTATAGTCCAACAGTTTTATTTGAAATCACAAGCTTTCGGAGCTATCACTCCTTCTCTCCGTATCAGGATCCTGCCAGTTGTGTATGGGTTTTCACAGGGCACATCGATACTTACAGGTGTGTATGGAGTTTCACAGTGTATCAGGATCCTGTCAGTTGTGTATGGAGTTTCACAGTGTATCTGGATCCTGCCAGGTGTGTATGGGGTTTCACTTTGTCTCTGGATCCTGCCAGGTGAGTATGGAGTTTCCCAGTGTATCTGGATCCTGCCAGGTGTGTACGTGGATTTACACTGTCTCAGTATCCTGCCAGGTGTGTATGCGGTTTCACAGTGTATCTCGATCCTGCCAGGTGTGTATGGAGTTTCACAATGTATCTGGATGCTGCCATGTGTGTATGGGGATCCACACTGTATCAGGATCCTGCCAGGTGTGTAAGGGGTTTCATAGTGTATCTGGATCCTACCAGATGTGTATGGGGTTGTCATAGTGTATTTGGATCCTGCCAGGTGTGTATGCAGTTTTACAATATATCAGAATCCTGCCAGGTGTGTATGGTGTTTCACGCTGTTTCAGGATCCTGCCATGTGTGTATGGGTTTTCACAGTGTATCTGGATCCTGCCTGGTGTGTATGGGGCTTGTCAGTGTATCTGGATCCTGCCAGGTTTGTATTTAGCTTCACATTGTGTCAGGATCCTGCCAGTTGTGTATGGGTTTTCACAATGTATCGAGATCCTGCCAGGTGTGTATGGAGTTTCACAGTGTTTCAGGATCCTGCCAGGTGTGTATGGGGGAGTTTCACAGTGTATCTGGATCTGCCAGGTTTGTATGGAGTTTCACAGTGTATCAGGATCCTGCCAGGTGTGTATGGGGGAGTTTCACAGTGTTTCTGGATCCTGCCAGGTCTGTATGGGGTTTCACAGTGTTTCTGGATCCTGCCAGGTGTGCATGGAGTTTCACAGTGTATCTGGATCTTGCCAGGTGCGTATGTGGTTTCACACTGTATCAGGATCCTGCCAGGTGTTTATGGGGTTTCACAGTGTATCTGGATCCTGCCAGGTCTGTATGGGGTTTCACGGTGTATCTGTATCCTGCCAGGTGTGTATGGGGTTTCACAGTGTATCTGGATCCTGCCAGATGTGTATGGGGATTCACACTGTATCAGGATCCTGCCAGGAGTGTAAGGGCTTTCATTGTGTATCTGGATCCTGTCAGGTGTGTATGGGGTTTTCACAGTGTCTCTGGATCCTTCCAGGTGTTTATGGAGTTTCACAGTGTATCAGGATCCTGCCAGGTTTGTATGGGTTTTCACAGTGTATCAGGATCCTGCCACGTGTGTATGGGGTTTCACAGTGTATCCGGATCTTGCCAGGTGTGTATGGGTTTTCACAGTGTATCAGGATCCTGCCAGATGTGTATGGGGTTTCACAGTGTATCAGGATTCTGCCAGGTGTGTATTGTGTTTCACCGTGTTTCAGGATCCTGCCAGGTGTGTATGGGTTTTCACAGTGTATCATTGTCCTGCCAGGTGTGTATGGGGTTTCACAGTGTATCACGATTTTGCCAGGTGTGTATGGGGTTTACAGTGGATCTGGACCTTCTCAGCTGTACTTAACACTTCACAAGTGATGGCGATCAGCAGTTGGATTTGGTGAAATAATGCAACTTCCGCATATTTACAGCAAACGACAGCAAGCGTATTAATTGTACTTGAATCTACACTGAATTGTTGAGAATTGATGACAAATCCAAACAACGTTCAATTCCGTTTTCCCAGCCTTTGATCCTCGGAGCCCCAGATTCTGAGAATCTCTAATCAAATGTCTACAGTCAATCATTCTGTTTCTCTGAAGGAAAATAAACGATTTGAAATCTCCATGTCATCACTTACCTTTCAGATGACTGGGTACTTCGGATAAACCTTGTGCGATGTTCATGTAATCAAATGGATCAGAACCTGTTTAAATCAATTACATTTCATGGAATCAGATCTGTTTAATATTCTAGTAAAATCTGCAATGTTTAAATCTGACATTGACTTCAGTGTGTGATTTTACCGTACCAAGTTCCTGTATTTCTTTCAGTATTTTGTCCAGCTTTGGTAACCTGTGGCGCATTTTCACAAAAGATTCCCACATTGTCCTTTTGGCCCGAGAGCCTTTCTCCATCACCAGATTTAGGAGAAGTTTGGAACTGTCCGCACGGTTTCCCTTCTCCGCGAGCTCAGTGACTTTCTGTAAAAAATATTAATGAATATATTGAGGAGCAGAATGGAATACAAGCACTGAGAATGAGAAGGAAATGATCTGCTCAGTGATGGGAGCTCCCAGTTGATTTATGCACAGAAAGCATTCACTGGGACAGGTGCAGCTTCAATCTGAACGGGTGCTGAACATTATGTAAAAACTTGATCCACTCCTGTAATGAAACTCCTGGAGAGCGAGGAATCACTGGCAATCTGCTGTAGTTTTAATGGGATTAGTTTTCTCTGTTCTTCAGTGTCTAACACGACATCAGAGAGCTGAAACTGACCGCAACTTCAGGATTTAGCGCATGGGCTTCGAACCGCGGTAATCCTGAGGATGCGGTCTGTCCTTCATTGCTCTGACACTGGCTGTGCTGTGGACGAGGATGTCCCATCCGAACAATCTCAAGTATCACGTGGGAGCTGATCACTCTGCGGCCTTGACATGGATTCCTTGGTTTAAATGCTGTATGTATCGCTTGAGGCTTGCACGAATTGCTAGATCATTATGATGGGTTATTAAATATAACGTTTGATAACACAAACTGTAGAGTATTGCCCAGATATGTCCTGTTCGCCAGAAGCAGGACAAACTCAATCCAGCCAATTACTGTCCTATCAACATCTTGATCGTTAGCAAATAGACGGAAGGAGAATTCAAAAGTACTGTCAAGCAGCAGTTACTCAGCAATAAGCAGCTCACCGGTGATTATGTTGGTTTCCACAAGGAGCAATTGGCTCCAGAACTCATTACAGCCTTGGTAGAAACATGGACAAAAGAGCTGAATTTTGGAGGTGAGGTGAGAGTGACTGCCCTTGACATCAAGGCAGCATTTCACCGACTATGGTTGAGAAAAAGCTGGAAGAATTTGCTAAGTTTTAAGGAGGAGATGAAGGTGGATAGGCGGACGGATCTAGTGAGTGAGTTCTAGAGCGTAGGGCCAAAGACAAATGAACGCTCAACCAACACTGCGGAATGTCGAGGGGAGCACAAGAGGCCAGAGTTCGAGGAACAGACAATCCTAGGCCTGCGGACGGTTTCTGTGCTGGAGGTGGAAACAGAGATAGTGAAGGTCTAGGCCATGAAGGAACTGAAATTGCAGGATTGACATTTTAAACAGAAGACATTCGAGGACGGGAAGCGAGCACATGAGTGTTGGTTAACGGGATCTGCGGCGGGACAGGGTACAAGTTGTGTTTTGGGTGAGCTGAAGTTTACGGAGAGCTGAGGAAGTAAGGTTGGCCAGGGGAGCGTTATAATTATCAAGTATAAAGCTGACAAGCGCAAGATGAGGGTTTCAGCAGGAGATGGGCTGAGGTAGGAATGGAGACGGACAATGTTATGAAGGTGGAAGTACGTGGTATTTGTGAAGGAGAGGATATGATGTCGAATGCTCAGTTCTGGAGCAAATAGGATGCCGAGGTTGCGAAAAGTCAAATTCAGCATCAGGGAGCGGCCGGGGAGGGGGAGGGAATCAATTGGTTAGAAGACAGAGTTTGTGGTGCGGATGGTAGATGATGATTTAGTCTTCCCAATATTTAACAGGAAAAAATTCAAACTAAAGAAACGGCATGATCTAAAGAAAAACACAGGTGCTAACCAGTCAAAGAATATAATAACATGTAGCTACCGATATTTCGTCTCTCAGTCACTCTCTCCATAATCAAACTACCAATCCATTCATTAAAGTTAACTGACAGTAAATTACAGACTGAATGAGCTCAATTTCCTGATGTTCGCCTGGGAAGTGATGTTCCACTACATTCCACTACTCATTGGAGTTCAGAAAAATGAGAGGCGATCTTATTGAAACATATAACATTGTGAAGGGGCTTGATCGGGTGGACGCGGTGAGGATGTTCCCAATGATGGGTGAAACTAGAACTAGGGGACATAATCTTAGAATAAGGGGCTGCTCTTTCAAAACTGAGATGAGGAGAAACTTTTTCACTCAGAGGGTAGTGGGTCTGTGGCATTTGCTACCCCAGGAAGCTGTGGAAGCAACTTCATTAAATAAATTTAAAACAGAAATAGACCGTTTCCTGGAAGTAAAGGGAATTAGGGGTTACGGGGATCGGGCTGGAAATTGGACATGAGTTTGAGTTCGGATCGGTCAAGGCCCTGTGGGTGGCGGAGCGGGCCCAGGGGCCGAGTGGCCTGGTCCTGCTCCTACTTCTTGTGTTCTTTACAGTTGAGGTTGGATCAGATCAGCCATGATCTCATTGAATGGCGGAGCAGGCTCGAGGGGCCGATTGGTTTACTCCTGCTCCTATTTCTTATGTTCTTATGTTCTTATGAACAAGAGCACAGGGGCAGGAAATTACAGAATTAATTAGCTCAATTTCCTGATGTTCTCTGGGGTCACAAATTTAAGTTGTATAAGGCGAGATCCAGGTTAGATGTCAAGAAGTAATTATTTTCCCAGAGATTGGTGGACATCCGGAATAGGCTGCCGTCTCGTGTGGTGGATCCCGATTCGCTGAAATCCTTGAAGTGAGAGCTGGACCTGTTTCTGGCTGGGGCGGAGATAACCTTTTTCACAAGGTAGGTAATGCAGGGAATTCCGGGTCAGACTGATCTCCTGGACTAGTTTCGATTGCCTAGATGGGTCGGAAATGAATATCCCAGATTTGTTTTCCCAAATTGTCCTGGCTTTTTATCTTATTTTTTGCCTCTTCCAGCAGATGACATGGTCTCGGGTGGGGTGGAGTATATATGTTGTGATACACAAGGTATGGCAATTTTGTGTGACAGGCTGGATCGACCAGATGGTCTTTACCTGTCCATCATTGTTCGTATGTTCGAGTGACGTTCCACAACAAGAGCACAGGGGCAGGAAATGACAGACTGGATGAGCTCAATTTCATGTTCCTCCTGGGGAGTGACATTCCCCACCAAGAACACAGGGGCAGAAGATTTCCTTTTTTGCGCACAATTTTCACCTCTTCGTTTCATAGTTTCAGATTCACAATATTTGCAGTTTTATCATTTATTCCCCTATTTGTCTGTTTCAATTCTGCAAAATTCTATGATTCTAAGATCTGATATTCTGTCAGTTCTGTGATGTTAGAATAAACTAAATTCAATCGGTGACCCTCCCACTTACGTGATATTCATGTCCACTGAAATGCTCCTCTCCGGTTAACCAGAGACCGAGTCCCTCCACACCCTCTTCAACCGCCTGTTCCAGTCTGTCCCGGTAGAATTTCGTCAACTGGAACAGCTGGTAATCGTCGCACTTTGTCAAGAACGTATTGATTGTCGAGTTCGGATCTGTGAACACAAATGGAGAAACTAAATACATTATCCACTTTCTATCCGGGCTTCTACATTTCCTCTTATACTAAACGGCTCAAGTCTCCTGTGAGTCACATTATCAAACACCTTCTGAAAATCGAGATAGACCACATGTGCTACATTACATCTAGCTATAGATTCGTTTCTTTAAAAAGTGTGCACATTTTCAAACCCTACTTCACTTCAGCTAATCCAGTCCAGCTTCCCCTAATCATACATGTACATGGTTGTAGTGGTTGAAGGTCAATCATCACAGCCCATGACATCGCTGCTGGAGTTCTTCAGGGCAGTGTCCAACGCCCAATCATCTTCAGCTGCTTCATCAATGAACTTCCCTCCAACATAAGGTCAGAAATGGGGATGTTTGCTGATGACTGCACAGTGTTTAGCGCCATTCACAAATCCTCAGATAATGAAGCAGTCCATGCCCGCATGCAACAAGACCTGGACGATGGTCAGGCTTGGGCTGAGAAGTGGCAGGTAACATTCGCGCCACAGAAGTGCCAGGCAATGACTATCTCCAAAAAGCTAAAGTCTAAGCACCTCCCCTTGACATTCAACGGCATTACCATCGCCGAATCCTCCACCATGAACATCCTGGGAGTCATCATTGACCAGAAACTTAACTGGACCAGTCACATAAATACTGTGGCAACAAGAGCAGGTCAGAGGCTTGCTATTCTGCGGCGAGTGTATCACCTCCTGATCCCCAAAGCCTTTCCACCATCTCTAAATTACATAGAGGTACGTAGAATTTACAGCCCAGAAACAGGCCACTGGTACCAAAGGAGCTATGCCGGTGGTTATACTCCACACAAGCCTACTCCCACCTTACTATCTCCTCTCTGACTGACTTTAATAGATTGGAATGCATTATCTCTGGACCCAGTGATTTATCCACGTTGCCTATTTTTTTTAAGATCCAAATCTTTCTCTAACTATAGTCCCGCATACTGCCTTAAAACATCAACATTCTCACTTGCACTGAAATGTTTGCAACTCAATGACATATTTACTATCTCTCCAGACAACTTTATCCTCCACAGCTAGTTTCCACCTTCATCCCCAGATATCCTGCAGTCTTGCCTTATTTTTCATTTTTTGCTAAAATCTGACCTTTTTTATATTAGCTGCTGGCATTGTCCCATATTTCCCTTTGGCCCCTCTATTCTCCCACTCACCTTCCTACTACAATTCCTGCAACCTTCATGTATCTTTCTACTGTTGTTATCCCTGGTTTTATTTTGGGACAGATACGACTGCCAGTATTAACGTCCTGTTGTTCTTGTCCGGGTCGCTGCGCTGTCTGTGAATCTTCCGCTATATCTGTTCTCACTGCTTCACGGCCAACAATGCCCACCGAGAAATGTGCCATTTCCCTTCCTATTCCTCAACTACATACGTACATATGGATTCTATCTTAATAAACTCCCGGAAACATCCGTCCATTCTGGCGCCGTCATAGAGCTCTTTATTAATAGTGGCACCCACAAATGATTTTTCTCTCCTCTCAAAAAATTATGACCAGGAATATTTGCTGCGACTTCTGTTAAAGTCCAGGCCTTGTCTTATAGATAGCAAATTACATCTCACAAGCATCTAACGATCAATATGTGTTTGGAATGATTTGTACATTCACTGGTAAAGCATTTCTTTTGAATATTGACCAGTTTTCATTTTTCTTTTCTTTTAATACTTGAACAGCTTTTTCCTTTTTTCCTGGCAATAACTTTTCACTGTTTCATACATCTTCTGTTACTGCTCAACAGTTTGAATAATTCTGCTCTCTTGTCTCAGATCCGGATATTTCCCAACTTCCATTCATATCAGCTTCTCACCTCCTTACATCTCAGCTCATTTTTCTGCAAAACCATTGTTGTTGGTCGGTTCAGATCCAGGCCATCCCTTCCCTTCTCCCTGAACTCACTCTAGCGCCCCAAGAACGTGAACCCTTCCCTCCTTCTCCAGCCCTGCCGCCGCACATTGACCTGCTTCTTGTTACCCTCCTGAAGCGGCCCAGTGTAAATCAACCTGTAGATCACCACCTTGAATTACACAGAATATACAGCACAGAAACAGCTCATTTGGCCATTATAGTTTGTGCTGGTGTTTACACACCACACGATTCACCTCCAATTCTATCTATGTCATCTCAGCCTTTCAGCATATCTTTATATCATTTTTCTCTCATGTACTCGTCTAGTTTCCTTTTGAAAGCATCTAAGCTATTTACCTCAATCACTTCATGCGGTAGTGAATTCCGCACTCTAACCACTCTCTGAGAGAAGAAATTTCTCCTTATATCCTCATTGGATTTATTATTAACTATCTTGTATTTATGGCCCCAATTTTGGATTCTCCCACAAATGGAAATATTCACTCCACATCTACGCTATCCAACCAATTCATAATATTAAAGACCTCTATCAAGCCGCATCTAAGATCTTTTTCTAATGAAAAGCCCTGATCTGTTCAATATTTCCCGAGAGCTGTAACCTCTATGTTCTAGTACCATCCTTGTAAATTTTTCTGCACTCTCAGTGCTTCTATGTTATTTTTTATATTATGGAGACCAGCACTGCGCCCTGTACTTGAAGTACTGCCTGACCAGAATTCTTTACAAGTTTAAAATAACTTCACTAAATTTGAACTCTATACCCCTAGAAATAAATCCAGTGCTTTGTTGGGTATCTAATTGTTTTGCTGACCTGCGCTGATGTTTTTAATGAGTTGTTCAACTGTATTCCTAGTTACCTTTCCATTCTATCCCATTCAGCTTTTTATTTTCTAAGGTGTAATTGATGTTTCTATTTTTCTACCACAATGCATCACCTCAGTTTTATCTATTTTAAAGTTAATTTGCCACTTAACATTCCAGTCTGCAAGATTTCAAATGTGCTCTTGTACTGAGGGCATGTTTTTAGTCTAGTGCACAAGTCTTAAAAATTCCCTTCATAAACGTATTTCTATCCATGTTATCGGTTCCGACCATGGCTACTTTCTGCTCTCCTTTCCTTTCCAGAGATGGTCCCACCAGTTCCTGCCTGTTCTTCCCTCTGGCACCAGGGAGGTAACTTACCATTCGGGACCTGCTCATTGCTGCAGAAGGGTCTGTCTATTCCTCTGACTATAAAACCTTCCACCTTAAATCGCTCTCCTATTCCTTTGCCCAGGCTACAGAGCGATAGCAGGACCAGCGAGAGCGGAGGGGATAAAAGGAACGGCGAACGATGCCCCAGACCAGAGCGGGACCAGCGAGTGCGGCGGGGATAAAAGGAGCGACGACCCGAGCGAGAGGGTTGGGGAGTAAAGGAGCGGCGTCCCGAGACCCGAGTGCACAGCGTGACCGGAGCCAGCGAGATCGCTGGGGATAGAAAAGAGCGGGAGCGACGGAGCGAGCAAAAAAACCTCAAACAGGACAGCAGGTAGGTGATTGGCTGGTGAGTATTATTTTTTTCTCTTTAATCTGTGACTCGTGGTTTAAACTAAGAGCGGGAAACTATAATGTAATGTATTACATTTATAGCTTAACTAGTTAAACTAATTCATACAATTATAAATAATCGTTGAATAAAGACTTTAATTAATTAAGTAAATAAGATAAGGCTCGACAAAGATATGTCAGGACAGGTTGTGTGTCTGGACTGCAGCATGTGGGAGTTTGTGAACAGCGATCCTGTCCCGAGCGAAAACGTCTGCAGGAGATGTGTCCATCTCGAATCTCTACGGCTCCGGGTCATTGAGCTGGAGTGCGAGTTGGTGACACTCTGGCAAACAAGGAATTTCTGTACAGGTTTAACCAGATTACAGTCACATCCCAGAGGAAAGCACGGGTTCAGGAAAGGGAGGGTTTGACTGCGAGGGAGCCGGGTAGCAGGCATTTAGGAGAGGTTGAAAAGGAGGTCCTGCAGACACTGGTCCTGTGCAACAGGTATGATGTACTCGCTACCTGTGAAGACAAGGAGAAAGAATGCAGGGGGTGGTGGGCAGCCAAAATGCAAACCAATGCACCCTGGCTCAGAAGGCTGTCAAAGCGGTGCGGGGGAAGAGCAGAATGGAAATGTGGTAGTGATAGGGGACTCTATAATTATGGGGATAGATAGCGTTCTCTGAAGCCAAGAACGAGAATCCCGAAGGGTATGCTGCCTACCCGGTGCAAGGGTAAAGGGTATCTCATGGCGGCTGGAGAGGAACTTGAAAAGAGAGGGGGTAAATCCAGTTGTCTTGTTCCATGTTGGAGCAAACGACATTGGTAGTAACAGGGTGGAGGTCCTGCTGAAAGAGTATCAGGTGTTCGGCTCCAAATTAAAAAGCAGGATCTCGAGTGTAATAATCTCTGGTTTATTGCCCGAGCCACGTGGAAATTGCCATAGAAGCAGACAGATCAGGAGAATTAACACGTGGCTAAAGGCCTGGTCAGGGAAAGAGGGGTTCCTTTTCATGGCGCATTCGCACCAGTTCTGGGACAGCAAGGAGCTGTACCGATGTTACGTGCTCCACCTGAACTGGGATGGGAAGCGTGTCCTAGTGGAATGGGAAATAGGGATGTGGCAAACGCTTTAAACTAGTAAGATGGGGTGAGGGATCTACAATAAACGTAACCAGCCTAAATATAAACAAAGCAGGAAAAGAGAGCGTCGGAAAGAATAAAGTAAGGGAGGACATTGATGGCAAGCGATTAAACAGGTTTATAGAACAGGAGTCTAAAAAGATGGTTAAACATAAAGTCAGAGGAAATTCTATTAAATGAGTTGAATTTTCTGTACAGCAACTGAGTGTCCATAATAAAACGGTGGAGCTGGAGGCAGTCTTGCGTTGCCAGGAACCAGACATAGTTGGGATTACTGAGACATGGCTACACAAAATTGAGGACAGGGAAATAAACATTACAGCGTATTACATATTTAGAAAATATAGAGAGGGATAATGGGGAGGTGGAGTAGCTGTAATTATTAGGGTTAACGAAATGGCAGTAGAAAAAAGTGACGCAGCTATCAGCAAGACAGTATAGAATTCATATGGATAGAGATAGAAGTTAATAAAGGATCAATCATACTAATAGCCGTAGTAGAGATCACTTAATAGTGGAAGGGACGTGGAGGAAGAAATATGCAGACAAATTAGGGAAATGAGTAAAAAACATAGAATAATAATCATGGGGGATTTCAACTACCAAGATAATAATTCGACAGAAGAGGTTGGCAAAGGCGATAAGAGAATGGAGTTCCTACAATGTGTACAGGACTCCTTTCGAACCCAATATGTAAAAAGCCCAATAAGGGAGGGTTAGCTATTGGATCTGGCATTGGGGAATGAAACAGAGCAGATAAGAGAAGTAAACGTAGGGGAACATCTAGGCAATAGTGACCATAATATAATACTCTTTAAGATGATGATTGAGAAGGATATAAGTATGACGAAAACAAGGTTAATAGTTTGAAGAAAAGCTGATTTTGAGGGGCAGAGAATAAAGCTTGAGAAAATAAAATGGGCAACAATATTGGCAAACAATAATGTAGATCAGCAATGGGAAACATTTAAAACGGTGTTCAACAGAATGCAGGAACAACATATTCCGCTAAATGGAAAGAACAAACTAAAAACTAAGGAGAATCCATGGATGAATAAAGACATAAGGGAACAATTGAGGGTAAGGAAAGAGGCATACATTAAGTACATGGACAGCAGGGGAGTGTATGATAAGGGAAAATACGAAGAGATTAAGAGAAGTCAAAAGTACAATTACGAAGGCAAAGAGGAACTATGAAATTAAATTATCAAGGAACATAAAACAATAGTAAAATAATTTGCAGGCACATCAATAAATAAGGAAGGTTGGGATGGAACTAGGGCCATTAAGAGATAGACAGGATAATACCACAGGTAACGACAGAGAGATGGCACAAATATTAAATATTTATTTTTCTTCAGTATTTACCAGGAAGATAGAAAATGACATTGGATGATGGGGTTTGTAATGAGATAAGTACATTTAAAGTAAAAAGGGGGATATATTCAATACAATACTGGAACTTCTGGTCCAATGGATTGCATCCACGCATTTCAAAATAATCTAGGGAAGAGATAGCAGAGGCATCACTACACATATTTAATAATTCGTTCTTTAAAGGTGTAGTGCCAGACGCCTGGCGGTTAGCTAATGTAATACCTGTATTCAAGAAAGAAATAGAACATGTCCAGCGAATTATAGACCAGTCAGCTTAACATCGGCGCTCGGAAAAATAATAGAATCCCTACTAAAGGAGAAAATAGAAGAACATCTAGAAACCAAAAATATAAAAACGAATAGTCAGCATGGAATTCAAAAGGGAAGGTCAATGATCAACCTCATTGAATTTTTTGAAGAGGTAACAGAGAGAGTAGACAATTGTAATGCAGTAGATGTAATTTATCTAGATTTGTAAATGGCCTTCGTTAAGGTACCCCATAATAGACTGATGAACAAGGTCAGAGAATGCGGAGTCGGGGGACAAGTAGCAGAATGGATAGCTAGCTAACATCAAGACAGAAAGCAGAGAGTAGGGGTAAAGGGTAGCTATTCACAGTGGCAGAAGGTGGGTAGTGGTGTTCCACAAGGGTCAGTGCTGGGAACACTGCTGTTCACAATTTACATTAACGATTTAGACTTTGGAATCAAAAACACAATTTCTAAATTAGCGGATGACACTAAATTTGGGGTGGGTTAGTCAATACTGAGGATAACTGCAACAGATTACAGGAATACATTAATAAACTTGTAGAATGGGCATATAATTGGCAAGTCAAGTTCAACACAGTGAGGTATTACATTTTGGTATGAAGAATAGGGAGGTCAACTTATTACTTGGAGGGTGCGAGTCTAGGTGGGGTAGAGTAACAAAGCGATCTTGTTGTACAAATACACAAATGATTAAAAATTGCGACGCAGGTTGGCAAGGCAACTTAAAAAGCAAACCAAGCACTAGGGTTTATTGCCTGAGCGATGGAATTGAAAAGTAGGCAAGTTGTGCTAAACTTGTATCGAACCTTGGTTAGACCACAATTAGGGTACTGCCTACAGTTCTGTTCACCATATTATAAAAAGGATATAGAGGCTGTGTCCATATTCTAATCTCTCTAAAGTACGATTTGTGACCAGAGGCAGTGTCCATTTCTGACCTCTCTCGGAGTAGGGACAATGACCAGAGGTTGTGTAATTTTTTACATCTGTTCCTCAATCTGGACTTTGATCCGAGTTCATGTCATTGTTCTGAGCTCTCTCTCTCTATGAATAGGGACTGTTTCCAAAGGTCGTGTCCCTGTACTGATCTCTCTCTCTCTCTCTCTCTCTCTCTCTCTGAATAGGGACTGTTACCAGAGGTTGTTTCCCTGTTCTGATCTCTCTCACTGAATAGGAACTGCGAGCAGAGGCTGTTCCCCTGTTCTGAACTTTCTCTCTCTGAGGATCTATGGCCAGAAGCTATTTCGCTGTTCTGACCTGTTCCTGAGTAATGACTGTGACCAGAGGCTGTGACCCTGTTCTGAACTCTCACTGTCTCTGAATCGGATCTGTGACCAGAGGCTGTGTCGCTGTTCTGATCTCTCTCTGCCTAGGGCCTGTGACCAGAGGCTGTGTCCCTGTTCTGATCTCTCTCTGTCTCTGAGTAGGGCCTGTGACCAGAGGCTGTGTCCCTGTTCTGATCTCTCTCTGTCTCTGCCTAGAGACTGTGACCAGAGGCTGTGTCTATGTTCTGATCTCTCTCTGTCTCTGCCTAGAGACTTTGACCAGAGGCTGTGTCCCTGTTATGATCTCTCTCTGTCTCTGCCGAGGGACTGTGACCAGAGGCTGTGTAACTGTTCTGATCTCTCTCTGTTTCTGAGTAGGGCCTGTGACCAGACGATGTGTCCCTGTTATGATCTTTCTCTGTCTCTGCCTAGGGACTGTGACCAGAGGCTGTGTAACTGTTCTGATCTCTCTCTGTTTCTGAGTAGGGCCTGTGACCAGAGGATGTGTCCCTGTTATGATCTCTCTCTGTCTCTGCCTAGGGACTGTGACCAGAGGCTGTGTAACTGTTCTGATCTCTCTCTGTTTCTGAGTCGGGCCTGTGACCAGAGGCTGTGTCTCTATTCTTCTCTCTCTGAGTACGAACTGTGACCATTGGCTGTGTACCTGTTCTGATCTCTCTCTTCCTAGGGACTGTGACCAGAGGCTGTGTCTCTGTTCTGATCTCTCTCTGTCTCTGAATAGCGCTTGTGACCAGAGGCTATGTCCCTGTTCTGATGTCTCCCTGTCTCTGAGTAGGGCCTGTGACCATAGGCTGTGTCCCTGTTCTGATCTCTTATTCTGAGTCGGGCTTGTGACCAGAGGTTGTGTCCTTGTTCTGATCTCTCTCTGCTTCTGAGTAGGCCCTGTGACCAGAGGCTGTGTCCCTGTTTTGATCTCTTTCTCTGAGTACGGACTGTGACCAAAGGTTGTGTCCCTCTTTAATCTTTCTCTGAGTAGGGACTGTTACCAGAGGCTTTGTCCCTGTTCTGAACTCTCCCTCAGAAGGGACCATGACCAAATGTTCTGTCCCTGTTGTGATATCATTGAGTAGGGTCAGTGACCAGAGGCTGTGTCCCTGTTCTGATCTCTTTCTTTGAGTAGGGACTGTTACCAGAGGCTTTGTCACTGTTCTGAATTCTCCCTCAGAAGGGACCGTGACCAAATGTTCTGTCCCTGTTGTGATATCATTGAGTAGGGTCAGTGACCAGAGGCTGTGTCCCTGTTCTGATCTCTTTCTTTGAGTAGGGACTGTTACCAGAGGCTTTGTCACTGTTCTGAATTCTCCCTCAGAAGGGACCGTGACCAAATGTTCTGACCCTGTTGTGATATCATTGAGTAGGGTCAGTGACCAGAGGCTGTGTCCCTGCTCTGATCTCTTTGAGTAGTGACTGTAACCAGATGTTTTATCCGTATTCGGATATGACTGAGTACTTAACAAATTACAGGAGGACATTAATAAACTTACAGAATGGGCAAATAATTGGCAACTGAAGTTCAACGCAGATAAATGTGAAGCATTACATTTTGGTAGGAAGAATATGGAGGTCACTTATCATTTGGAGGGTATGAAAAACACAATTTCTAATTTGCAGATGATACCAAATTGGGGGGATAGTCAATACTGAGCAGTACGGTCAGTGACCAGAGGCTGTCTTGCTGTTCGGATGTCTCTCTCAATAGGGATTGTGACGAGAGAACAAAGGGATCTCGGAGAACAAATACACAAATCACTAGAAGTTGCGCCACAGGTTAGCAAGGCCATAAAAAAAGCAAACCAAGCACTAGGGTTTATTTCTAGACGAATGGAATGGAAAGGCAGGGAAGATATGCTAAACCTGTATCGAACCTTGGTTAGAGCACAATTAGAGTGCCGTGTGCAGTTCTGGTCGCCATATTAGAAAAAGGATATAGAAATAATGGAGAGGGTGCAGAGAGATTTAAAAGGATGATACAAGAAATGCGAGGGTGTACATATCAGCAAAGGATGAACAGGCTGGATCTCTTTTCTCTTGATAAAAGAAGGCTGATGGGTGACCTAATGGAGATCTTTAAAATTAAGAAAGGTTTTGATAGAGTGGATACGGAGATAATTTTTCCACTTGTGGGGAAGAGCATAACTAGAGACCATCAATATAAGATAGTCACCAAGAAATCCAATAGGGAATTCAGAAGAAACCTTTTTACCAAAGTGTGGTAAGAATGTGTAACTCGCTACCACAGGGAGTAGTTGAAGCGAAGAGTATAGATACATTTAAGGGAAGGCTAGATAAGCATATGAGGGAGAAGGAAATAGAGGGTTTTGCTGATAAATTTAGATGAGAAAAGACGGGAGGAGGCTGGAGTGGAGCATTAACACCGGCAAGGACTGGTTCGGATGAATGGCCTGTTTTTGTCCCGTATATCCTACGTAATCCTATGTAATCCTATGCCTCTTAGCCCCACCATACTCGGGATGGCCTCCTGCTCCCTGGTGTCACACTGTTGCTCAGGAAGCCCATCCTCTGAGTCACTGTCTCTATCCACTTTACAGTCCCAAATCGCAGGTATCTATTAGACAGTTAACGTACTCAGGGGCTCCATCCTCCTGACTGTGGTCACTAGGTTCCCCTTCTAATCAGCCCCTTTCCTGTTCCCTCTTCCTGTGTGAACTGCAGGTTCTTGCACAACATCTGGGCCCTTTGTCAGGACAGAAATTATATTGTATATATGTTTCGGTACCTACCTCGGTCCATTCGCTTTCTTGTTGAAGCTGTTGGATATTCTCTATTTGGACCTTCAGCCATGGTGGTGAAAGGCGTTCCCAGATTCTGATGCTCTGTAATAAATATAATATTAATAGGAGTGTTAGGCGGAAATATAAAAATGAGAAGCAGACGTTGCCTTGTTAGACATAATATCATGTCCCTCCTCCCCCATCAATACACCAGCTGTTAGCTCCGGAATCGATTATTTCCCGAGTGTTACGATCAACGCTCCATATCAGGTGTGACACACACAGCTGCCTATGAAATCCCGTGAGTCCCGCTGATCTCCACAACCGAGTTCCAGACGGGCTCCCGTCAGCCGAGACTCCGCACTGGGAGCGCCCATTGATGAGATTTACTCACACAGTGCAGGCCAAAACCAGCCTTATTCCTGAGATAGAGAATATTCTGCAGGAAAATATGGAGCGGGTGATCATTGCTGAATTAAATCATTTTTCAATCGGTTTTACACAGTCTGGTGGTGTATTAATATTTCACAGATCTGTGTTTAATATTTTTGGTTTGTTGAGATTTGATATGAAGTTCTGATCATTTATTAATATGTCATCTATCCACACACATATACACAATATAGAGCTGGGTTTGATTCCTCTGGTCTCTATGGGCAGTGACATTGTTCATGTCTTCATGGAGATGTGTCCTGGCTGATGCTTCTATTAGAATATATTGACCATATCTCTCATGGTGTCAGCACCTGACTAATGAGCACTGTAGGAGTTGAGGACAATGTATAATATTATGTATCATGTAAATTTAAACAATTAGATGACGCACAGCATTTATGTTTGGAATATCTTTGCTTCTTACAATCTCATAAAACGCCATAAATATATAAGTGGTAGATTTGCCTGTTGTTTTACAATGAATATTCTCCACTTGTGCGCGTGTGTCGCTGTGTCTGTGTTCAATCAAACTCTCAGTCAGCGTCGTTTCCTTTCCCCAGTGGAGAAATGTAAAAACGACTAAGTCACTGACTTTTAAAATTCCGTTATCTGCTGTTCCACTCACACGGACCCTTGTATAATAAACACACAACAGCAAGAACTTCCATTTACTCAGCGCCTTTAACATCGAACAACATCCCCAGGCGCTTCGTGGAAACTTAATCTGCCAGATGTTGGGCGCTGAACAAAAGAGTTTGAAGAAGGTGAGTACAAAAAGGTTGGTCAAGGTTTTGAGGAGGTTACTAAAGGAGGAGAGGGTGGTGAGGGGGTTCAGGTGGGGAATTACAGAGCAGAGAGCAGGGACAGCTGAAGGCACGGCCGCCATAGACAGGGTGAGGAGAGGGTGGTGAGGAGGTTCAGGTGGGGAATTGAAGAGCAGAGAGCAGGGAGAGCTGAAGGCACGGCCGCCATTGACAGGGTGAGGAGAGGATGGTGAGAGGGTTCAGGTGGAGAATTGTAGAGCAGAGAGCAGGGACAGCTGAAGGCACGGCCGCCATAGACAGGGTGAGGAGAGGGTGGTGAGGAGGTTCAGGTGGGGAATTTTACAGCAGAGAGCAGGGACAGCTGAAGGCACGGCCGGCATAGACAGGGTGAGGAGAGGGTGGTGAGAGGGTTCAGGTGGAGAATTGTAGAGCAGAGAGCAGGGACAGCTGAAGGCACGGCCGCCATAGACAGGGTGAGGAGAGGGTGGTGAGGAGGTTCAGGTGGGGAATTTTACAGCAGAGAGCAGGGACAGCTGAAGGCACGGCCGCCATAGACAGGGTGAGGAGAGGGTGGTGAGAGGGTTCAGGTGGAGAATTGTAGAGCAGAGAGCAGGGACAGCTGAAGGCACGGCCGCCATAGACTGGGTGAGGAGACAGTGAAATGCTCGAGAGATCAACGTTGGTTGCATGGAACGTTCTCAGGGGTGGGGGCTTGTGGGAATGGAGGAGGTTTGAGAGAGAGGGAGGGACGAGGCCGTGAATTCATTTAAACGTAAGGATGATCATGTGTTATGTAAAGATTAGTGATGGGAACTTCACCTTGTGGCAATTTCAGTTGTTAATGTTATTAAGGTTAACGATTAGGATCCTCCTATCTATGTGAATGGTGCATTCTGCCCTGTTTCGATCGGTTTCCATCTTAAACATTCCTGAAGTTTTCTTTCTCTCTCGAAAGGGAGCGGCCTGTTTTTCAGTCAGTTTGACAATAACTGTCTCATTTACCTGAACTTATTTCAGCTGAAACACAAGTTCCTGTCCCATTCTCCCACCTAATTCACATCCGTTCCTAAGTGACTGAAACTTACATTGTTGCGTTAAATGGCAATTAATTATTAACTTTAATCGCGGTCATGTTTTATCTCCGAAATTTCTGTAACCCTGAACTCGATCGCGTTCAGTACGCCCTCAGATATCTAGAGAGAAAACGGGGAGCTACAGAGCAGTTAGCCTGACATCAGTAGTAGGGAAAATGCGAGAATCTATTATTAAGGACGTGGTAACAGGGGACTTAGAAAAAAATGAAAGGATTGGGCAAAGTCAACATGGATTTACGAAAGGGAAATCGAGCTTGATGAATCTGTTAGAGTTCTTTGAGGTTGTAACTTGCAGAATAGATAAGGGGGGACCAGTGGATGTGATGTATTTGGATTTTGAGACGGCATTCGATAAGGTGCCACGGAAGAGGTTATTAAACAAAATTAGAGCTTATGTGATTGGGGATAATATAGTAGCATCGATTGAGGATTGGTTAACGGACAGAAAACAGAGAGTAGGGATAAAAGGGTTATTTCCGTTTAGGCAGGCTGTAACTAGTGGGGTACCGCAAGAATCAGAGCTTGGGCTTAGCTGGAGAACAGCTAATGTGGTACCATTATTCAAGAAGGGCAGTAGGGATAAACCAGGGAATTACAGGCCAGTGAACCTAACATCTGTGCTAGGGAAATTATTGGAAAAAAATTCTGAGGGACAAAATAAGTCTCCACTTGGAGAGGCAAGGATTAATCAAGGATAGTCAGCATGGCTTTGTCAGGGGGAGATCATGTCTAACCAATTTGATTGAATTTTTCGAGGGGTGGACTAGGTATGTGGATGAGGGTAGTGCAGTTGATGTGATCTACATGGACTTCAGTAAGGCTTTTGAAAAAGTCCCGCATGGGAGACTGGTCAAGAAGGTAAGAGCCCATGGGATCCAGGGCAACTTGGCACATTGGATCCAAAATTGGCTTAGTTGCAGGAGGCAGAGGGTGATGATCGAAGGTTGTTTTTGTGACTGGAAGCCTGTGTCCAGTGGTGTACCACAGGGATCGGTGCTGGGTTCTTTGCTGTTTGTAGTGTACATTAATGATTTAGATATGAATGTAGGAAGTATGATCAGTAAGTTCTCAGATGACACGAACATTGGTGGGGTGGTAAATAGCGAGGAGGGAAGCCTCAGGCAACAGGACGATATAGACGGGTTGGTCAGATGGGCAGAACAGTGGCAAATGGAATTTAACCCTGGAAAGTGTGAGGTGATGCATTTTGGGAGGACTAACAAAGCAAGGGAATACACAATGAATGGTAGGACCCTAGGAAGGACAGAGGATCAGAGGGAGCTTGGTGTGCATGTAGATAGATCCCTGAAGGCAGCAGGACAGGTAGATAAGGTGGTTAAAAAGGCATATGGGATACTTGCCTTCATTAGCCGAGGCATAGAATATAAGTGCAGGGAGGTTATGATGGAGTTGTACAAAACGCTAGTTAAGCCACAGCTAGAATACTGTTTGCAGTTCTGTTCACCACACTATAGGAAGGATGTGATTGCATTGGAGAGGGTGCAGAGGAGATTCACCAGGATGTTACCTGGGCTGCAGCACTTCAGCTATGAAGAGAGACTGGACAGGCTGGGGTTGTTTTCCTTAGAACATAGATGGCTGAGGGGGGACCTGATTGAGATGTACAAAATTATGAGGGGCATAGATAGGGTAGATAGAAAGGAACTTTTCCCCTTTGTAGAGGTGTCAATAACCAGGGGGCATAGTTTCAAGGTAAGGGGCAGGAGGTATAGAGGGGATTTGAGGAAAAAGCTGTTCACCCAGAGGGTGGTTGGAATCTGGAACTCACTGCCTGAAAGTGTGGTAGAGGCAGGAACCCTCACAACATTCAAGAATAATTTTGATGAGCACTTGAAACGCCATAGCATACAAGTCTACGGACCAAGTGCTGGAAAATTGGATTAGAATAGACAGGGCTTGATGGCCGGTGCAGACGCGATGGGCCGAGGTCCTCTTTCTGTGCTGTATAACTCTATGACTCTATGACTCTATGGGCCTCAGCTATTCACTATCTACATCAATGATTTGGATGAAAGGACCAAATGTAATATATCCAAATTTGCTGATGATATAAAGCTGGGTGGGAATGTAGTTGTGAGGATTTGAAACGAGGCTTCGAGGGGATATAGACAGGCTAAGTGAGTGGGCAATACGATGGCAAATGGAATTTAATGTGGAGAAATGAGAAGTAATTAACTTTGGTAGAAAAATAGAAAAGCAGAGTCATTTTTAAATTGAAGAGATTGGGAAATGTTGGTATTCAGAGGGACCTGGGTGTCCTTGTACAAAAATCACTGAAAGTTAACATGCAGGTACAGAAAGAAATTAGGACAGCAAAAGGTATTTTGGCCTTTATTACAAGAGGATTTGATTATAAGAGTAAAGACGACTTAATGCTATTATATAGGGCCCTGGTGCGACCACACCTGGAGTAATGTGTACATGTTTTGGTCTCCTTACCTAAGGAAGGATATACTTGCCATAGAGGGAGTACAACGAAGGTTCACTGGACCGGTTTTTGGGATGGGGGTATTGTCCTATGAGGAGAGATTGATTAGACTAGGTCTATATTCTCTAAAGTTTATAAGAATGAGAGGTGATCTCATTGAAACATACAACATTCTTGCTGGATTTGACAGGGTAGATACAGGGATGTTTCCCCTGGCTGGGGTGTCTAGAACCAGGGGCCACAGTCTCAGAGTAAGGGGTCGGCCATTTACGACTAAGATGAGGAGAAATTTCTTCACTCAGAGGGTGGTGAATCTTTGGAATTCTCTACTGTGGAGGCTCAGTCGTTAAGTATATTCAAGACAGAGATCGATAGACTTTTGTATATTAAGGGAATCAAGGGATATGCGGATACTGCAGCAATGTGGAGATGAGGTAGACGGTCAGCCATGATCTTATTGAATGGCGGAGCAGGCTGGAATGGCCAATTGGCCTACCCCTGCTCATATTTCTTATGTTCTTAAACTGTACTTGGCACCACGCGGTTCAATGAGTGAAAATATCTATTTGAAATGTAAGTATATGGAGTTATAGGCACAGGTTCCCAGCCCTGTCTGTCTAAACTGTGAATTCTACAATAGGGAGGAGGCGCCGCTGGAACACAATGGGGTAAATCCCCGGAGTTCGTGTTCCTGCTTTCTGTCCCGCAACCGCTTTTAAAATGTGTCTGTGAGGAGATTGGGGGAGATCAGGGGTGGGACTAGCCCTGAAATCCCAGGTGTAAAATGGTCTGCCTTCATTCCCGGTCTTAGTGAACAATCAGCGAATTGTTACATCCGTGAGGAACAAAGAGCTCCCGGCACCGGGGAGCATATCTGACCGCGGAAAATCGGCTTTAAAAAGAAAGAGGAAGGGGAGAAAATCCTAATAAAAAACAAAATCAATCTTAGAAGCTACATTAACCTTACCTTGATCCCGCAAGGATTTTCTGTCTTTATTTCCGTGTAGATTTTGCGAGTTATATCCTTGTTATTTCACCACAAACCATCAAGTAGAAGTTCCTGGTTTGATTTCAGCAAGTCACAAATTGAGAATTTGAGCCGATCCTTGTTCTGTGAGACTCAGAGCTCCGCCCTCTGTGTGAAATCTGCTGCCTGCCCTCAGGGTGGATTTCAACTCAAACATTCCTCATTTGCTTCAGAACAGGGAGCGGCCTCTCTGGTAAAATCAAATCGAAGCAGTTTGGCAATTCTCTGCTACGTCAACTGTGAACAAAGTTAGTTATAACATTTAATCTAATTTAAATTCACAGATTTCCAGGAGAGTAAAGATCAGATTATCGGTGCGACAGAATCGATGGTGAACTTTGTAAAATCTTGTTTAGCATAAACGCACACACTGTTCCGCCCTGCGTCCAGTCTGAGCTATATATGTGGAGCCCAGAAACTTACATGTGATTTTATTTCGGAGTCGGTCACAAGTTCGGCAGAACAGATTATTTTTCTATAGATTTGAATTAACAAGATCTTGTAATTGCTGATTTTTGACCTGCCGAGATGCTAACCTGTTTTGTCCAGTCATTGCAGTGCACGCCGACCATTGCAGCCCCGCCTCCGCGTGTTCTAATAATAATTTTGTTGTTAAGTCGATTAACAGTGAGTCAGATCAGAACAGCGCGCTCCCTGGCGCCGTCTCCGCCTCTGCCTGGCGAGTGCCAGCAGTTCCCCCGCCCCCACCTGGCGGGACAAGACAACACTTGCTCAGAAGCTTGTTGTCTATATGTGGAGGCACAGTGCTGTCCTTCTAAATGATCTGCGTTAACCGCAGCAAAGCACAAACACACCTTGCCGGCCTCCAGCCATTTTAATGCAGTGAACTGACTGGAACTCAATATCAGGCGCTGCGTGTAACGGGCGGCCGACCCGATACCGCCCGTTTTGTGCTACCGCTCGAGACACATTTCAAGGCCATGCCTCTATTTATAAAGCCAAGGATCCGTATGTCGTGTAGGTATAGGTTCCTGCACCCTTTTACATTTACCATTTCGTTTATTTTGCTCTCCTCTTCTTCCTATCAAAATGAATCACTTCACACTTCTCTACCTTAAATTTCATCTGCCATGTATCTCCCGATTTTATCACACTGTTTATGTCCTCCTGAAGTCTGTTACTATCCTCCTCATTGTTTACTACATTTTCTAGTTGTGTGCCATCTCCAAACTTGTAAATTATGCTTTGTATACCCAAATCCAGGGCAATAATTATATATGAAGAAGAGCAATGGCCCCCAAACCGGCCGCTGGGGGACACCACTGCACATTGCCCTCTAGTCTGAAAAACAGCTACTCACTACTGCTCTCTGCTTTCTGTCCCTGTACCAATTTCGTATCCAACTCCACTGTACCTTTAATCCATGAGATTCTATCTCAACTAATATTTGCAAATACAGATTATACTTTCGTTCAGTCCGTCTCACAATCAGAGAATTATTGAAATTTACAGCACAGAAGGAGGCCATTCGGCTCATCGTGTATGTGCCGGCCGAAAAAGAGCTAACCAGCCTAATCCCACTTTCAAGCTCTTAGTCCATAGCGTTGTAGGTTACCGCACTTCAAGTGCATATCCAAGGACTTTTTAAATATGATGAGAGTTTCTGCCTCTACCAGCCTTTCAGGCAGCGAGTGCCAGTGCCCCACCACCCTCTCGGTGAAAAAGGGTCTCCTCAACTCCCCTCTACTCCTTCTACGAATTACTTTATTCTATGATGCCTGGTTACTGACCTCTCTCCTAATTTAAATAGGTCCTTCCTATCAACTCTATCTAGGCCCTTCATAATTTTATATCCTTCAATAAAGTCTCTGATCAGCCTCCTCTGTTCCAAAGAAAATAACCCCAGCATATCCAATCTTTCCTCATAGCTAAGATTCTGCACGCCTGGCAACATCCTCGTAAATCTCCTCTGCACCCTGTCCAGTGCAATTCTTCTTTGAGCTTAGTGTGCCATTACTGGCTGAACGTCTGCCGACAGAACAACGTGACTCCACTTCATTGGATGGGAAAAAATAACGTATAAGAACAGAGGAATAATAGGCCATTTAGCCCCTTGAGCATGTTTCGTCATTCAATGGGATCATGGTTGATCTGTGAGCTAACATTTACCTGCCTTCGTCCCATATCCCTTAATGCCTTTGGTTAAAAACATGGCCCGGATTTTCTGCGCATGCACGAAAACCCGGAAATTGCGATCTGTCAAGAATAGGGTCGGAAGAATAGAATTTGTAGGAAGAATAGAAAAACAGAATATTTTTTAAATGGTGAGAAAATTTCAAGTGTTGGTGTTCAGATAGATTTGGGTGTCCTCGTGTAAGAAATACAGAAAACTAGCATGCAGGTACAGCAAGCAATAAGGATCGCAAATTGCATGCAAGCCTTTATTGCAAGGGGGTTGGAATGTAAGAGTAAGGAAGTCTTGCTACAATTGTACAGGGCCTTGGTGAGACCACACCTGGAGTACTGTGCACAGTTTTGGTCTGGTTCACTGAGGAAGGATATACTTGCCTTGGAGGCGGTGCAACGAATGTTCACTAGATTGATTCCTAGGATGAGAGGGCTATCCTATGATGAGAGATTGTGTAGAATGGGCCTACACTCTTTGGAGTTTAGAATAATGAGAGGTGATCTCACTGAAACATAAAATATTCTTAAAGGGATTGACAAGGTAGATGATAAGAGCTTGTTTCCCCTGGCTGGAGTGTTTTGAACTAGGGGGCAGAGTCTCAGGATAAGGGGTCGGCCATTTAAGACTGTGATGAGTAGGAATTAATTCACTCAGAGGGTTGTGAATCTTTGGAATTTTCTGCCCCAGGGAGCTGTGCATGCCGAGTCTTTAAGTATATTCAAGGCTGAGATTGATAGATTTTTGGACACTAGGGGAATCGAGGGATTTGGAGATCGGGCAGGAAAGTGTAGTTGAGGACGATGATCTTATTGAAAGGCGGAGCAGGTTCGAGGGGCCATATGGCCAACTCCTGCTCTTATTTCTTATGTTCTAATCTTCTTGACCGCATCCCCGGGGAATGAAGCAATGCTGGCCCAGGATTGGTCTATTTTCCCAACTAAAGCCCAGCAGTTCTGTACGGAACTGCTACAGTCGATAAAGTCAGGCGTACGGCCTGCATTGTGGATAAAGAAACAGCACGAAGAAGAGCTAGAAGTCAGGGGGTGAACTGGAAATGGAACTGTTTTAGCTGTGAAAGTTAGCAAAGTGTTTGGGACAAAGCCTGATTTAAGTTATTAACAACTTTTATATTTATTTGTTAAATATTTCAGTGCTTTTGGATCTCAAAAGAGAGGCATTGGGGTGTTCTGAGGAGTGTTGGTATTTTGCAGAGGAACTTTTGCTATTGACAAGGAAACCATTCTATTCAATTACATTTATTTTTTAACTTGAAAATGACTGTCTAAAAAATATTTTTTTCAGTTTCAGTAATTATTAAGATAATTATGCCAGAACATATGAATGTTTTAAATGTTACATTTATATGCTGTTTAAAATTGTTATGGATGAATTGTAAAAATTTAAATTCCTATAAATTGGTCTCGGGCGGTGATATTGATCAGGCGGGTCTGACGGGCGGCCGATCCGATACCGCCCGTTTCGCATCACCGCCCGCCGTGAATTTCTAACCACTGACTTTATTAATATGACTATTACAACTCTTTCCATTTCTTCCCTACAGGTACTGTATCTATTTAAAGAGGAAGCCTGTGAGGGATAAACGTGCCGCTTGACGATGTTTGCTCGATCTTTTGTGAGATTCTGGATCATAGAATCGAAAACGGCAGGGAACAACAAACAAGACTGAGAAACCATGACCGCCGCCTGATCAGGAGGATCTACTACCCACCCAGAGAGTTGTACAGGGAGAGGATGAGTTGTGTGTGAGGAGGCTGCGCTTTCGTAAAGAGGCAATCGTCCGACTATGTGACATGTTAAAGGACGGCCTTCAAACACGCTCGAAGACCCGCACTGCCTTGTCAGTGTCCATGAAGGTAGCCACAGCGCTGAACTTCTTTGCATGCGGGTCAATTCAGGCAGGCACCGGTGACATTTCAAACATCTCCCAGAATGCTGGGAGGGCCTGCATTTACCAGGTCACAGGTGCCATTTTCCGCAGGGCTTCAGAGTTCATAGACTTCGACTTGTCCACTCGGCATCAAAAGGAGAGGCCCTTGCATTTTACAGGATTGCTGGCTTCCCCAAAGTGATTGGGGCCGTCGATGGAACCCATGTTGCATTGACGGCACCAATTAATGCACCTGTGTCATAAATCAACAGGAAGGGGTTTCATTCATTACATTTTATGATAATCTGTGATGCGCAATTCAGGAGCGTAAACGTGAATACAGATCACCGGGGAAGTGCTGTGACTCCTTCATCCTCTGTCACTCGGACTTGTTTATTGCCCGCAGCACATTGCCTCCAGGATCCGCATGGAAATTGGGCGATAAGGGCTACCCGCTAAAACCATGGCTGATGATTCCCTACCACAGCTGTTGTGCTGGAGGACTAGAGGACTACTAATGTGGTACCCTTGTTTAAAAAGGGAGGAAAGGATAGACTGAGTAATTACAGGCCTGTCAGCCTAACCTAGCTGGTGGCAAAATTATTGGAAAGAATTCTGAAGGACAGGATAAATCCTCATTTAGAAGACACGGATTAATCAAGGATAGTCAGCACGGATTTGTTATGGGAAAGTCATGTCTGACAAACTTGATTGAATTTTTTGAAGAGGCACCAAGGAGGACAGATGATGGTAGTGCGTTCGATGTATTGTATATGGAATTTAGCAAGGCTTTTGATAAGGTTGCACATGGCAGACTGGTCACGAATTTAAAAGCCCATGGGATCCAAGGCAAAGTGTCAAGTTGGATTCAAGACTGGCTCGGAGACAGGAAGCAGAGGGTAATGGCTGATGGGTGTTTTTGTGACTGGAAGGCTGTTTACAGTGGGGTTCCGCAGGGTTCAGTACTAGGTCCATGCTTTTTGTGGTATATATCAACGATCTTGACTTGAATATAGGAGGTATCATTAAGAAGTTTGCAGATGATACTAAAATCAGTTGTGTGGTTGATACTGAAGAAGGAAGCTATAGACTGCAGGAAGATATCAATAAATTGGTCAGGTGGGCAGAACAGTGGCAAATGGAATTCAATCCGGAGAAGTGTGAGGTATTGCATTTGGGGAGGGCTAACAAGGAAAGGGAATACACATTATATGGTAGGACACTGAGTACTGTAGAGGAACAAAGGAATATTGGCGTGCATGTCCACAGATCCCTGAATTTAGCAGGCCAAGTAGAGAAGGTGGTTAAGGAGGCATACGGAATGCTTGCCTTTATTAGCCGTGGCATAGAATACAAGAGCAGGGGGGTTATGCTTCAACTGTATAAGACACTAGTTAGGCCTCAGCTAGAGTACTGCGTGCAGTTCTGGTCACCATATTAGAGGAAATATCTGATTGCACCAGCGAGAGTACAGAGGAGATTTACAAGGATGTTGCCGGGAGTAGAGAATCTTAGCTTTGAGGAAAAACTGGATAGGCTGGGTCTGTTTTCCTTGGAACAGAGGAGCCTGAGGGGAGACCTTATTGAGTTGTATAAAATTATGAGGGGCATAGATAAAGTGGATACAAAGGACCTATTTCCCTTAGCAGAGGGGTCAAATACCAGGCGGCACGAATTTAAATTAATGGGGGAAGGTTTAGAGGGGATTTGAGGGGAAATTTCTTCACCCAGAGGGTTGTGGGGGTCCGGAATTCACTGGCTGAAAGGGTGGTAGAGGCAGGAACCCTAACCACATTTAAAAGGTACTTGGATGTGCACTTGGGATGCTCTAACCTGCAGGGCTACGGACCAAGAGCTGGGAAGTGGGATTAGGCTGGATAGCTCTTTGTTGGCCGGCGTGGACACGCTGGGCCGAAATGGCCTCGTTCTGTGCTGTAACTTTCTATGATTCTATGATTCTATGATTCTCAAGACCAATAATGAGGCGCAGGAGAGATACAACCAGGAGGTCTTGTCCACAGGGAAAGTGTTGGAGAGGACAATCGGGGTTCTGAAATCACACTTCCGGTGCCTGGACAGGTCAGGAGAGACCTTGCAGTATTCTTTGCTGCAAGTAGCAAGGATTGTGGTGGCCTGTTGTTCTTTGCATAATTTTGTCAAGAGGGTAGGACTGACCCTTAACACTGCAGAGGAGATCCATGCTGAAATGGAGAACATGGACGATGCCAATGTGCCTGAGACCAGGCCTGACTTGGAGGAGCCAAGTGCTGCCGAAAGCAAGGCTGCTCGGGAACTGTTAGTAGCCAACACCTTCACGAGGTGATGATTAAGACGCCTTGAGCCTCCCCCTCCCCCAGCAAGGCAAAGTAAAGAATAGACACAATTCAAGTGAAACAGTGAACTTTTATTGCAGCATCAAAGATTTTCAAGATACAGTTTTGATGTTCTTAGTATTTAACTTTTAAATATTACCTATATATTTTCTACTTTGTAAACATTTGCAAATATACATTTTTGGATAAAATTTGTAAATAGTTTAAAGAGACCTTTTCGGTTTCTTAGTGCAATAAAGACATCCAAGAAGGAAACCAGCTATTTTCTAATTTTCAGACAGCTGTAATGTTGAATTTGTTGTTAATAAGAAAGTTGATTTTTTTCAAATGACAAGAGGCTGTACATTTGAAATGAAACGGTTACTTACACTTTCAGTCACAAATATATATTTCAATCACAAAAAAACAACGCCAACATTTAAATAAAACGAAACATTAAAGAATTGAACGATTTTCCCCCTCGCAGCTGTGCCTGAGGGTCAAAGGAGGTGGATTGTGCAAAAGGTGACACCCTACTGTTTCCTGCGCCTTGCCTTTCCTTGTGACCGGAGCTCACTGCTGCCAAGTGAAAGGCCCCTGTGTGCCATCATTGGCTCGTGACAAGGTTGCTGCTGCTGTTGCGGCTGAAAGGCAACATTTGCTTCCATCATAATTGGCGGAGATGCTGTCTCGTGGTCCTGCACTGTTTCTGCGCTGGGAGAAGGCAAGGGCGGTTCTGCAGGAGTCATAGTTATGGCAGCAGAACTTGTTTTTTGCAACTGCAATAGTTGAACGAGAGACTCGCTTATCTGGTTAAGTGCCATAGTAACATAACCTTCTTTTTGCAAATGCAATATTATCTGATTACCAACAAAATCAATTCCCTGCCTGATAGAGGCAAGAGTGTCAGCTTTCTTCAAATAAATCGTGAGCATATCTTGCCTCAACCCTTCAACCTGTCGCACCTGTGTTTCTATGTAATTACGTTCCATTGAACCTCTTGCTGCTTCTCCCACCTGCTCTGCAGTATCAGGTTGGTGTCTGGCTGTGGAACGACAGTCATCTGTGCCTGACACAGAGCCAAAGGGTGCCAGGAGACGGAGAGGTGCTGTGCAGCAACCCCGGATCCATACCCTCCCCTTCCAATAGCTGACACAGCATAAATTCCTCCTCCTCGTCATCCACCTCACTTACTGCTCCCA
Organism: Squalus acanthias; assembly: GCA_030390025.1. NCBI lineage: Eukaryota > Metazoa > Chordata > Chondrichthyes > Squaliformes > Squalidae > Squalus > Squalus acanthias. Next base: position 1,717,821 of record JASTWF010000065.1, on the reverse strand, counting down.
CTACATCTGTAACCCCTTCCCCAATGCCCTCTGCAGCCGCAGACTCAACGCACTGGTCATCCCGTGTGTGAGAAGGAAGCTGTCCACCTGTGGGAAGGAAACAGTAAATATTTACAAAGGAGAATCATGATCTGCCACATCACAGAAGCTGATATTCAACACACACCAAATGGTTTTAAACATATAGCTGGGCAGACCAAATCACCTTTCCTTACCCAAATGTCTGATTGGTTAGTGAACAGCAACTACTGATTCCAAGCAATTGCGTGACCATTGCCTCTTGCTCCGATAACTCCCTCAGAGTGACAACACCGCCGCCTGTCAGGGCACGCTCTCTGGCGTTGTTTAAATTTTACTCTAAAATGAAAACAGATAAGAAAATGAAATTTCAGTTTTTCCTGCAAAGACCACTCACCTGCCTTTGAGAGAGGTCCACGTGCTGCTTTGGAGACAGACTGCTTCCAAACAGAATCATTACCTCGGCACTGAAATCCCCAAAAACAAACCTTTCCTGGTCATTGACTGCTTCCAATCCGATACATTACCTGGGCACGGATCCCTCCCAAACACAAACGTTACCTGGGAATTGACTGCTTCCAAACAGAATCGTAACCTGGGCAATGACACCTCCCAAACAAAATCATTATCTGGGCACTGACACCTCCTAAACAGAATCATTACCTGGGCACTGACACCTCCTAAACAGTATCAGTACTTGGGCACTGACACCTCCCAAACAAAATCATTATCTGGGCACTGACACCTCCCAAACAAAATCATTATCTGGGCACTGACCCCTCCTAAACAGATTCATTACCTGGGCACTGCCACCTCCCAAACAAAATCATTATCTGGGCACTGACCCCTCCAGAACATAATCATTACCTGGGCACTAACTCCTCCCAAACAGAATCATAACCTGGCCATTGACCCCTCCCAAACAGATTCATAACCTGGCCACTGACCCCTCCCAAACAGAATCATTACCTGGCCACTGAGCCTCTCCCAAACACAATCATTACCTGGGCACTAACTCCTCCCAAACAGAATCATAACTTGGCCACTGACCCCTCCCAAACAGAGGCATTACTTGGGCACTGACCCCTCCCAAACAGAATCATTACCTGGGCACTAAGTCCCCCTAAACAGAGTCATAAACAGGGCACTGACTCCGCCCAAACAGAATCAATACCTGGGCACTGACCGCTCCCAAACAGAATCATTACCTGGGCACTGATCCCTCCGAAATAGAATCATAAACTTGGCACTAACTCCCTCCAAACAGAATCATTACCTGGGCACTGACCACTCCCAAACAGAAACATTACCGGGTCACAGACCCTTCGCAAACTGAATCAATACCTGGGTACTGACTCCTCCCAAACAGAATCATTACCTGGGCACTGACCCCTCCCACAGTGAATCATTACCTGGCCACTGACTCCTCACAAACAGAATCATTACCTGGGCACTGACCCCTCCCAAACAGAATCATTACCTGGGCACTGACCCCTCCCAAACTGAATCATTACCTGGGTACTGACTCCTCCCAAACAGAATCATTACCTTGGCACTGACCCCTCCCACAGTGAATCATTACCTGGGCACTGACTCCTCACAAACAGAATCATTACCTGGGCACTGACTTCTCCAAAACAGCATCATTACCTGGGTACTGTCTCCTCTCAAACAGAATCGTTACATGTGCACTGACCCCTCCCATACAGAATCATTACCTGGACACTGACTCCTCCCAAACAGAATTATTATCTGGGCACTGACCACTCCCAAACTGAATTAGTACCTGGGCACTGACCCCTCCCAAACAGAAACATTACCTGGGCACTGACCCCTCCCAAACAGAATCATTACCTGGGCACTGACCCTTTCCAAACAGAATCATTACCTGGGCACTGACTCATTCCAAACAGATTCATTACCTGGGCACTGACCCCTCTCAAACAGAATCATTACCTAGCACTGATCCCTCCGAAATAGAATCATAACCTTGGCACTAACTCCCTCCAAACAGAATCATTACCTCGGCACTGACCCCTCCCAAACAGAATCATTACCTGGGTACTGATACCTCCCAAACAGAATCATTACATGGGCAGTGACCCCTCCCAAACAGAATCATTACCTGGGAACTGACCCCTCACAAACAGAATCATTACCTGGGCACTGATACCTCCCAAACAGAATCATTACCTGCGCACTGACACCTCCAAACAGAATCATTACCTGGGCACTGACCCCTCGCAAACTGAATCATTACCTGGGTACTGACCCCTCCCAAACAGAATCATTGCCTGCGCACTGACACCTCCAAACAGAATCATTACCTGGGCACTGACACCTCCAAACTGAATCATCACCTGGGCACTGACTCATCCCAAACAGAAACAATACCTGGTCACAGACCCCTTGCAAACAGAATCATTACCTGGGCACTGACCCCTCCCAAACAGAATGATTACCTGGGCACTGACCCCTCCCAAACAGAATCATTACCTGGGCACTGACCCCTCCCTAACAGAATCATTACCTGGGAACTATCTCCTGCCATACAGAATCATTACCATGGCACTGACTCCTCCCAAACAGAATTATTATCTGGGCACTGACCCCTCCCAAACAGAATCATTATCGGGGCACTGACCACGCACAAACAGAATCATTACCTGGGCACTGACTCCTCCCAAACAGAATTGTTAGCTGGGCACTTACCCCTCCCAAACAGAATCATTAGCTGGGCACTGACCACTCCCAAACAGAATCATTAGCTGGGCACTGACCCCTCCCAAGCAGAATCATTACCTGGGCACTGACCCCTGCCAAACAGAATCATTACGTGGGCACTGACTCCTCCCAAACAGAATCATTACTTGGGTACTGACTCATTCCAAGCAGAATCAATACCTGGGCACTGACCCCTCCCAAACAGAATCAGTACCTGGGCACTGACCCCTCCCAAACAGAATCATTACCTGAGCACAGACACCTCCAAACAGAAACATTACCTGGGCACTGACCCCTCGCAAACTGAATCAATACTTGGGCACTGACTCCTCCCAAACAGATTCATCACCTGGGCACTGACCACTCCCAAACAGAAACATTACCGGGTCACAGACCCCTCGCAATCTGAATCAATACCTGGGTAGTGACTCCTCCCAAACAGAATCATTACCTGGGCACTGACCCCTCCCACAGTGAATCATTACCTGGGCACGGACTCCTCACAAACAGAATCATTACCTGGGCACTGACCCCTCCCAAACAGAATCATTACCTGGGCACTGACCCCTCACAAACTGAATCATTACCTGGGTACTGACTTCTCCCAAACAGAATCATTACCTTGGCACTGACCCCTCCCACAGTGAATCATTACCTGGGCACTGACTCCTCACAAACAGAATCATTACCTGAGCACTGACTTCTCCAAAACATCATCATTACCTGGGTACTGTCTCCTCTCAAACAGAATCGTTACATGGGCACTGACCCCTCCCATACAGAATCATTACCTGGACACTGACTCCTCCCAAACAGAATTATTATCTGGGCACTGACCACTCCCAAACTGAATTAGTACCTGGGCACTGACCCCACCCAAACAGAAACATTACCTGGGCACTGACCCCTCCCAAACAGAATCATTACCTGGGCACTGACCCTTTCCAACAGAATCATTACCTGGGCACTGACTCATTCCAAACAGATTCATTACCTGGGCACTGACCCCTCCCAAACAGAATCATTACCTGGGCACTGATCCCTCCGAAATAGAATCATAACCTTGGCACTAACTCCCTCCAAACAGAATCATTACCTCGGCACTGACCCCTCCCAAACAGAATCATTACCTGGGTACTGATACCTCCCAAACAGAATCATTACATGGGCAGTGACCCCTCCCAAACAGAATCATTACCTGGGAACTGACCCCTCACAAACAGAATCATTACCTGGGCACTGATACCTCCCAAACAGAATCATTACCTGCGCACTGACACCTCCAAACAGAATCATTACCTGGGCACTGACCCCTCGCAAACTGAATCATTACCTGGGCACTGACCCCTCCCAAACACAATCATTGCCTGCGCACTGACACCTCCAAACAGAATCATTACCTGGGCACTGACACCTCCAAACTGAATCATCACCTGGGCACTGACTCATCCCAAACAGAAACATTACCTGGTCACAGACCCCTTGCAAACTGAATCATTACATGGGTACTGACTCCTCCCAAACAGAATCATTACCTGGGCACTGACCCCTCCCACAGTGAATCATTACCTGGGCACTGACCCCTCCCAAACAGAATCATTACCTGGGCACTGACCCCTCCCAAACAGAATCATTACCTGGGCACTGACCCCTCCCAAACAGAATGATTACCTGGGCACTGACCACTCCCAAACAGAATCATTACCTGGGCACTGACCCCTACCTAACAGAATCATTACCTGGGAACTGTCTCCTGCCATACAGAATCATTACCATGGCACTGACTCCTCCCAAACAGAATTATTATCTGGGCACTGACCCCTCCCAAACAGAATCATTATCGGGGCACTGACCACGCACAAACAGCATCATTACCTGGGCACTGACTCCTCCCAAACAGAATTGTTAGCTGGGCACTTACCCCTCCCAAACAGAATCATTAGCTGGGCACTGACCACTCCCAAACAGAATCATTAGCTGGGCACTGACCCCTCCCAAACAGAATCATTACCTGGGCACTGACTCCTGCCAAACAGAATCAATACCTGGGCACTGACCCCTCCCAAACAGAATCAGTACCTGGGCACTGACCCCTCCCAAACAGAATCATTACCTGAGCACAGACACCTCCAAACAGAAACATTACCTGGGCACGGTCCCCTCGCAAACTGAATCAATACCTGGGCACTGACTCCTCCCAAACAGAATCATCACCTGGGCACTGACCACTCCCAAACAGAAACATTACCGGGTCACAGACCCCTCGCAAACTGAATCAATATCTGGGTACTGACTCCTCCCAAACAGAATCATTACCTGGGCACTGACCCCTCCCACAGTGAATCATTACCTGGGCACTGACTCCTCACAAACAGAATCATTACCTGGGCACTGACCCCTCACAAACTGAATCATTACCTGGGTACTGACTTCTCCCAAACAGAATCATTACCTTGGCACTGACCCCTCCCACAGTGAATCATTACCTGGGCACTGACTCCTCACAAACAGAATCATTACCTGAGCACTGACTTCTCCAAAACATCATCATTACCTGGGTACTGTCTCCTCTCAAACAGAATCGTTACATGGGCACTGACCCCTCCCATACAGAATCATTACCTGGACACTGACTCCTCCCAAACAGAATTATTATCTGGGCACTGACCACTCCCAAACTGAATTAGTACCTGGGCACTGACCCCACCCAAACAGAAACATTACCTGGGCACTGACCCCTCCCAAACAGAATCATTACCTGGGCACTGACCCTTTCCAACAGAATCATTACCTGGGCACTGACTCATTCCAAACAGATTCATTACCTGGGCACTGACCCCTCCCAAACAGAATCATTACCTGGGCACTGATCCCTCCGAAATAGAATCATAACCTTGGCACTAACTCCCTCCAAACAGAATCATTACCTCGGCACTGACCCCTCCCAAACAGAATCATTACCTGGGTACTGATACCTCCCAAACAGAATCATTACATGGGCAGTGACCCCTCCCAAACAGAATCATTACCTGGGAACTGACCCCTCACAAACAGAATCATTACCTGGGCACTGATACCTCCCAAACAGAATCATTACCTGCGCACTGACACCTCCAAACAGAATCATTACCTGGGCACTGACCCCTCGCAAACTGAATCATTACCTGGGCACTGACCCCTCCCAAACACAATCATTGCCTGCGCACTGACACCTCCAAACAGAATCATTACCTGGGCACTGACACCTCCAAACTGAATCATCACCTGGGCACTGACTCATCCCAAACAGAAACATTACCTGGTCACAGACCCCTTGCAAACTGAATCATTACATGGGTACTGACTCCTCCCAAACAGAATCATTACCTGGGCACTGACCCCTCCCACAGTGAATCATTACCTGGGCACTGACCCCTCCCAAACAGAATCATTACCTGGGCACTGACCCCTCCCAAACAGAATCATTACCTGGGCACTGACCCCTCCCAAACAGAATGATTACCTGGGCACTGACCACTCCCAAACAGAATCATTACCTGGGCACTGACCCCTACCTAACAGAATCATTACCTGGGAACTGTCTCCTGCCATACAGAATCATTACCATGGCACTGACTCCTCCCAAACAGAATTATTATCTGGGCACTGACCCCTCCCAAACAGAATCATTATCGGGGCACTGACCACGCACAAACAGCATCATTACCTGGGCACTGACTCCTCCCAAACAGAATTGTTAGCTGGGCACTTACCCCTCCCAAACAGAATCATTAGCTGGGCACTGACCACTCCCAAACAGAATCATTAGCTGGGCACTGACCCCTCCCAAACAGAATCATTACCTGGGCACTGACTCCTGCCAAACAGAATCATTACGTGGGCACTGACCCCTCCCAAACAGAATCATTACTTGGGTACTGACTCATTCCAAACAGAATCAATACCTGGGCACTGACCCCTCCCAAACAGAATCAGTACCTGGGCACTGACCCCTCCCAAACAGAATCATTACCTGAGCACAGACACCTCCAAACAGAAACATTACCTGGGCACGGTCCCCTCGCAAACTGAATCAATACCTGGGCACTGACTCCTCCCAAACAGAATCATCACCTGGGCACTGACCACTCCCAAACAGAAACATTACCGGGTCACAGACCCCTCGCAAACTGAATCAATATCTGGGTACTGACTCCTCCCAAACAGAATCATTACCTGGGCACTGACCCCTCCCACAGTGAATCATTACCTGGGCACTGACTCCTCACAAACAGAATCATTACCTGGGCACTGACCCCTCCCACAGTGAATCATTACCTGGGCACTGACTCCTCACAAACAGAATCATTACCTGGGCACTGACTTCTCCAAAACATCATCGTTACCTGGGTACTGTCTCCTCTCAAACAGAATCGTTACATGGGCACTGACCCCTCCCATACAGAATCATTACCTGGACACTGACTCCTCCCAAACAGAATTATTATCTGGGCACTGACCACTCCCAAACTGAATCAGTACCTGGGCACTGACCCCTCCCAAACAGAATCATTACCTGGGCACTGACCCCTCCCAAACAGAATCATTACCTGGGCACTGACCCTTTCCAAACAGAATCATTACCTGGGCACTGACTCATTCCAAACAGATTCATTACCTGGGCACTGACCCCTCCCAAACAGAATCATTACCTGGGCACTGACTCCTCCCAAACAGAATTGTTAGCTTGGCACTGACCCCTCTCAAACAGAATCATTATCTGGTCACTGACCACTCCCAAACAGAATCATTAGCTGGGCACTGACCCCTCCCAAACAGAATCATTACCTGTGCACTGACCCCTCACAAACAGAATAATTACGTGGGCACTGACCCCTCCCAAACAGAATCATTACCTGGGCACTGACTCATTCCAAACAGAATCAGTACCTGGGCACTGACCCCTCCCAAACAGAATCAGTACCTGGGCACTGACCCCTCCCAAACAGAATTATTTCCTGCGCACTGACACCTCCAAACAGAATCATTACCTGCGCACTGACACCTCCAAACAGAAACATTACCTGGGCACTGACCACTCCCAAACAGAATCATTACCTGGGCACTGACCCCTCGCAACCTGAATCAATACCTGGGCACTGACTCCTCCCAAACAGAATCATCACCTGGGCACTGACCACTCCCACAGTGAATCATTACCTGGGCACTGACCCCTCCCAAACAGAATCATTACCTGGGCACTGACCCCTCCCAAACTGATACGTAACCTGGGTAATGACTCCTCCCAAACAGAATCATTACCTGGGCACTGACCCCTCCCACAGTGAATCCTTACCTGGGCACTGAGTCCTCACAAACAGAATCATTACCTGGGCACTGACCCCTCCCAAACAGAATCATTACCTGGGCACTGACTTCTCCAAAACAGCATCATTATCTGGGTACTGTCTCCTTTCAAACAAATCATTACCTGGGCACTGACCCCTCCCATACAGAATCATTACGTGGGCACTGACTCCTCCCAAACATAATAATTATCTGGGCACTGACCACTCCCAAACTGAATCATTACCTGGGCACTGACCCCTCCCAAACAGAATCATTACCTGGGCACTGACCCCTCCCAAACAGAATCATTACCTGGGCACTGACCCTTTCCATTGAATCATTACCTGGGCACTGACTCATTCCAAACAGAATCATTACCTGGGCACTGACTCATTCCAAACAGATTCATTACCTGGGCACTGACCCCTCCCAAACAGAATCATTAGCTGGGCACTGACCCCTCCCAAACAGAATCATTACCTGTCGACTGACCCCTCCCATACTGAATCATTACCTGGGCAGTGACCCCTCCCAAACTGAATCATTACCTGGGCACTGAAACCTCCCATACAGAATGATTACCTGGGCACTGACCCCTCCCAAACCGAATCATTACCTGGGCACTGAAACCTCCCAAACAGAATGATTACCTGGGCACTGACCCCTCCCAAACCGAATCATTACCTGGGCACTGAAACCTCCCAAACAGAATCATTACCTGGGCACTGACCCCTCCCAAACTGAATCATTACCTGGGCACTGAAACCTCCCAAACAGAATGATTACCTGGCCACTGACCCCTCCCAAACCGAATCATTACCTGGGCACTGACCCGTCCTAAACTGAATCATTACCTGGGCACTGTCTCATTCCAAACAGATTCATTACCTGGGCACTGACCCCTCCCAAACAGAACCATTAACTGTGCACTTACCCCTCCCAAACAAAATCATTACCTCGGCACTGACCCATTACCAAACTGAATCACGACCTGGACACTGACTAATTTGAAAAAGAATTATTGCCTGATTGATGAACCATCCCAAATAGAATAATTTCATCTGAATTGACCGCTCCGAAATGGAATCATTTGCAGCACATTGCCCGTTCCAAACAGAATCATTAACTGGATAAGGAGTCAACAAAAAGACAATAGTACCTGTGCATTGACCCCTCCAAAATAGGAGCATATTCAGTCCACTGATTGCTCCCACACAGAATCATTACCTTCGTATTACAGCTATTAAAGGGGCTCATCACCTCGGTATTAACCCTCACAATGAGAATCATTACCCGGGAACTGAAGCTGTTCAAACGGGATCATTACCTGAATACTGACCCACTTCCACATAAACCGCAGTAACCGGGCACTGATCGCCTTCTGAAAGTGAATTGTAAATGACAGAATTGGAGGCTCCTCAGTTCCAGTGAGCCTGAATTACCGACTGCCGAAACTCCACAGAGGAAAACTAAATCAAATTTACTCCAAGAAACAACAGTACTGTGGGTTAGGGAAAGCACTGCGCTCCCTCATTTAAATGGTTTCTAACTCCTGCAAGTGCGGTGTATGAGGAGGCGGGAGCTCTTGTGGAAGATGAAACGCTTTTGGTTGGAAATTGTTGATATTTTTTCATTCCTTTTTTAACGCTCTCTGCTTTGGAATGCTGGAGAATTTGACCCGTCTGAGTGTTGCAGAAACAACATAAAGAAGATCGGTAATACTGAGCATTCCCACAAAGAGCAATGAGAATGTTGGATAAGAGTGGTGCTTAATGTTAGTTTGCGTCAGTGTGATTCAGCAATGGAAGATTTGAGTTATTGTTTAAAACATGTTGTTTCTTCATTTAATTCTTTATCTTTCTATTCAAGGCTAGGCTCCATGTTTTCCACATTCTGCAGAATTCCAGCGGGTGAATTTCATACCATCGAGAGGAGGAGGGGAAATAAATATCCTGAAATATATTTGAAATGTAACTCACCGAGCGCCCGCCCTGTGTCTATGGGCGTTAAAGAGTTAAGAATCGCAACTTTACCTGTTTATCGTATTTTTGCGTAGAATCCAAATCAGGACAGATTTCAAATACAGATTTTACATTTTAAGAGGCCTGGATTCAGGTGTCAACTTGATGTGGCCAGGATTATAGATCGCATTCCTTCCCTAATAATTGTCTTGTTATTTAAATCAGTAAAGAGTGAGTCAGGCGAGTGCAACCCTCTCCTTGGCGCTGATTTAGCGCCTACGCCTCTGGCCGCCGGCGCTCAGCAATTCCTCTCAGCATTGTTTGTGTACAGGCCAAAACTTGCACAAGTATTTGATGGGAATTGTAGAATGCCGCCCTTCAGATGTTGCTGCCAAGAACTTGAACCGCAGCAATGCACAGATACACCGAGCTGGCTCCATGGATTACATTTGTGTCATTTTGCCGAGCTCTGTCCGCCTGTCCAGGACATTGGTCTGGTTTGCCTCTGCGTTAAGCCAATAATGGGAGCGAGCTTCGCAGCCTCGATATTCTTTCTCGGCACTTCCTTCGTTTCATTGCTCTTTTCTGGTGTCCCTTCTTAAATACAATTAAGGAGTTGCTGAAGTTTTAAACTGGAGCGGTCTGTGCTGTTCATCAGGGGCTGAAAAGTATTGATGTGAGTGAGTTTAGAATCCTCAGTGGTTATTGCCTTCATCAGCTGTTTCTTTTCGCCTCAACTATAACTCTCTCTCCGAGCGTCTTCCTGACAGGCTGCTCGCACACTGCGCTGTGGGAGCCCTTCGGTTGTCCGCCCTCGGAACACTCTGCCTCCCAAATCCTATCTGACAGTGATGCCCACTCACTGCGGACTAGATCCGTTTGATCGTCGGTTTGGGAATATATCAGTTCGCTCTCGGTGTAGGACAGGGTAAGTGGGGTGTCGGTGTAGGGCTGGGTCAGTGGGGTGTGGGTAGGGGGCTGGGTCAGTGGGGTGTGCGTGTGGGCTGGGTAAATAGTGTGTCGGTGTAGGGCTGGGTCAGTGGGGTGTTGGTGTGGGGCTGAGTCACTGGTGTGTGGCTCTAAGCCTGGGTGAGTGGGGTGTGTGTGTGAGCCTGTGTCTGTGGGGTGCCGGTGTGGAGTTGGCTCAGTGGGGTGTCGGGGTGGGGCTGTGACAGTGGGGTGTAGGGCTGTGTCACTGGGGAGTGGGGCTGTGTCAGTGGTGTATCGGTTTTTGGGGCTGGGTCAGTGGAGTGTAAGGCTAGGTCAGTGGGGAGGTGGGCTGTGTCCGTGGGGTGTTGGTGTGTGGATGTGGCAGTGGGGTGTGGGGCTGGGTCAGTGGGATGTGGGGCTGGGTCAGAGGGGTGCGGGGCTTGGTCATTGGGGTTCGGGGATGGTTCAGTGGGATGTGGGGCTGGGTCAGTGGAGTGCGGGGCTGGGTCAGTGGGGTTTGGGGCTGGGTCAGTGTGTTGTAGGTCTGGGTCAGTGGGGTGCAGGGCTGGGTCAGTGGGGAGTGGGGCTGGGTCAGTGGGGTGCGGGGCTGTGTCAGTGGAGTGTGGGGCTGGCTAAGTGGGGTGTGGGGCAGGGTCAGTGGGGTGTCGGTGTGGGGCTGTGTCAGTGGGGTTTGCGGCTGTGTCAGTGGGGTGCGGGGCTGGGTCAGTGGGGTGCGGGTTGGGTCAGTAGTTTCTGTCTCTGTGTCAGTTGGGTTTCGTTAGACGGTTGGGTCGATGGGATATCGGTGTAGGGTTGGGTCAGTGGGGGGTGGGTCTTGGTAATTGCGATGTGGGGCTGGGTCAGTGGGGTGAGGGGCTGGGGCAGTGGGGTGTGGGGCTTGGTCACCCTGGTGTGGGGTTGGGTCAGTGGGGTGAGGGTTTGGGTCAGTGGGGTGCGGGGCTGGGTCAGTGGGGTTGTGGGGCTGGGTCAGTGGGGATCGGGTTTGGGTCAGTGGGGTGTGGGGCTGGGTCAGTGGGGTGTGGGGCTGGGTCAGTGGGGTGTGGGGCTGGGTCAGTGGGTTGTGGGGCTGGGTCAGTTGGGTGTGGGGCTGGGTCAGTGTGTGTGGGGCTGGGTCAGTGCGGTCTGGAGCTGGGTCAGTTGTATGTGAGAACTTGGTCAGTGGGGTGTGCGGACTGGGTCCGTGGGGTGTGGGTGGGGTCATTGTTGATGAGGGTTTGGGTCAGTGGGGTGTGGGGCGGTGTCAGTGGGGTGCGGGGCTGGGTCAGTGGGGTGCGGGGCTGGGTCATTGGGGTGTGGGGCTGGTCAGTGTGTGTGGGGCTGGGTCAGTACGGTGTTGGGCTGGGTCAGTGGTATGTGAGGACTTGGTCAGTGGGGTGTGCGGACTGGGTCAGTGGGGTGTGGCTGGGGTCATTGTGGTGAGGTTCTGGGGCAGTGGGGTGGGGGGCGGTGTCAGTTGGGTGCGGGGCCGGGTCAGTGCGGAGCGCGGCGGGAACTTGTTGTGTGAAAGAACATCAAAGCCCTGCTGACCGATCATCCCAGTCCTTGTGAACCTACATTAGCTCCCGGTCCCCCATCAACTCCAGATTAAAACGCCCAGCGTCATTTAAATCCCCTCACGATCATGACCCTTCCTGTCTCTAAACTCCTCCAGCCCTACAATCCCCACCACCAAGATCTCTCTATTCCTGTGACTCTGGCCTCTTGTGCCATTTCACCCTACTCCTCCCCCCATCTATGGCGGCTGTGCCTTCAGCTGTCCAGGCTCAATGCTCACCAATTCCCCACCTAAACCTCTCCAGCTCCCTCCTCCTATAGAACCCTCCGAAACTCACTGCTGTGACAAACATTCTGACCACGCCGCCTTCTATCCCCTTTAGTCTGAGCCCATCTTTTGTCGTACTTGGCTTCTGTGAAGCACCTTACGATGTGTTTCGATGGAAATGCAAGTTGTTGTTGCTGTGTGTTTATTGTACCAGTGTCAGCGTGAGTGACACAGCAGATAACTGAATCTTAAAAGATCTGAAACTTGGTTTTTAATTAATGCCGGAGAATAACTTCAACTATAGTTTGGAGAAATTACTGATCCGAGACTGAATCACTTTTACATTTCCGCAGTGGGGAAAGGAAAGGACGCTGACTCAGAGTTTGATTGGACGCACGTGCGTGGACCCACACAGCGAGACACGCGCACAAGTGGAAAATATTCACTGTAAAACTGCAGGCAAATCTACCACTTGTAAATTCATGGCCATTTCTGAGATTGCAAGATCCATAAAGACATACCTCAAATCAATGTTGAGCATCTCCTCACTGTTTAAAGGTACATGATTCATAACATTATACATTGGTGTTAATATTAGTGGAACAGCAGTAAATGTCCTCACCTCCTATATTGCTCATTAGTCAGGTGCAGACACCATGAGAGATATGGTCAATATATTCAAATAGAAGCACCAACCAGTACACATCTCCATCAACACACGGACAATGTTACTGCGAATAGAGACCAGAGGATCACATCCAGCTATTGTGTATGTGGATAGATATCATATTCATAAAATATCAGAATTTAATATCAAAACTCAATCAAAAATATTCAACGCAAATCTGTGAATAAAAATAATCCAATACCGCCAGACTCCGTAAAACCGAGTGGTGGATCATTCAATACATCAATGATCAACCGCTCGTTATTTCCCTGCAGAATATTCTCTACCTCAGGAATAAGGCTGGTTTTGGCCTGTACTGTGAGTAAATCTCAGCAATGGACGCCCCCAGTGTGGAGTCTCGGCCGACGGAGGCCAGTCTGGAACTCGGTTGTGGAGATCAGCGGGACTAACTGGCTTTCACTGGGCAGCTCTCTGTGTCACACCTGATGTGGAGCGTTGATCGTAACACTCGTGGAATGCTCGATCCCAGAGCTAACAGCTGGTGTACTGATGAGGGAGTAAGGATTGATATCATGTTTAACAAGGCAACGTTCTCCTTATTTTAATATTTCCATCTAACCCTCCTATTAATATTATATTTGTTACAGAGCATCAAAATCTGGGATCGCCTGTCACCACCATGGCTGAAGGTCCAACCAGGGGAGAAGATCAAACATCTTCAACAAGAATGAGAATGGACACAGGTAGGCTCACAAAATACTTAAAAATATAATTTCTGTCCTGACAAATGGTCCAGATCCCATGCAAGAACCTGCAGCTCGCACATGAAGATGGAACAGGACAGGGGCTGAGTACAAAGAGGGAAGTGAGTAACCATCTAGAGGGGCACCGCAGTCACAGGTGTAGGGAGCCCCCGAGTACTGGAACTGTGCAATAAACACCCGGTATTGGGGACTATAAGGTGGATAGAGATAGTGACTCAGAGGAGGATCTTCCTGAGCAACAGTGTGACTCCAGGGAGCAGGAAGCCAAGCGAGTGGGGCGGACGTGAGAGGCAAGTGGGGCACAGGAATGGAGAGCGATAGTGGTGGGAGATTCTATAGTCAGGGGAATAGACAGACGCTTCTTCAGCCCTGAGCAGTTCCCGATTGATTAGTTGCCTCCTTGGTGCCAGAGGGAAGAACATCCTGGGACGGGGGTGGTCATCTCTGGGAAGAAAAGGTGAGCAGAAAATAGCCATGGTCGGAACGAATAGCACAGATAGAAAAACAAAATAATTCGTATGCTGAAATCTGAAATAAAAACAGAAAATGCTGGAAATACTCAGCAGATCAGGCAGCATCTGTTGATAAAGAAACAGAGTTAACGTTTCAGCTCGATGAACTTGCAGTTCTGATAAAACTGTTGGAATATGAACAGTTAGCTAGGAAGATCCATGAATTTTGACTCAGTGATGACGGAAGAATGCCAATATATGTCAAAGTCGGGATGGTGTGTGACATCGAGACATAACAGCACAGAAGAAGGCCATTCTGCCCATCGAGTCCGTGGCGGCTCTCTGTAGAGCAATCCAGTCAGTCGCATTCCCCCGCTCTATCCCCGTAGCACTGCAAGTTTATTTCCATCAAGTGCCTATCCAGTCTCCCCTTGAAAACATGAAGTGTCTCCGCTTCCACCACTTCCATCGGCAGCGAGTTTATGTCATCACCACTCGCTGCGTAAAAACGTTTTCCCTCACAACCTCCCTGTATCTCTTGCCCCAAACCTTAAATCTAGGTCCCCTAGTCCTTGTACCATCAACAGGTGGGAACAGCCTTTCCCCATCTAGCCTATCCAAACCCGTCATAATCTTGTACACCACTATCAAATCACCCCTCAACCTCATTTGCTCTTAGGAAAATACATCCAGCTTCTCCAACCTGTCCTTGTAGCTAAGGTCTCCCATCCCCGGAAACATTCTTGTAAATCTACTCTGCACCCTCTTAAGGGCCTTCCCATCCTTCCTAAAGTGTGATGATCAGAACTGGACGCAATACTCCAATTGTGGACTCACCAGTGCTTTATAAAGGTTCAGCATACTTCTCTACTTTTGTACTGAATAACTCTATTTATGAAGCTCAAGATCCCGTAAGCTTTGTTAACCACTCTCTCAATATTTCCTGCCACATTGAGGGACCTATGCACATGAACTCCCAGGTCCCTGTCTCCCTGCACACTCTTTAATATTGTGCCATTAAGTGAATATTGCTTCTCTCTGTTCCTTCTGCCAAAATGCATCACCTCACACATCTCTGTATTAAATTCCATCTGCCACTTATCTGCCCATTCTGCTAGCCTTTCTATGTCCTGTTGCAGTCGATTGATATCATCATTATTGTTTGCCATACCCCCAAGTTTGGTGTCATCGGCAAATTTAGTAATTCGACTCTCTATTCCAATATCCAGGTCATTTATCAAAAAAGCAGTGTCCCCAGCAATGACCCTTGGGAACACCACTGTCTACCATCCTCCAGTCTGAAAAACAGCCATTTACCACAACTTGCTATTTTCTGTCCTTAAGCCAATTCCTTATCCAAGCTGCCACTGACTCATTAATTCCATGAGCCTCAATTTTGTTAACCAGCCTTCTATGTAGTACTTTGTCAAACGCATTTCGAAAATCCACGTAGACAACATCCATTGTATTCCCTTCATCACTCCTCTCTGGTACTTCATCAAAAAATTCAATTAGATTAGTCAAACACGATCTGCCTTTTACAAGCACGTGTTAGCTCTCCTTAATTAGCTTAAACATCTCCAAATGCTCGTTAATTTTTTCCTTGGTTATTGTTTCTAAAACTTTATCCACCACTGTTGTTAAACTGACCGGTCTGTAGTTACTAGGATTGTTCTTGGACCCTTTCTTGAACAATGGTGTCACATTTGCCACTTTCCAATATTCAGGCTCCTCCCCTGCATCTAGGGAAGATTGGAAAATTATGGCATTCCCTTCCGCTATCTCCTCCCCGAAATCCCTTAGCAACCTGGGATGTAAGCCATCTGGACCAGGCGACTTAACCACTCTAAAAATACCCAACCTTTCCAGTACTTCCTGTCTATCACTTTTCACCCTTTCCATTGCTTCTACCTTTTCCACTTCTACCGATATTTTGTCAGCATCCACCTCCTTAGTAAACACCAATACAAAGTATTCATTGAGTATTCCAGCCTTGCCCTGTGCCTCTAAGCCTATATCATCTTCTTTGTCTGTAATAGGCCGCACCCCGCCTCTTACTTCTCGCTTGCTGTTTACATGCCGGTAGAAGATTTTTGGGCACTTTTTATGCTAACCGCCATTCTACTCTCATATTATCTCTATGACAATCTTATTTTCATCTTCACATCACTCTCAACTTATTGTATTTGGTCTGGATCTCCCTTGACGAATTCACCTGACATGCATCATACTCCCTCTTTTTTGTTTCAACATCTTCTCTTTCTCCCTCATCATCCAAGGAGCCCTTGCCTTGATTCCCTTACCATTCCCTCTTGTTGGAATGTACCTAGCCTATACTTGGAACATATCCGCCTTAACGATCACCCATTGTTCCATTACAGTTTTTTTTGTCCGTCTTTGGTTCCATTAAACCCTGGCTAGATCCTTTCGCATCCCATTGAGGTTAGCCCTATCCCAGTTTATAAGTTTCTCTCTAGACTCTTCCTTGCTCCTCTCCATTTCTAATCTAAATCTTATTATACGATGATCACTCGTACCCAAGTGTTCTCCCAAAGACACTTGGTCGACCTGGCCCACCTCATTCCCCAGTACCAGATCGAGCAATGCCTCCTTCCTAGTTGGACCAAGAACATACTGGTGAATAAAATTCTCCTGAACACATTTCCGAAATTCCTCCCGCTCCTTTTCCTTTACCCGAGCATTATCCCAATCGATATTTGGGTAATTAAAGCCCCCCGATATCACCACGCAAGAGCTCTTGCATATCTCTGCGATTTCCCTGTAGATTTGCTTCTGTACCCACCTCTCACTATTTGGAGGCCTATAGAATACTCCCAATAGCGTGATCATACCCTTTTTGCTCCTCAACTCTAACCAAATGGATTCTGTCCTTGTCCCCTCAAGAACCTCCTCTCTTTCCAACACTAATGGAGTCCATTATTAAGGAAACAGTAACAGGACATTTGGATTATCATAATTTAATAGGACAAAGTCAGCATGGTTTTACGAAGGGGATGTCATGTTTGAAAAATTTGCTGGAGTTCTTTGAGGAAGTAACATATAGAGTGGATAAAGGGGAACCAGTGGACGTAGTGTATTTAGACTTCCAAAAGGCATTTGACAAGTTGCCACTCAAAAGATTATTGCTTAAGGAAAAAAATCACGGGATTGGGGGTAATATTCTGGCATGGATAGTGGATTGGCTATCTAACAGAAAGCAAAGAGTTGGGATAAATGGTTCATTCTCAGACTGGCAATCAGTAACTTGTGGTGTTCCACAGGGTTCAGTGCTGGGTCCCCAACTCTTTACAATCTATATTAACGATTTGGAGGAAGGGACCAAGTGTAACATATCAAAATTTGCAGATGATACTAAGATGGGAGGGAAAGTAGTGAGTGAGGAGGACATAAAAAACCTGCAAGGGGACATAGACAGGCTAAGTAAGTGGGCAGAGATTTAGCAGATGGAATACAACACTGGAAAGTGTGAGGTGATGCACTTTGGCAGGAAAAATCCTAGAGCAATATATTATCTTAATGGCAAGAAACTGGAGAGTACTGAAGTTCAAAGGGATCTGGGGGTCCTGGTGCACGAAACTCAAAAGGTTAGTATGCAGGTGCAGCAAGTGATTAAGAAGGCAAATGGAATGTTGGCTTTCATTGCTAGGGGGATAGAATATAAAAATAGGGAGGTATTGCTTCAGTTGTACAAGGTATTGGTGAGACCGCACCTGGAATACTGCATACAGTTTTGGTGTCCTTACTTAAGGAAAGACATCCTTGCTCTCGAGGCAGTGCAAAAAAGGTTCACTCGGTTAATCCCGGGGATGAGGGGGTGGTCATATGAGGAGAGGTTGGGTAGATTGGGACTCTACTCATTGGAGTTCAGAAGAATGAGAGGCGATCTTATTGAAACATATAAGATTGTGAAGGGGTTGGATCGGGTGGATGCGGGGAGGATGTTCCCGATGACGGGTGAGACTAGAACTAGGGGACATAGTCTTAGAATAAGGGGCTGCTCTTTCAAAACTGAGATGAGGAGGAACTACTTCACGCAGAGGGTGGTAGGTCCATGGAATATGCTGCCACAAAAAGCTGTAGAAGCTACATCATTAAATAAATTTAAAACAGAAATAGACAGTTTAATAGAAGTAAAGGGCATTAAGGGTTACGGGGAGCGGGCAGGAATTTGGACATGAGTCTAGGTTCGGATCGGTCATGGCCCTGTGGGTAGTGGAGCGGGCCCAGGTACCGTGTAGCCTGATTCTGCTCCTATTTCGTGTGTGCAATTCTGTTAGATGCAGGAGATGGTTCTGTGATAGTAGATAGTAGATTGGCGGTTAGGATCAGATCAGCCATGATCTTATTGAATGGCGGAGCAGGCTCGAGGGACCGATTGGCCTACTCCTGCTCCTATTTCTTATGTTCTTATGTTCTTATGTCTTCTTTAATCAGCACTGCCACCCCATCTCCCTTTTTTTTCTCCTTCCCTATCTTTTCTGAACACCTTGTACCCTTGAATATTAAGTTCCCAGTCCTCACAGTTTTAAGCCATGTTTCCGTTATTGCCACATCACATTGCCTCACAGCTCAACAACCTTATTCACCACACTTTGTGCGTTTACGGAGATGCATTCTAAACACATTTTTGAATTTGTCGTAGTCTATCTTCGTCTGCTCGTATCTAATATGGTACTACTACCGCCTCTAGTACCATCTTCTCTAGTACTATCCACACACTCACTCTTTTATGCACCTTATTCCTCTTTTCTATTCCTATATGCTGGTGCCCATCCCCCTGCCAAGCTAGTTTAATCCCTCCACAAAAGCACTAATAAACCTCCCCGCGAGAATGTTGGTTCCGGTTGAGGTGTAAGCCGTCCGGCTTGTACAGGTCCCACCTACCCCAGAAATATTCCAATGCCTCAGGAATCTAAATCGCTCCCTCTTGCACCATCTCTCCAGCCACGCATTCATCTGTTCTATCCTCCTGTTTCCGTACTCACTAGCACGTGGCTTTGGGAGTAATCCGGAGATTACTACCTTTGAGGTCCTGCCTTTTAATCTCGCTCATAGCTCCCTAAACTCTGCCTGCAGGACCTCATCTCTCTTCCTACCTATGTCGTTGGTACCGATTTGGACAACGGCCTCTTGCTGTTCACCCTCCCCCCTCAGAGTGTCCTGCAACCGCTCAGTGACATCCTTGGAACCAGGGAGGCAATATACCATCCGGGACTCACATCTATGACCCCAGAAACCGCTGTGTGCTCCCTTAACAATCGAATCCCCTACCAGGATTGCTCTTCCACTCATTTTCCTCCACACACACCCCATGCAGCTGAGCCACCCATGGTGCCGTGGAATTGACTCTGGCTGCACTCCCCAGAGAAACCATCGCCCCCACCAATACTCAGAACAGAATACTGGTTGGAGAGCGAGATGCACTCTGGGGACTCCTGCACTATGTGCTACGTCCTCCTCTTCTGTCTGGCGGTCGCCCATTCACTCTCTGCCTGCATACTATTATGCTGCGGGGTGGCAATATCTAGAAACGTGCGACCCATGTAACTGTCAGCCTCGTGGGTGCAGCGCAGTGACTCCAGCCGCTGCTCAAGCTCCGAGTTACTGTAACTGGTGACACTTCCCGCACATGTGGTCGTCAAGGCTACGCGAAGCATCCAGGATTTCCCAGATGGCACAGGATTTTCACTCCACGGGTCTGAACTGCCCTGCCATGCCTCTATTTAATAGACTGAGAACTAACCCAGCAGAAATAAACTTACAACTTAACAAAAAACACACCCCAGCTATTCACCAATCAGCTCTTTCCCTCTATTTAAAAGGCTATTCAATAGCTTAGCAGAAATAAACTTATAAACTTAAAAAAATACTCACCAGCTACTCACCAATCAGCTCCTTCTCTTGTGCCGATGTCATTTTTTTTACACTGACGTCACTTTTTCAAGAAGTGCCTCTGTTGAGTTGCTGTCGCTCCTTTGAGATGCTCCGCTCTCGCTGTGCTCCCTCCAGGTTCGCTCCTTCTGGTCTCAGGCTCCTGCCGCTCGGGTCTGCATCTTTTAACTGCTCCGCTCTCTCTGTGCTCCCTCCAGGTTCGCTCCTTCTGGTCGAAGGCTCCTGCCGCTCGGGTCTGCTTCTTTTAACTGTTCCACTCTCGGTGTGCTCCCTCCAGGTCCGCTCCTCCTGCTCTTACAGGGGAAATTCGAGCCGATGGTGTTCCCATGCACCTTCTGCCCTTGTCTTTTTGGGTGCTATGATCTATTACCTATCAGACTGGGCTTCGGTTTGCACAGGACTTGGAGCAAAATGATTCTGATTCAAACATTTTAAGGAGTTTGAAATGATATGTGTGTATTCCAGAAGTAATAAAAGGTTCTGTGTCAAGGCTGAAACATAAGGATGGTACCAGGAGTTTATTTAAGATAGAATCTATAGTTATACAGTTAAAGAATAGGAAGGGAAACAGCACTTTTCTCGATGGGGTTTGCAAGCTATTGAGCAGTGGAAATGAGATGGGGGACGGTTCGGGGAGGGAGGGGCTGTGTTGTAAGCAAACCCCTGGAATCTGTATTTCAATGTCGAATTCGTGAACATTTACATACACGGCATGATCGGGGTGGCTGGAAGACTAGTCGTGTTTGTCAAATTTGCACACTTCTTTTAAGAATTGACTGTATAGATTGATGGAATGTAGCACGTGAGATATATGTGGGATTTCAGAAGGTGTTTGTTAATGTGGTTCTTTGTGTTCACAGGTCCCAATTCGAGAATCAATAAGTTACTGACAAAGTGTGACGATTACCAGCTGTTCCAGTTGACGAAATTCTACCGGGACAGACTGGGACAGGCGGTTGAAGAGGGTGTGGAGGGGCTCAGTCTCTGGTTAACAGGCGAAGACCATTTCAGTGGGCAAGAGTATCAGGTAAGTGCGAGGGACAAAGAATGAGTTTAGTTTATTCTAACATCACATAACTGACAGAATATCCTAACATAGGAACAAAGGAATTGCTAGATGAGAAAAGTCCGAGGTCTGTGTAATTCCCCTCAAACATCCTGGTATCGAATGCTACAATGATAATGGAGTTGTTGAGTAATCGATCTCTATCAATTGGTCTACAACAGACTCAGACATGAGGTGAGTAAAACCCCAGAGGTGGAGAGCTTTGAGATCCGTAGATCCAAAGACACCTGTTCCTCCCAAGCATGCTGCACTTACCACATGTCATATCTCAAATTACTCATATATTACATCCCAAAATGGTATTTTCTGAAATAAATCTATCTAATTTGCCCTTTAATGAATCAATACTAACTGCTTCCGCCACCTCCCTAGGGCGCCTGTTCCCCAGATTGACCACTCGCTCACTGAAATATTGTTTCCGCTGAATAGTTTTTAATTTACCCTCCTTAAGCACAGGCCGTGTCCTCTGTTTCTACTATACTGGACAAAGTGAATCAGCAATCATATCACCTCTCAACCTTCTCTCTTCCAGTGAGAACATGTCCAATTTACACAATAGCTCCTCCTAATCCAACCCCTCCATCCTCTCAATCAATCAAGTTGCTCTCTTCAATATCTGCAATAACCTTTGTACTGAGGCGATCCGAACTGTACACAGCACTCTAAGTGCGGTCACACCAATGATTTATAAAGTGGCAGGACTATATCAATATTCCTAAAAGATATTGACATGTTCATTCACCCCAATATCTGGTTTGATTTCAGTACAATATTAGATTTTAGACTGGTAGAATGTTACAGAACAGGAACCGGCATAATAGGAAATAAATGCATAAAATGGAAAATATTGTGAATCTGAAAGAATGATATGAAGAGGTTAAAATACCCAGAGGTTCCGTCATATCTGTACAAAGGAGATGGTAACAGTTCGGGTATAACGCTTGTGTTGACTGAAAACAAAGGGAAAGATTTTAGTGGGAATGACAATAGGAGAGACAAGAGACAACAGACAGGGCTTAGAGGGACGGCAAAGAGCTGACTGACCAGGAACCGACATGTTAGAAAATCGGAGAACAGTTCGCCGACAAAAAAATCGCCTTTGGGTTAAACAAGACATTTTAACAGAAGAGCTCAAATGGCGACAATTTATGAAACTCACGGAAAATAACCCAAAAAGCTATGGGGACGGAAACACCACACCGATCCCCCATCGATACTGTGCAATTGTTTGTTTTCTTCTCCCGGAGTCACCAAGTCTAATCCCAACCTCCCGCTGACTACTCACGAACGTTAATATCCCACCTAGTCAAATCCGAATATCTTGCTCACTACACATTAGCGTTAATATCCCATCTAATCTAAACCCAAACTCTTGCTCTCTACACATTAACGTTAATACCCCAACTAGTCTAATCTCAATCTGCTGCTCACTATCCATTACCTTTAATATCCCACCTAGTCAAATCCCAAAATACTTGCTCACTACCCATTACCGTTAAAATCCCAATCAGTCTAATCCCATCCTTCTGCTCACTACACATTACCGTTAATATCCCAATTAGTCTAATCGCAACCTTTTGCTCACTACCCATTAACATTAATATCCCAACTAGACTGATCCCAACCACCTGCTCACTACCCATTACCGTTAATATCGCAACTTGTCTAATCCCACCCTCCTGCTCATTTCCCATTAACGTTAATACCCCTCCTATCTAATCCCAACCTCCTGCTCACTACCCATTACCATTAACATCCCGCCTAGTCTAATACCAACCTCCTGCTCACTACCCATTACCGTTAATATCCCACCTAGTCTATCCCAAACTCCTGCTCATTACCCATTACCGTTACTATCCAACCGAGTCTATTCTCAACCTGCTGCTCACTACCCATTACCATTAATATCCCATCTAGTCTAATTCCAACCTCCTGCTCACTACCCATTACCGTTAATATCCCACCAAGTCTATTCTCAACCTTCTTCTCACTACCCATTTCCGTGAATATCCCAACTGGTCTAATCCCATTCTCATGCTCACTAACCATTACCGTTAATATCCCACCTCATCTCATCCCAACCTCCTGCTTACCATACATTATCGTTAATAACCCATCTTGTCAAATCCTATACCTCCTGCTCACTACCCATTGCCATTAATATCGGACCCAATCTCATCCCAACCTCCTGTTCACTACCCATTCCCGTTAATATCCCACCTGGGCTAATCTAAACCTGCTGCTCACTACTCATTACCGTTAGTACCACGCCTTATCTAATCCCACCCTCCTACTCACTAATCATTATCGTTAATACCACCCTTAGTCTAATCCCAACCTCCTGCTCACTAACCATTACCGTTAATATCCCACCTAGTATAATCCCAACCTCCTGGTATGAGGAGTGAGTTGGCTATGATAGATTGAGGAGCTTCACTATAAGGCATGATGGTGGATAGGCAATGGATAACATTTAATGAACGAATTCATGAATTGCAACAGGTCAACATTCCTTCTGGCGCAAAAACACAAAAGGAAAAGAGGCCCAACAATGGCTAACAAAATAAATTAAGGATAGTATTAGATCCAAAGAGGAGTCAAATAAAGTTGCCAGAAAAAGTAGCAAGCCTGAGGATTGGGAACAGTTTAGAATTCAGCAAAAAAGGATCAAGAAATTGATTAAGAGGTGAAAAATAGAGTATGAGAGTAAACTTGCAAGGAAGTTAAAAGCGGACTGTAAAAGCTTCTACAATTATGTACAAAGAAAAAGAATAGTGAAGACAAATGTAGATTACTTTCAGTCAGAAACGGGAGAATTTATAATGGGGAAAAAGGAAATGGCAGAGCAATTAAACAAGTAATTTGGTTCTATCTTCACGGGAGAGGTCACAAATAACTTCCCAGAAATGCTAGCGAAACAAGGGTCTAGTGAGCAGAAGGAATTAAATGCAATTAGTATTAGTAAAGAAATTGTGCTGGAGAAATTAATGGGACTGAAAGCTAATAAATCCCCAGGGCCTGATAATCTGCATCACAGAGTAATAAAAGAGGTAGCCATGGAAACAGTGGATGCATTCGTTGTCATCTTCCAAAATTCTATAGATTATGCAACAGTTCCTGCAGATTGGAGGTGGCAAATATAACCTCAATATTTAAAAAAGGAGGGAAAGAGAAAACAGGGAACTACAGACCGGTTAGCCTAACATCAGTAGTAGGGAAAATGCTAGAGCCAATTCTAAAGGCTGTGATAACAGGACACTTAGAAAATATCAACGGGATGAGACAAAATCAACATGGATTTATGAAAGAGAAATCGTTTTTGACAAACCTACTGGAGTTTTTGTGTGGATGTAACTGGTAGAATAGATATGGGAGAACCAGTGGATGTGCTGTACTTGAATTTTCAGAAGGCCTTTGATAAAGTCCCACATAAGAGGTTAGTGTAAAAAGTAAAGCACATGGGATTGGGTGTAATATTCTGGGATGGATTGGAAATTGGTTAACAGACAGGAAACAGAGAGTAGGAATAAATGGGTCTTTTTCAGGGTGGCAGGCGGTGACTAGTGGGGTACCACAGGAATCAGTGCTTGGGCCCCAGCTATTCACAATATATATCAATGATTTGGATGAGGGAAACAAATGTAATATTTCCAAGTGTGCTGACGACACGAAACTACGTGGGATTGTGAGTTGTGAGGAGGATGCAAAGAGGCTTCAAGGCGATTTAGACAAGTTGAGTGCATGGGTAAATACATGAGAGATGCAGTATAACGTGGCTAAATGTGAAGTTATCCACTTCGGTAGGAAAAAGAGAAAGGCAGAGTATTATTTAAATAGTGATAGATTGGGAAATGTTGATGTACAAAGGGAACTGGGTGTCCTTGTACACCAGTCGCTGAAAGAAAACAAGTAGGTGCAGCAAGCAGTTAGGAAGGCAACTGGTACCACGGCCTTCACTGCCAGAGGATTTGAGTACAGGAGCAAGGATGTCTTACTAAAGTTATATAGCGTCTTGATGAGACTACACGTGCAGTACTGTGTGCAGTTTTGGTCTCCTTACCTAAGAAAGGAAATACTTGCCACAGAGGGATTGCAGCGAAGGTTCACCAGATTGATTATTTGGACGGCAGGACTGTCGTATGAGGAGAGGTTCGTTGTACTAGGTCAGTATTCACTAGAGTTTAGAAGAATGAGAGAGGATCTCATCTAAATGTATAAAATTCTGACCGAGCAAGACAGACTGGAGGCAGGGAGGATGTTTTCCCTTTTCTGGGGGGTATAGAACCAGAGGTCACAGTCTCAGGATACGGGGAAGGACATTTAGGACTGAGAAGAGAGAAATGTCTTCACTCAGAGGATAGTGAACCGCTAATATCCCATCTATTCTAATCCCAACCTCCTGCTCAATACCCATTACCGTTTATATCCCACCAAGTCTAATCCAAACCTCCTGCTCACTACCCATTAACGTTAATACCACACCAAGTCTAATCCCAACCTCCTGCTCACTACCTATTACCTTTACTATCCCATCTGGTCTAATCCCAACATGCTGCTCACTAACCATTACAGTTAATATCTCACCTGGTCTAATCCCACCCTCCTGCTCACAACCCATTACAGTCAATATCCCACCTAGTCTAATCCCAAAATTCTGCTCACAACCCATTACCATTAATATTCCACTTAGTCTAATCCCAACGTACTGCTCTCTACCAATTACTGTTAATATTTCACCTGGTCTAATCCCAACCGCCTGCTCACTACCCATTACCGTTAATATCCAACCTAGTATAACCCCGACCTCCAGCTCACTCCCCATTACCGTTAATATCCCAACTAGTCTAATCCCAAACTCCTGCTCACTACCCATTACCCTTAATATCCCACCTAGTCTCCAAGTAAACACTAGAAATACCTATTGTAACATTTTATAAACTTGCTTCTGCAATAATTAATGGAAGTAAATTATGCATTCTAACCACCGATTCGGAAATAATTACATCCAGTCTCATCCGTAATACTGCGAATTATCCTAAATTTTTGCCCTCTGTTTCCACTGTTTGGTCAATCTGTAAACATTTATTTCATTATAAGCTTTTGCAATCTTGAATCAAATTGTCACTTATTCCGCACACCTCTAGTGGCATGAGCCCTGAGTTCTCAAATTCCTGCCATGACAATAACACCTCATCGCTGATAACATCCTAGTTAATCTTCAGGACAGTTTCTCCTTATTGTTATTTTCTTCCTATAATTAATTCTCTAAACAGTACACAACTGGGTAACTTACATGACCCTGTCCTCATTAACATCAGTCCCCAGGGAAACATCAGGAAATTGATCTAATTCAGTCTGTAATTTCCTATCCCTGTGCTCTTGGTGTGGAAATGAGGGATGGAGTGTTAGTAGTTGTATATATTATAATTCTCTTTCACTCTTTTTTGATTCAGTGTTGTTTTAATCCCCTGTCGTTACTTTAGGTTTTTTTTAAATATTTTTCCTCCACTTAAACACTGGGAAGACTGCAGCCATCGTCTTTTATACCCATTACAAACCTCACCTCCTTACCACTTAATTTCACCCCCCTCCCCGACCACTATCTAAGGCTGAACCAGACTCTCCGCAATCTAATCGTCCAATCCCGAGCAGGATCTTCGACTCCATATACTCTCCATCACAAAGTTAACCTGCTCCTGTCCTCGTAACTGTCCTGCCCTCCAGTCTTGCCTCAACCCACCTCCTGCTGAACACTCATCCGTGCATATTTAAAGCCTAAATTCGAGTGTTCCAATGCTCCCCTGATCGGCCTCCCACCTTGCACCCTCTTTAATCTTCAGTTACGCCAAAACTGCTTGTATCCTGTCCCGCTCAGTTATCACTCACGTACATGTTCACCAATTATGGCTCCCGGTTCTCGAATACCTCCAGTTTAAAATTCCCATCCTCCTGCTTCAATCCCTTCCTGGCCTCGGCCCTGCCTATCTTTGTAACCGACTCCAGCCCTAGAACTCTCCCGTGCTATTGTAATTTCCGTTGCTCTGGCTGTGGTCTCCAGTGCACCCCCTCCCTCACAACACCACTGGTCGCCGAGAGTTCAGTTTTCTTTGGACTCCCGCTCTGAAATTCACTCTCTGATCCCCTCCACCTCTACACCTCCCTCTACTCCTTAAAACCTACCTTTACCCTAGCTTCTGATCACCTGCTAATACATCCTCCTTTGTCTCGGGGGAATTGTCTGATTCCGCCTCTGTGAAACACCTTGGGACGTTGTTCTACGTTAAAGGCCCTATATCAATGGAAAGTGTTGATGAAATTCGTGAATACACGAGCCCCGTTGCTGGACATGTGCTCCTAGTGACCGAGGTTTCACACCGGCAGCGGGAGTGCAAAATAAATTTTACACATATTTCAATTACCGAGGAAAATTTGATTGGATATTTTTTATCATTATAATTATTGGACGAGATTGTGCTGACCGATAAATCAGCAGTGGTTGTTTAGATTAGTCGGTGTAATTTCTCAGGCAGTTTTCAAGCTGCTTCCCTCACTTTAGAATCGTCCCTTCCCTGACACTCCCGATCTGTTTCGCTGCTGTTTTATTTCTGGAGTAAATCACAAAGTGTGACATCAGGAAGTAAGTGTGAGAAACAAGAGTATCATATTGTCAATCAATAATCTAGTGTCATGTTGACACTGAGGGACAGAGAAACTAATCCCATTAAAACTACTGCAGATTCTCACTGAAACCTCGCTCTCCTAGAACAATATTTGTGATTTCTATTTCAATTTCATCACATTTCGTTGCCATTAATGAGTGAATCAAGATGTTTACAGAATATATAGCCCATGGATCAGTACCCGGCCCAATGATTGCTTTCTGCGCTCAAAACAAATGGGAAATCCGATCACTGAGCAGATCCTTTCCTTCTCATTCCCAGTGTTTATCTTTCACTTCGGTCCTCAATATATTAATTATTATTCTTTACAGAAAGTCACTGAGCTCGCGGAGACGGGAAACCAGGTGGAAAGTTCCAAACTTCTCCTAACACTGGTGATGGAGAAAGACTCCCGGGCCCGAAGGGTGATGTGGGAATCCTTAGTGAAAATGCGCCACAGGTTACCAAAGCTGGACAAAATACTGAGAGAAATAGAGGATCTTGGTACGGTAAAAACACACACTGTATCAATGTCAGTGTCAAACACTGCAGATTTTACTATAATATTACTCCGATCTGATTTCATGAAAGCTAATTGATTTAAACAGGGTCTGATCCTTTTGAATACATGAACATCACACAAGGTTTATCAGAAGTACCCAGTCACCTGAAAGGTAAGTGATGAAATGGAAATTTCATACCGCTTACTTCACTCCTGAGAACATAATGTTTGGCCATAGTCATTTATTTAGAGTTTGTCAGAACCTAGGAATCAGCATTGAACATAATTTGGATTTGCCATCAATCGTCAACTATTCTGTGTAGATTCAAGTTACAATTCGTACGATTTCTGACATAAACCTGTAAAGATGCGGACGTTACATTATTTCACATAATCCAGCTGCTGATCGCTATTATTTGTGAAGTCTTATACACACCTGGCAGGATCCTGATACACTGTGAAACCCCATACACACCTGACAGTATCCGGATACAGTGTGAAACCCCATACACAACTGGCAGGATCCTGATACACTGTGAAACCCCATACACACCTGACAAAATCCGGATACACTTTGAAACCCCATATAAACCTGATAGGATCCTGGTACACTGAAACCCCATACACACCTGGCAGGATCATAAGTACATAAGAACATAAAAAAGTAAGAGCAGGTGAAGTTCATACGGCCCCTCGAGCCTGCTCCGCCATTCAATAAAATACTGCTCTATCCCCATATCCCGTCATTCTCCTAGACTCCAAAAATCTCTCTATCTCAGCCTTGAATATACTCAAAGACTCAGCATTCACAGCCCTTTGAATGAAGAAATTCCTCCTCATCTCGGTCATAAATGGCCTATCCCTTATCCTCAGACTTCGCCCCTTAGTACTAAACACTTAAGCAAGGGGAAAGAACCTCTCAGCATCTGCCCTGTCAATACCCTTCAGAATCGTCTATGTTTCAATGAGATCATCACTTATTCATCTAAACTCCAGAGAGTACAGGACCATTCTACACAATATCTCCATCATAGGACAGCCCTCTCATCCCAGGAATCAATCTAGTGAACCTTTGCTGCACCGCCTCCAAGGAAAGTATATCCTTCCTTAGATAAGGAGAACAAAACTGCACACAGTATTCCAGGTGTGGTTTCACCAAAACCCTGGACAATTTTAGCAAGACTTCCTAACTCTTATATTCCAAACCCTTTCAATAAAGGCAAACATGTCATTTGCCTTCCTTATTGCTTGCTGTACCTGTATGCTAGCATTCTGTGTTTCTTGCACGAGGACATCCAAATCTCTCTGAACACCAACATTTAAAAGTTTCTCACCATTTAATAACTATTCCGTTTTTCTGTTCTTCTTAATAAAGTGAATAACCTCATATTTCCCTATAATATACTAAATCTGCCACTTTATTGTCCACTCATTCAATCTATCTATATCCCTTTGCGAGCTCTTTGTGTCCTCCTCACAGCTTACTGACCCACCTAGATTTGTATCGTCAGCAAACTTGGATACATTCGATTCACACCACTTGATTTCAAGAAACGGTTGAGCGCACTGGATACACCAAAGGCTATGGGCCCCAACAACATCCCGGCTATCGTGCTGAAGACTTGTGCTCCAGGACTAGCCGCGCCTCTAGCCAAGCTGTTCCAGTACAGCTACAACACTGGCATCTATCCGATAATGTGGAAAACTGCCCAGGTATGTCCTGTCCACAAAAAGCAGGACAAATCCAAACTGGCCAATTACCGCCCCATCAGTCTACTCTCAATCATCAGCAAAGTGATGTAAGGTTTCATCGACAGTGCTATCAAGCGGCACTTACTCACCAATAACCTGCTCACTGATGCCCAGCTTGTGTTCCGCCAAGACCACTCGGTTCCCGACCTCATTACAGCCTTGGTCCAAATATGGACAAAAGAGCTGAATTCCAGAGGTGAGGTGAGAGTGGCTCCCCTTGACATCAAGGCAGCATTTGAACGAGTGAGGCATCAAGGAGCCCTAGTAAAACTGAAGTCAATGGGAATCGGGGGGGAAAACGCTTCACTGGCTGGAGTCATACCTAGCACAAAGGAAGATGGTTGTGGTGGTTGAAGGTCAATCATCACAGCCCCAGGACATCGCTGCATGAGTTCCTCAGGACAGTGTCCTAGGCCCAACCATCTTCAGCTGCTTCATCAATTAACTTCTCTCCAACATAAGGTCAGAAATGGGGATGTTCGCTGATGACTGCATAGTGTTCAGCGCCATTCACAACTCCTCAGATAATGAAGCAGTC
Source organism: Squalus acanthias (assembly GCA_030390025.1). Classification (NCBI taxonomy): domain Eukaryota; kingdom Metazoa; phylum Chordata; class Chondrichthyes; order Squaliformes; family Squalidae; genus Squalus; species Squalus acanthias. The sequence goes on along the minus strand of JASTWF010000065.1, from coordinate 1,686,803 downwards.
CATGCCCGCCAGCAACAAGACCTGGATGACGTTCAGGCTTGGGCTGATAAGTGGCAGGTATCATTCGCGCCACAGAAGTGCCAGGCAATGACTATCTCCAACAAGCGAGATTGTAACCACAACCCCTTGACATTCAATGGCATTACCATCGCCGAAAACCCCACTATCAACATTCTGGGTGTCACCATTAACCAGAAACTTATCCGGACCAATCACATAAATAGTGTGGCAACAAGTGCAGTCCAGAGGCTAGGTATTCTGCGGCGTGTGTCTCGCCTCCTGACACCCAAAAGCCTTTCCACCATCTACAAGGCACAAGTAAGGATTGTGATGGAATAATCTCCACTTGCCTGGATGAGAGCAGCTCCAACAACACTCAAGAATCTCGACACCATCCAGGACAAAGCAGCCCGCTTGATTGGCACCCCATCCACCACCTTAAATATTCACTCCCTCCACCACCGGCGTACCGTGGCTGCAGTGTGTACCATCTACAAATTACACTGCAGCAACACGCCAAGGCTTCTTCGGCAGCACCTGCCAAACCCACGACCTCTTCCACCTGGAAGAACAAGGACAGCTGGCGCATGGGAAAACCACCACCTCCAAGTTCCCCTCCAAGTCACACATCATCCTGACTTAGAAGTATATCGCCGATCCTTCATCGTCGCTGTGTCAAAATCCTTGAACTGCCTCCCTAACAGCACTGTGGGAGTACCATCACCACACGGACTGCAGCGGTTCAAGAAGGCGGCTCACCACCACCTTCTCAACGGCAAGTAGGGATGGGCATCAAATGCTGGCCTTGCCAGCGACGCCCAGATCCCATAAAAACGAATTTAGAAAAACTCGGTGCCTTCATCTAGGTCATTAATATAGATTGCAAATAACTGAGTCCCCAACACTGATCCTTGCGGCACCCCACTAGTTACAGCCTGCAAACCTGAAAAAGACCCATTTATCCCTACTCTCTGTTTTTCTGTCTGTTAACCAATCCTCTATCCATGCGACTATATTACCCCCAATCCCATGAGACCTTATAGAGTAATAGAGTCATAACTCTATCTTGTGTTATAACATTTTATGTGGCACATTATAGAATGCCTTTTTGGAAATCCAAATATACTACACCCAATGATTTCCCTTTATCAACCCTCTTTTTTACAGCTTCAAAAATGTTAATAAATTTGTCAAACACGATTTCCTTTCATAAAACAATGTTAACTCTGCCTCATCGTAGAATCATAGAAATTTACAGCACAAAAGGAGGCCATTTCGGTCCATCATGTCCGCGCTAGCCGACAAAGATCTATCCAGCCTAATCCCACTTTATAGCACTTGGTCCGTAGCCCTGTAGGTTATGACACTTCAAGTGAACATTAAAGCACTTTTTAAATGTGGTTAGGATTTCTGCCTCTACCACACTTTCAGGCAGTGAGTTCCAGACCCCCACCACCCTCTGGCTGAAGAAATTTTTCCTCAAATCCCCTTTAATCCTCCGACCAATTACTTTAAATGTTGTTTCAATGCCCCCTGGTCGTAGACTCCTCTGCTAAGGGAACTAGGTCCTTCCTATCTACTCTATCTAGTCCCAACATAATTTTATACACGTCACTAAGGTTTCCCCTCAGCCACCTCTGTTCCAAAGAAAACAAACGCAGCCTATCCAATCTTTCCTTGTAGCTAAAATTCCCCAGCCCAGGCAACATCCTCGTAAATCTCCTCTACACCCCCTCTAGTGCAATCACATCCTTCCTGCAATATGGTAACCAGAACTGCACGCAGTATTCGAGCTGTGGCATAACTAGTGTTTTATACAGTTCAAGCATAACCTCCCTGCTCTTGTATTCTAAGCCTCGGCTAATAAAGGCATGTATACCGTATGCCTTCTTAACCACCTTATCTACTTGGCCTGCTACCTTCAGGGAATTGTTGACCTGCACTCCAAGTTCCCATTGTTCATCTACACTTCTCAGTGTCCTACCAATGTGTATCCTCTTGCCTTGTTAGACCTCCCCAAATATATTACCTCACACTTCTCCGGATTGAATTCCATTTGCCACTCTTCTACCCACCTAGCCAGTTCATTGATATCTTCCTGCAGTCTACAGGTTTCTTTTTGATTATCAACCGCACAGCCGATTTTAGTATCATCCTCAAACTTCTTAATCGTACCCCCTACTTTCAAGTCTAAATCATTGATATGTACTACAAAAAGCAATGGACCGAGTAATGAGCCCTGCGGTACCCCGCATCAATTTATTATTTTCTAAGTGCCCTGACACCATTTTCTGAACAATGGATTCCAAGATTTTCCCGACGTCTGATAGGTTAACTGTCCTGTAGTTCCCTGTTTTTCTCTCCCTCGTTTGCTGAATAGCGGTGTTACATTTGCTACCTTCCAATCCGCTGGGACCGTTCTAGAGTCTAGGGAACTTTGGAAGATCAAAGCAATTGCATCCACTATCTCTGCAGCCACCTCTTTTAGAACCCTAGGTGATAGGCCATCAGGGCCAGGGGATTTGTCGGCTTTAAGTCCCTTTAGTTTTTCTAGTAGTTGTTGTCATTTATATTAATTACGTTACGTTCCTCGCCTTCATTAGACCCTTGGTTCCCCGCCATTTTTGCTATGCTTTTTGTGTCTTCTACTGTGAAGACAGATATAAAATATTTGTTTAATGTTTCTAACATTTATTTATTCCCCATAATAAATTTCTCCTGTCCCAGCCTCTAAGGGACCAACATTTACTTTTGCTACTCTGTGTCTCTTTTTACATACTTGTAGAAGCTCTCACAATCTGTTTTTATATTTCTTGCAGCTTTCTCTCATGTTCGATGTTTCCCTTTTTCTGGTCATCCTTTGCTGGTTTCTGAAACTCTCCCAATCCTCAGGCTTACTACTATTCTTCGCAACATTATAAGCTTCTTCTTTCAATATAATGCACTCCTTAACTTTTTTAGTTAGCCACGGATGGATCACTTTTCCCGTGGAATTTTTTTTCTAGATGGAATGTATTTTTGTTGAGAATTATGAAATATTCCTTTAAATGCTAGCCACTGCTTATCTACTGCCATACATTTTAAGCTTTTTTTCCAATCTACCTTAGCCAACTCGCCCCTCAAATCTATTTAATTGGCTTTATTTATGTTTAAGGCTCTAGTTTCGGACTTAGGATTTCAAATTAAGTTTGAGAGTGACTTGCCCATCACATTATGGTCACGCTGTCCCAGAGGTACCTTTACGACAAAACTGTGTTGTAAACCTGTCTCATTCCAAAATACAAGATCTCAAATAGCCTGATCCCTGGTTGGTTCAATGACGTATTGTTCTAGGAAGCTGTCCCTAATGTATTCCATGAACCCGTCTTCCAGACTACGTTTGCCAATTTGATTGTACAGTCTATATGAAGATTAAATTCCGCCATGATTATTGCATTACCTTTCTTAAAAGCTCCGACTATTTCTTGATTAATATTCTGTCCAAAGATATAGCTGTTAGGGAACCTATATACTACTACCATCAATGTTTTCTGCCCCTTGTTATTCCTTACCTCCCCCCGTACTGATTCTAATTCCAGATCATCCGAGCAGAGATAATTTCCTTCTACTGTCCTTATGTCTACCTCTATTATCAGTGCTACCCCACTCCTTTTCCATTCTGCCTGTCTTTTAGAAATTTCAACTGCGCTGGAACATTTGCATGGTAACCTTGCAACCAAGTCTTTGTAATAAATATTAGATCAAACCCATTTATCTCTATTTGTGCCACTACTTTGCGAATCTTGCTCGAATGCTGCGTTCAATCAGATAAAGAGCCATTCTTTTAATATTTTTTACCGTTATTCCCTGCTTTGATCTTAATCTCTGCTGCGCTGCTACCGTCAAACTCTCTGTCTCTTCCTGTCACACCCTCATTATTTTAACCAATTCGTTCAACTGCTCTATTGTCTTGGCATTCCTTCATTAGATTTCTAAATTTTCACTCAGCCAACCCATCACACCACTTTGGGAACTTAATACACACCTGGCAGGATCCTAATACACTACGAAACCAACTAAACATCTGGCAGGATCCTGAAACACTGTGAAACCCTATACACACCTGGCAGGATCCTGTATGCTATGAAATCCCACACACACCTGGCAGGATCCTGATACACTGGGAAACCCCATACACACCTGGCAGGATCCTGATACACTGTGAAACCCAATACACAACTGGCAGGATCCTGATACACTTTGAAACCCCATACACACCTGGCAGGATCCTGATACACTAGGAGACCCCATACAGACCTGGCAGGATCCTGTACACTATGAAATCCCATACACACCTGGCAGGATCCTGATACACTTTGAAACCCCATACACACCTGGCAGGATTCTGATACACTTTGAAACTCCATACACACCTGGCAGGATCCTGTACACTATGAAACCTCATACACAGCTGGCAGGATCCTAATACACTATGACATCCCATACATACCTGTCAGGATCCTGATACACTGAGAAACCCAATACACACCTGGCAGGATCCTGATACACTTTGAAACCCCATACACACCTGGCAGGATCCTGATACACTGTGAAACCCAATACACACCTAACAGGATCCTGATACACTTTGAAACCCCATGCATACCTGGCAGGATCCTGATACACTGGGAGACCCCATACACACATGGCAGGATCCTGTACACTCTGAAATCCCATACACACCTGGCAGGATCCTGATACACTTTGAAACCCCATACACACCTGGCAGGATCCTGATACACTTTGAAACTCCATACACGCCTGGCAGGATCCTGATACACATTGAAACCCCATACACAACTGGCAGGATCCTGTACACTATGAAATCCCATACACACCTGGCAGGATCCTGATACACTTTGAAACCCCATACACACCTGGCAGGATCCTGATACACTGTGAAACCCCATACACACCTGGCAGGATCCTGTACTCTATGAAACCTCATACACAGCTGGCAGGATCCTAATACACTATGAAATCCCAGACATACCTGTCAGGATCCTGATACACTGAGAAACCCCATACACACCTGGCAGGATCCTGATACACTGTGAAACCCCATACACACCTGGCAGGATCCTGTACACTATGAAACCCCATAAAAACCTGGCAGTTTCCTGATATATTGTAAATCTCCATACACACCTGTCAGGATCGTGATGCGCTCTGTAACCCCATACACAAAGAGAATCATAGATTCATAGAAAGTTACAGCACGGAAGGAGGCCATTTAGGTGCATCGTCTCCACGCCGGCCAACAAAGAGCTTTCCAGCCTAATCCCACTTCCCAGCTCCTGGTCCGTAGCCCTGCAGGTTAGAGCGTCTCAAGTGCACATCCAAGTAATTTTTAAATGTAGTTAGGTTTCCTGCCTCTACCACCCTTTCAGGCAGTGAGTTCCAGACCCACACAACGCTCTGGGTGAAGAAATTTCCCCTCAAATACCCTCTAAACCTTCTCCCAGTTACTTCAAATCTGTGCACCCTGTTTTTTGACCCCTCTGCTAAGGGATATAGGTCCTTTTAATCGACTTTATCTCTGTCTCTCATAATTGTATACACTTCAATAAGGTCTCCTCTCAGATTCCTCTGTTCCAAGGAAAACAGACCCAGCCTATGCAGTCTCTCCTGAAAGCTGAGATTCTCTACTCCCGGCAACATCCTTGTAAATCTCCTCTGAACCCTCTCCAGTTCAATCACATCTGTCCTTTAATGTGGTGAGCAGAACTGCACGCAGTATTCTAGCTTAGGCCTAACTAGTGTTTATACAGTTGAAGCATATCCCCCCTACTCTTGTATTATATGCCACGGTTAATAAAGACAAGCATTCCGTATGCCTTCTTAAGCACCTTTTCTACCTGGCCTGCTACCTTCAGGGATCTGTGGTCATGCACTCCAAGGTCCCTTTGTTCCTCTACACGACTCAGTGTCCTACCATTTATTGTGTATTCCCTTTCCTTGTTAGCCCTCCCCAAATGCGTTACCTCACACTTTTCCGGATTGAATTCCATTTCCCACTGTTCTGCCCACCTGACCAATTTATTGATATCTTCCTGCTGTCTACAGCTTCATTCTTCAGTATCAATCACGTAGCCGATTTTAGTATCATCTAAAAATTTCTTAATCATACCCCTTATAGTAAAGTCTAGATCATTGATATATACCACACAAAGCAAGGGACCTGATACTGAGCCTGGCAGGATCGTGCAAAGTGTGAAATTCCATACACAACATACAGGATTCTGATACAATGATACCCCATATACATCTGGCAGGAACTTTATACAACGTGAAACCCAAAACAACAAGCAGGATTCTGATACACTGAAACCCCATACACAGCTGGCAGGATCCTGATAAACCGTGAAACTCCAACAACACCTGGCAGGATTCTGACTCACTGAAACCCCATAAACAGATGACAGGATCCTTATACACTGTGAAACCCAAAACACATCTGGCAGGATTCTGATACATACTGAATTCCCTTGCAAACCTGCCAGGATCGTGATAAACTGAACATTCCTATTCATCTGACAGGATCCTGATACACTGTGGAACCTCATACACACCTGACAGGATCCTGATACACTGTGAAACTCCATCCATACCTGGGCGGATCCTGATATACTGTTAAAACCTGTACGCACCTGGCAGAATCCTGATGAAAGGTGAAAGCCCCATACAAACCTGGCATGATCCTGATACACTGTGAAACTCCACAGAAACCTGGCATGATCCTGATACACTGTGAAACCCCCATGCACTCCTGGCAGGATCCTGATATACTGTAAAAACCCATACTCACCTGGCAGGATCCTGATACACTGTGAAACCCCATACACACCCAGGAGGATCCTGATACACTCGGAAACCCCATACACACCTGGAAGGATCCTGATACTCTGTGAAACCCCATACACACCTGGCAGGATCCTGATACACTCTGAAACTCCATACGTTCCTGGCAGGATCCTGATACACTGTGAAACCCCATACACACCCAGGAGGATCCTGATACACTCTGAAACCCCATACACACCTGGAAGGATCCTGATACACTGTGAAACCCCATACACACCTGGCAGGATCCTGATACACTGTGAAACTCCATACGTTCCTGGCAGGATCCTGATACACGGTGAAACCACATACACACCTGGCAGGATCCCGATAAACTTAGGAACCCCATACAGACCTGGCACGATCCTGATACTTTGTGAAACCCCATACAAACCTGGCAGGATCCTGATACACTGTGATACTTCATAAACTCCTGGCAGGATCCCGATACACTTTGAAACCCGATACACACCTGGCAGGATCCTGGTAGACTGTTAAACTCCATATGCACCGTGCAGGATCCTGATACACTGTGAAACCCCATAAAAACCTGACAGAACCCAGATACATTGTGAAACCCCAAACACTCCTGTCAGGAATCTGATACACTCTGAAACCCCATACAAACCGTGCAGTATCCTCATACTCTGAGAAACTCCATGCACACCTGGGAGGATCCTGATACACTGTGAAACCCCCCACACACCTGGCAGGATCCTGATAAACTGTGAAACTCCATACACACCTGGCAGGATCCTGATACACGGTGATACAGCATACACACCTGGCGGGATCCTAAGATGCGGAGATGCCGGTGTTGGACTGGGGTGGACAAAATTGAGAGGTCGCACAACACCAGGTTATAGTCCAACAGTTTTATTTGAAATCACAAGCTTTCGGAGCTATCGATTGCCCCTTCCTCAGGTGAAGTAAATTAGATACAGAATCGCCAAAGCATATATAGATAGAGAACAAAGCATGGGATCCTAAGACACAGTGAAACCCCATAAACACCTGGTAGGTTACCGATACACTGTGAAGCTTCATATACACCTGGCAGGATCCTGATGCAATGTGATACCTTATACACATCTGGCAGGATCCTGATACACTGTGTAACCCCATACACACCTGGTAGGATCGTGATATACTGTGAAACCCATACACACCTGGCGGGATCGTGATACATAGTGAAACCCGATACACACCTGGCAGGATCCTGGTACACTGTGAAACTCCATACACACCTGGCAGGATCCTGATAAACTGTGAATCACCATATACACCTGACAGGATCCCGATATACTGTGAAACCCCATACACACCTGGCAGGATCCTGTACACTGTGAAGCTCCATAAACAACTGGCAGGTCCCTGATACACGGTGAAACCCCTTATAAACCTCGCATAATCCCGATACATTGTGAAACCCCATCCACACCTGGCAGGATCCTGATACACTGTGAATCTCCATATGCACCTGGCCGCATCCTGATACACTGTGAATCCCCATACATACCTGACAGAATCCTGGTACACTTTGAAACCCCATACACACCTGGCAGGATCCTGATACACTGTGAAATCCCATACACACCTGGCTGTATCCAGATACACTGAAACCCCATACACACCTGGCAGGATCCTGTACACTGTGAAAATCAATAGACACCTGGCAGGATCCTGATACACTTTGAAATTCCATACAAACCCGGCAGGATCCTTTAACACTGCGAAAGCCCATACACAACTGGTCGGAATCCAATACCCTTTCAATCCAATTAGAAACCTTCTGTTTGCCGTACAGACGCTCTGGGCTCACAAATCAAGATCAGTGCATTCTCCCAGATGTTGAGGATTACTGCATTCCTAGAAATCTGCCCCATTGTAATTTGTACGGATATATCTAGCGAAATGCAAAATATTAAAATGTTATTATTTCACAGCACAGTGAGTGGAATGTTTTCGATCCGATCTGAAAAGATGTCCAGTTGTTCACGCAGTTGAATATTAATCCGAGGAGGAATTTGAGGAAAAATCAATGATCAGAGTCACTAAGAATATATTGGCTATCTTCCTAATGGCAGCGAAAGGGATAACCTCATTCTTCTCACATAACAGTCCTTCAATTCAGGACTCTTTTACAGCTAATGTAATGACGTATGGAAACATATTTGTAATTTACCAAACCTGCATTATAGGAAACTAAGGCTAAAATAATACAACGGGGTATAATTATTGGTCGAACAGTTCAAATGAACTGTGAATGTGTTCTGATCTAACATTACACTGAGTGCAGTGGGCAATAGTTCTATTTCTAATTGTAATCGCTGATATAATAGGACTGGTATAAAATCATATTCAATTAATGTATGTGTGAAACTGCTGAAAATTGATTGCACTATCTGAAAGACAATATAATGAGAGAATGATTAGTGCCAGCAAAAGGCAATTGGTCGAAATATGTCTGTCCCTTTTACAGAGATGAACCCACCTACCTCTCCTCTCAGTGTATCCACACAAACACGTCCAATCCTCTTTGGACCCCAGTTACACTGCCCCTTCAGTGTCCTTTCCTGGTCCGGCCGATCTATTACACTTTGGGTGAAAAAAATACCCTAATTTCCTTTCTTACTTCCGACTTTCAATTTTCTCCATTATTAATTAGTTTGGTAATTGTGAGCCTGCTACTGCACGAATGTTGGGAATTCCATGAAAACATTCAATAGCGAAGTCTCTTGCCCAAACAAAATATATCATATTCCCGCACCCTTCCCTTAACTACAACTCCGAATGCCTCAAAACAAACTTTCTGTTTCCCCTCTGTACCTTTATAATGGCAATAATCTTTACCAGTGATCAGGTGACTATAGAAATGCTGGTAATACACCAGATAACCTGGCCGAGTCCTGAAACAACAATAATGTATATCAATAACGTATACAAAGGCCCAACCAGTCCCCATCCACCACCACCCTCTTCCGCCTGACTGAATTTGTTCTCACATTGAACAACTTCTGCTTTGACTCTACCCATTTCCTCCAAATTAAAGGTGTTGCTATGGGTACCCGCATGGGTCCTAGCTATGCCTGCCTTTTCGTGGGATATGTGGAACACTCTTTGTTCCAGTACTACTCGGGTCCCCTCCCTCACCTCTTTTTCCGGTACATTGATGACTGCATCGGTGCCGTCTCCTGCTCTCGCCCTGAACTAGAACATTTCATTCACTATGCTTCCAATTTACAACCTTCCCTCACCTTCACATGGTCCATCTCCGACTCTTCCCTTCCATTCCTCGACTTCTCCATCTCCATCTCTGGGGATAGGTCATTGATTAACATTCACTATAAGCCCAGTGACTCCCACAGCTACCTGGACTACACTTCCTCCCACCCCGCCTCTTGTAAGGACTCTATTCCATTCTCCCAGTTTCTCCATCTCCGCCGCATCTGCTCTGATGATGCCACCTTCCATACCAGTGCTTCCGACATTTCTTCCATTTTCCTCAACCGAGGGTTCCCCTCTACCGTGGTCGACACGGCCCTCGACCGTGTCCGTTCTATCTCCCGCACTTCTGCCCTCACCCCTGCCCCTCCCTCCCGGAACCACGATAGGGTTCCCCTTGTCCTCACCTTTCACCCCACCAGCCTCCACATTCAACGGATCATCCTCCGCCATTTCCGCCACCTCCAGCGTGATCCCACCACCAAACACATCTTCCCCTCACCTCCCCTTTCAGCATTCCGCAGGGACCGCTCCCTCCGCGACACCCTAGTCCACTCCTCTACCACCCCCAGCACCCCTTCCCCTTCGCCCGGCACCTTCCCGTGCACGCGCAGGAGATGCAACACATGCCCTTACACCTCCCCTCTTCCCACTGTCCAGGGCCCCAAACACCCCTTCCAGGTGAAACAGCGATTTACTTGTACTTCCTGCAATTTAGTATACTGTATTCGCTGCTCACGATGTGGTCTCCTCTACATTGGGGAGAGCAAACGCAGATTGGGTGACCGCTTTGCGGAACACCTCCGTTCAGTCCGTAAGGGGGACCCCGAGCTCCCGGTGGCCTGTCAATTTAATTCACCACTTCACTCCCACTCTGACCTCACCGTCCTCGGCCTATTACACTGTTCCACGGAAGCGCAGCGTAAGCTCGAGGAACAGCACTTCATCTTTCGTTTAGGCACGCTACAGCCCTCTGGACTCAATATCGAGTTCAACAATTTTAGATCATAACCTCAGCTCCAATCACATTTATATTTTATTTTTTCCACCATTTTATTTGACCCCCCCCACCTTTTTTTTCCTCCTAGAAGCTGGCAGCTGTCCTTCATTCTGCCAGTGGATTTCACACTTCATTCAGCCTTAATCTGTCACATTAACACCACCTCTAGCCTTGCATATCTCTTAATGTCTCTTAATGTCTCTTCATCTCCCCCTTTGTTCTTTTATTCCCCTCCCCCTTTTCCCAGCTTTACTCTGGCCTTAAATCTATTTGATTTCCGGCTCTTCACAGTTCTGACGAAAGGTCATCGACCTGAAACGTTAACTCTCTTTCTCTCTCCACGGATGCTGCCTGGCCTGCTGAGTTTTTCCAGCGTTTTCTGTTGTTATTTCAGATTTCCAGCATCCGCAGTATTTTGCTATCGTAATAATGTATATCTTGTCTATTCACAGTCTGCTTCTCTCTGTGCACACAATACCACAGATAACCTGCCCAAGTCCTGAAACACCAGCAATTTATCTCCAGTCTATTCACAGACTGCTCTTCTCTCAGTGCACATAATACCACAGATAACCTGCCCGCGTCCTGAAACAACAGCAATTTATCTCCTGTCTATTCACAGTCTGCTGATCTCTCAATGCACACAATACCACAGATAACCTGCCCGAGTCTGAAACAACAGCAATTTATCTCCAGTCTATTCACAGTCTGCTCCTCTCTCAGTGAACACAATGCCACAGATAACCTGCCCGAGTCCTGAAACAACAGGAATTTATCTCCAGCCTATTCACAGTCTGCTGCTCTCTCAATGCACCAAATACCCCAGATAACCTGCCCGAGTCCTGAAACAACAACAATTTATCTCCTGTCTATTGACAGTCTGCTGCTCTCTCAATGCACACAATACCCCAGATTACCTGCCCGAGTCCTGAAACAACAGCAATTTATCTCCTGTCTATTGACAGTCTGCTGCTCTCTCAATGCACACAATACCCCAGATAACCTGCCCGAGTCCTGAAACATCAACAATTTATCTCCTATCTATTCACAGTCTGCTCCTCTCTCAGTGCACAAAATACCACAGATAACCTGCCCGAGTCCTGAAACATCAGCAATTTATCTCCAGTCTATTCACAGTCTGTTCCTCTCTCAGTGCACACAATACCACAGATAACCTGCCAGAGTCCTGAAACAACAGCAATTTAACTCATCTCTATTGATTCTTTCCTTCTCTCTGCACACAATACGCGAGATAACCTGCCCGAGTCCTGATACTATGAAAGTGGATCTTCTGTTAAGGGACTGAGAAATTTAGGGAGGGAATTCCAGAGCTTAGGGCTTAGGAAGCTGGAGAAACGGCCGCCAATGATGGAACGATGAAAATCTGGAATTCGCAACAGGCCGGAATTGGAGGAGTGCAGAGATCTCTGAGGTTTGCCGGGCTGAAGGAGTTTACAGAGATTGGGAGGGGTCGAGGCCATGGAGGGATCTGGATACTAGAATGAGAATTTTTAAATGGAGATGTTGCCAGACCGGGAGCTGATGCAGGTCAGTGCGCACAGGGATGTTGGGTGAAAAGGACTTGGTTCACATTAGGATGTGAGCAGCGGAGTTTTAGATGAGCTGATGTTTACAGAGGGTTCAGCAGAGTTTTGGATGAGCTGATGTTTACAGAGGGTGCAGCAGAGTTTTGGATGAGCTGAAGTTTACGGAGGGTGCAGCAGAGTTTTGATGAGCTGAAGTTTACGGAGGGTGCAGCAGAGTTTTGAATGAGCTGATGTTTACAGAGGGTGCAGCAGAGTTTTGGATGAGCTGAACTTTACGAAGGGTTCAGCAGAGTTTTGGATGAGCTGAAGATTACGGAGGGTGCAATGTAGGAGTCCGATCAGGAGAGCGTTGGAATATTCGAGTCTGGAGGTAACAAAGGCTTTTATGAGGGGGTCCGGGGCCGAAACGGGCATTATTATAGAGGTGGAAGGAGGCGGTCTTGGTTATGGAGAGGATATGGGATTGGAATCTCAGTTATAGGCCACCGATTGAAACTTATTTCAATCCGCAGTCTGTCCCTCACCCAGTGCACACAATACCACAGATACCCTGCTGAAGGCCAGATACAGTAACAGTGGAACTTCTGTACATTCACAAACTGTCCATCTCTCTGTGCACACAATACACCAGATAACCTTCCCAAGGCCTGATATGATAATAGTGGGACCCCTAACCAGTCACAGTCTATCCCTCACCCAGTGCACACAACACCCCAAATAGCCAGCCCGAGGCCTGATCTAATAATAGTGGGTCTTCTATTCATTCATAGTCTCTCCCTCTTCCAGTGCACACACTACCCCTGATAACCTGCCCAAGCCCTGATATGATAATAGTGGGACTCCTGACCATTGTGTCTGCCCCTCTCCCACTGATATCCAGTGTCCTATTTCCTACTTCTGCAGAAGGGAAGCTCCACGGACGGTTTCAGAGATTGATCCACTGGAACCTCTACTGTCATATAATCAGGATCATGTAAGGATTTATAATGAGATATCAATAGTACAGGGCAGGCCGGATAGTATTAACCATCAGAGGGGAAATATCAACTTCACAGAAATCTCCATCTTCAGTAAATATTAGAAACATTAAGGATTTGAAACTTTTCTCGGCCATTGTTCACTTTCAAGCGAGATTTCCATTAACTGAGTTAAATTTCTACACACACCTCAATTGAAGCTGTGAATTAAATTTTGCAAAAATTTTACTAAATAGTAAAGTGGTATTGAGATGCTGTTTTTTATGTCAATACAACTAACATTGAGAACCACTTTCTGTCTGTTCCAATTGAAGATGCTCAACAGAAACACAAGGAAACACTCCGGGTACAAACTGAAACACTGAGAATGAACACTATCCTAATAAAGGAGCAGATTAAGATTTTCCAGCTGGTTGATCGATACGCTGAGTTAACGGTCATTTCTACTGTTCGAGATCGGACACTTGTAGAACATGAACTGCTGGCAAGAGGCCGAGATCATGAAGAGTGGAGAGAGAATCATCTCGGAGAGAACTGGAGAAAATCCGAACTGATCAATTGTTCCAGAGCAGTTTTTCCCGGAGGCGCAGATTGCTCCAGAAAATTCAGAGTTTCTTCCGGCGAACCAATTCTGGGAGTTCAGCAGCAGTGAGCGGAGTCGCAGGGATTGGAAAAACAACAATGGTACAAAAGATTGTTCATGGCTGGGCCACTGGGAAAATATTCCCACACTTTCAATTTGTTTTCAGCTTTAAATTCCGGGATTTGAACGCTATTAACTGTAGAATAAACCTGAGGAATCTGATTCTCTTTTTCTATCCTTACTTTGGGAATGTTCTGAGAGAGCTCTGGAAGAACCCAAAGGGATTGCTGTTTATATTCGATGGTTTGGATGAATTCAAGGACAGGATCGATTTTGCTGACAATCGGAGATATACAGAACCTCAGCACATGTGCACAGATTCCGAATGCTGGTGTGAAGTGACTGACATTGTGTACAGTTTAATACAGCACAAGCTGCTCCCAGGATGTTCAGTGCTAGTGACCAGCCGCCCCACTGCATTACATTTATTGGAAAAGGCTGAGATCAGTGTCTGGGCTGAAATCCTGGGATTTGTTGGTGAAGAACGGAAGGAATATTTCAACAAGTTTTTTGAAGATCAGGCGGTGGCAGCAGCTGTTTTGAAACATGTGGAGGAGAACGAGATCCTGTACACCATGAGCTACAATCCTTCCTACTGCTTGATCCTCGGTCTGTCACTGGGTCCCTTCTTCACACAAAGAGACAGGGAACAGCAGAAAGTTCCCAAGACCATCACCCAACAACATTCTGAAAAACCACGGCCGAGAGATTGAAAGCCCCCGTGATGTGTTACTGAAGCTTGGTGAGATGGCCTTCACAGGACTCTCCAAGAAGAAGATTGTGTTTAGAAATGGAGATTTGATCAAGTACAATCTGCAACCTTCCCAGTTCCTGTCTGGGTTCATAATGGAACTTTTGGAGAGAGATGATTCTGCCCAGAGTGTGGTGTACACATTCCCGCACCTCACCATCCAAGAGTTTGTAGCCGCACTCGCACAATTCCTGACTCCAGATCCTGGGGACATCCGGAAACTTCTCAGAGGAGCACACAGCAAGAAAGATGGGCGATTTGAGATATTTCTCCGTTTTGTTGCTGGTCTCTCCTCCCCACAGGCAGCTCGGCCCCTGGAGGAGTTTCTGGGTCCATTTCTTCATCAAACCTCCGACCGAGTGATTGACTGGGTGAAGGAGAAGGTTGAAGGACAGATTGGAAACACAGAGAGTGAAACTGGTAAAAGGAACCTCCTGAACACATTCCACTACCTGCTTGAGTCTCAGAATAAAGATTGGATCTGGCCATAGTGGGATCTGTGGAGTCACTTACATTTTGTGGATTGACATTGACCCCGATTGACTGTGCAGTCCTGTCTCATGTCATTGGACTCTGTGATACAATAAAAGAACTCGATCTAGGAGGCTGCTTCATTCAGTGTGAAGGACTCCAGCGGCTGGGACCCGTACTGCACAAATGCCGGGTGTTGAGGTAACTGTTTATTTGTCTCTAACTGTTGGGCGAATTGTAGAACAGTCACGGATTGTGTTGTTGTTCCGTAATGAGGGGAAACACACAGTTCAGTTAAACCAGAGAGAAGCAGATTCAACACAAATATGACCAATATTAAGAGGCTCGGTTAGTAATGCCCTAAGGACTGGAGGATCTAGAACGGATCCTTGTGGACAGGTAGGAATTTAACAGTCTTTGTCGGAACAGAAACTACAGATCACTGAAAGAGTCTGATAATTTAATTACAATAAATCATCATTAATATGACTGGACAGCAGAATGTAATCATAAAATATAATCCGCCAGTAAAGATAAAATGAATTTAGAATGCTTTCCACATCCACCATTTCAACTGGAAACAGGAGAGAAACCCGAGTTTAAATCACTAACATTCGATATTTACTCCAATACCGTACAGGGTGTGTCTTGTCGACGGGGGAAGTTTCCTGGATTGGGAATATTGGGGCATCGGGTATTCTTTCAGCTGTAAATGATTACAATTATTCACAGTCCTGAACATTGAGTAAAGATTGATATTCAGGATCTTAAACCTGCCGGTGGAAATATTCCAATCTAACGTGTTGTGGGGTATTTGCCCCGGAGTACAGACACACACCGGCCAGCGGTGGGGCCTCGCACACAGCGGGCGGCTCCTGGGTAAACCGGGGGCAGTGAACCCGGGAATTCCCCATAATCCGACCCCTGTGTGTGAGGCCCCGCTCGGGGAGGGAACTTCTGAAATCTCCCCCAAAACGGTCGGGCCAGTCACACCTGAAATAAATGTAGAGCCAGTTTAAAGGGGAATAAAGTGAGAGACTCTCCTCCCTTATAAACTAGGAGCACAGGGACATTTAAAACTTGTAACGGGACAGAATAAACTCTATTGCTGCTATTGACAAACATTCACTATAAGCCCTCTGACTCCCACAGCTACCTGGAATACACTTCCTCCCACCGGGCTTCCTGTAAGGATGCTGGTCCATTCTCCCATTTTTTCCGTCTCTGCCACATCTGCTCTGACGATGCCACGTTCCATACTAGTGCTTCCGAAATGTCTTCCTTATTCGTCAACCGAGGATTCCCCTCTGCCGTGGTTAACACGGCTCTTGACCGTGTCCATTCTATTTCCCGCACTTCTGCTCTCACCCCTTCCCCTCCCTCCCAGAACCACGATACGGTTCCCCTTGTCCTCACCTTTCACCGCACCAGCCTCCACATTCAATGGATCATCCTCCACCATTTCCGCAACGGCCAGCATGATCCCACCACCAAACACATCTTCCCCTCACCTCCCCTTTCAGCATTCTGAAGGGACCGCTCCCTTCACGACACCCTGGTCCACTCCTCTCTTACCCCCAACACCCCTTCCCCTTCCCAAGGCACCTCCCATGCATGCGCAGGGGATGCAACACCTGCCCTTTTAGCTCTTCCCTTCCCACTGTCGAGGGCCCCAAACACTCCTTCCATTTAAAACAGCGATTTACTTGTACTTCTTGCAATTTATTATACTGTATTCGCTGCTCATGATGTGGTCTCCTCTACATTGGGGAGACCAAACGCGGATTTAGGTGACCGATTTGCAGAACACCTCCGTTCAGTCCGTAAGTGTGACCCCGAACTTCTGGTCGCCTATCGCTTTAATTCTCTGCTCCACTCCCACTTTGATCTCTCCGTTCTTGGCCTTTTACACTCTTCCAACAAAGTACAACATAAGGTCGAGGAACAGCACCTCATCTTTCAATTAGGCACTTTACAGCGCTCTGAACTCAGCATCGAGTTCAACAATTTCAGACTATAAACACGGCCCCTAATTTATTTTTTTAATTATTGTTTTTCCTTTTCCCTTTTCTTACTCTCGCATGACTCTTGCCATTCACACTGCATCTAGATTCATCTTTTGTTCCTTACCTTGTCCCATTACCATCTCCTTTTGCTTTCACTATCATCCCTTTTGTCTTTTAATCTCTCCTGTCTTCCACCCTATCACAGACATTCCCTTTTGTTCTTTCCTCCGCTCCCCCCCCTCCACCTTTCCCTGCCCCTACAATTGCTTAAAAATCTGTTACATCTGTAACTTTCTCCAGTTCTGACGAATGGTCGTCGACCTGAAAAATTAACTCTGTTTCTCTCCCTATAGATACTGCCTGACCTGCTGAGTATTTCCAGCATTTTCTGCTGTTATTTCAGTATAAATTATCCTTGTTATATAAAATCCATGGGGGCGGATTTTACAACAGCAGTTAACGTTTCACAATATAACTCACCCCGAGATATAATACAGATTAATATAATGCACAGAGTATAAAGTACAGGAAATTGCCGCTTTATCCTTTAATTCTGGGGAAATCGACCCATTCCCATAAAATCCGGGATTTAAGGAGCAACAGAAATGAAACAAGTTTCTCCAAACATGACGGGGCCGGTCACTGAGCTCCAGGAGGGTAATTCTGATCATCAGGGAATGAGACCGGACTGAGGGACATTTAAAGGCTTCACACAGACAGCACTTTATTTAATAAATACATTACTGACAGTCCCTGAATATATGGGGAGTTGGACAGAGTGAGATACATTCCCAGTGACGGGGGAATTTCGCGGGGTTCAGCGGGCGCTGTCGGTGTCGGGTCGGTTGGGAAACAGCATTTCACCCCCAGCGGGTCGTGACCCTGCAGTCAACCCCCTGCCAGGTTCCTTTCCCAAATGTGGGGTCTGTCAGCGCTGAGCAGAACCAACAAGTAGCGGCGGGGGAGGCAATTCAGGTCATTATGACCTTGTTAACAAAGGATTAACAACTATTTTCAGCTCAACTTCAGAGTTTACCAGGTCACCCACCTGGTCCACGCTGATCGGGGATCACGTCAGTTAAGTAGGGCGGGAGTTGAATGGCCATGGAATCATTTCATTACTTGTCAGCGAGAAATGTGCTGTAAAAGCTTCCATCTCACAGCTGTTCACTTTCCATGCACAGAAGCTGTTGCTTACTGCATTTGGAAGACAGATTGAGCTTTATGCAGGTTGCAAGTGTTTGAAACAAACTCTCTATCCATTGTCCCTCAATGCAACAACCTCTCTCACCATTAAAAGATTGCTTCTGTCATGTCAAGTTCACCTGCCATCTGTTACATCAGCAAGGGTATGGTTTTTACTGTCTCAACTTGGGCGTCAGAGTCCCACCACTATCAGTCCCAACACCTGTAATAAGAGCAGCACCAACAATACCAACCTGTTCCGCAACTCCTGAGCAGGACATAGGGCATCAACACCTGTCTACATTGCTGACCGGGACGCCAGGGATGACCTCACCATGCCCTGATTTTCTTCACTTGACACTGCACGCCCTGGATGCCACATGATGCGCCAACAACATAAAGCATCTCTACAATGCGCAAACCATTCCTCTCACACTCATCAGCACTGTGGGGGGTACCATTACGTCTCACCATTCACTGCAACTCCCTAAGCCACATCCAAACGTGCACAGATATCTGTCAATGAACCGAAAGTGTTGAAAATATAGAATTCAATGTTTGACACCACATTAACAGAAACTTCACATGGATATTGGCTAAAACAGAAAACTGCCTACCCTTGTGTGTTGTTAGTTGGTATTATTGCACGAGGTTGAGGGTGAGTGTAAGGGTTGGCTAGTGAGATGGGGATGTGATCATATAGATAGAGAGGGATGGGTGGAGTTGCAAGTTAAGTTGTTGTGAGTAAGAATGTACAGGACTAGTGTAGGGAAGGCAGAGTGAAGAGGATGTGATGAGTGACACAGCAGGATGAGGTTGAGTGTGGCTTTCAACTAAAGTTTTGTGATCTACTGAGATCATTGAAAGGTTTGCGCCACTGCAGCCTGGTCCTCCTGACGACATTCCTGCTTGAGCCACACTGTGCAATGTGCAACCAGGCTGTGTTGATCTCTTCTGCTCATTGGAAGTGAAGAGAAACTCCCTGCGTGCTGTGGCTCCCTCCATAAGCATATGGAGGGAGTGATGGGAGAGCCTGGGTGCAGCCGTGCTCCTCTGTGCAGAGGTTGTCAGTGTTTGCAGCATCTCAACACTGTAGAACAGTGACATCACAATGGGTAAACTCAATGTGCGCGTCATCAAATGACGTCATCAAACCCGCTTCCTCTAATTCTCCAGAGCGAGGCCGCGACCCGGCACCGACCCCGGCCGCACCCGACCCGCCAACGACCGAGGCCGCTCCCGACCCGCCGCCGACCCCGGCCGCACCCGACCCGCCAACGTACGCGGCCACTCCCGACCCGCCCCCGACCCCGGCCGCACCCGAATCGCCCCCGACCCCGGCCGCACCCGAGCCGCCAACGACCCCGGCCGCACCCGACCCCGGCTGCACCCGACCGCCACCGAACCCGGCTACACCCGACCCCGGCCGCACCCGACCCGCCACCGACCCCGGCCGCACCCGACCCGCAAACGACCCCGGCCGCACCCGACCCGCCACCGACCCCGGCCGCACACAACCCTCCCAGGTGGGAAATCGCGTGGGGAAAACGGATTATTACTGTTCTGGTGTACTTTCAGTGATTGCTGTAATATCCCAGAGAGAAAAATATATCAGAGCCGGGGTTTGATTCAGTTTGTTTCTCTCTCTCTGTTTGTGTTTAGCCTGAGTGACAATAAACTGGGAGATTCGGGAGTGACACTATTGTCTGCCCCTCTGAGGAACCCGGACTGTAAAATACAGACACTGGAGTAAGTACCAGACTGTGTGAGATTGTGTTTATAACACCTGGATGTCTGACACTGTACATTATTATTAGTATCAGTAATAGTGCTATTAATAAACACTGGGGATTTACTCTGATTCCTGTTATTTCTCTCTCTGATCCCCAGGCTACGGGCAGTCGGTCTCACAGATTCTTGTGCCGAGGATCTCGCCTCCGTTCTCAGTACAAACCGCTCACTGACGGTTCTGACCCTGGGTTATAATAACCTGGGAGATTCGGGAGTGAAACTACTGTCTGTGGCTCTGAGGAACCCGGACTCTAAAATACAGAAACTGCGGTAAGTACCAGAATGTGTGAGATCGTGTTTATAATAACTGGATGTCTGACACTGTTCATTTTTATTATTATCAGTAATAGTGTTATTAATAAACTCTGGGGATTTACTCTGATCCCTGTTATTTCTCTCTCTCTGATCCCCAGGCTGGATAATAACGGTCTCACAGATTCTTGTGCCGGGGATCTCTCCTCCGCTCTCAGTACAAACCGCTCACTTACGGTTCTGGACCTGAGTTATAATACACTGGGAGATTCAGGAGTGAAACTAGTTTCTGCGGCTCTGAGGAACCCGGACTGTAAAATACAGAATCTGCGGTAAGTAGCAGACGGTGTGAGATTGTGTTTATAATAACTGGATGTCTGACTCTGTTCATTATTATTAGTATCAGCAATAGTGTTATTAATAAACTCTGGGGGTTTCCTCTGATTCCTGTCATTTCTCTCTCTGATCCCCAGTCTATGGGCTGTCGGTCTCACAGATTCTTGTGCCGAGGATCTCCTCTCCGCTCTCAGTACAATCCGTTCACTGACGGTTCTGAACCTGGGATTAAACTCCTTCACAGACCGATCTATCCTCGCTCTCCGCCGCCTCATACTGACCTGCAGGAGTTTGGAGCTGATCGTGTGAGTGTTTGTGTTAATGTTGAAGGAAATAAATAAAATATCAATGGGATTCAGTCAATTTTATGGGTAATATTTTCTGTGATTATTATTGAAATATTAACCCCAGTCCCCCTGTTATTTACACGGTTGTTCAGTCTATTTATTTCCTGTTTCATCTTTAATCTGTTTCAGGCTGGAGAAGAATCAGTTCAGTTTAAACGGACAGAAACTCCTGAGGTCGCTGCATGAATCCAGACGCGTACTGAGAGTGATTGTGTGAACATTTCAATTGATGATCATCACTGCTCTCATTATTTGATCATTTCCGGCCGATGATGTGACTTAAATTAAATTTCAGGGTATCCAGCTCGAGCTGAGCGAGTGTCATCTCCCATTGTGAGGTCAGAGGCCCAGCCACAGGGTCACGAGACTCAGCCGCCGGGCCCCACAGCGCTGCTTCTGCAGGATATCCGGGGCTGAATGTTCCCTAATGGGGCACTGGGGAAATGCACAGACAAGAAGGGCCCAGGTTGGGGCTCAGTCTGGGCTGCAGTGGGACACTGACAATTGCACTCAGTATTCCTGTGTGTCTCTCCCAGTAAGGAGTCAGGCTCTGTAACAAGTGTCCCTGTGTACAGTGTGTGTGTCTCCCAGTGAGGAGTCAGACTCTGTAAAAAGTGTCCCTCTGTACAGTGTGTGTGTCTCCCAGTGAGAAGTCAGACTCTGTAACAAGTGTTCCTGTGTACATTGTCTGCCTCCCAGTGAGGAGTCAGACTCTGTAACAAATGTCCCTGTGTACAGAGTGTGTCTCTCCCAGTGAGGAGTCAGATTTTGTAACAAGTGTTCCTGTGTACAGTGTCTGCCTCCCAGTGAAAAGTCAGACTCTGTAACCTGTGTCCCTGTGTACATTGAATGCCTCTCCCAGTGAGAAGTCAGACTCTATAACAAGTGAACCAGTGTACAGTGTCTATCTCTCCCAGTGAGGAGTCAGACTCTGTAACAAGTGTCCCTGTGTACAGTGTGTGTCTCCCCCAGCGAGGAGTCAAACTCTGTAACAAGTGTCCCTCTGTACAGTGTGTGTCTCACCCAGTGAAAAGTCAGACTCTGTAACCTGTGTCCCTGTGTACATTGAATGCCTCTCCTAGTGAGGAGTCAGACACTTTAACAAGTGTCCCTGTGCACAGTGTGTGTCTCTCCGAGTGAAGAGTCAGACTCTGTAACAAGTGTCACTTTGTACAGCGTATGTCTCTCCCAGTGAGGAGTCATACTCTGTAACAAGTGTTCCTGTGTACAGTGAGTGTCTCTCCCAGTGAGGAGGCTGACTCTGTAACAAGTGTGCCTTGTGTACAGTATGTCTCTCTCCCAGTGAAGAGTCGCACTCTGTAGCAGGTGTCCCTGTGTACAGTGAGCGTCTCTACCAGTGAGGAGTCTGACTCTGTAACAAGTGTCCCTGTGTACAGTGTGTCTCTCTCCCAGTGAGGAGTCAGACGCTTTAACAAGTGTCCCTGTTATCAGTGGGTGTCTATCCCAAAGAAAAGTCAGAATCTGTAACAAGTGTCCCAGTGTGCAGTGTGTGTCTCTCAGTGAGGAGTCAGACTCTGTAACATGTGTCCCTGTGTACAGTGTGTATCTTTCCCAGTGAGGACTCTGACTCTGTAACAAGTGTCACTGTGTACAGTATGTGTGTCTCCCAGTGAGGAGTCAGACTCTGTAACAAGTGTCCCTGTTTACAGTGTGTGTCTCTCCCAGTGAGGAGTCAGACGCTGTAACAAGTGTCCCTGTGTACAGTGTGTGTCTCTCCCAGTGAGGTGTCAGACTCTGTAACAAGTGTCTCTGTGTACAATGTGTGTCTCTCCGAGTGAGGAGTCAGACTTTGTAACAAGTGTCACTGTGTGCAGTGTGTATCTCTCCCATTGAGGAGTCAGACTCTGTAACAAGTTTCCCTGTGTACAGTGTGTGTCTCTCCCAGTGAGGAGTGAGACTCTGTAACAAGTGTCCCTGTCTACAGTGTGTGTCTCTCCCAGTGAGGTTTCAGACTCTGTAACAAGTGTCCCTGTGTACAGTGTGTGTCTCTCCCAGTGAGGAGTCAGACTCTGTAACAAGTGTCCCTGTGTACAGTGTGTGTCTCTCCCAGTGAGGAGTCAGACTCTGTAACAAGTGTCCCTGTGTACAGTGTGTGTCTCTCCCAATGAAAAGTCAGACTCTGTAACAAGTGTCCCAGTGTGCAGTGTTTGTCTCTCAGTGAGGAGTCAGACTCTGTAACATTTGTTTGAGAATTGCCTTGTGTCGTTTTTTTACATTAACGCCGCTCTATAAATGCAAGTAATTGTTGTTGTCCCTGTGTTGTGTTAATAAAACTCCACCGCTTACTTCACCTCACGCCTGGTCTCCTCGTTATTTACCTAAAAACCGGCTTCATTGTTTGAATATATTAAATAAACGTTCCTCAAAAGTACATCCCACCTTCTCCAAACGACACTGTGGACGTGACCTGTCGGTCTGTTGAAGCGGGTGGTCTTACTCGGAGGCTGGATATACAATTTACACAAGATGGTGAGACTGAGTGTCAGCGAAAGAGCGCAGCTGGGACTCTAAAAATGGCCCAACAGGCAACGGGAAATGGCCGCCATGAACCTGTCGCAAAATGGTCAACATCTCCCTGCAGCAAAATGACCCCCATCAGTCTGCAACAAATCATAGAATCATACAGCCCATTCGGCCCATCCTGCCTATGCTGGCTCTTTGAAAGAGCGATCCAATCCATCCCTCTCTCTCCCCGTAGCCCTGCAATCTGTGTCTTTACAAGTGTACAAGTACAATCTGCCTCCACCACCCTTTCAGGCAGTGCATTCCAGATCAGAAAAACTCGCTGCTGAAAATAATCCTCACCTCTGCTCTCATTCTTTGCCAATTATTTTAAACCTGTGTTCTTTGGTTACCTAGCCTCCTGCCCCGGAAACAGTTTATCCATATTTACTCTGTCAAAACCCCTCAAATGGCCTCCATGTACCCTCAAAGTTGTCATATCGCTCCGAAACAGAAGCATTAATTTGAAATGTCCATCCACGGGTTCACGTTTCGACTTTACTTTCCTCTCAGCCCCTGTTCATCACGCACCAAGTTAACATATTTTCGTCACATTGCAGGCCGGTCTAATTTAACCCCAGGCTTTAACCTCTTCACAACAAAAGGGCCACAATCGAACAGAAACTTATTAACCGAGGTAAGAAAACCAGGGCCCAGAGAGGAAATTGAACCCCAGGTAATAAACAGGCGAAACTCAGGTGGGCCCCACTGGGTCAAACTGTGGAGGAGGTCACGGTCGGTCCCCACTGGAGGAGGCCACGGTCAGTCCCGCCTGGAGAAGGTCTCGGTCGGTCCCCACTGGAGAAGGTCTTGGTCAGTCCCCTCTGGAGGAGGTCTCGATCGGTCCCGCCTGGAGAAGGTCTCGCTCAGTCCCCTCTGGAGGAGGTCAGACATTAAAAGCTGCTATGGAATCTTTGAATTCTTCTAATTCCTCTCCACTCACACCAAGACAAGACAGACAGGCAGTGAGAGCGACACATGAAATCAAGACAACATGCAGAACAGAAATAAAATGAGAAATTACATGAAATACCTTGCCCGAATCTGACGAAAGGTCATCGAGCTGAAACATTAACTCTGTTTCTCTCTCCACAGATGTTGCCGGACCTGCTGAGTATTTCCAGCTTTTTCTGTTTTTATTTCAGATTTCCAGCATCAGCAGTATTTAGCTTTTGATGCAGAATAGAATGCCTGTTTCTGTAGGCCGCAAAATTAAAAGATAAAAATACGGAAATCTGTCTTTTTGCTTTTAAACTGCAAAACAAAGCAGAGCAATGAGGGAAATCAACTTTCTTTCATTGCTGACAGTGTTGTGTGGCAATTTAGCAGGCTGGCCTGTGTGTGTGTGCATGAGAGAGAGAGAGAGAGAGAGACAGACCGACAGCAAAAGCTGGAGTGTATGCAGGGCTTGTCTGAGTTCAGGTTATCTGCATTGGTACTGCATCTCATGTCTGAAAAAAACCAGAAAGTATACACCATTAGATCATACTGATTTCATTCCAGACTGCAATGCTGTGGGATCTTACTTTGCCTTTGTTCAAGACTTGTACAAAGAAAATCTACATGTATACATCAAGCCATTTGATTTTTTCTGAACTGGACTTTATCGGGATGTTTGTGGGGTGTTTCAGAGCATATCCTGTTGCGGGATCTTACTCACTCATTAAGCCTGACCCAACCCAACCAAGTCAACACTTTTCTTAAAACAAAGTATGTGTATTATATTTATTGTTTTATTATTTTCAGAATAATCCATTTGAGTTTTTTCTGGACTGGGATTTATTGGGGAATGTGCTTGGTGTGTTTTCAGAGCAAAAGCTGATGTGGGATCGTTGTATTAATTTTTTCCACTGCACTCAAATCACACAGAGAGAGACAAAAGTAAAGTATATACATTGGCCCTGAAATTCGCCTCTCCGGCTTGCCGCGGGTTTTAGGATCGCGCGCGCACTTACCTACCACGCCTGCTCTTGTGTTTTGGGCCCACGGGAACTTCAGCTCCTGGGTCTGCTCCAAGTGCCGGCGCGCAGTGCTTGCGTGTCCCAGGGGCGCAGTTAATGCGATGCGTCCCCTAGGATCACGTGGGCCATGGAGAGCCAATGGCAGCAGTGCATCTTTCATTCATAGATTTGACAGGGAGACCTGTCAAACCTGTGAATTGAAATCGGCCCCAAAAGAACAGCTAAACTTAAAATATTTTTTTTTTAAAAATCACATTTATAAAATAAATATAGTTAAATAAATTAAACACTTTAAACAAAAATTTAAATTTTTGAAAAAGTTAAAATACTATTTAAAAGTGATAAAAATAAACTTACCTTTCTTTAAAGTATCTAAAAAAGATAAATCTGTTGAATTTTTTTAAAATTATACTTAATTAACCACTTACCTTGCTGAAAACGGCCCCCGCGCCTCCTTTTTATAAGCGTAGGTTCTTCACTACTTACCATCCTGTAGAAACCTGAAAAAAAATCTAAGTTTGCTGCGTGCGCACAGCCTCTACCGCGCACGCGGTTCACCTCGGAACCGCCCTTCACCAGACCGAAAGTTCCGGTTTCCCACGCACGCGCAATGCATGCAGGAATCCGGCACTTCGGGACGCATTACGGCTGCGTACACACTGTGTACTCACCCGGGAAAGGCCGAATTTTTGGCCCATCATTATTTATTCCTGATTGTATTTCCTACTTTTCACCCTCCCGGGCTTTCATTTCCTCGTGGGGATCCGGACTTCTGGGACGTCGGCCTGTTGGATTAACCTCATCAAACATGGTCACACAGCCAGGAAGGGACATCACCAAAAATTGACACTCCCAGGCTGCATCCCTTTCAAAATGGATGTGTGTGTGTGTCAGTGTGTGTTTCCGCAAATTGCAGAGTCTGTGTGAGTGTGTCTGTATGTGAGTGGGTGTCTGTGTGTCTGCAAATTGCACAGTCCGTGTGAGTGTGTCTGTGTGTGCGTAGGTGTCTGTGTTTCTGCAAATTGCAGAGTCTGTGTGAGCCTGTGTGTCATGTCACTGTAAATTTTAGTTCAATGTGGGTGGGAGGGAGACTGTGTGATTGAGAGACAGAAGACAGTCAGTGAGCGAGAGAGAGACATGAAATCAAAAGGCAAGTTGCAGAATAGAAAGCCTGTTTCTGTCTGCCACAAAGGTACTGAAAAGTGTCTTTTTGTTTATAATTTTCCAACACGGCAGTCATCCCTCTGCAGGCTGGCCAGGGTGTGGGAGTGTGTGAGAGAGAGAGAAAGCAAAAGCAGGGGTTTGTGTGAGATGTGGTCTGATGGCTTATTACCTGCTGTTGTTGTATTAAACCCTATTGATTTCATTCTGGCCTGGTCCACATGGAATGCTGCTGTTTATCACTTTATTGCACTTTATTTCACTACACTTCAAGACAGACAGTCAGTCAGTGAGATACAGAAAAATGTATTTGTGGACTATCTGACAGTAAAAGCTGCTCTGGGATATTTGCATTCTTCTTGTTCCACTCCACTCAAATCAAGTCAAGGCAGGCTGGCAGGCAGTGAGAGAGTCAGATGAAATCAAGACAACATGTTAGAATAGAAATCAAAACAGTCCCCTGTGGCCATCCCCCTTTCAAACAGATATACCACTTTGGATGCTGTTGGGGGGGATGGCTTATCAGGGGAAGGCAGCAGCAGCCAACTTCCTGGCACCATGGGTGGCTCTGCTGCACAGGCTGGGAGAAAAAAGTATGGAAGAGCTATAGTGATAGGGGATTCAATTGTAAGGGGAATAGATAGGCGTTTCTGCGGTCGCCAACGAGACTCCAGGATGGTGTGTTGCCTCCCTGGTGCAAGAGTCAAGGACGTCTCAGAGCGGCTACAGAACATTCTGGAGGGGGAGGGCGGACAGCCAGTTGTCGTGCTGCACATAGGCATCAACGATATTGGTAAAAAACGGGATGAGGTCCTAAAAGCAGAATATAGGGAGTTTGGAGGTAAATTAAAAATAGGACCTCAAAGGTAGTAATCTCAGGATTGCTACTAGTGCCACGTGCTAGTCAGAGTAGAAATAGGAGGATATTTCAAATGAATACGTGGCTAGAGGAATGGTGCAAGGGGGAAGGATTCAAATTCCTTGGACATTGGAACCGGGTCTGGGGGAGGTGGGACCAGTACAAACGGGACGGTCGGCACCTGGGCAGGGCCGGGACCGATGTCATAGGGGGAGTGTTTGCTAGTGCTGTTGGGGAGGGTTTAAACTAAAGTGGCAGGGGGTTGGGAATCTGAGCAGGGAGACAGAGGAAAGGGAAACAAGGATAAAAGCAAAAGACAGGAAGGTGAAAAACAAAAGTAGAAGGCAAAGACTCAACGGTTGAAATCAAACATGGTCACAGTAAATAATAATTCATATAGGTCTGAGAGCGTTAAAAAAAACAATCCTGAAGGCTTTGTGTCTTAATGCAAGGAGCATTCGGAACAAGGTGGATGAATTAGCTGCGCAAATAGAGGTAAATTAATACAATTTGATTGGGATTACAGAAACATGGCTCCAGGGTGGCCAGGGCTGGGAACTCAACATCCAGGGGTATTCAATGTTTAGGAAAGATAGGTAAAAAAGAAAGGGAGGTGTGGTAGCATTGCTGGTTAAAGAGGGGATTAACACAATTGAAAGGAAGGATATTAGCTCTGATGATTCGGAATCTGTATGGGTAGAACTGAGAAATAACAAGGTGCAGAAAACGTTAGTGGGAGTGGTACATAGACCTCCAAACAGTAATGCGCAGATTGGGGATAGCATTAAAAGGGAAATCAGAGTAGCATGCAGTAAGGGCACAGCAGTCATTATGGGTGACTTTAATTTACATATAAATTGGGCTTACCAAATTAGTAAAAATACTGTGGAGGGGGAATTCCTAGAGTGTTTACGGGATACTTTTCTGGAACAATATGTCGAGGAACCAACCAGAGATCAGGCCATCTTAGACTGGGTATTATGTAACGAGAAAGGATTAATTAGCAATCTTGTTCGATGAGGCCCCTTGGGTCAGAGTGATCATAATATGATAGAATTCTTCATTAGGATGGAGAGTGAATTAGTTGAATCAGAGACTAGGGTCCTGAATTTAATAAAGGATACTACGATGGTATGAGGCGCAAATTGGGTAGGATTGATTGGGGAATGTCACTCAAAGGGTTGACGGTGGATAGGCAATGGAAAATGTTTAAAGACTGCATGGATGAACTTCAGAATTTGTTCATCCCAGTTTGGCATAAGAATAAAACAAAAATGGTGACTCAACCGTGGCTAACAAGGGAAATTAGGGATAGCATACGATCCAAGGAGAGGGCATATAAATTGGTCAGAAAAAGCGGTAACCCTGAGGATTGGGAACAGTTTAGGATTCAACAAAGGAGGACAAAGGGATTAATTAAGAAGGGGAAAACGAATATGAAAGTAAGCTTGCAGGGAACATAAAAACTGACTGTAAGAGTTTTTAAAGATATGTGAAGAGAAACATATTAGTGAAATCAATTGTAGTTCCCTTGCAGTCAGAAGCGGGAGAAGTTATAATGGGGAACAAAGAAATGTCGAAACAATTAAATGCATATTTTGGTTCTGTCTTCACAGAGGAGGACACAAATAACCTCCCAGAGATGTTGGAGAAGATAGGGTCAGATGAAAGGGAGGAACTGAAATAAATCAGTATTTGCAGGGAAATGGTGTTAGGGAAATTGACGGGATTGAAGGCTGATAAATCCCCAGGGCCTGATAATCTACATCCTAGGGTACTTAAGGAAGTGGCCCTAGAAATAATAGATGCATTGCTGATCATCTTCCAACATTCGATGGAATCTGGAACTGTACCCATGGATTGGAGGGTAGCTAATGTTACCCCACTATTCAAAAAGGGTGGTAGAGAGAAAGTGGGGAATTACAGACCGGTAAGCCTGACATCGGTAGTGGGGAAAATGCTAGAGTCCTTTATAAAGGATGTAATTGCTGAGCACTTGAAAAACAGTGACAAGATCGGACAAAGTCAACATGGATTTACAAAAGGTAAATCGTGCTTGACTAATCTACTGGAATTTTTTGAGGATGTAACTGGGAAAATAGATAAGGGAAAACCAGTAGATGTGGTGTATTTGGACTTTCAAAAGGCTTTCGATAAGGTCCCGCATAAGAGATTAGCGTGTAAAGGTAAGGCACATGGGATTGGGGGCAAGGTATTGACTGGGATAGAGAACTGGTTGGCGGACAGAAAGCAAAGAGTAGGAATTAATGTGTCTTTTTCCGAGTGGCAAGCAGTGACTAGTGGGGTACCGCAGGGATCGGTCCTTGGACCACAGATATTCACAATATACATTAATGATCTAGATAAGGGAACTAAATGTAATATCTCCAAATTTGCAGATGACACAAAGCTGGGTGGGAGTGTGTGCTGCGAGGAGGATACTGAGAAACTCCAGGTTGATTTGGACAGGTTGGGTGAGTGGGCAGAAGCGTGGCAGATGCAATATAACATGGATAAATGCGAGGTTATCCACTTTGGTGTCAAAAACAGAAAGGCAGACTATTATCTGAATGGCAATAGATTGGGAGAAGGGGAAGTGCAACGAGACCTGGGTGTCCTTGTGCATCAGTCGCTGAAGGTAAGCATGCAGGTGCAGCAGGTGGTGAAGAAGGCAAATGGTATGTTGGCCTTCATAGCGAAAGGGTTTGAGTATAGGAACAGGGATGTCCTGCTGCAGTTGTACAGGGCCTTGGTGAGACCACACCTTGAGTATTGTGTGCAGTTTCGGTCGCCTTATCTGAGCAAGGATGTGCTTGCCATGGAGGGAGTCCAGCGAAGATTCACAAGGCTGATACCTGGGATAGCAGGAATGACATATGAGGAGAGATTGGGTCGATTGAGCTTATACTCGCTGGAGTATAGAAGAATGAGAGGGGATCTCATCGAAACATATAAAATTCTGACAGGTCTGGACAAACTAGATGCAGGAAGAATGTTCCCGATGGTCGGAGAGTCCAGAACCAGGGGTCATAATCTAAGGATAGGGGGTAAAACATTTAGGACAGAAATAAGGAGGAATTTCTTCACCCAGAGAGTGGTGAACCTGTGGAATTCTCTACCACAGAAGGTAGTTGAGGCCAAGTCATTAAATATATTCAAGAATGAGTAAGATATATTTCTTAAATCTAAAGGTATCAAGGGATATGGGGAGAAGGCAGGTACAGGGTACTGAGTTTGGATGATCAGCCTTGATCTCATCGAATGGAGGAGCAGGCTCGAGGGGCCGAATGGCCTATTCCTGCTGCTGTCTTCTATGTTTCTATGTTTGCTGGAAATACTCAGCAGGTCAGGCAGCAACTGTGGAGGGAGAGAGAAACAGAGTTAATTCAGCTTGATGACCTTTCGTCAGATTCTGGCAATGTTCTGACGAAAGGTCATCGACCTGAAACGTTAACTGAGTGGTGGGGAAAGTTTCAGAAACAATAATCAAGGAAAAAATTATTGGGCACTTAGAGAGGTTTAAGCTCATTAAGGAGAACCAGCACGGATTGTAAAAGACAGATAGTGTTTGATAAATCTACCTGAAATTTGTGATGAAGTAACAGAGAGGATTGATGAAGGGAATGCAATGGATGTTTACTGCATGTATTTTCGGAAGGCGTTTGACAAAGTACCACTTAGAAGGCTAGTTAACAAAATTGAGGTTCATGGAATTGGTGTGTCAGTGGCAGCTTGGATAATGATTTGGCTTAAGGACAGAAAACAGCGAGTTTTGGTGAATGCCTGTTTTTCAGACTGCAGTATGGTAGACAGTGGTGTTCTCCAAGGGTCGGTGCTGGAGCCACTGCTTTTTTGATATAGATAAATGACTTGGATATTGGAATACAGAGTAGAGTTTCTAAATTTGCCGATGACACCAAATTTGGTGGCGTGGCTAACAGTGAGGGTGCTATCAATCGACTGCAAAAGGACATAGCAATGCTGGCAGAATGCGCGGACAAGTGGAAGATAGAAATTGATACAGAGAAGTTTGAGATGATGCATTTTGGCAGAAGGAACAAGGAGAAGCAATATACACGGAATGGCACAGTTTTGAAGAATGTGCAGGGACAGAGGGACCTAGGAGTTAATGTGCATAGATCCCTGAAGGAGGAAGAACTTATTGTGAGAGTGGTGAGCAAAGCATATGGAATCGTGTGGTTCATAAATAGAGGTTTTGAGGGCAAAAGTAGAGAAGTTGTGCTGAACAGTTATGAAGCGCTGGTTAGGCCACAAGTGGAGTACTGCGTCTAGTTCTTATCACCAAATTTTAGGAAGGATGTAAAGGCCCTTGAGAGGGCGCAGAGGAGATTTGCCACAATGGTTCCGGGGATGGGGGATCTTAGCTACAAGGACAGGTTGGAGAAGCTGCACTTGTTTTCATTGGAGCAAAGAAGATTGAGGAGTGATTTGATAGAGGTGCACAAGATTATGAAGGGTTCGGATAGGCTAGACGGGGAAAGGCTGTTCCCACTAATTGGTGGTACAAGGACTAGGGGACACAGATTTAAGGTTTTGGGCAAGATATGCAGGGTGGACGTGAGGAAAAACATTTTTCCGCAGCAAGTGGTGAGGTCGTGGCATTCACTGCCGATGGAAGTGGTGGAGGCGGCGACACTCAATGTTTTCAAGGGAGACTGGATAAGTACTTGAGGGGAATAAACTTGCAGGGGATAGCGCGGGGGAATGGGACTGACTGAATTTCTCTACAGAGAGCCGGCACGGACTCGTTGGGCCGAATGGCCTCCAGCTGTGCCGTATGAGTCTATGAATATGACTCTATGACTCTATGACTCTTTGAATCCTGCATCTAAATATTTTTTCTTATGTAGAGTAGGGTTATCATCAGAAATGTTAAAGTGTCGTAATGAACTGGAAAGTTAATGTATAGTCATCAACAATAATGTTAGAATAGGGTTACAATCAAAAGTGCTAGAGTTTGCTGACCACCAGTAATGATAGTGTAGACTCGCCATCGGTAATGTAACTGTACCATCACCACAAGTGTTTTTAGATTAAGGTCACCACCAATGACATTAGAATATAGTCACCAGAAGCAATGTTAGAGAGGTGTCACTACCAGTAACGATACAGTATAGTCATCACCAGTAGGATAACAACCAGCAATGCTAGAAGAAAGTCCACAAAACTTATGTCAGTGTATGGCCATTACCATTAATGTTAGAGTAGGGGGATCACCAGCAAATTTACAATAAGGCTATGACCAATAATGTTAGAGTAGGGTCACCACCAGTAATGTTAGATTAGAGTCACCACCAGTAATGGTAGACCAAAGTCACCACCAGTAATGGTAGAGTAGAGTAACCATCAGTAATGTTGGAGTAGGGTCACCGCCAGTAACGTTAGAGTAGCGTCACCACCAGTAATGCTATACTGGGGTCACCACCAGTAATGTTTCAGTAGAGTCACCAACTTTAATGTTAGAGTAGGGTCACCACCACTTATGTTAG
The DNA here is from genome assembly GCA_030390025.1 of Squalus acanthias. Taxonomy (NCBI): domain Eukaryota; kingdom Metazoa; phylum Chordata; class Chondrichthyes; order Squaliformes; family Squalidae; genus Squalus; species Squalus acanthias. The sequence goes on along the minus strand of JASTWF010000065.1, from coordinate 1,653,376 downwards.
AGTATGGTCACCGCCAGTAATGTTAGAGTAGGGTCACCGCCAGTAATGTTATACTTGGTTCATAACCAGTAATGTTTGAGTAGGGTCACTGCCAGTAATGTTAGAGTAGAGTCACCACCAGAAATGTTAGAGTAGGGTCACCACCACTTATGATAGAGTAGGGTCAGCCCCACTTATGTTAGGGTAGAGTCACCGCCATTAATGTTAGAGTAGGGTCACCGCCAGTAATGTTAGAGTCGTGTCACCGCCAGTAATGTTATACTTGGTTCATAACCAGTAATGTTAGAGTAGGGTCCCCGCCAGTAATGTTAGAGTAGCGTCACCACCAGTAATGTTATAGTTGGTTCACCTCCAGTAACGTTACAGTAGGGTCACTGGCAGTAATGTTAGAGTAGAGTCACAACCAGTAATGCTACAGTAGAGCCACTACCAGTAAAGTTTGTGTGTGGTCACCACCAGTAATGTTAGGATAGCAAAATACTGCGGATGCTGGAAATCCGAAATAACAACAGAAAACGCTGGAAAAACTCAGCAGGCCAGGCAACATCCGTGGAGAGAGAAAGAGAGTTAACGTTAACCAGTAATTTTAGAGTTGGTTCACTACCAGTAATGTTAGCTTAGAGTCACCACCAGTAATGTTAGAGTAGGGTCACCACCATTTATGTTAGAGTAGGGTCACCACCAGTATAATTACAGTAGAGTCGCCACCAATACCGTTACAGTCGGTTCACTACCAGTAAAGTTAGTGTACGGTCACCCCCATTACAGTTAGATGTTGCTCCACCTGCAGTAATGTTAGAGCAGGGTCACCACCAGTAATTTTAGAGTAGAGTCACGACCATTAATGTTAGTGTATGGTCTTCCCCATTAATGTCCGAGTAGAGTCACCACCAATAATGTTAGATTAGGGTCACCATCAGTAATATTAGCGTAGGGTCACCACCAGTAATGTTAGAGTAGGGTCACCCCCAGTAATAGTAGCATAGGGTCACCACCAGTAAAGTTTGAGTAGGGTTAACACCAGTAATGTTAGAGTAGGGTCACCACTAGTAATGCTAGTGTAGGGCCACCGCCAGTAATGTTAGGGTAGGGTCACCACCAGTAAAGTAAGAGTAAATTCACCAACAGTAATGTTAGAGCAGTGTCACTACCAGTAATGTTACAGTAGAGTGACTACCATTAATGTTAGGGTATGGTCACCACCAGTAATTTCAGAGTAGAGTCAACTCCAGTAATGTTAGCGTAGGTTCGTCACCAGTAATGTTAGAGTAGGGTCTCCACCAGTAATGCTAGAGTAGGGTGAGCACGAGTAATGTTAGAGTAGGGCCACCGCCAATAATGTTAGAGTAGGGTCATTACCAGAGTCAGCACTATTAATGTTAGAGTAGGGACACCGCCAGTTATGTTAGAGTAGAGTCACCACCAGTAAAATTTGAGTAGATTCACCACCAGTAATGTTACAGTAGGGTCACTACCAATAAAGTTCGGGTACGATCAACACCAGTACCGTTAGAGTTGGTTCACCTCCAGTAAGGTTAGAGTAGGGTCTCCAGCAGTAATGTTAAAGTAGAGTCACCACCATTAATGTCAGATTAGGGTCACCACCAGTAATGTTAGAGTAAAGTCACCTCCAGTAGTGTTAGAATAGTGTCACCACCAGTAATGTTTGAGTAGGGTCACCATCAGTAATGTTAGAGTAGAGTGACCACCAGTAATGTTAGAGTAGGGTCACTGTAAGTAATGTTAGAGTAGCGGCAGCAGCAGTAATGTAAGAGAAGAGTCAACACATTAATTTTAAAGTAGGGCCACCGCCAGTAATGTTAGAGTACAGTCACCATCAGTAATGTTACAGTAGAGTCACCACCATTAATGTAAGTAGAGGCACCACCAGTAATGTTAGAGTAAAGTCACTGCCAGTAATGTTAAAGTATGGGCACAACAGTAATGTCAGAGAAGAGTCACCACCATTAATGTTAAAGTAGGGCAACCACCAGTAATGTTAGAATAGTGTCACCACCAGTAATGTTTGAGTACAGTCACCACCAGTAATGTTAGAGTAGAGTGACCACCAGTAATGTTAGAGTAGTGTCACTGTATGGTCACCACCAGTAATGTTAGAGTAGAGTCACCACTATTAATGTTAGTGTAGGGCCACTGCCATTATGTTTGAGTAGTCACCACCAGTATAATTAGAGTAGAGTCACCACCAATAATGTTACAGTAGAGTCACTACCAGTAAAGTTATTGCACGGCCAGCACCAGTATTGTTAGATTTGGTTCCCCAACAGTACTGTTAGAGTAGGGTGACCACCAGTAATGTTAGAGTAGGGTTGCCACCATTAATGCCAGAGTAGGGTCACCACCAGTAATGTTAGAGTAGGGTGACCACCGGTAATGATAGAGTAGGGTTACCGCCATTAATGCTAGAGTAGGGTCACCACCAGTAATGTTGGAGAAGAGTCACCACTATTAATGTTAGAGTAGGGCCACCGCCAGTAATGTTAGAGTAGAGTCACCACCAGTAATGTTAGAGTAGGCTCAGCACTAGTAATGTTAGAGTAGGGTCACCGTCAGTAATGTTTGAGTAGGGTTACCATCATTATGTTAGAGTAGAGTCAGCACCAGTAATGTTAGAGTTGGGTTACCACCAGTAATGTTAGATTACGATTAACAGCAATAATGTCAAAGTGGGCCTTCGCCAGTATTTTTTGTTTGGGTTACCAGCGGTACTGTTAGAGTATAATCACCACCAGTAACGGTAGAATAGTATCACCACCATTAATGTCAGCGTAGCATCATCAAAATTAATATTAAAGTAGGGTAACCGCCAGCAATGTTAGAGAGGAGTCATCATTAGTGATGTTAGCGATGAATCATCACCAGTAATGTTAGCGATGAATCATTGCCAGTAATATTAAAGCGGAGTCATCACTACGTATCATTACAATAAAAAAACAAATTTAGGTTATGCAATGGATGAGTGAAGTTTTCACCGAATGAATTTGAGACATCAAGAGCCTAACGCAGAGTCCAGGAGGATGTTCCATTCAGCGATCAGGGACCATGCGCAGGGCACATTCCCTCTGGGATTACTTTCCATACAATTTCCCCATTGGCGGCCCGGCGCACTGAAGCGGAAAATCGCCCCTTGTTTGTTAAGTGACTGTAACTAACGCCACTTATTGTGTAACTTGTTTTTCTGACCGGGGCTCCGATTGTTCTATAAATGAGGAGTATTTGCCGAACTCAGATACAGTCCAGTCCGAACCGTAAAGCTGGACAGATTTCGCACATTTTTAAAAAATGGAACTGCCAACAATTCTACAGATAAAGCAAATTTACTACCCAGTTCTCGCAACCTTTGGGGCTCCGGGTAAGTCAATGTATTCTGTTCTCGAATAACTGTTGACTATCTCAGTGCTAATGTAACAGATTCGGAGCATGTCCTCATTGCAGAGTCATTGATCCACCGGGATCAGTCGTTGAATATCAGCGGGAATGCGATTTGGTTCGCGCGGCCGCTGAGGCGCTGTTCTGATCGCACGATCGTGGCCACCGGGAGCTGAACCTTCATCCCTATACTGAGGGAGGGCCAGGCTGATTCCCCGGCCCCTCCGACAGTACATAGATCATTAAAGAATGAGTTGCTTAGAGTTCATGGTAATAATTTCATCTGTACCTTTGTTTCCTGTGTACATTAAGTTGATAATTCCTTGTACTGCAGCCACCTCCATCCATCAGAGGACTGTGAATGATATGTTGAGCAATGATTGCCGCCCAGGGAGCTGCTCCCCTCACCTCGGCTGCATAGAATCTTCACGGCTCCACCAGCTCCCGCTCTGTTACCGAGCAGCTTCCTCGGGGCCATTATAAATAGAAAAAGCGCAGAGTTTCGACCTACAGCGAATGTTTGTGTTCCAGCTGAATGTATTATTTGAATTCATATCTTTCCAGCAATTGTTTGTAAATTCTATTGAATACAGCTGACATCTGATGCCGCTCCCGAGATCCCCCTCGCCAATTAAACCGATGATATTAAATGTAAAATTCCATCGATTGCTCCCTGGGGCCGCTGTAGTAACTCATCAAATTGGCTCGGTGCATCACATGGTCCCAGCCTCATGGCGGGATGGTTTCAGCGCTCCACACTGCAATGGAATGTGTGTATGTGTGTATGTAAGGGATTCCGCTTCTTTATTGTCTCGGTATATGAACAAGTTACAGAACCATCCAAGGTTGCCCTGTAGTGGACTTTAATCTGTAACTGCACCATTCCTGCGAGGTATCGCGGCTTAACCAGAACCGCAGCGTTGAAGTGTGATTTTTTAAAATTCGTTTATGGGATGTGGGCGACGGTGGTAAGGCCAGAATTTATTGCCCATCCCTATTTGCTCTTGAGAAGGTGGTGGTAGCCGCCTTCTTGAACCTCTGCAGCCCGTGTGGTGAAGGTATTCCCAGAGTGCTGATAGGTAGGCAGTTCCAGGATTTTGACCCAGCGACGATGAAGGATCGGCGATATACTGAATGGAGCCTCAATGAATTTTAAACGAAAGGTTTCAACATGAAACGTTAACTTTGTTTCCCTCTGCAAAGATGATTCTTATCCTGCTGAGTATTTCCAGCATTTTCTGTTTTTATGCATGAATATAGTGTCAGTGGCGATAGCGATGGCGATTGATTCGGAAGAGATGTATCATGAACGGCTGATCCGAGATCCCCCGTTTCACACTGTCGCCCAAAGTAAAAATCCCCCTCCGTTGAGCAATCATTGTCTGTCTGTCGGGGCTGTTGGGGGTCGCTATCCGATACCATTGCCGATACTGAATACGTGATGTGGAGATGCCGGCGTTGGACTGGGGTGGACAAAAATGAGAAGTCGCACAACACCAGGTTATAGTCCAACAGATTTATTTAATTTTACAAGCTTTCGGAGCTGTCGCTCCTTCTTCAGCTAGGTTAGCTGTGAGAGAATCTCCCAGAATTCACAATATAAACACAGAAAAAATGTATTCAAATCTTTCCCTACATCAAAGACACACGAAGAGCACAGCCAAGACAATGAGAAGTGTCCCAGGGGGTCCAACGTGTCAAAACACCTGCTGGCTGCATATCCTCTCCATTTGTGTTGGTTCTTGTGTTAGTTTTTTTACAAAAAAACCTGGAATGACCGGCCATGATGTCAAGTCACGTTCTGTATCGTGACATGAACCCGATATCGCGATTGAGGCCATCCTCATGAGTGCGGAACTTGGCTATCAGTTTCTGCTCTATGATTTTGCGCTGTCGTGTATCCCGAAGGCCGCCTTGGAGGACGCTTACCCGCAGATCAGAGGCTGAATGCCCCTGACTGCTGAAGTGTTCCCCGACTGGGAGGCAACCCTCCTGCCTGGCGATTGTTGTGCGGTGTCCATTCATACGTTGTCTCAGAGTTTGCATGGTCTCGCCGATGTACCATGCTCTGGGGCATTCTTTACTGCAACGTATCAGGTAGACAACGTTGGCCGAGTCACATGAGTATGTACCATGTACCTGGTGGGTAGTGTCCTCACGTGTGATGATGGTATCTGTGTCCATGATCTGGCATGTCTTGCAGAGGTTGCCGTGGCAGGGTTGTGTGGTGTCGTGGTTGCTGTTCTCCTGAAAGATGTGTAATCTGATGCGAACGATGGTACTTTTGAGGTTAGGCGGCTGCTTGAAGGCGAGTAGTGGAGGCGTGGGGATGGCCTTAGCAAGGTGTTCGTCGTCATCGATGACATTTTGAAGGCTGCGAAGAACATGGCGCAGTTTTTCCGCTCTGGGGAAGTACTGGACGACGTAGGGTACTCTGTTGGTTGTGTCCCGTGTTCGTCTTCTGAGGAGGTCTATGCGGTTTTTCGCTGTGGCCCGTCGGAACTGTCGATCGATGAGTCGAGCATCATATCCCGATCTTACGAGGGCGTCTTTCAGTGTCTGTAGGTGTCCATCGCGTTCCTCCTCGTCTGAGCAGATCCTGTGTATTCGCAGGGCTTGTCCATAGGGGATGGCTTCTTTAACATGGTTAGGGTGGAAGCTGGAGAAGTGGAGCATCGTGAGGTTGTCCTTGGGTTTGCGGTAGAGTGAAGTGCTGAGGTGTCCGTCTTTGATGGAGATTCGTGTGTCCAAGAATGAAACCGATTCTGAGGAGTAGTCCATGCTGAGTTTGATGGTGGGATGGAACCTGTTGATGCTATCTTGTAGACCTTTCAGTGATCCTTCGCCGTAGGTCCAAAGGAAGAAGATGTCGTCGATGTATCTGGTGTACAGCGTTGGTTGGAGGTCCTGTGCAGCGAAGAAGTCTTGCTCGAACTTGTGCATGAAGATGTTGGCGTATTGGGGTGCGAATTTGGTCCCCATGGCTGTTCCGTGTGTTTGGGTAAAAAAATGGTTGTCGAAGGTGAAGACATTGTGGTCAAGGATGAAGCGGATGAGTTGTAGGATGGCGTCCGGAGATTGGCTGTTGTTGGTGTTGACTACTGAGGCTGTCGCAGCGATGCCGTCATTGTGGGGGATATTGGTGCAGAGTGCCGATACGTCCATCGTGACGAGGAGTGTTCCTGGTTCAACTGCTCCATGGGTGCTGAGTTTCTGCAAGAAGTCTGTAGTGTCGCGACAGAAGCTGGGGGTTCCCTGTACGATGGGTTTCAGGATGCCCTCGACGTACCCAGAGAGGTTCTCACACAGGGTTCCGTTGCCTGATACGATAGGACGTCCGGGTGTGTTGGCTTACGAGTGACCTTGCCAGCACCAAACTCCACCCACCGGCTTGACACAGTCTGACTGAAGTGTGCTGGAAGATCGGCGCATTCTCACTCCCTCGATATTGAGTGTTTAATGATTACTTTCGTTTGAAAAATATATTGTCAACGCTCGCCTATATTATGAAAAGAATCCGGGTGCATAACCCTCAGTAGGAACACATCGGTTCATCTCCCCACAATACGCTGTAAGATTTATCCGAGTTTCCCCATTACTTACTCTTGTCCCTCTTTCTTACAGCGAACCTATTGACAATGGTGATTCTCTCCAGAGGAAAATGCGGTCTTTCCAAATGTATCTCGGTCTACATGGTGGCCATGGCAACAGCAGATCTACTGGTCATGATCTTCAATATAATCCTATATAACATTTTGAGTAAACACTTCCCATATTCATTCCTGTCCTACACTGCCGTTTGTAAGTTCATGATGTACATGTCTTGTACCAACCTGGATATGTCGGTGTGGTTTACCGTCTCCTTCACATTTGACCGATTTGTAGCTATATGTTGTCAGAAGTTTAAAACAAAGTATTGCACAGTGAGAACTGCGGCCTCGGTTATAACAACGGTCTCTGTCCTGGTTTATTTAGAGAACATCCCCTATTTGTTTGCTTTTGAACACAAACAAATAATCAACAATGTTCCCTGGGGTTTCCGCCCCAGTGCGGCATTTTATTCATCGCCTGCAGGTGTAGCCTACTTCCGCTTACAAAATATTTTAAACCCATATCTTCCTTTTCTTTTAATATTACTATTTAATTGTTTGACAGTCAGTCGTATTTTAGTGGCCAGTAGAGCCCGCAGGAAACTCCGGGGTCACAGCAGTGAGAATCAGAGCGATCCAGAGATGGAGAACAGAAGGAAATCCATTATTTTACTGTTCACTGTATCGGGAAGTTTTGTTTTGTTGTGGCTGACAGCTGCCGTGAGTTTTGTATTTAACTCCCTGGCCGTGAATCACCGACCCGATTATACAGACCCTGCATACATCGCCACTGAAACCGGATATCTACTCATGTATTTGAGCTCCTGTACAAACACGTGTATTTATGCAGCTACACAAACTAAATTCAAGGAAGAGCTGAAGAAGGTGGTGAAATCTCCTTGGACATTTATTCTGATGTTGATTAAAAAAATGAAAAAGTAAACTAAAGCTTCCTTTAACTGGAGAAAAATTACAGCCCGTGTTCCATTTTAGAATGGCCGTCTTACCGTTAGGACGAAAGCCGATTGTTGCTGTGAAAATGAACAGGTATCTGGAAACCTTTCTTCCTTTTTGTGCCGTGTGTTTTGTGTCTGCTGCTTTCCCTGTGTCAGCCACGGCTCAGCTGGTAGCAAACTCGTGAGAAGGTTGTGGCTTCAAGTCCCACTCCAGAGACTCAATTAGCTACCATAATCTAGGCTGACACTCCAGTGCAGGGCCGAGGGAGTGCTGCACTGTCGGAGGTGCCCTCTTTCGATGAGACGTTAAATCGAGACTCCGTCTGGCCTCTCAGGTGGACGTAAAAGATCATTTGCAATATTTCGAAGAGGAGCAGGGTGTAATCCGGGGTGTCCCAGCCAATATTTATCCCTCAATCAACAGCACTAAAAAACGAATTATCTGGCCATTATTACATTGCTGTTTGTGGGGGCTTCGAGTGCGTAAACCATGTAAACAGCAGCGGCGGTGCGGACCTAGGAGGCGCGGCGGCGGCAGAGTATAAAAGCGAGCCCGAGGAGCAGGTAGGCCCACAGTAGCGGCGGTGCGGACCTAGGAGGAGCGGCGACGGCAGAGGATAAAAGCGAGCCCGAGGAGCAGGTAGGCCCACAGCAGCGGCGGTGCGGACCTAGGAGGAGCGGCGACGGCAGAGGATAAAAGCGAGCCCGAGGAGCAGGTAGGCCCACAGTAGCGGCGGTGCGGACCTAGGAGGCGCGGCGGCGGCAGAGGAGAAAAGCGAGCCCGAGGAGCAGGTCCGCTTACCAATCTCAGAGCGGGAGACAGAAGTAAAAAAGTAATCGAAGTGTGATTCACCAGAAAGCAGGTAAGTGATTGGTTGGTGAGTATTTTTCTCTTTCTCCTTTTTTCCATACTTAAATTCTGTGGTTTATAGTTTCTAGAGTCTCTGTGGTGTAGTGGGGACTGCTGTTAAACAAGGGACGTTGAGTATATCATTTAATTGAAGTGAAATTGGTGGGATTCATTTAATTTGATTTAATTAATTAATTAATTGGTAAGTCATGTCAGGAGAGCTCCGCCCTGTGATATGCTCCTCCTGCTATATGTGGGAAATCAGGGATGCTTTCTGTGTCCCTGACGACATTTGTGTGTGGGAAATGTATCCAGCTGCAGCTACTGATGGACCGCTGGAGCTGCGGATGGATGCATATTGGAGCGTTCGCGACGCTGAGAATGTCGTGGATAGCACGTTTAGAGAGTTGGTCACACCGCAGGTAAAGGGGTTACAGGCAGGAAGTGAATGGGTGAACACCAGGCAGAGTAAGAGGTGCAGGCAGGTCGTGCAGGCGTCCCCTGTGGCCATCCCCCTATCAAACCGATATACCACTTTGGATGCTGTTGGGGGGGATAACTTATCAGGGGAAGGCAGCAGCAGCCAACTTCCTGGCACCATGGGTGGCTCTGCTGCACAGGCTGGGTGGAAAAAGTGTGGAAGAGCTATAGTGATAGGGGATTCAATTGTAAGGGGAATAGATAGGCGTTTCTGCGGCCGCAAATGAGACTCCAGCATGGTGTGTTGCCTCCCTGGAGCAAGGGTCAAAGACGTCTCAGAGCGGCAAAAGAACATTCTGGAGGGGGAGGGCGAACAGACAGTTGTCGTGGTGCACAGAGGCATCAACGATATAGGTAAAAAACGGGATGAGGTCCTAAAAGCAGAATATAGGGAGTTAGGAGGTAAATTATAAAATAGGACCTCAAAGGTAGTAATCTCAGGATTGCTACCAGTGCCACGTGCTAGTCAGAGTAGAAATAGGAGGATATTTCAAATGAATACGTGGCTAGAGGAATGGTGTAAGGGGGAGGGATTCAAATTCGTTGGCCATTGGAACCGGTTCTGGGGGAGGTGGGACCAGTACAAACGGGATGGTCTGCACCTGGGCAGGGCCGTGACCGATGTCCTAGGGGGAGTGTTTGCTAGTGCTGTTGGGGAGGGTTTAAACTAAAGTGGCAGGGGCTTGGGAACCTGAGCAGGGAGACAGAGGAAAGGGAAACAAAGATAAAAGCAAAAGGCAGTAAGGAGAAAAACAAAAGTAGAAGGCAAAGAACTCAACGGTTTAAATCAAACATGGTCACAGTAAATAATAATTCATATAGGTCTGAGAGCATTAAAAAAACAAGCCTGAAGGCTTTGTGTCTTAATGCAAGGAGCATTCGGAACAAGGTGGATGAATTAGCTGCGCAAATAGAGGTAAATGAATACGATTTGATTGGGATTACAGAAACATGGCTCTAGGGTGGCCAAGGCTGGGAACTCAACATCCAGGGGTATTCAATATTTAGGAAAGATAGGCAAAAAAGAAAGGGAGGTGGGGTAACATTGCTTTTAAAGAGGGGATTAACACAATTGAAAGGAAGGATATTATCTCTGATGATTCGGAATCTGTATGGGTAGAACTGAGAAATAACAAGTTGCAGAAAACGTTAGTGGGAGTGGTATATAGACCTCCAAACAGTAATGCGGAGGTTGGGGATGGCATTAAAAGGGAAATTAGAGAAGCATGCAGTAAGGGCACAGCAGTCATCATGGGTGACTTTAATTTACATATAAATTGAGCTAACCAAATTAATAAAAATACTGTGGAGGAGGAATTACTAGATTTTGTACGGCATGGTTTTCTGGAACAATATGTCGAGGAACCAACCAGAGATCAGGCCATCTTCGACTGGGTATTATGTAACGAGAAAGGGTTAATTAGCAATCTTGTTGTACGAGGCCCCTTGGGTCAGAGTGATCATAATATGATAGAATTCATTCTTAGGATGGAGAGTGAAGAAGTTGAATCAGAGACTAGGGTGCTCAATATAAATAAAGGAAACTACGATGGTATGAGGCGCGAATTGGGTAGGATTGATTGGGGAATGTCACTCAAAGGGTTGACGGTGGATAGGCAATGGCAAACATTCAAAGACTGCATGGATAAACTACAGAATTTGTTCATCCCAGTGTGGCATAAGAATAAAACAAAAAGGGTGACTCAACCGTGTCTAACAAGGGAAATTAGGGATAGCATACGATCCAAGGAGAGGGCATATAAATTGGCCAGAAAAAGCGGTAACCTCTTGATTGGGAGCAGTTTAGGATTCAACAAAGGAGGACAAAGGGATTAATTAAGAAGGGGAAAATAGAATATGAAATTAAGCTCTCAGGGAATATAAAAACTGACTGTAAGAGTTGTTATACATATGTGAAGAGAAAAAGATTAGTGAAATGAAGTGTAGGTCCCTTGCAGTCAGAAGCGGGGGAAGTTTCAATGGGGAACAAAGAAATGGCATACCAATTAAATGCATATTTTGGTTCTGTCTTCACAAAGGAGGACAGAAATAACCTCTCAGAGATGTTGGAGAACATACGGTCTGATGAAAGAGAGGAACTGAAAGAAATCAGTATTTGCAGGGAAATGGTGTTAGGGAAATTGACGGGATTGAAGGCTGATAAATCCCCAGGGCCTGATAATCTACATCCTAGGGTACTTAATGAAGTGGTCCTAGAAATATTAGATGCATTGCTGATCATCTTCCAACATTCGATGGAATCTGCAACTGTACTCATGGTTTGGAGGGTAGCTAATGTTACCCCACTATTCAAAAAGAGTGGTAGAGAGAAAGCGGGGAATTACAGACCAGTAAGCCTGACATCGGTAGTGGGGAAAATGCTAGAGTCCATTATAAAGGATGTAATAGCTGAGCACTTGAAAAACAGTGGCAGGATCGGACAAAGTCAACATGGGTTTACAAAAGGTAAATCGTGCTTGACTAATCTACTGGTATTTTTTGAGAATGTAACTGGGAAAATAGATAAGGGAGAACCAGTAGATGTGGTGTATTTGGACTTTCAAAAGGCTTTCGATAAGGTCCCGCATAAGAGATTAGCGTGTAAAGTTAAGGCACATGGGATTGGGGGCAAGGTATTGACTTGGATAGAGAACTGGTTGGAGGGCAGAAAGCAAAGAGCAGGAATTAATGGGTCTTTTTCCGAGTGGCAAGCATTGACTAGTGGGGTAGCGCAGGGATCGGTCCTTGGAACCCAGCTATTCACAATATACATTAATGATCTAGATAAGGGAACTAAATGTAATATCTCCAAGTTTGCAGATGACACAAAGCTGGGTGGGAGTGTGTGCTGCGAGGAGGATACCGAGAAACTCCAGGATGATTTGGACAGGTTGGGTGAGTGGGCAGAAGCGTGGCAGCTGCAATATAACGTGGATAAATGCGAGGTTATCCACTTTGGTGTCAAAAACAGAAAGGCAGACTATTATCTGAATAGCAATAGATTGGGAGAAGGGGAAGTGCAACGAGACCTGGGTGTCCTTGTGCACCAGTCGCTGAAGGTAAGCATGGAGGTGCAGCAGGCGGTGAAGAAGGCAAATGGTATTTTGGCCTTCATAGCGAAAGTGTTTGAGTATAGGAACAGGGATGTCCTGCTGCAGTTGTACAGGGCCTTGGTGAGACCACACCTTGAGTATTGTGTGTAGTTTTGGTCGCCTTATCTGAGGAAGGATGTTCTTGCCATGGAGGGAGTTTAGCGAAGATTCACAAGGCTGATCCCTGGGATGGCAGGAATGACATATGAGGAGAGATTGGGTCGATTGGGTTTATACTCGCTGGAGTATAGAAGAATGAGAGGGGATCACATCGAAGCATATAACATTCTGACAGGTCTGGACAAACTAGATGCAGGAAGAATGTTCCCGATGGTCGGAGAGTCCAGAACCAGGGGTCATAATCTAAGGCTAAGGGGTAAGCCATTTAGGACAGAAATGAGGAAGAATTTCTTCACCCAGAGAGTGGTGAACCTGTGGAATTCTCTACCACAGAAGGTAGTTGAGGCCAAGTCATTAAATATATTCAAGAATGAGTTAGATATATTTCTTAAAGCTAAAGGTATCAAGGGATATGGGGAGAAGGCAGGTACAGGGTACTGAGTTTGGATGATCAGCCATGATCTCATCGAATTGCGGAGCAGGCTCGAGGGGCCGAATGGCCTACTCCTGCTCCTATCTTCTATGTTTCTATGAGCGTGAGGTGTATCCAGCTGCAGCTACTGACAGACCGCATTGCGGCGCTGGAGCTGTGGATGGATGCAGACTGGAGCCTTTGCGATGCTGAGGAGATCGTGGATAGCACGTTTAGGGAGTTGGTCACACCGCAGGTAAAGGGTGTACAGGCAGGAACGGAATGGGTGACCACCAGGCAGAGTAATAGGCGCATGCAGGTAGTGCAGGGGTCCCCTGTGGTCATCCCCCTCTCAAACAGATATACCACTTTGGATATTGTTGAGGGAGATGTCTTATCAGGGGAAGACAGCAGCAGCCAACTTCATAGCACCGTAAGTGTTTCTGCTGCACAGGATGGGAGGAAAAAGAGTGGGAGAGCTCTAGTGATAGGGGATTCTACTGTAAGGGGAATAGATAGGCGTTTCTGCGGCCGCAAACGAGACTCCAGGATGGTATGTTGCCTCCCTGGTGCAAGGGTCAAGGGTGTCTCAGAGCGGCTACAGAGCATTTTGGAAGGGGAGGGTGAACAGCCAGTTGTCGTGGTGCATATAGGTACCAACGATATAGGTAAAAAACGGGATGAGGTCCTAAAAGCAGAATATAGGGAGTTTGGAGGTAAATTAAAAAATAGGACCTCAAAGGTAGTAATCTCAGGATTGCTACCAGTGCCACGTGATAGTCAGAGTAGAAATAGAAGGATATTTCAAATGAATACGTGGCTAGAGGAATGGTGCAAGGGGGAGGGATTCAAATTCCTGGGGCATTGGAAACGGTTCTGGGGGAGGTGGGACCAGTACAAACCGGACGGTCTGCACCTGGGCAGGGCCGGGACCGATGCCCTAGAGAGAGTGCTTGCTAGTGCTCTGGGGGAGGGTTTAAACTAAAATGGCAGGGGCTTGGGAAGATTAGCAGGGAGACAGAGGAAAGGGAAACAATGATAAAAGCATAAGACAGGAAGGAGAAAAACAAAAGTGGCAGTCAGGGAAAACAACGGGTTAAATCAAACATGGCCACAGTACATACTAATTCTAATCGGTCTAGGAGCGTTAAAAAAAACAAGCCTGAAGGCCTTGGGGTAGAAATTAGGTTGCGCCCCATTTGGGGCGCAAATATCGTCCGGAAGCAAATATTAGCGCCTGGCGCTAATTATCGGCACTGACGGGAAACTTCACTTTTAACGCCCCGGGAGGTGAGTGGAGCGCTAAAGCAGGCGCTGCACACCTCTCTTAAGGCGCAAAGGCCGAGCAGTGAGGTGCTAACTCGGAGCGCTGGCGAAGCTCATGTAATGTCAGTCAGCAATGGAACACACACACAATGGCACGGGCCAGTTCTTAAAGGGGATGGTTAATCTTGCTTTCCATCCACATCCTGTTCATTGCTGCCTTGAATCTCGGCCTGGAGAGACTTGCACATCAAATGTGCTGGAAAGAACAATGGAGAGCACCAGGCAAACAGCTCAGAGTGCAGCTCCCACGGTCTCTGCTAAGTCGATACAAGGAATGGCAAATCATAATGAACCTGCAAAGTGCTGCTCAGTACCCAAAACTCCTTCACACAACGTTGAATCTCTCCAGAAGTCTCTCCCTCTCTCTCTCAGAATGCGTAGTTCAAAAATGCCACCAACAATAAAAGACAGGAAGAGGCCCCTTTTAAATAGCGCCCCCCCCCCCAGCCCCACAGCGATTGATAGCGTTCCAGTCTTCTGGTCTTAATGCAAGGAGCATTCGGAACAAGGTGGATGAATTAGCTGCGCAAATAGAGGTAAACGAATGTGATTTGATTGGGATTACCGAAACATGGCTCCAGGTTAGCCAAGGCTGGGAACTCAACATCCAGGGGTACTCAATATTCAGGAAAGTTAGGCAAAAAGGAAAGGGAGGTGGGGTAGCATTGCTGGTTAAAGAGGGGATTAACACAATTGAAAGGAAGGATATTAGCTCTGATGATGTGGAAACTGTATGTGTTGAACTGAGAAATAACAAGGTGCAGAAAACGTTAGCGGGAGTGATATACAGACCTCCAAACAGTCATGCGGACGTTGGGGATGGCATTACAAGGGAAATTAGAGAAGCGTGCAATAAGGGCTCTGCAGTCATCATGGGTGACTTTAATCTACATATAGATTGGGCTAACCAAATTAGTAACAATACTATGGAGGAGGAATTCCTGGAGTGTTTAAGGGATGGTTTCCTGGACCAATATGTCGAGGAACCAACCAGAGATCAGGCCATCTTAGACTGGGTATTATGCAATGAGAAAGGATTAATTAGCAATCATGTTGTGCGAGGCCCCTTTGGTCGGAGCGATCATAATATGATATAATTCTTCATTAGGATGGAGAGTGAAGTTGTTGACTCAGAGACTGGGGTCCTGAATTTAAATAAAGGAAACTACGATGGTATGAGGTGCGAGTTGGTTAGGATTGATTGGGGAATGTCACTCAAAGGGTTGACGGTGGATAGGCAATGGCAAACTTTCAAAGACCGCATGGACGAACTACAGAATTTGTTCATCCCAGTTTGGCATAAGAATAAAACAAAAAGGGTGACTCAACTGTGGCTAACAAGGGAAATTAGGGATAGCATAAGATCCAAGAAGAGAGCATATAAATTGGCCAGAAAAAGCAGTAACCCTGAGGACTGGGTGCAGTTTAAGATTCAACAGAGGAGGTCAAAGGGATTAATTAAGAAGGGGCAAACAGAATACGAGAGTAAGCCTGCAGGGAATATAAAAACTGACTGTAAAAGCCTTTATATATATATATGTGAAGAGAAAAATATTAGTGAAATCAAGCATAAGTCCCTTGCAGTCAGAATCAGGGGAACTTATAATGGGGAACAAAGAAATGTCAGACCAATTAAATGCATATTTTGGTTCTGTCTTCACAAAGGAGGACACAAATAACCTCCCAGAGATGTTGGGGAACATAGGGTCTGATGAAAGTGAGGCACTGAAAGGAATCAGTATTTGTAGGGGAATGGTGTTAGGGAAATTGAAGGGATTGGAGGCCGCTAAATCCCCAGGCCCTGATAATCTACATACTAGGGTACTTAAGGAAGTGGCCCTAGAAATAGTAGATGCATTGCTGATCATCTTCCAACATTTGAAGGAATCTGGATCAGTACCCATGGATTGGAGGGTAGCTAATGTTAACCCACTATTCAAAAAGGGTGGTAGAGAGAAAACGGGGAATTACAGACCGGTAAGCCTGACATCGGTACTGGGGAAAATGCGAGAGTCCATTATAAAAGGTGTAGTAGCTGAGCACTTGGAAAACAGTGACGGGATCGGACAAAGTCAACGTGGATTTACAAAAGGTAAATCATGCTTGACTAATCTACTGGAATTTTTGGAGGATGTAACTGTCAAAATAGATAAGGGAGAAGCAGTGGAGGTGGTGTATTTGGACTTCCAAAAGGCTTTCGATAAGGTCCCGCATAAGAGATTAGCGTTTAAAGTTGATGCACATGGGATTGGGGGCAAGGTATTGACTTGGATAGAGAACTGGTTGGCAGACAGAAAGCAAAGAGTTGGAATAAACGGGTATTTTTCCGAGTGACAGGCAGTGACTAGTGGGGTACCACAGGGATCAGTCCTTGTACCCCAGCTATTCACAATAGAAATTCATGATCTAGACAAGGGAACTAGATGTAATATCTCCAAGTTTGCAGACGACACAAAACTGGGTGGGCCTGTGTGCTGCGAGGAGGATGCCCAGAAACTTCAGTATGATTTGGACAGGTTGGGTGATTGGGCAGAAGCGTGGCAGATGCAATATAACGTGGATAAATGCGAGGTTATCCACTTTGGTGTCAAAAACCAAAAGGCAGATTATTTTCTGAATGGCAATGGATTGGGAGAAGGGGAAGTGCAACGAGACCTGGGTGTCCTTGTGCACCAGTCGCTGAAGGTGCAGCAGGCGGTTAAGAAGGCAAATGGTATGTTGGCCTTCATAGCGAGAGGGTTTGAGTACAGGAACAAGGATGTCTTGCTGCAGTTGATTAATGGCTTTCTTGGCCAGGCCCAGGAGCAGTCCTACGAGGAGGTCCTCCGACCTACCCGCTCCCCTCCGCACCGGGTGACCGTAGATCAGGAGCGTGGGGCTGAAGTGCAACCAGAAATTGAGGAGCAGCCCCTTCAAATAATGAAAGAGGGGCTGCAACCTCTCACACTCAATATAAACGTGATAGACGGACTCCTCTACGCCGCAGAAATGACAAGCAGCCTGGGAGTCCGTAAACCTACTTAAAATCCTATTGCACGGGACTGCTCCGTGCAACACCCTCCAGGCCAAGTCCCCAATAGAACAAGGGAAGACTCCCGCGTAGAGAGCCTTCCAATGGGGACCTTCGCCTCCGCCGGACGGCAGGATGGTACGCCAAGGCGTGTCCGGACGGCAGACGAAGATAGCAAAGTGGAGAGTGTGCAGGAGCAGCCCGTACAGGAAACGCCTCCGTGCGGATTGAAAGGGCACGGAGGGCATTTCTCCGAGAAGGCTCAAGTGGTGAGGCGGCGGCTCCCGAGGGAGGATTCGGGGCCGGGCGCCGATAAGGAATTCCGTCCGAACGGGGGTCAGTTCGGACGGGATCGCCCCACGTGCTTGAGCCTCCTCGACACACCTAGTGGAGACGGGGCCCAGTGCCACTTTTAGCGACTCGATGGCTTTGACCGCGAGCCGGACGTTGACCCAGGACATGCGCCTCGCCAACTCCTCCGGCGCCATCCAGCCCGCTCCTCCGCCATCGAGCAGGTCCCCGACTCTGGTCACCTTACCGGGCACAGCCCTGCCCTCCGCCAGCCAGCCGAACCCGCGGTCGTGGAGGTGCGGATTCCTGAACAGCGGCTCCCGAAGGACGGCCGCCGCTCCTGACGGGGGAGAACTGCGCTCGGAGGCGACGCTGTTCCAAACCCATAGCAGTTCCTTGTAGAAGACAGGCAGCTCCCGCAGGCTGGCACGCGTGCCACCCACTCTCACAAACAGGAGCTGCGTGTCGTAATTGAGGCCGTGCAGCTGGCGGAAGAAATACGTCGCCAGCGCACGCCACCTAGGAGGATTCTCCACGTACAGGTATCTCTGCAGCGTCTGAAGACGGAAAGTCGCCGCCTGGGTGCGAAGGCACACCAGCGCCTGACCGCCCTCCCTAAGCGGGAGACTCAAAACCGCGGCAGAGACCCAGTGCTTCCTTTTGTCCCAGAAGAAGTCGACGAGCTTCTTCTGCATCTTGGCGACAAACGCAGGGGGAGGGATCAAAGTGACCAACCGGTACCACAACATGGCGGCCACCAGCTGGTTTATGACCAGCGCTCGACCCCTGTAGGACAACACTCGGAGCAATCCTGTCCAGCGCCCTAGGCGAGCGGTGACTTTGGCCTCCAGCTCTTGCCAGTTCGCCGGTCAGGCGTCCTCGGCCGGGCTGAGGTAGACTCCCAGGTAGAGGAGGTGCGTGGTGCTCCAGGCGAAAGGCCCGAACTCCTCCGGCAGGGAGTCCACCTGCCATGGGCCCACCAGGAGTCCAGAACATTTCTCCCAGTTGATCTTGGCGGAGGATGCGTCCGAGTAAATCTGCTGGCATTCTCGCATCCTCCGCAAGTCGACGGGATCCGTGACCGCGAGGAGCACGTCATCGGCGTAAGCCGAGAGGACCACCTCCACGCCCGGCCCTTGCAGAGCCAGTCCCGTCAACCTCTTCCGCAAGAGGCGCAGGAAAGGCTCCACGCAAACGGCGTATAACTGACCGGACATGGGGCATCCCTGACGCACCCCCCTCCCGAAGCGAAGGGGCGCCGTCAAAGACCCGTTAACTTTAATGAGACACTCCGCGACGGCGTACAGAAGTCGGATCCGGGCGACGAAATGCGTCCCGAACCCGAATGCGCGCAGAGTCCCGAAAAGATACTCGTGATCCACCCTGTCGAACGCCTTCTCCTGATCCAGGGAAAGGAAGGCGACCGACAGACCAGCCCTCTGGGAATGGTGGACCAGGTCCCGGACCAGATGGATGTTATCGTGGATACTCCGGCCCGGGACCGTGTAGGACTGGTCGGGGTGGATCATGCGGGCCAGCACGGTGCCAAGGCGAGCAGACATAGCCCTGGCGAAAATTTTGTAGTCCGTGCTGAGGAGGGAGACCGGGCGCCAGTTCTTAAGTAGGCGGAGATCGCCCTTCTTGGGCAGCAGGACGATGACCGCCCTGCGCCAAGAGAGGGGCATCTCCCCGGTCGCCAGACTTTCCCCCAGGACCCGCGCGTAGTCGTCCCCCAAGACGTCCCAGAACGCCCTGTGGAACTCCACGGTCAGCCCGTCCAGCCCCGGGGACTTGCCCCTCGAGAGCTGGCGCAGGGCGCCGGTCAGCTCCGCCAGGCTTAGCGGAGCTTCCAAATTCTCGGCGCCCTCCGGGCCGACCTTCGGCAGGTCCTCCCACAAAACTCTGCGCGCATCCTCGCTGGACGGATCCGAAGAGAACAGAGCCCCGTAATAGGCCCGGGCCTCCGCGCTGATGCCCTCCGGATCCGAGACCAGAGATCCGTCGTCGGCCAGCAGCCCCAAGAGCTGCTTACGGACCCCCCGTCTTTTTTCCAGCGAGTAGAAGAAGGGGGAGCCGCGGTCCAGGTCCCGCAGGAGCTGGATCCGCGACCTCACGTACGCGCCTCGGGACCCGACCAGCTGCAGGTCCTTCAGCGCGCCCTTCTTCTCTTCGTACACCTTCCGCAGGGCCGGGTCCTCGACGACTTGACCGAGACGGGACTCCAGGTCGAGCACTTCTTTCTCCAATCGCCCGACCCGGGCCTCCCGCCTCTTGGTCGACCCCTTCGCGTACTCCTGACAGAAGACGCGGACGTGAGCCTTGCCCACGTCCCACCATAGCCTCAAGTAGGGGAAGCCTCCCCGCTTCCTTCTCCAGTCGGCCCAGAACCGGCGAAACGAATCCCGGAACCGCGCGTCCTCCAGCAGCAGGTTGTTAAAATGCCAGTACGCGGACCCCCCCCGCGCGCGCAGCGGAGCGAGCTCCGCCCACACCAGGTGGTGGTCCGTGCACGGCACCGGCCGCATGGAAGCCGCCGGAACGCAGGAGACGTACGCCCGGGAAATGTAAAGGCGGTCGATTCTGGACCTTCCTCCTCCAGACCTCACGCTCGTGAAGGCGCTGGAGTCGGGATGGAGATTTCGCCAGACGTCCACCAAGTCGAAGGACCCGACCAGGTCCCGCAACTTCTCCATCGCCGCCGGGCTTCGCGGGGGACCCGACCGGTCCCGCGCCTCGAGGGTACAATTGAAATCCCCCCCGAGGATGACGCACTCGCCCACGTCGATGGAGCCCAGAAGAGCGGACACTTCTCCGAAGAAGCGCACTTGCTGCGCACCGGTCCGGGGGGCGTACACGTTCACTAAATGGAGCGGCACGCCTCCCAGGCGAACAGTGACCTGGAGCAAGCGGCCCGGCACGTGCTCCTTGACCCTCAAGATCTCCGGCTGAAAATGCGGGGCCAGCAAGACAGCCACCCCGCAGGAATTGTTGGAGAGGTGACTCATGCTGACCCCTCCTTGCCACTCCAGGAGCCACGTGGCCTCGTCTCCCGGAACGGTGTGGGTTTCTTGCAGGAAGCACACCGCATATTTCCCGTCCCGAAGGACCGAGAAGTTATTGAATCTACGGCGCGCCTCCCTGCTGCCGTTGATGTTGAGGCTGGCTATGGTTATCTTCATCTCAGAAGCATAGTGCAACCTCTACCTAACGGAGGGGAGGGAGGGCGGTCACTGACGACCGCCACTCCCTCAGCAGCCCAGTGTAGAACGTCTTGAGCCGACGCAGCTCGAGCCGGCCAACGTCCTTGTCCGCGCCCATGATTTTAACAGCGGCGCGGACGGACACGACGAGCAGCGCCAGCTCCGACCACTTGTCGAGGGCCAGCCGGATCTTCTTGTGACGACCCTGGCTCACGGCCATAAAATCCCGGAGTTCCCCTACGGGGATGAGGGGAGAGTCGGTGAAGGGCACGAGGGCGTCCATCGCCTCGCTGCTGATGGACTCCAAATCTTCCTCAGCGCCCAACACCGAGTCCCCGTCCTCCTCCGGGAGGTCGTCACCGGCGGCCAACCCGTCCGTCACACAGGGTGCAGCGAACGGCTCGGCCGCACCGGCCGGCCCCGCCTCCGTCACGATCCCACCCCCAGGATCGGTGGCAGAGGAGTCCACCCTGGGCTCCTTCAGGGGCGCCGGGCCGGGAGGCGGCGGCGGCGGTTCGGGGCCCCCCCCCGCCTCAGGCGCCGGGGCGACCGGAGAAACCGGGGAGAAAATAATCCCAAATTCCTCCAGCACGTCCGGCGCCAACAACAGAGACGGAGTCAGGGGGCTTTCCGTCTCCCCGCCACCAACCTCCGACCCAGCGGGCTGGGGATTGCTACACTCCTCCACCAGGTCGAGCAGTCCCTGGGAGATGTCTGGGTTATAAAAGGCGGGCTCGGCTTCAGCCTTATTGGCCTCGCCCGCCCCAGTCCCCAGGACGCCCGACCCGGCGAGGAGCAACGGTTCCGTAACTACATTTCCCTCCGCGGGTTGTTCCGCGCCCACCCCCACGGGCAGGGTCTCTTCCCCATCCCTGGGAGGCACAGGTCGGACAGACTCGGCTGTCTCACCCTCCCGAGGGACAGACGACCCCTGCCGATCGCGCGCGACGATGACGGTGGTGGGGTGGGGCGCAGCACCCGCGGCGGGCGACTGCCCCCCTTTTGCGGAGGGACCTTCTTCCTCGCAGTCCTCCTGCTGGGGGCGGAGCTTTCTTTTTAACAAGTTGGGGCCCGGAGAGGGGGAGGCCTCCATGTCTGCTGGGGCCTCCCTCTCTGCCCCCTTCCGACGACTGGGTTTCTTGGGCCCCTCGGGCCCGAGCCCGGCCGCAGGTCTTGATTCAGCTGCCTCAGCAGTTGCGGTCACGGTCGCGGGCCCGGGCACGAGGACCCCCCCCAGTCTCATGCGTCCCGACCAACTCCGCCATGTACTCGGGCGTGAGTTCGGTCAATTCCGATGTTTCCTCCGCGAGGGGATCCGCCCTTAGGTGTTTCGTTTTCCTACGCGCCTTCCTTCCCCCCGGACGCTCTCCCTCCTCCCCGCCGGAGGCCGTGGTGGTGTTGGCCTCCGATTTCGACCGCGCATCCGTCGCCGTCGACGCGCGGACAGTATCAGGGGGAGGGGGGGCGGCGGCGCCATCCCTGGCCGCGCCAGGTGTCGTGGCGGCCTTGGAGGCGGGGCAGTTTTTGCGGACGTGCCCCACCTCCTTACAGGCGTAGCACCGCGCGCCGTCCGAGGTCCAGAAGACGCGGTGGGCGGTCCCCCCGTGGAGCACCGTGAACGCGCCGTCCGCGTCCTCCTCCCGCGCCAGCCGGACGAAAAGCTGGCGCCGGAAGGAGAAGACGTGCCGAAGGCTGGCTTCCCGGAAGCCGAGCGGGATGGGTGTGATCCCCGACCTCACCTCCCCCAGTTGACGTAGGTGGGGGAGGAGGAGCTTACCCGGAACAAAGGGCGGGACGTTGGAAACCACAATCCTTTGCGCGGTGGCCTCAAGGGGGTCCACCGGCAGGAAGGTCCCGCCCACGGTGAGCCCCTTCTCGATGGCCAGGGACACCGCCCGCTCCGACCCCAGGAAGAACACAGCCTTGCCGTACATTTTAGAGGCGGCGACGATGGCTGAAGGGCCGACAACCCCAGCCATGGCTTTAACGCACGCCTCTATAGTCATGTTGGGGTGAGTGTAGCTCTTGACCCCATTCTTCCTCGTAAGGAGGGTAAAAGGTGACGGGGTAACAGGAGGACTCGTGGCTGCGGCCGTGGCCGCGGCTGCCACGCTCGCATACGTCCTCGCTGCCCCCGCCACCGACGAAGATGTACTCGCCATAATGGAGGGTTCTTTAAGGGCTACACTCACCCCAAGTCACAGGCCTGAAGGTGTTAATGGCCTCGGTTTTTTTTTTGTTTTCCCCTGAGCAGAGGGAGCTCTTAAATTGAAGGCACACCTCTCCCTTTAGTTGATTGAATTGGGAGAGGGGCCTTCTCCCCTCTGCTCAATGGGTACTTAATTAAAAATAGATGAGGTGCCTCTTTGAGAGAGAGGCAGAGAGAGACAAGAGACAAAGAGAGAGAGAGAGGGGGGGGGGGTGGGAAGGAGGGAAGCCGCAAGGGCAGGGTCGCCACTCAGGATGGTAGGTGGGTGGGTGTTTGGCAGGGGGGTGCACTCTCCGATGTAATACAAGTCTTTGGTGGTGGTCTTCTGGTGGGGGGAGAAGATGTCTTCACCTGGGATAGCTGGAGATGCCCAGGCTCAGTCCTGCACCAGGTCTTAACGATGCCCAATTGGATATTATTAATTGGGGAACTTCACCTAGGCAGCTCCAGCTGTCCCAGGTCAGGCAATGGGAAAGGGGTGTTTAATATGGTGTGTGCGGCCTAGCTTTTACAGAAGCCACACACACACACACACACACCCCTTGGATGTTCCGGCCTTCTTCTTTTTCTTCTTTCCTCCCCCCACCTACAAAACAAAGTCTCTGGGAGAGTGCCCCAGAATCACACCCACCTGTAGCTGTTCTTTCCTTCCTTCCTCCTTCCAAACAGTTGATGGTTGTTTTGTTGTTTTCTCCCCTCTCTCCCTCTCCTAAAATGGAGGCCAATTGAGGAGGCAGTGTGGAAAGGCCTCTCCTCTGGTGTTAATGGCCTTGGCCTTTCTTTTCTTATCTTTCTCCTCTCCTGTCCTCTCTCTCCAGGCACCTCAGTAGTTGTAGTTGTTGGTTGTTGGTGGTGGCCTGCTGCCTGGTCTCCTTCTCCTTCTCCTCTTCCTGCTCACAGAGACCACCACTCTGCTGCTGCTGCTTCAGCTGCTCACTCTCCTTCTACTGGCTGCTGAGGCTATAACCTGGTGTTGTGCGACCTCTCAATTTTGTCCACCCCAGTCCAACACCGGCATCTCCGCATCATTGCTGCAGTTGTACAGGGCCTTGGTGAGACAACACCTTGAGTACTGTGTGCAGTTTTGGTCGCCTTATCTGAGGAAGGATGTTCTTGCCATGGAAGGAGTTCAGCGAAGATTCACAAGGCTGATAGCTGGGATGGCAGGAATGACGTATGAAGAGAGATTGGGTGGATTGGGTTTATACTCCGTGAAGTTGAGAAGAATGAGAGGGGATCTCATTGAAACTTATAAAATTCTGAAAGGGCAGGACAAACTAGATGCAGGAAGGATGTTCCCGATGGTCGGGGAGTCCAGAACCAGGTGTCACAGTCTAAGGTTAAGGGGTAAGCCATTTAGGACAGAAATTAGGAGGAATTTCTTCACCCAGAGAGTGGGGAACCTGTGGTATTCTCTGCCACAGAAGGCAGTAGAGGCCAATTCATTAAATAGATTCAAGAAGGAGTTGGATATATTTCTTTAGTCTAAAGGGATCAAGGGATATGGGGAGAAAGCAGGGACAGGGTACTGAATTTGGATGATCAGCCATGATCCCATTGAATGGCGGAGCAGGCTAGAGGGGCCGAATGGCCTACTCCTGCTCCTATCTTCTATGAATCTATGATAAATTGGCTGCCATGTTTCCTACATTAGAACAATGGTAACACCTCAAAAAGTACTTGATTGGCTGTCAAGGAGCGGTGGTCGTGACAGGAGCTAAAAAAATATAAATTTTTCCTTTACTTTCTTTTACCACGGGTCAATAAAATCATTTCCCGCTAATCAGAATATCCTAAAGTGTGCTAATGTGATACTGTATTAGTTTATCTTTCTATTGTAGCAATGTTAATCTTAAGCATTTTCCTGTTAAGCAGGGAAGCACTGGTCTGTTTAAAGTACCACTGGGCTATTGGGCCAGTGCAGACCATGCAACAATGGTCAGTGTCGAGATGCAGTAATAAGCGAATTAATTAAACTCATGACATTGCAAACAGATTCATCAATTTCAGGGAACTTTAATCATTTGGTAACAGTTTGGGAAGAGAGTTAGTTCTGCAAAGGTAAACACCTGGACATCCATCATTATTTTCAATTAGTACAATAGATACAGAAACAGACATTCTTACTTTTAAAGGTTTCACTTGTTACAATTGCAGTTATATGGACCAAGAGTGAAACTATCGATCCGATAAAGCAATTACATTGTCTTTATGTGGAGTTTAATTTTAACTTTGATATAAATGGGTAATGCAGAATTGTGAGGATATCGAGTACAGCGAGTGAGAAAAATTAATAAAAAGCTACAGTTTCGAATGAGTATTCGGTTTGGTAAAGGCCTAAGATACTGAGCTCAGGACTGTGACATGTTTGGGTCTGCACACCAACATCATCAGGTGTGGTTCTTATTCCTACCTTTTAAGTGTGTGTGTAAGGACTATTTTATGTATTATGTGCTCAATAAATCTATGACACCTCACTCCAATGTTGAAGAACATTATTGAAAAGCTTATGCTGACAATAACCTTTGTACTTTAATTGTGAATGGGCTTCATTTACTAACTGTGATTAAGAGCCCGTTTTACCCGTTACTCTTTAACGTCCCACTTGACCCAGAGGTTCTCCAAAACCAAACTCCTCTTGGTTGCAGGGCCCCGTGGAGCCGGGTTATGCCAATCGGTTGGCTCCAGCTTTTGGGGAAAGTGGTGATTAGTTGCGGGCGGTTTTGTGTAAGAGCCAAATTCTCATTTACCTGATGCGGACAACCAGCAGTATTTAAGGCCCGAGTCAGGCAGCCGGCAGAGGTTTTAGTTCCATCAGTCAGCGATGTTCTGCACCCAGCTACAATCCTGAGAAGGCGACCTTCAATCAATCACATCATCCAAACTCCACAGGCAAAACAGAACGCAAAGGCATGAATAATTAACCATTACATTACCGTGTCATATTCAATCTGATGCGGTTGTGATTCCCCGTCCCCTGTTTCTAATTAACCAGTTGTTGTATTCCCTTGTGTGTCTCTATTTCTAATTAAACAGTTACTGTGTTTCCCTGACATTCCCGTCTCCTCTATTTATAAATAAACAGTTCCTGTCTCCCCAGTCCCCTGCTTTTAATTAAAAAGTTATTTACTGTGTTACCCCATGTCTCCTTTTATTTTATTTCTAATTAGACAGTTAGCTTCTTCCCCTGAATGTCCTTGTCCTCTATTTCTAATTGAACAGTTGCTGTCTTCCCCTGTCCCCTACTTCTAAAAGAAGTGCTGTTGTGTTCCGCTGGTCCCTATTTCTAATATCAGTTGCCATATTCCACTGACCTCTGTTTCTAATTAAGCCATTACTGAGTTCCCCTATATTCCTTTATTCTATTTCTAATTGAACAGTTCATTGTTTCCACTTATTTTTCCTGTTCTCCATTTCTAATTAAACATTTATAGTGTTCCCCTAAATTCCCCTTCATTCTATTTCTATTTATGCTTCTCGTGCTCCGCTAAATTCCCCTGTCCTCCAGTTTTAATTCTAAAGATTAGGAGCATGTCTGTTCCATAGATAGACCGTCGCTCATTGAAATAACGGTTCCAGAAATTAGTTTTGAATTTACCCCCACCAATCTCAGGCCATGTCCTCTGGTTTTACAGTTCTGGACAAGGTGAAACAGCTCGTCATGATCCACATTAACTACTGGATAAAGAGCAGTGTCTCGCACATATTCAGGTCCAGGATATTCCTGTGCCCTTTTTATGTTTGTCATTGGATTGTTAACATGAAAAGGGTAATGGAACTTCTGGTGCTGAGGCCAGCGACAATTCAACAGTTTCAGTGCTTTACACAGAGCCGTATTTTGCGGACCTACGGGTGCGTACGAGGTGCGCACGAGCCCGCAGGGGCCACGCAAGTTCCGGGTTTAGGCATGCGAAGCGCATGCGCTAAAAATTGGAAATTGCGATCTGGCGCAGATTTGCGCTATTTGTCCAACTACTGGCCAGCAGTTACTGACGAATCTGCAACGACAGAAAAAAAGCAGGCGGACAGCCAGCATTCTATCTAAAGAAGAAGCAGGAAGAAGACGTGGAAGTCAGGGGGCTGGAAACCGGACTGTTTTAGCTTTTAAAGTTAACAACGTTCTTGGTACAAAGCCTGATTTAAGTTTTTAACAACTTTAATTTGTTAAATATTTCATTGGTTTTGGATCTAGTTCTGAGGAGTGTCGGTGATTAGAAGAGGAACTTTCGCTGTGGACAAGGTGAGCATTCTATTCAAATAGATTTATTTTTTTTAATTGAAAATGACTGTTTAAAAATGATTTTGTTCACATTTACTCATGTTTAAAATTATGCCAAAATATACGAATGTTTTAAATGTTAAATTTTGTAAGCTGTTTAAAAATTAATGTATGACTTTGTAAAATGTTTTAAAAGTCTTAGAAATTGTTCTCAGGCGGTGATATTGATCAGGCGGGTCTGACGGGCGGCCGATCCGATACCGCCCGTTTCACTCACCGCCCGCCGGGAATTTCTAACCACTCACTTTATTAATATGACGTTTACAACTCTTTCCATTTCTTCTCAACAGTTACTGGATCTATTTAAAGAGGAAGCCTGTGAGGGAGAATCATGCCTCATGAGGAGTTTGCCCCCATCTTTTGTGTGATTCTGGCCCGTAGAATCGAAAACGCCAGGGAACAACAAAGAAGACTGAGGAACCATGACCGCCACCTAATCAGGAGGAACTACTACCCACCCAGAGAGGGTACAGGGAGAGGCTGTCTTGTGAGATGCTGTTGCAGGATTTGTGTGTGAGCAGGCTGCAATTTTGTAAAGAAACATTTGACCTACTATGTGACATGTTGAATGATGGCCTTCAAACACGCTCGAAGACGCTCACTGGCTTGTCAGTGTCCATGAAGGTAACCACAGCACTGAACCTCTTTGCACTCGGGTCAGTTCAGTCAGGCACCTGTGACATTTCAAACATCTCCCAGAGGGCCTGCTTTCACCAGGTCACAGATGCCATATTCCGCGGGGCTTCTGAGTTCATAGACTTCGACTTGTCCACTCGGCAGCAGAAGGAGAGGCCCTTTAATTTTATAGGATTGCTGGCTTCCCCAAAGTGATTGGGGCCGTCGGTGGAACCCATGCTGCATAGAACGCACCAATTGATGCACCTCTGACATAAAACAACAGGAAGGTGTTTCATTCAATAAATGTAATAATCGTCTGTGATGCGCAACTCAGGATCCTAAACATGAATGCAGTTCACCGGGGAAGTGCTCATGACTCCTTTGTGCTCCATCACTCGGACTTATATAGCACTCGCAGTGCATTGCCTCCAGTATCAGCATGGATATTGGGCGACAAGAGCTACCTGATAAAATCATGGTTGATGACATCATACCGCAGGACCAATAATAAGGCTCAGGAGAGATACAACCAGGCACACATGTCCACACAGCAAGTGGTGGAGAGGACAATCGGGGTTCTGAAATCACGCTTCCGGTGCCTGGACAGGACGGGGTGCGGGGTGGGGCGGAGTTTGCAGTATTCTCCTCTGAAAGTGGCAAGGATTGTGGTGGCCTTTTGTGCTTTGCATAACTTTGCCCTGCGGGAAGGACTGACCCTTAACCCTGCAGACGAGCTCCCTGCTGAAATGGAGGACATGGAGGATGCCAATATCTTTGTGGCCAGGCCTGATGGGGAGAAGCCAAGTGCTGCCGAAACCAAAGCTGCTAGGGAACTGCCAGTAGCCAACACGTTTACGAGGTGATGATAGTGTCGCCTCCTACCTCCCCCTCCCCCAGCAAGGCACAGAAAGAACAGACACAATTTAAAGTGAAACATTGAACGTTTATTGCACCATTAAAGACTTTTGTTATACTGTTTTGATGTTGTTCGTCTTTAAATACAAATTGTTAGCTCGCTATTTTCTACTTTGTAAACATTTGCAAAGATAAATTGGCTGATAAAAAATGTAAACCGTTTAATGTGACTTTTTGGGTTTCTTAGTACAATAAAGACTTTACATTCAAGATGAAATCTAGCTATTTTCTAATTTTTTTAAACAGTTGCAATGTTCAATTGGTTGTTAATAAAAAAAAGTTGAAAAAAGAAATAAAGTGACTAGAGGCTTTACATATAAAACGAAATGGTTAAATACACTATGATTCACAAATGTAAATTTCACGAAATAACACAACGCCAGCATTTAAATAACAGCAAACATAAAAAAAATTGACAAATATCCTCCTCGCATCTGTGCCTGAGGATCGAAAGAGGTGAATTGTGCAAAAGGTGGCACCCTACTGTCTCCTGCGCTATCCCCTTCCCCGTGACGGGAGCCCTCTGCTGCCAAGTGAGAGGCCCCTGTGGACAATCTCTGGCCCTTCAGCAACTGGCTCGTGACAGGGTTACTGCTGCTGCTGCTGAAAGGCAACATTTACATGCAGCTTAAAACTAACTCTACACCGTCCATTCAAACACTGCCAATTCAGGTACAGCATGGGTTACATACAGTGTAAAGCATATTTAAACAGCCGATAAAATACTCACGCGACAGATCCAGCACGGGTCACATACAGAGTAAATCTCCCTTCACACTAACCCATCAAAGACACCCACGACAGGTCCAGCACGGGGTAGATATTGAGTAAAGCTCCCTCTACACTATCCCATCAAAGACTCCAAGGTCAGGATTAGCATGGGTTACATACAGAGTAAAGCTCCCACCAAATAATCCCATCAATAACTCCCACGACAGGACCAGCACGGGGTAGATATAGAGTAAAGCTCCATCCACACTATCCCATCAAATATTCCCAGGTCAGGAATAGCATGGTTACATACAGAGTAAAGCTCCCTCCACACTATCACATCAAAGATTCCCAGATCAGGAATAGCATGGGTTACTTACGGAGTAAAGCTCCCTCCATACTATCCCATCAAAGACTCCAAGGTGAGTTACAGCACGGGTCGCATACAGAAAGCTCCCTCGACACTGATCCATCAAACACTCCCAGGGCAGGTAGAGAGGAGTTGGATGCATTGTAAATCTCAATCTGTTATCGTTCATCAAGCACAGTGAACTCAGATACAGCATGTGGCCAAAGCAGCGTACACTACCCAATGAATCTCACCATCTCACGTACAGCATGGTATGAATACAGGACAGAAATCCCTGTACATGTAAACGTCACGCACTCCCAGGTCAGGTATGGGCGAGCTTTACATACCAGTGAATCCACAGTCAAATTATCGCATCAAATACCGATCCTTTTAAACGGCGCCCAATAGCTTGTTACAATCTCACCTTGGAAAAATCCTGTACTGACGGGATTCTCAGTCTCTCCAATGATTGATGAAGCTTCCTGGTTTATGCCGTCTTGTCCATTGTGAGTGTTGGTCACAACAGATCTGTTCTGTGAAACCAGAGACCTTTCTCAAGTTCCAGTTAGTTCATAAAATCAACGTCAGTTCATTATATTATCGGCCCGCACCACAGAAAAGACTCCTGACCCCGCAACAGAGGCAGGAAATTCCCCTTAGAGAGAACACATTGGCACGGGTGTGGGGATTAAATCCCTGTTGTACTGGGAGTCTCTGTGAGTCTGTTGCTGATGTCCATGTGCTGCCTTTGGCCGATACTGCAATGGGGCTGGTGTGGGGAATGAAACCATGTTCTACTGGGAGTCTCTGTGAGTCTGTTGCTGAGGCCCATGTGCTGCCTTTGCCCGATACTACAATGGGGCTGGTGTGGGGAATGAAACCATGTTGTACTGGGAGTCTCTCTGAGTCTGTTACTGAGACCCATGTGCTGCCTTTGGCCGATACTACAATGGGGCTGGTGTGGGGAATGAAACCATGTTGTACTGGGAGTCCATCTGAGTCTGTTGCTAAGGCCCATGTGCTGCCTTTGACCGATGCTACAATGGGGCTGGTGTGGGGAATTAAACCATGTTGTACTGGGAGTTTCTCTGTGTCTGTTGTTGAGGCCCATGTGCTGCCTTTGGCCGAGACCTCAATGGGGCTGTTGTGTTGAATGAAACCATGTTGTACTGGGAGTCTCTCTGAGTCTGTTGCTGAGGCCCCTGTGCTGCCTTTGGCCGATACTACAATGGGGCTGGTGTGGGGAATGAAACCATGTTGTACTGGGAGTCTCTCTGAGTCGGTTGCTGAGTCTGTTCACAAAGGAGGACACAGATAACCTCCAGAGATGTTGGAGAACATACGGTCTGATGAAAGGGCGGAACTGAAAGAAATCAGTGTTTGCAGGGAAATGGTGTTAGGGATTTTGACGGGATTGAAGGCCGATAAATCCCCAGGGCCTGATAATCTACATCCTAGGGTACTTAAGGAAGTGGCCCTAGAAATAGTAGATGCATTGCTGATCATCTTCCAACATTCGATGGAATCTGGAACTGTACCCATGGATTGGAGGGTAGCCAATGTTACCCCACTATTCAAAAAGGGTGGTAGAGAGAAAGCGGGGAATTACAGATCGGTAAGCCTGACATGGGTAGTGGGGAAAATGCTAGAGTCCATTATAAAGGATGTAATAGCTGAGCACTTCAAAAACAGTGACAGAATCGACAAAGTCAACATGGATTTACAAAAGGTAAATCGTGCTTGACTAATCTACTGGAATTTTTTGAGGATGTAACTGGGAAAATAGATAAGGGAGAACCAGTAGATGTGGTGTATTTGGACTTACAAAAGGCTTTCGATAAGGTCCCACATAAGATATTAGCGTGTAAAGTTAAGGCACATGGGTTTGGGGGCAAGGTATTGACTTGGATAGAGAACTGGTTGGCCGACAGAAAGCAGCAGAGAGCAGGAATTAATGGGTCTTTTTCCGAGTGGCAAGCAGTGACAAGTGGGGTACCGCAGGGATCGGTCCTTGGACCCCAGCTATTCACAATATACATTAATGATCTAGATAAGGGAACTAAATGTAATATCTCCAAGTTTGCAGATGCCACAAAGCTGGGTGGGAGTGTGTGTTGCGAGGAGGATACCGAGAAACTCCAGGATGATTTGGGCAGGTTGGGTGAGTGGGCAGAAGCGTGGCAGATGCAATATAACGTGGACAGTGCGAGGTTATCCACTTTGGTGTCAAAAACAGAAAGGCAGACTATTATCTGAATGGCAATAGATTGGGAGAAGGGGAAGTGCAACGAGACCTGGGTGTCCTTGTGCAGGTGCAGCAGGTGGTGAAGAAGGCAAATGGGTTGTTGGCCTTCATAGCGAAAGCGTTTGTGTATAGGAACAGGGATGTCCTGCTGCAGTTGTACAGGGCCTTGGTGAGACCACACCTTGAGGACTGTGTGCAGTTTCCGTCGCCTTATCTGAGCAAGGATGTTCTTGCCATGGAAGGAGTTCAGCGAAGATTCACAAGGCTGATACCTGGGATGGCAGGAATGACATATGAGGAGAGTTTGTGTCGATTGGGCTTATACTCGCTGGAGTATAGAAGAATGAGAGGGGATCTCATCGAAACATATAAAATTCTGACAGGTCTGGACAAACTAGATGCAGGAAGAATGTTCCTGATGGTCGGAGAGTCCAGAACCAGGGGTCATAATCTAAGGATATCTGGTAAGCCATTTAGGACAGAAATGAGGAAGAATTTCTTCACCCAGAGAGTGGTGAACCTGTGGAATTCTCTACCACAGAAGTTAGTTGAGGCCAAGTCATTAAATATATTCAAGAATGAGTTAGATATATTTCTTAAATCTAAAGGTATCAAGGGATATGGGGAGAAGGCAGGTACAGGGTACTGAGTTTGGATGATCAGCCATGATCTCATCGAATGGCAGAGCATGCTCGAGGGGCCGAATGGCCTGCTCCTGCTCCTATCTTCTATGTTTCTATGTTTCTATGTCCATGTGCTGCCTTTGGCCGACACTACAATGGGTTGGGGTGGGTAATGAAACCATTTTGTACTGGGAGTCTGTCTGAGTCTGTTCCTGAGACCCATGTGCTGCCTTTGGCCGATTCTACAATGGTGCTGGTGTGGGGAATGAAACCATGTTGTACTGGGAGTCTCTCTAATTCTGTTGCTGAGGTCCATGTGCTGCCTTTGGCCGATACTACAATGGGTCTGGTGTGGGGAATGAAACCATGTTGTACTGGGAGTCTCTCTGAGTCTGTTACTGAGGCCCATGTGCTGCCATTGGTTGACACTACAATGGGGCTGGTGTGGGGAATTAAATCATGTTGTACTGGGTGAAAGCCATTTGCTCCGGGCTGTAAATGTCAATATTCCCCTGTCGGAATTACTGGCCATGGCGGGAGCGGCTCGGCTTTGCTCAGAGTGGCCGGAGATCAGTGAATTCGGCGAAGAGGGTCTGAGACCCATTGATGCTGGGGCTGAATTTCTTTCAATCGACTCTGGACCTCAGGGTCCCATTTAGCTGTGGACAGACTCCAGGAACTGTGCCCATGGGTCGGGGATGTCTGGGACTATCGCTTTGTGTCCGGAATGGTCTGTCCGGAATGTTGCCTCTCTTTAAAGAGCCGGGAAAGAATCCTTCAGTACCTTGCACTCCCTCCATGGTCTGTGGGATCTACAGCCCGATCCTCTGCTGGGATCCAGTGTGTCGACTCACGGGAGCAGTCACAACCATCAAGGCCTTTCTCACAGTTTTACTCCTGAGCCCTCAGCCCCATGGGTTTAACTCTATGAACAGTAAGTTCAGGAATCTAATCCTTTTTAATCAGTAGTATTTCTCTATTTGGAGTTCCAGCTCCCCTAGTTTACCAGGAGTTTACTGATCAGATGTCCCTTCATTTCTTTGCGATGGTTGTTATTTTCATCATCCTGTGATCCCCTGGTCTGCAGCAGCGGTCGCGGTTTGTGGTTATAATGCTTTGTGTCACAGCTGAATATTATGTTTGAATTTATATATTTCTAGTAACTGTTTGTAAATTATATTGAATACAGCTGACATCGGATGCCGCTCCCGAGATCCCCCTCGCCAATTAAACCGATGAGATTAAATGTAAAATTCCATCGATTGCTCCCTGGGGCCGCAGCAGTAACTCATCAAATTGGCTCGGTGCTTCACATGGTCCCAGCCTCATGGCGGGATGGTTTCAGCGCTCCACACTGCAATGACATGTGTGTTTTGATGTATGTAAGGGAATCCGCTTCTTTATTGTCATTGAATATGAACAAGTTACAGAACCAGCCAAGGTTTCGCTTTAAGGGAATTTTATCTGTAACTGCACCGTCCCTGCGAGGTACTCCGGCTTGACCTGGACCGCACAGTTAGAGTGTGAATGGAGACTCAGTCCAGTGTCAGGGGCAATAGCGATTGAAATGACAATCGGGAGAGATGTATGACGGACGGCTGATCCAATGTCGCCGGTTTTACATTATCGCACATACTTACTATCCTCCTATACCAGTGCCTGGGTGTCTGTGGTGGTGGGGATCGCTCTCCGTGTCCATTCCCGATACTGAATCCGAGCGTCCTTCCACCCTCCGCCTTGACACGTTCTAACTGAAGTATGCTGGAAGGATGGTCATTCTCAGTCCCTCTATAGTGAGTGTAGAATCATGCATTTGTTTTGAACAAAATGTCGACAACGCTCACCGATATTAAAAATAATAGGAACACATCTCAACGTTTCCCCACAATAAGCTGTGAGATTTATCTGAGTGTCACCGTTACTGAGCTCTTTCCCCTCTTTCTCACAGCGAACCTACTGACAATGGTGATTCTCTCCACAGGAAACTGCGGCCTTTCCAAATGTATCTCTGTCTACATGGTGGCCATGGCAACAGCAGATTTACTGGTCATAATCCTCAATGTAATTATGTATCACATTTGTACAATTCACTTTCCTCATTCCTTCCTGTCCTGCACTGCCGTTTGTAAGATCATTATTTACATCCATTCTACCAGCCTGGATATGTTGGCGTGGTTTACAATCTTGTTCACCTTTGACTGATTGCCAGCCTTATGTTGTCAGAAGTTTAAAACAAATTATTGCAGAGTGAGAACTGCGGCTGTGGCCATAACAACGGTCTCTGGCCTGATCTCTTTACAAAACATTCCAGATTTGATTGTCTATAAACCTGATCGAATAATTAACAATATTAATTGGGTTGTTACCCCGGACTGGACTATTTTCCATCGCCTGCAGGTGTCGGGTTCTTCCGGTTACAAGGTATTTTAACGATGTGGATTCCTTCTGCTTTGATATTACTCTTTAACTGTTTGACAGTCAGACGTGTTTTAGTGGCCAGTAGAGCCCGCAGGGGACTCCGGGGTCACAGCAGTGAGAATCAGAGCGATCCAGAGATGGAGAACGAAGGAAATCCATCATTTTACTGTTCACTGTATCGGGCC
Source organism: Squalus acanthias (assembly GCA_030390025.1). Classification (NCBI taxonomy): domain Eukaryota; kingdom Metazoa; phylum Chordata; class Chondrichthyes; order Squaliformes; family Squalidae; genus Squalus; species Squalus acanthias. The sequence goes on along the minus strand of JASTWF010000065.1, from coordinate 1,618,104 downwards.
GTTTTATAGCGTTGAGGCTGACATCTGTCGTTAGTTTTTTAACTACCAGACTGAAAAACACCGCACATTATCGAGGCGATTAAACAGCTCCTGCACACATCGCCACTGAAACCGGATATGAGCTCTTGAGTTCCTGTTCATACACGTGTATTTATGCAGCTACACAAAATAAATTCAGTGAAGAGCTGAAGAATGTGGTGAAATCTCCTTGGACATTGATTCTGATATTGGTTAAATTAATGTAACATTAAGCCAAGGCTTCCTGTCCTCGCTAAAGTTCAATTACAGCCCGTGTTCTATTTTGGAATTACCGGCTTTCTGTTGGGAGGAAAGCCAATTGTTGCTGTGAAAATGAACATGAATCAGAAAACATTTCCTCCACTTTGTGCCGGGTGTTTGATGTCTGCTGCTTTCCCCGGGTGAACATAATCGATTCCCGCTAAAACTGCGCCCTTCCCGCTCAATATTGAAATATATTTCCTGTCAATGCAAGTTGTTGTTGTAGTATAATTGATCAGAGCTTGATTGCTGAGCTCAGTCAATAACTCAAGTTGTTATTGTAGAGTAATTGATCAGAGATTGTTTGCTGAGCTCAGTTAATAACTCAAGTTGTTGTTTTAGTGTAATTGATCAGAGATTGTTTGCTGATCTCAGTCAATAACTCAAGTTGTTGTTGTAGTGTAATTGATCAGAGATTGTTTGCTGAGCTCAGTCAATAACTCAAGTTGTTGTTGTAGAGTAATTGATCAGAGATTGTTTGCTGAGCTTAGTCAATAACTCCATTATCAACAATAACAAGATGCTAATGAGGCAGGTTAATAAGGCCAGAAAAAGCAAACCGAGCACTAGTGCTTATTTCTAGAGGAATAGAGTTGCAAAGTAGTTACATTATGTTAAACCTTTATCGAACCTTGGTGAGACCACACTTGGAGAACTGCGCACATTTCTGGTCTCCATATTAGAAACAAGGACATAAAGACAATGGAGGATGCGTAAATAACGATTTTCTGGATGATACGGGAACTGAGAGTGTATACCTATCAGGAAAGATTGGACAGGCTCGGCGTCTTTTCCCGAGGAAGGAAAAGGCCGAGGGGTGACCTGGTAGTGATCTTTAAGATTATGAAAGGGTTTCATTGGTAGACGTATGAGAAATGTTTCCACTTGCGGGGGAGACCAGAACTAGGGACCATAAATAAAAGAGTCACTAATAAATCCAATAGGGGGTTCAGGAGAAACTTCTTTACCCAGAGAGTGGTGAGACTGTGGAACTCGCTGCCACATGGATTAGTTAAAGCGAATAACATAGATGTATGTAAGGGGAAGCTGGATAGGCACCTATGGGAGAGAGGGATAGAAGGATATGTTGAGGTGGTTAGAAGAAGAGGGGTGGAAGGAGGCTCGTGGGGAGCATAAACACCAGCATTGACCTGTTGGACCGCATGGCCTGTTTCTGTGATGTAAATACTATGTCATGATCTGAAAGAACAGTCATGATTGAGCTTCAGCAGTGGAGTAGACCACGTGGGCGTCAGCGTTACCTTCCTCACACCGCGGGTACTGGAATGAGACGCTCAGTTTAATTAATAGTTAAAGTTTCCTTTAGTGTAGAAACAATGTATTACAATGGTGGTTATCTGTAATTCTGTAATCTCGGTGTGAATGTTGCAGGCGCTGGTCGCCCCATCAGACCCCGCCCCCATTGGCTCCTGGACCAATAAAACGGGGCCCTGTTTCCTGATCAGTGTCTAATGATGAAGACAGTAGGAACTTGACTCGTCAATGTAACATTAGACATCTTTGCTCACAGATATTTACTGAAAATCTCAACTGGCCAACACAATGGAGTGCTACGACAGGAGAAAAGTCTAAACGAACCAGCCAGTCCAAGGTTGCGTTTACAATCTACACTAACAATTAATTCCAATAAATTTACCTGCCCGGTCTCAGGATCACTTCAACTTATTTTTGTTCATCCATCTATCGTTATTGATAAAGAATAAGTAAAATAATTCTCCTCATAGGAAGTTGAATACTAACTTTTATATAATTATGTAATAAAGAATTGTATCGATTCCCACGTAGCGGGAGTGAGGGCAATGTATAAAACGAGCTGTTTGTAATGAGTATAACATTTTTAAAAGCCCAAGATAATGAGCTCAGAACCGTAAACTTTTGAGCTGACCAACTCTATTTAAGGCACGAGTCAGACAGCAGGCAGGGATTTTAATCCCATCAGTCAGCGATGCATCTGAACGCAGCTCCAATCGTGAGAAGGCGATTCGTCATCAACCACATCATCTAATATCAACCTGTAAAATAGAGAGTAAAGGCATGAACAAGTTAACCATTGGCGCTCAGGAAAGACAGGGAAGGAAAAAATGAGGTGGGGTGTCGCTATTGATTAAGGAGAATATTAAAGTGCTGGAGAGAGAATGCCCTGGAAGGGTCAAGGACAGAATCTATTTAATTAGAGTTAAGAAACAGTAGAGGTGCCATTACACTACTAGGTGTATTCTACAGGCCATCAACCAGTAGGAAGGATATAGGGTAGCAAATTTGCAGGAAAATTACAGAGAGCTGCAAGAACTATATAATAGTGATAATGGGGACTTCAATTATCCTAATATAGATTGGGATTGTAATATTGTAAATAGGGGGAAGGATTTCTGAAGTGTGTTCTTTCTTGATCAGTACGCTTCTGGCTCAACGAACAAGAAGGCATTGCTGCATCTGGATCTGGGGAATGAGCTGGGTCAAGTGGAGCAATTGTCATTCGGGTCATATTTAAGGGAAAAGTGGTCATAGTATCATAAGGTTTAGATTAGATATGGAAAAGGGCAGGGCGCAATCTAAAGTGAAAATACTGAACTGGTGGAAGACCAATTTCATTGGGTTGAGAATGGATCTGGCCCGGGTAAATTGGAATCAAAGATTGGCAGGCCAAACTGTAATTGAACAATGGGCTGCCTTTAAATAGGAGATGGTTCGGGTATAGTCGAGGTACATTCCACGAGAGGGAGAGGTAGGGTAACTAAAACCAGAGCTCCATGGATGATGAAAGAGATAGAGAGTAAGATGAAGCAGAAAAAGAGCCCATATGACAGATGTTAGGTTGAGAATATAAGTGATAATCAGGCTGAATATAGAAAGTTCAGAGGGAAGGTGAAAATATAAATAGGAAGGGCAAAGAGCGAGCATGAGAAAGACTGGCAGCTAACATTAGAAGGAATAAAACATTTTCTATATGCATATAAGTAGCAAACGGGTCATATGTGGAGCGGTGGGGGCGATTAGGGACCAAAAAGCATGGAGGCAGAGGGCATGGCTGACGTACTAAATTAATAATTTGAATCTGTCTTTATCCAGGAAGAAGAAGCTGCCAAAGTCATAGCGAAAGAGGAGGTAGTTGAGATACTGGATGGGATAAAACAAAATTGTTAAAGTGGAGGTGCTAGAAATGCTGGCTGTACTTAAAGTAGATACGTCACCATGACCGGATGGGATGCATCCTTGGATGCTGAGCGAATTAATGGTGAAAATTGCGGAGGTACTGGCCATAATCTTCCAATCCTCCATAGATACGGAGGTGGTGCCAGAGGACTGGGGAATTCAAATGTTACACCTTTGTTCAAGAAAGGGTGTAAGGATAAACCCAGCAACTACAGGCCAGTCAGTTTAACCGCGGTAGTGGGGAAGATTTAAGAAACGATAATCCGGGACAAACTCAACGGGACAAGTGTGGATTATTTAAGTAAAGCTAGCACGAATTTGTTCAATGCAAATCGTGTTTAACTAACTTAAATTATATTTGTGATGAGGTAACAGAGAGAGTTGATAAGGGCAATGCGGTTGATGTGGTGTACATGGACTTCCAAAAGGCTTTTGATACGATGCAAAACAGTAGCCTTGTCAGCAAAGTTGAAGCCCATGGAATTAAAGGGAAAGCGAGAGCATGCATATGAAATTGACTACGTGAAAGGAAACAGGGAGTGGTGGTGAACGGTTGTTTTTCGAACTGGAGGAAGTTACACAGTCGTGTTCCCCAGGGGTCGTTTCTAAGACCACTGTTTTCCTTGATATATATTAATGACTTGGATTTGGGTATACAGCGCACAATTTCAAAATTTGCAGGTGGTACAAAACCTGCAAGTATAATGAACAATGAGGAGGATAGTGAGAGATTTCAAGAGGAGAGCAGACAAGCTGGTGGAATGGACGGAGGCGTAGCAGATGGAAATTTAATGCAGAAAAGTGTGAAGTTATACATGTTGGTAGGAAGAACGAGGAGAGGCAATATAAACTAGAGGGTACAATTCTAAGGGGCTGCAACATCCTCGGGGTATATGTGCACAATTCGTTGAAGGTGGCAGGGCAGGTTGAGAAAGCGATTAAAAAGTGTACGGGATCCTGGGCTTCATAAATAGAGGTCATGATGCGGAGATGCCGGTGTTGGACTGGGGTGGACAAAATTGAGAGGTCGCACAACACCAGGTTATAGTCCAACAGTTTTATTTGAAATCACAAGCTTTCGGAGGTTACTACTCCTTCGTCGGGTGAAGTCACTTCACCCGACGAAGGAGTAGTAAGCTCCGAAAGCTTGTGATTTCAAATAAAACTGTTGGACTATAACCTGGTGTTGTGCGACCTCTCAATTTCATAAATAGAGGCATAGAGCACAAAAGCAAGGAAGTTAAGATGGAACTTTATTAAACACTGGTCTGAGCTCGACTGGAGTATTGTGTTCAATTCCTGGCACCACACTTTAGGAAGGATGTGATCGCCTCAGAGAACGTGCACAGAAGATTTACAAGAATGGTTCCAGGGATGAGGGACGTCATTCACATGGATAGACTGGAGATGCTGTGGTTCTTCTCCTTAGATCAGAGAAAATTGAGAGAAGATTTAATATAGGTGTTAAAAATCATGAGGGGTCTAGACAGAGTAGATAGAGAGTAACTGTTCTCATCATTGGAAGGGTCGAGAACCAGAGGACACACATTTAAGGTGATTGTCAGAAGAACCAAAGGCCACATGCGGAAAAACTTTCTTACGCAGTGAGTGGCAGGATCTGGAATGCACTGCCTGAAATGATGGTCGAGGCAGCTTCAATCGTGGCTTTCAAAAAGGAATTGGACAAGTACGTGAAGGAAAAAACTGCAGGGCCAGGGGGTAAGGGCGAGGGAGTGGGACTAGCTGAAGTGCTCTTGCAGAGAGCCGGCACGGGATCGACGGGCCGAATGGCCTCCTACTGTACTGTAGCCTTTCTATGATTCGATTATTCTGTGATTCAACAGCTTAATCCCAGTTTACAGGGAAAGTTAATCACTTTCTAGGAAGAGGGGATATCCCCAGACCAGAAATACACACAGGGGAGTTGGAGCAGGGGAGGGAGGGAGGGGATGTCCCCAGACAAGGAATACACACAGGGAGTTTGGAGCAGGTGAGGGAGGGAGGTGAAGTCCCCAGAGAAGGAATACACACAGGGAGATTTGGAGCAGGGGAGCGATGGAGGGGAGAGGATGGGGAAGGAGTCCGTCCCACGTCAGAATTGCTCCTTCCGGCCCTGTCCGTGTGGGCTGGTGTGAGCTGTGGATATAAGTGATCTGTTTCATCGGGTGATATTATTGGGCCAGCCCTGTGTATGGCCTGCGAGTGGGATCAGTGTTTAGGATTATATCAAACTGCAGTAACATTCACAAAAAATATTACGGTTTCAAATCAAAAAACAGGTTCCTGGAAAGGTCCTGGATAAAGCAGTCCGACACTGGACTGCATTATTGCGGATTAACATGAGAATGGGCAGAAAGACAGGCATACAAGAGCGATACACCAACCTGTCAAAGGCTCAGCGGAGGAGCTCCAGCCTGCAGTCTACAAACTGCTCACCTGGCTGGGTGGGTCCCACTGTGGAGTATGTCTCGGTCGGTGGGGTGGTCTCTGGGTGGTGTGGTATTGGATGGGTGGGTCACTGGGTGGGGTAATATTTGAGTTGGTAGGACCCAGAGAAGGTTATGTCTCGATTGGTGTGTAGCTTGGTGGGTGGGTTTCTGGGTGGTGTGGTATTGAGTGGGAGGGTTACGTCTCGATTGGTTGAACCCTGGGTAAGTGGGTCACTGGGTGGGGTAATATTTCGGTAGGTGGGTCCCAGGGAAGATTGTGTCTCGATTGCTGGGTAGCTGGGTGGTTGGGTTTCTCTGTGGGGTTGTGTCTGGATGGGTGTGGTCCAGGTTGGGGGCCCCAAGGGTGGGTGATCCCCAATTCAAACAACCCCCCTCTCTGGAGGAAAAACCTCTCAGTCTTGTTTCTCCTGTGTGTCGTGAACTTCTTTCTTCTCTCTGAATCCTTTATTCTTCAGTTTCTCTGGGTTATAACTGGGATTGGTTGGTAAATGTTGTTGCTGAGAGATTGTCCGTATAACTGAGTGAGAGAGACGGAGCCTGGACCTGTGCTGTGTATTTACTAATTGTACTTTGTTACACTCAATTTATTTTTGCCCTCTAGTGATGATTATCTTTCAAAAATGCCACGAAAAGATTTAGGGAATGAAAATTTGGGGAAGAGGAATATTGGACAAAAGCTTCCTTCAGAGGAGACAAACCGAGGCCACCTCTAGAGGGGACAGACCGTGACCTCCCCCAGAGGTCACAGACCGAGACCTCCTCCAGAGAGGACTGACCGAGACCTCCTCCAGAGAGGAGACCGAGACCTCCTCCAGAGGGGGCTGAACGAGACCTCCTCCAGAGGGGACTGACCGAGACCTCCTCCAGAGAGGACTGACCGATACCTCCTCCACAGGGGAAAGTTCGAGACCTCCTCCAGAGGGGACTGACCGTGACCTCCTCCAGAGAGGACTGACCCAGACCTCCTCCAGAGGGGACTGACCGAGGCCTCCTCCAGAGGTGACTGACCGAGACCTCCTCCAGAGGAGACTGCCTGATAACTTCTCCAGAGGGGGCTGACCGAGGCCTCCTCCAGAGACTGACCGAGGCCTCCTCCAGAGGGGACTGACCGAGACCTCCTCCAGAGGGGACTGACCGAGGCCTCCTCCAGAAGGGACTGACCGAGACCTCCTCCAGAGGGGACTGACCGAGGCCTCCTCCAGAGGGGACTGACCGAGACCTCCTCCAGAGGGGACTAACCGAGACCTCCTCCAGAGGGGACTGACCGAGACCTTCTCCAGAGGGGACTGAGCGAGACCTCCTCCAGAGGGGACTGACCGAGACCTCCTCCAGAGGGGACTGACCGAGACCTCCTCCAGAGGGGACTGACCGAGACCTCCACCAGAGGGGACTGACCGAGGCCTCCTCCAGAGGGGACTGACCGAGACCTCCTCCAGAGGGGACTGACCGAGACCTCCTCCAGAGGGGAATGACCGAAACGTCATCCAGAGGACACTGACCGAGGCCTCGTCGAGAGGGGACTGACCGAGGCTTCCTTCAGAGGGGATTGAACGAGGCCTTCTCCACAGGTTGTAGTATATGGGGCCCACCTGAGTTCTGCTTGTTTATTACCTGGCTTTTAATTTCCTCTCTGGGCCCTGGTTTTCTTACCTCGGGTTAACACGTTCCTGTTCGATTGTGGTCCTTGTCTTTTGAAGAGGTTAAAGCCTGGAGTTAAAGTAGCCCGGCCTGCAATGTTACAAAAATATGTTAACTCTGTGCGTGATAAACAGGGGCTGAGAGGAAATTAAAGTTGGAAACGTGACCCCGTGGATGGACATTTCAAAATCATGCTTGTGTTTCGGAATGATGCGACAACTTTGAGGGATCATGGAGGCCATTTGAGTGGTTTTGACAGAATAAATAGGGATAAACTATTTCCCGGTCAGGACGGAGGGTAACCAAAGGACACATGCTTAAAATAATTGGCAAAATAATCAGAGCAGAGATGAGGAAGATTTTTTCTGCAGCGAGTTGTTCTGATCTGGAATGCACAGCCTGAAAGGGTGGTGGAGGCAGGTTGTACTTGTATACTTTTAAAGACACAGTTTGCAGGGCTACAGGGAGAGAGAGGGACTAATTGGATCGCTCTTTCAAAGAGCCTGGCACAGGCAGGATGGGCCGAATGGGCTGTATGATTCTATGATTTGTTGCAGATTGATGGGGGCCATTTTGCTGCAGGGTGATGTTGACCATTTTGCGACAGGTTCATGGCGGTCATTTCCCGTTGCCTGTGGGGCCATTTTTAGAATCCCAGCTGCGCTCTTTTGCTGACACTCAGTCTCACCATCTTGTGTAAATTGTATATCCAGCCTCCCGACTAAGACCACCTGTAAGGGGTATCTTAATGGCTCCCACACCCCTCCGGTTCCTAGACTTTGGACTTATTTAGGGGTTGTGAACAAAATTGCAGTAAAGGACAGGTTCTGATGAAAGAATTTTTACTTTATTAAAAAAAAGGTAACAAACTTGAAACACACTTATTACTTAAAAACAGATGGGAAGCACACGGTACAAGCGAGGGAAATGACAATATATCAAACAAAACCTTATCCCTCCCAAAAATCCAACTATCTAGCTAGGTTTTTGGTTTCAGGAGATCGGGGATAATGCTCACCAACGAATCCTTGACAGGATTTTTTAGAGTCTTTTGTTTAAAAGACTCCGTAAGGCCCTTGTTGCTGCAAGGTGTCCGATGGTCACTGAGGCAGTCGCTCTGGTTTCTTCTTGCGTGCTGGTCTGTTTTCTGCCCTTCTTCCTCGTGGCTTGTGGTAGGTTTTGCTGGAACAGGGAGAGGGCTGTGTCCGCGTGGTCAGCCAGTCCGAAAGAGAGAGAGAGATTATGGCACAGGCTTTCAAATTATACTGTTTCTTTTTCGCGCCCAAAAAACCCTAACTAAATCGGATTCCTTTTGGTTGCAAATGAACCTTGCTTAGTCCAATTGTCTAGTTTTGGCGGGCTTGCCAGTTCCGATGGCTTTTGCTCAGTGTTAAACAATACTTGATCGTTTTCCGAGTTAAGCACAGCCTTATCTACGCGCCAAATCTCCACCCTGTTGTCCTAGGTCTGTTGGCGGGCTTTTAAATCTGTTCTGCGGATACCTGGTTGTTTGATTTTTTTGACGGGATAATGGCTATGAAACTGTGTGATCGAAGTTTTATTGTCAGGAATCGCTTTTAGATTTCCAGCCTCTTGTTTGCCCCTGGGGATTCATGTTTGAATGTCTTTGTGAGTTTTTGCTTTGTCTCTTGCACCTTGGTAGGATTCGCAGTGTAAACAATTTCCAGACAGCTTGATCTGTTCACTGCCCGGCCACGCCCCTCGCAGCTTATATCTGTGAAAGGGGTCTCTCCCAACTGTAAGATTCGAAAAGTCAGTTTCCTCAGGTTTTTTCTTCCCTGATCTTTAGGTTTTTACATCAAATCACTTCACTTAGGCCCCATCATCCCAAGTTTGTATGAAAAGTACAAAAATCACTCCCTTTAGGGCTCTGTTCGAGTTTCTGGGGGATTTTGCGAAGCCTACATCCACCACTTTGATACTAAAATTTAATTAGTATCATTAACAGGTGAGCAAAATTTCCGATCCCCGAAAACCAACCTTCCCCTGTATTACCTAAACTAAAACCCAAACAGTCATTCCCCTTTTGAAAGTGGTGTTTCAGGTACATACAGGTAAGAATCAATCTTTATTTCACATCCAAGCACGGAGAGGGTCCGACACCCCTGCACAGCTTGGAAAAACACATCATACAAATCATAAAATGACATAACACACATACAATTTTTTTTATTAAAAGACAAAATTCAAGGTGCGTTCCATCCCTGGCCATAGCCTGTATTTTGATGCACTTCCCAAGTCCCTTCGTGTTTGGAGTGGAGCTCCCCGTCCCTTCGCCTGCACTTTGCACACAGCAGGTAGAGAACTATTCCGAGCTGGCAGACCACCAAAAGATGAGAAGCCATCCTGATCCAGGAAGGCACCTCTATATTCTCAAAAATATCCCAACAGGGTGGACCTACTATATCCAAAATCTCTGCCCCTATTTCAACTGTTTTCTGTTCCAGGGTGTAGAATTGTTTTTGTGAAATCTCTACAGCTTTAAGTAGCATGGTAAGATGTTCGGGAAGAGGGGGAATTTTATATCCAAAGTAAGTCACATACTTTTGCAGGTTGGTGATGTTTTCTGTTACAGTGAGGTGAACAGTGGAGGGTTCAGGAATGGGGACAATCCGTTCCTGGGCCACTTGAACTTCTGCCTCGGGTTTAAAGCAGAAACTGCTGTCACTTACCGGACACCAGAAGTGTCCATGCTGGTAGTGGGACGCACCTGTGGTGACACAATATGTCCCACCCCCTATATATGCTACCTGTGGGGAAACATGGCCGTGTGCCATCACCTCCATGGTACAATTGATAGGTCGTGCGCCAGCAGCTTTAAACCCGCACTGTGGTTTCGAATAGGCGTTCAAGTGCTTGGGACACAGTATTATGTGTGAACCCCGGCTACGGCACCCTGGAGAGGTCAGTACCTGTCATGGCGTGCTCCCACTTTATGGCATAAGGTGGGACCGCTGTAAAACGGAAGTGTGCAGCCCCTTGAATGACTCCAATGTTCTCCACCCTGTATACCGGTACGGGTCGGGCTGTCCCACTCATGACCGGCATTCTCACTACTATCCCCATGATAGTGTGATTTGAACGCCCACAATCTATTGGGACAGGGTAGGCTTCAGAGGCTAGACGAAATTGGCATGTGCTCAGCGAATTACTAAACGGCTGGTGGGCTGCGAGATGCTTGTTGCTGATCCAGGAGGGGACTAAACCTTGCTTTAAATCCTCCAGGTTTCTATGGCCCTCGCCCAGCAACCATGCCCCGTACAGCACACACACCTCATTCTGTGCAGCCTGATCCGATGCATTCCCATCCTCCCGTATGAGTGCATTTACTGTTTTGGCATGCCTTTCCAATTCTGCAATAATTTCCTTTAAATGAACCGTCATAGCTTGGTCCTCATGTAGCTCTGAGCCTACCACTGTGTTCCCATCCTTCAGGATCTTTCTTAACTGGGTTTTTAAACCATTTAACTGTGTCTGTAATTCCATGTCATCCAGGCTATTTATTACAGAGGCCCCTGTACTATAGGCAGTGAAGACATCATTCCAGGCTCACCTTCTTTGTCTACCCGTACCCATAGGGTTCTCAGGGTGTATTCTGTATAGCTCTAATTTGTCTATATTGGCAAAATCAAATTCGTAAAATTTCCTAAACATTTCCTTTAGCAGGGCCTGGTACAGCTGCTCCGTCTCCTTAGGACACCACTCAGGTAAGTGTACCTCGGGAAGGTTTAGTATTACTGAAGCTACTGCATAGTGTACCCCCTGGTGTAGTACCTTTTCGGTTGGTACTAGGACTAACCCATTCCCTGATTCCTTGGTGGTGGTAGGGCACTTTTCTTCCAGGGTTTTCGGTACCTGGCTCGTGGGTAGGGGCTTTCGGGTGTGTGCCAAGAGTTCAGTGGCATTAACTGGAACCGGAATGTTTGGGACCACGCACCCATGCAGGCTAGAATCCCACCCTATCCCCTGCCCGGCATCCTGCCACTGGCTGGAGAAGATGATGGATACCCCTGTGGGACAGACTTCCTCTAATCCCCACATACAAACATAGACTCCCTGTTCCGACCTCCACCACTTATCCCAACAAACACCTACTCCTCCTTGGGTCCCTGTGATTGTCCGGTGGGTGTCGTTCCCTAATCTTTCCCAGTCGGCTGTATGGTCCCCTGCGTCCCTGCTCAGCTTCCTGAGCCAGCACTACCTATTCAGGGGAATTCGTCCCTTACAGGTAAGGCACACACGCTTCCCCTCGGTGACACTGACCCTTGTGGCAACGACCTGTATTCTGGGGCATGGGAGGGAGGCCTCCCCGCACGTGAACCCGGGCTGGTTGGAGTATTTAGTAGACGTGGACCCCAGCCACCCTGGCCACATTCCCTCGTGGAAGTAGATGGCGAGCTCTTCCACTCCCCGCTCGCCACCCCCTGCGGTGACGACTGGTGCTCTCACTCCTGAGCACCCATAGATGTGCGAGTCCTCCACGTCACCTCGGTCAACGATGCTCACCCCTACCAGGGCGAGCAGGTGCAGAAACCTTCTCATTCCGAAGTCCTTTCTGCAGGGGAACACACAAAACATATATCCATGTCCCAGAAAGGTTCTCTGGCTGGATAATTAATCAAGCCCTTAAACTTAAAAAAAGCTCTACAAACAACTAAACTAATGATAACCCATAACCACCAAAACTGCAATTACTTAAAACCTAACATTCAGTACATTTGCCGCCCGTCTCCGGACGGCCAGCTTAAATCCTGTTCAGTCTCTGCCTTATGAGGCCTCTGGATGGCTTGTACACCTGGGTGTCGTGCGGACTGTACTGCCGGACCAGAAGGCCTTCCTCAAAACCGCTGGGGGTATCTTAACATCCCAGCTGCGTCCTGTGCTGCAGCACACTACCCCCTTTGGTGTGGCTGCAGCGCCCTCGTTCATATCTGTGGGCTCCTCCCAGCCTGAGGCTGCAGGCGGGGGTCCCTTCTCTCTCTCTTCTCCCAGTACTACCTCACCTGTGCAACCTTCACTGTTGGAGGCTGTAGCCTGGGAATCCCCAACTTTAGAACGCTCCCTGCTCTTGGGCGCTCTTTTTCGGGTTGCAACCATCTTTGGTTGGGACCCTCTAAACAGATACACCTGTGGCCACAGCAGCCTTTGCTGTGGTGTGCGGGGAGACCTTCTGAGGGCTCTGGCCACTGGGGGTGTGCTTGGGTCCTACATAATCGGTGGAGTGACCTCTCCTGTGAAACAACACACTGTTCCTCCCGCTGCAGCTTGTGCGTCTGCCACAGCTGCTGCTGGCTGAGGATTTCTAACTTGAGGGCAGTCCACCTTTGCCGGCTGTTCCCTTTTAGGTTTAAACAGTTTGCATTGGTTGATGTGAAACCACTTTGTACGGCGGGGCATCTTTATGGCATAGACCATGGGGCTTGCCTTGTCTAAAATGTTGTAGGGCCCCATGTACAATGGTTCGAAACTCCCTACCCGGGCAAAGTTTCTCAGCATGACCTGATCTCCAACCTCCCACTCGTGGTGCTTGCGGGGCTCCAGCAGCAATCGGTTACCCCGATGCTGTTTTCCGATGTACTCGCAGCCTGCCAGTGGACCTGTTTAAGGTGGTCCAACAGATTCCTGACGAATCTGTCCCGGTTCACCTCCCTGAGCTGCCCTTCCGTGAGCACCGGGGCTAGCACATGGGTGGGGGTCCGCATAATCCGGCCAGTCATGAGCTGGTGTGGGGAATACCCCGTGCATTTTGACTGGCTGGCGCGGATCCCCATTAGGACCAACGGTAAGGCTTCTACCCACTTTTTGGGTGAGTCTCCCATCTGCTTTCGCAGCCTTTCTTTGATGGTACGGTTTAAACGCTCCACAATCCCTGATGACTGTGGGTTGTGGGCGACGTGCCATTTCCCTTCTATGCCGAGTACCCTGAGGGTCTCTTGCATGACCTGCCCAGTAAAGTGACTGCCCTGGTCTGACTCCACATACTGTGGGAGCCCCCATCGTGAGAACACTTCCCTGACCAGGATCCCGGCTGTACCCAAAGCGGTAGCTGTTCGACATGGAAAAGCTTCAACCCACTTTGAGAACACATCCACCAGGACTAGGCAGTATTTGTAGCCTCCCTGAGCGGTGGGTAGGGGCCCGATGTAGTCGACCTGGATCGACTGCCATGATCCCTCTACCCTCCTGATGTGTCCCATAGATACCTTCCTTTTCTGGGGGTCAGGGTTGTTGGAAGCACACACCAGACAACCTGCACAGAACTCGCGGACATCCTCCCTCAGTCCTGGCCACCATCCTGCCTGTTCCATCCGCTGCCAGGTGGTCTCAGGCCCGGGATTCCCCGCTCCTGGACCCTCATGGGCCAGTTGGAGGAATTCCCTTCGGTGCTGCTGCGGCACTACCCATTGTTCCACCCTGAACAGCATGCCTTCTTTGTGGGTGATGGCTGCTGCGCCGTATGGGCCCTGTACCTTCTCCCCTCTAGACAGCGTTTCCAGGACAGTTTTTAGGATGAGATCCTGTGCCTGGACCGTCTTTAGGTCCGGGGTCAATGCTACCCCTGCACTCCCTTGGGTCCCTCCTCTACCACTGATTGCTGCTACCGGGTTTGATCCATATGGATCCCACAACGTGCCTGTACTGGCGCCCTCTTTGGCCAGCATGTCGGCTTGGTGATTGCCCTCTGCGCGGGGCTCTACCTTGGAATGGGGCCTTCACCTTTTGGATGTAGACCCTACCTTCCTCCCCTACTGCCCCCCTGATTTTCTCCAACAGAGGCTTGATGGCAAGGGGCCTCCCATCAGCGGAGGTGTATCCACAACGGGACCAGATGGCCAGGTACTCTGTACACGAATTGCATGTGAACATGCTGTCCGAGCAAATCGTGTATGGGGTTGGGAATTCATCGGGGTGTGTGACTACATACACCACCGCAGACAGTTCAGCCTGCTGGGCACTCATGGTGCTGGGGAGCATGATTGCCAGAGCAATGCCTGCCTCTGGGTCAAAAATCCCACACCCTGTGAGTCGTTTTCCAGCTGATACTGTGCTTGAACCGTCCACATAGATTTCGCGGCCTGTGGGGTGTATCCCAGCTCGCAAACCTATGTTGACTTCCCATACCCCTTCAACGGAACACCGGTTGGCTGTCCCTGAGTAAATCATGCAAGCTGCGATTTCGGATTTCCAGCATCCGCAGTATTTTGCTATCGTATTAGTGTTTGGTTCACTGCCACCTCTCTTCTTGGAATGCCTACCTTGAAGAAGTTCTGCTCTTCTCTTCGACGGGACTTCCGTTTGGCTCTTCAACCTTGTTCATCTTCATTGATTTGAGTTTCCCTTCTCGTGTTTGATCAGCTATCTGCCAAGACTCGGTTTCACAGCCACATTACTTTCCTCAGCAACTGTCTCCGGTTCCGACTTATCCCACGTGGATTCCAACTAAACTTCCACCCTTCGTGTTTCGGATCCACCCAGGATTACAAATATCTCCAAGATATTCATCGTTCCTCGAACTACTGCTCTCGCCGCATCTTGAGATCCACGCTCAACGCCATGCGGCGCCACATGAACACTCTCGACATCTCTCTTCAGCAGCACCGACGCACTCTATCTCAAAGCTGTCCGGGTCCACAGTTCCATTTCATCCTTAGACTCATCCGACGCTTCAACAAAAAACTTTTCTTCTTCCTTTCCGATGTCAAGGATCGCAAGCTTCAACAACTCTTGGACACTAAAGCCCCTCCGGAACCTTCTTCCCCATCACTTTCCTCTGACCCCCCTTCTCCCAATCTCACCCCCTGCCGCGTTTTCACTATCCCCTCTGACCTTCCCCTCTCTGACTCCGAACGATCAGTCCTCAGCAAAGGCCTGAGCTTCATCCCCTTACGCCCCCATCTCAATGAATTTCGAGCTTGGCACGATGCTGAGCTCTTTTTCCGCCGCCTCCGTCTCCGTGCCCAGTTCTCTGGCCAGGAGTCTTACCCCCGCACGGCTGACCCTTTCTCCCGCTTTCAGAATTCTCGTTCCACCTGGACCCCTCCCTCTGGCCTCTTACCCTCTCTTGATCTTTTCATTGCTAACTGCCGCGGTGACATCGGCCAGCTCAATTTCTCTGCTCCCCTCACTCACTCCAACCTACCTCCCTCTGAACTTGCAGCACTCCATTCTCTCCGATCCAACCCTGACATTGTCATTAAACCTGCTGACAAGGGTGGCGCTGTTGTTGTTTGGCGAACCGACCTCTACCTAGCGGAAGTTGAACGCCAACTCTCTGACACCTCCTCCTACCTCCACCTGGACCATGACCCCACTACCGAACATCAAGCCACCGTGTCCATGACTGTCACTGACCTCATCTCCTCTGGAGATCTTCCCCCCACGGCCGCCAACCTCATAGTTCCCCAACCCCGCACAGCCCGCTTCTACCTCCTTCCCAAGATCCACAAACAGGACTGCCCCGGTAGACCCATCGTTTCAGCCTGTTCTTGCCCCACGGAACTTATCTCTTCCTATCTCGACTCTATTTTTTCTCCCCTTGTCCAGTCTCTTCCCACCTACATCCGCGACTCTTCCGATGCCCTCCGCCATTTTAACAGTTTCCAGTTTCCCGGCCCCAACCGTCTCCTCTTCACTATGGACGTACAATCCCTCTACACCTCCATTCCCCACCAGGATGGCCTGAGGGCGCTCCGCTTCTTCCTTGAACAGAGGCCCAACCAGTCCCCATCCACCACCACCCTCCTCCGCCTGGCTGAACTTGTTCTCACATTGAACAACTTCTCCTTTGACTCTACCCATTTCCTCCAAATTAAAGGTGTTGCTATGGGTACCCGCATGGGTCCTAGCTATGCCTGCCTTTTCGTGGGATATGTGGAACACTCTTTGTTCCAGTCCTACTCGGGTCCCCTCCCTCACCTCTTTTTCCGGTACATTGATGACTGTATCGGTGCCGTCTCCTGCTCTCGCCCTGAACTAGAACATTTCATTCACTATGCTTCCAATTTCCACCCTTCCCTCACCTTCACATGGTCCATCTCCGACTCTTCCCTTCCCTTCCTCGACTTCTCCATCTCCATCTCTGGGGATAGGTTATTGACTAACATTCACTACAAGCCCACCGACTCCCACAGCTACCTGGACTACACTTCCTCCCACCCCGCCTCCTGTAAGGACTCTATACCATTCTCCCAGTTTCTCCGTCTCCGCCGCATCTGCTCTGATGATGCCACCTTCCATACCAGTGCTTCCGACATGTCTTCCTATTTCCTCAACCGAGGATTCCCCTCTACCGTGGTCGACACGGCCCTCGACCGTGTCCGTTCTATCTCCCGCACATCTGCCCTCACCCCTGCCCCTCCCTCCCAGAACCACGATAGGGTTCCCCTTGTCCTCACCTTTCACCCCACCAGCCTCCACATTCAACGGATCATCCTCCACCATTTCCGCCACCTCCAGCGTGATCCCACCACCAAACACATCTTCCCCTCACCTCCCCTTTCAGCATTCCGTAGGGACCGCTCCCTCCGCGACACCCTAGTCCACTCCTCTACCACCCCCAGCACCCCTTCCCCTCCGCCTGGCACCTTCCCGTGCACGCACAGGAGATGCAACACATGCCCTTATACCTCCCCTCTTCCCACTGTCCAGGGCCCCAACACCCCTTCCAGGTGAAACAGCGATTTACTTGTACTTCCTGCAATTTAGTATACTGTATTCGCTGCTCACGATGTGGTCTCCTCTACATTGGGGAGACCAAACGCAGATTGGGTGACCGCTTTGCGGAACACCTCCGTTCAGTCCGTAAGGGGGACCCCGAGCTCCCGGTGGCCTGTCACTTTAATTCACCGCTTCACTCCCACTCTGACCTCACCGTCATCGGCCTATTACACTGTTCCACGGAAGCTCAGCGTAAGCTCGAGGAACAGCACCTCATCTTTCGTTTAGGCACGCTACAGCCCTCTGGACTCAATATCGAGTTCAACAATTTTAGATCATAACCTCAGCTCCAATCACATTTATATTTTATTTTATCCACCCTTTTATTTGTCCCCCCCACCTTTTTTTTCCTCCTAGAAGCTGGCAGCTGTCCTTCATTCTGCCAGTGGATTTCACACTTCATTCAGCCTTAATCTGTCACATTAACACCACCTCTAGCCTTGCATATCTCTTAATGTCTCTTAATGTCTCTTCATCTACCCCTTTGTTCCTTTATCCCCTCCCCCTTTTCCCAGCTTTACCCTGGCCTTAAATCTATTTGATTTCCGGCTCTTCCCAGTTCTGATGAAAGGTCATCGACCTGAAACGTTAACTCTCTTTCTCTCTCCACGGATGCTGCCTGGCCTGCTGAGTTTTTCCAGCGTTTTCTGTTGTTATTTCGGATTTCCAGCATCCGCAGTATTTTGCTATCGTATCATGTTAGCTGCGACCTTTGGCTCGCAGAGACTTTTTACCCTCAGATCCAATTGTGAGAGAATCAGGGTCCAGCGAGCAATGCGGGCACTGCTCACTGTCCCATCTTTAATTCTCCCATCCAAGAGCATCTGGGTGTGCGTGTGGTGAGTGAGGAGTGTGATGGGAGAGGTGCCTGTGAAGATCAATTATCTTTTCACAGCACAGTGAGTGGCTAGGAGGTGCCTCTCACAGTTGGAGTAGCTCCTCTCCACATCAGTGAGTATTCTGAAGGATTAAACCACTGGACTCAGCTTGACATGCCTCTCTTGGAGCAGCACTGCACTCAGACTGTCCCCACTGGCTGCTACCTCTAGAAAAAACTCTTCCCCTCCATCAATGGCCCCTAGAGCCGCCGGTGCGGTCTGCAGATCTCTCTTGAGTTTCACAAAGGCAGCCTCGCAACCCTCATCCCAAACCCACTCCACTCCCTTGTGTAGGAGTCAGAGCAGAGGGGCTGCTGTGGCTGCGTAATCCTCAATGAAATCTCTGCAGCACCCAGTTAGCCCTAGAAAAGACCTTACTCCTGTAGCTGTGTTGGGGGCTGGTAATTCCTGAACTGCTTCCCTTCTAGCTTTGTCAATGGCCCTCTCCCCTGCTCGGACAGCCAGGCCCAGGAATTTGACTTCCCGCTGGCCTTCTTGTGGTTTACTTTAAAGCACTCTTGCCTGAGCAGTTCCAGCAGTTCTGCCAGAAGGGGACCATGTTCCTCTCCCTCATCGGTAAAGAGGAGTAGGACGTCCACATACTGGACCTGCTGATGGGGCCTCCTGAAGCCCCTCAAGCAATTCGCCATACATTGGTCAAAAATGCTTGGGCTGTTGTGGCAGCCCTGGGGCAGACAGTTCCATGTGTACTGTTGGCCTTTAAATGTAAAGGCGATTTGTACTGATCCTCTCTCCTTCGAGGGATGGACCAGAACCCGTTGGAAATATCCAGCACTGTAAAGGTTGTCGCAGATGCTGGGATACTTCCAATGAGGTCGGCTACGGCTGCAACCGTGTGGGCACAGGCGGGGATGTTTCGGTTGAGTACTCGATAGTCTACTGTGGCCCTCCAGGAGTTGTCTGGTTTTCTAACCGTTCACAGTGGGGAGTTCACGTGGGAAACTATAGGTCTCAATATCCCCTGCTTTACTAAAGAAGTCAAAGCCGTTTCCAAGTCTGTCTCAGCTTCCCTGGGGAAGTTATACTGCTTTTGTGGGCGGTTCATGGGGTCCCCACTCACACTAACCTCGACCCCGGTTACCCTCCCACAGTGATTGTGAGTGGCAAATGCTGCGAGGTTTTCCTGCACAAATGCCTGGCACTCCATTGGAGTGTTACTGACCATGAGTTCGAGGTCGTAACCCTCCTTTGGTGTTACTGTGCACAAGGTCCCCTTGCCTTGTGCCTCCGGAATGACTGCTACCTCACTACCCTTTTGGGTACATGCTCCCCATAGACAGTGGTTCCTTAAATCTACTAAAATCCTGTGGTCTGTGATAAAGTCGGCCCCCAGGATCCCCTTCTCTTCTTGCTCCCACTTCATTAGGACACAGGTCCACCTGGTGTGGAGCGTTCCCAAATGAATGGACAGCGGGATGGAGAATGAGCCAGCCTGCTCGTTACCTGTGAATCCCACTAGGCTGTACGGGACCCCGCTAGACAAAGGTGAAGTGGCTGGGTTATCTGAATAAATGAGGGTGCTCGAAGCTCCTATGTCGAACAGATAGGTCCCTTCTACCTTTATCTTAACATGCGTTCTCTTCCAGGCATCATACCCTAGGGGACACAGGTAGACCGGCTATGCTAGCTCCAGTCATGCCCCTGGGTTGTGTGGGGCAGATGGGATCAGAGCGCCAGTGGCTGTAGCCACCTTCCCTGGGCCATCAAACAGGACTCTGATGGCCGCTACTATTGTGTCCAGTGTGGGGGAAGAGTTCGGTGCCTCTAATTTTGGGGCAGGAGTTGGGGATTTCTTTGCTAGGCTATCCTTCCAGGGATTCCTGCAATTCTTTCTCCAGTGCGCAGTCTTCCCGCACCCGAAGCAGCTATGCTTCGTGTCGGAAGGTTTACCACCTTCTTGGTGCTACTCCTTCTTATCTTGACTGGGCTTTATCTCATGCACCTTCCCTTTCGGTGGGGTGTCTTCAGCTCCCCTACCGTTCCGGTAGGCTAGGGTCAGTTGCCTGACCACTACCTCCTCGGTGATTCGGGGGTCTCTTGGGTCAAACCAAAGCTAAGCCTTGGCTTTGACTCGTGGAAAGCTGTTTGCCACTAGGCTACGGAGCCAGTGGGCCAGCTCGTCCCTGTTCAGGTTAGCCCTGTCGAGAGCCCCATTACAAGCACCCCTGTACACCGGCCACAGCCTGTCTGCGAAAGCCTGTGTGGTCTCCCCTGCGAGCTGCACTGTTTTCTCCACCCGGAGAAAGGACTTCCCTCATTAATTCCCATGGCCTCTAAAACTTCCTGTCTGACGGCAGCATACCCGTTCTGTCCTCTCTTGCTCTCAGTAGAGAGGGACTGGTATAGTTTGCCATCTAATGAGAACAGGAGCATTTTTGCCCACTTGGCATCATCACAGTCGTTGATGCCTGCTGACTGCTCCACCTCCATGAAGTGCACTGAGTGGTCTTCCTTTTGGGTAAGTTTACTCAGGTGGCTTACCATAGCCCTAAGCTGTTGTGTACCGTTTGGAGCCAAGAATATACTTTCAAGGGGTCCCTGACCTCCACCACCGGCGGGCGGGCCGAATTTTTGCTGACTTGCTGGGTACATTGGCCCTGGCTCCGACTTCTCCTGCATCGCTTTGCGCCCCTCTCCCTGCTGCCAGACCGAGTCAAAACTCGGCGCCACAGGTGCTGGTGTGCACTCCCTGTCAGCCTCACAGATTGTCTGCCCCTCCTGCTGCCTAACCAAGCTTCTCCTTGGCGTCACAGGTGGTGGTCGAACAGTCTCCCCTTGCTCCTCCAGGTCTACCTGGGCCGCACTCGGGCTTATAAGGCACAGCGTGCCTTTTGTCTTGGACAGAGCAAGGTTCAGACTCTCAATCTGCTTCTGACAGGGGTCGTGGTCCCCTACCTCAAACTCGCTTGTACTGGCTTCTCTGTAACCTGCCTGAACATCGTTTAACTTCTCTGTGAGTTCCCTTAATTGCTTGGCAAGGCGGGTGTTCTCTTCCCGCAATACCAGTTCACTACTTTTGGCCTCGGTGGCCTGACACTGGAGGAGTCCCTTATTGGCACGGTGTTCCTCCAGCATCTGTGACTGTTCCTGATCTTTTCTGTCTAGCTCTGCTAACAACCTGTCCCCTGCTATAGCTCTGGCACGGGACAGTTGGCTTTCTTCCTTTAGCTCTTCTGTGAGAACCTGAATGCGCTTCGCCATAAGCTGCATTTGTTTCTGGGAGCAGACCAACCATATGGCTTTCTCCGCAGACTTATTGGCCCAAAAATTAGTCCCGCGACGCGAGAGTACGCACTGTGTACTCTCGCGTATTCTGTCTCCAATTGCCGGTTTTCTGCATGCACTGCGCATGCGCTGAAAACCGGCACTTGGTTTTTGAAAAGAGGGCGGTTCCTCGGTGCACCGCGTGCGCGCTACAGGCTGCGCGCACGCTGTGCACTTAGTGCTTTGGACGCGCAGGTAAGTACGGAAGATTTTAGAAATGAAAAAAGGAGTAGTAAGACCCACTTTTAACAAGGTAAGTAGTGAATTAAGTATTATTTTGAATTTTTTTTAACAGGTATATCTTTTTTAGAGACTTTAAAGACAGGTAAGTTTATTTTTATAACTTTTTAAAAGATTTTAAATTTTTTCAAAAATTTAATTTTTTATTTAAAATGGTTAATTTATTTAACTATACTTATTTTATTAATGTGATGGTTTTTTCTAAATTTAATTGAGGTTTAGCTGTTATTTTGGGGGGGTGTAAGATTCATAGATTTCACTGCACGTATGTGAAACTTATGAATGGAAGATGGTGTGCTGCCATTGGATCTAACTGAGTCACGTGATCCCACAGCTCGCACGAATTCACTACGCCGGTGGGATACGCAAGCGCTGCCCAGCTGATGTCTAGAACATCAAGTTCGTGCGAGCTGGAACTGAAAAAGCCAACGCGGAGTGAGAGAACGCGGGGAAGCCTTACCCCCGCGTCAACACTCAGTCTTTAATTTCTGGGCCAGTGTATTCCTTGCTCTCAGTCCATGCAGCTGCAGCGTCCATAGGACGTTCAGCATGCAACAGCCTGAGGACACATTTCTGGGTGATATTGACTTTTTTATATACATAGGATGACATCCTCTCTTCCATTTTTGTTCTCTCCTCAAAACCAGCATTTACTGCTTTACAACCATTTCGCCAAAGTCCTGCCGCGGTCGCCATTTATGTCGGGGGTGGTAATGGGGTCAGCCTTCACTTTCTGACTCAGTTAACGGTTCGAATCGCTCCCACACCCCTCTAGTTCCTAGACTTTGGACTTATTTAGGGGTTGTGAACAAAAATGCAGTGGAAAACAGGTTCTGATGAAATAATTTTTACTTTATTAAAAGAAAAAGGTAACAAACATAAAACACACTTAATACTTAAACACAGATTGGGGAGCTCACGGTACAGGCGAGGGAGGATGACAATACACCAAACAAAAACCTTATCCCTCCCAAAGATCCCACTATCTAGGTAGGTTTTTGGTTTCAGGAGATCAGGTATAATGCTCACCAACTAATCCTTGAAAGGATTTTAGAGTCTTTTGATTCAAAGATTTCGTAAGGCCCTTGTTGTTGCGAGGTGTCCGATGGTCGCTCAGGCAGTCGCTCTGGTTTCTTCATGTGTGTTGTTCTGTTTGCTGGCCTTCCTCCTCGTGGCTTGTAGTGGTTTTGCTTGAGCAGGGGGAGAGCTGTACCGGCGTTGTCAGCGAGTCCAAAAAAAGAGAAAGAAGTTTTGGGACAGGCTTTCAATTATACTGTCTTTTTTTCGCGCCCAAAAACCCCTTACTAAAACTTTTCCTTCAGATTGCAAATGAGCCTTGCTCAGTCCATTGTCTTGTTTTGGCGGGCTTGCCAGTTCCGATGGCTTTAGCTCAGTGTTAAACATGTCTTGATCGTTTTCCGATTTAAACACAGCCTTATCTATACGCCAAATCTCAATCCTATTGCCTTAAGGTTTTTGGCGGGCTTTTAAATCTATCCTCTGGATACCTGGTTGATTGGCTTTTGATGAATTACTAAATGTTTTATTGATTTCAGGCTTCTGGTATCCTGTTTGGGCCTGGAAATTTCAAAAGGGGGTCTTGGATTATTCATATTTCGATGTGTGTGTGAGGCTTTGGGTTTGTCTCTTTCTCCTTCGTAGGATTGCAGTGTAAACAATTCCCAGACAGCTTGATTGGGCCCCAATACCCAAAGCTGTCCACTGCCTGGCCACGCTCCTCCGCAGCCTGTCTTGTGTCTGTGAAAGGTGTCTTTCCCAACAGTAAGATTCAAAAGTCATTTTCCTCAGGTTTTTTCTTCCCTGATCTTTAAAATGTCCTAAACTGAGGTTTTTACATCAAATCACTTCACTTAGGTCCCATCATCCCAAGTTTGTATGAAAAGTCCAAAAATCACTCCCTTTAGGGCCCTGTTCGAGTTTCTGGGGGATTTTGCGAAGCCTACACTACAGTTCTCTGATTCTATGTATTAGATTTTCAGCGTGCTGCCTGTACATCAAACTGGCATTTCAGATTACCCGCCAATTATGCAAACGGCCTGCTTTTCATTCACGTTGTTATCTGTTTCGAAGATACTACAGTTCTCTGTTCTCTGAACTGTGTGCCTATGATTTTCTATTTCTATGGTTACATTATTGTCTGAATCAGAGGCTCCAAGGTCCTAAGATTCTATGAATCTATGATTCGCTGATTCTATGATTATCTGTTTATTTGACTCTCTGGTTCTGTAACTTCACCATTCTACAGTCCCGTGATTTTCTATTTCTCCGGTGATATCTTTCTATGATACAATGATTATTTGTAACGTAAGTACTTCGCCATGAAGGCATCATCCTGCTGAATCTATGCTGCATGTTGTCTGTGGCTTAATGAGGTACTATATTGGGGTGCCCAAAACTTACACACATTTTCTGTCTGAATCCTGTCCACAATTACTTTCTAATTCCTGTACTCTATGACCTCTTGGTTTTTTAATCCGCTGCTATTTGACTCACGCTCAAATTTTGAGATTAAGCTCCCTAGGCTCAATTGCAAATCTTTTATATACACCAAGAACTTAAATGGACGCAGTACTGATCCCCAGACTATACCACTTCCAACCCGTTTCCAGTACAAACATCCCCATTAGGCCCCGATTTTAAAAGGGCTGCCGCGAACGCTGCGTGCCAGATGCAACGCAATTGCCACGCCTGATGAGGGCACGACTTTTGAATGTTATGTAGGCCCCACCTCCCTTTAGTGGGAGTACCATCGATGTCGTGATTGGTCTTCATGACAATGAAGGCAGCCAGCAAGCTGGAGCTTGGAGGTAAATATTATAATTCGAACATTTCCCCTGCACTATTCTCGCTGGTTAGAGTCCCTGCTCTTTTTTTCTCTGTCAACAGATTTACAGCTATCCTGCTGTAGTTTCTCATAGCATTTTCCTGAGTTTTGTAACAAGCTTCCTTTGAAACGTTTTATCAAATGCCTTGGGGAAATTCATTTATATTACATCCGCAGCATTAACAAGTAACTCCGATCACACACTACTCCGGTGGTTCTTAATGCCTTCAAGACAACTAGAGTTGGGAATAAATGCGTCCTTGCCAGGGTCACCGAGGTCGCGAGAGTGAACAATCAAATGACATACTCACCAGTTGATGAACGAGCTCTTGCCGGCCGAATGGTTCCCCATCAACATCACCGTGATCTTCTTCCTTGGAGCCAAGAGGCCGAGTCCCAGCCGGCACATCTTCCCCTCACCTCCCCTTTCGGTATTCTGAAGGGATTGCTCCCTCCACGACAACCAGGCTCAAAACCTCTAACACCCCAACAGCCGTTCCGCTTCGCCCGGCACCTTCCCATGCAAGCTCAGGAGATGCTACACATGCCATTATACCTCCCCCCTTCACACTGTCCAGGGCCCCAAACAGCCCTTCCAGGTGAAACAGCGATTTACTTGTACTCCTTGCAATTTAGTATACTTTAATCGCTGCTCGCAATGCGGTCACCTCTACATTGGGGAGTCCAAACGTAGATTGGGTGACCGCTTTGAGGAACACCTCCTTTCAGTCAGTAAGGGGGACCCCGAACTTCCAGTCGCCTGTCACTTTAATTCTCCGCTCCACTCCCACTCAGACCTCGCCATCCTCGGCCTCTTGCATTGTTCCACTGAAGCTTTCAATTACGAACTTTACAGCTCTCTGGACTCAACAATTTCAGATCATAACCTAGGCTCCTATCATATTTATATTTTGTATCCACACTTCTTGTCTGTATCTTGTTCTCTTCTCTCCCACATGGCAGCTGTCTTTCATTCTGCCAGCGCAATTTACACTTCATCTAGAGCCATCCTTTGTTTCTTAACCTGTCCCATACCATCTCCTTTTGCCTTGAAAATCTCTTAATGTCTCTTAACTTCTCCTGCCTTCTATCCTATCACAGAACTTCCCTTTGTTTCTTTCACCCACCCACCCCCACCCCGCCCGCCCCACCCCACCCCTTTCCCAGCCCCTACACTTGCTTTAAAATCTGTTCCATTTCCTGATTTTTTCCAGTTCTGAGCAAAATTCATCGACCTGGAACGTTAACACTGTTTCTCTTGTTAACAGATACTGCCCGACCTGCTGAGTATCTCCAGCATTTTCTGTTTTTATTTCAGTACTTTTGCGGTGCGGTCACTGTTGTAGTGCAGTACATGTGGTAGCCAATTAGGGCACAGCACACTCCCACACTGTAATAATCACCAGATGATCTGTTTTAATGTTGTTGTTTGAGGTTAAATATTGGCGAGATCGCCGGGGAGAATGCCACTGCTCTTCTTCTCAATAGTGCCATGGGATCTTTAACGTCCACCCAAGAGGTCAGAGAAGGCATCGATTTAACGTCCGTCGGGAAGTCTCCGGCAACATAGATTGTTTATTCAAATCTCCTTCTCATGGCAACCTTAATCGGCAGTAACTGGCAACATCATTGAATGAATTTTAAAAATGTGAACGGTTTTGAATAGATTAGATAGGTGGTTGAACCCACGACATCTTCCACCTAGGGCAGCAGGCGCATGGGAAAACCACCAACTTCCTCTCCAAGTCACCCGCCATCCTGACATAGAAGTATATCGTCGATCCTTCATCGCCGCTGGGTCAAAATCCTTGAACTCCCTCCCTAACAGCACTGTGGGAATACCTTCACCACAAGGACAGCAGCGGTTCAAGAAGGCGGCTTAACATCACATTCTCAGGGGCAATTAGGGATGTCCAATAAATGCTCTCCTTGCCAGCGACGCCCACATCCAATAAACGAATAAAACAAGTAAAGTGGGATAAAGTGATATGGGAACCAGGTGGGCACATGTAATTTGAAGTTAATTATCAACACGACGGAATGTTTGGGCCAATTCCATATTGTAATTTCTATGTAATTCTGACTTCGGAGACCCTGTTTATTTTAAGGCACTTGTTGCTCCCTTTCAATTAGCACTTTGGTTCCCTCAAACTTTCTTTGGACTTGAGCTATCACAGGGAGCAAAGGAAACACAGGAAACACGAATAAGGAAACTTAGGAGAGAGTAAGCACGAGGAAAAAGTGAAACCAGAATAATAGGAAACAATAATTGCAGAGAAAAGGACGCAGTAAATATAGAAAGCAAGAAAATGGAACTCAGGAAACTAAGGGCACATTAAACTTAAGACTGGGTGTTAGAGTAATGTTAGAGTAGACTCACCACCAGTAATGTTAGAGTAGAAACATCACCAGAAATTGCAGAGTCTCCACCATTAATGTTAGAGTCGGATCACCACCAGTAATGTTAGATTAGAATCACCACCATTAACGTTCGAGTCGTGTCACCACCAGTAATGTTAGATCAGAGTCACCACCAGTAATTATAGAGTAGGGTCACCACCAGTAATGTTACAGTAGATTCACCACCAGTAATGAAAGAGTTGTGTCACCACCAGTACTGTTAGAGTAGAGTCATCTCCAGCAATGTTAGAGTAGAGTCACCACCAGCAATGTTAGAGCAGATACACCACCAGAAATTAAGGAGTAGAGTCACCATCAGTAATGTTAGAGTAGGGTCACCTCCATTAATGTTAGAGTAGGGTCACCACCAGTAATACTGGTGTAGAGTCACCACGATTAATGTTAGAGTAGGGTCACCTCCATTAATGTTACAGTAGGGTCACCACCTGTAATGTCAGAGTAGATTCACCACCAGTAATGTTAGAGCAGGTACACCACCAGAAATTGTAGAGTAGTGTCACCAACAGTAATGATAGAGTAGTGTCACCAACAGTAATATTAGAGTAGGCTCACCACCAGTAATACTGGAGTAGAGTCATTACGATTAATGTTAGAGTAGGGACACCTCCATTAATGTTATAGTAGGTTTACAACCAATAATGTCAGAGTACAGTCACCACCAGTAATGTTAGAGTAGGGTCACCTCCATTTATGTTAGAATTGGGTTACCATCAGTAATGTCATAGTAGAGTCACCACCAGTAATGTTATAGTAGAGTCACCACTGGTGATGTTAACGGAGGGCTACCACCAGTAATGTTAGAGTAGAGTCACCACCATTAATGTTAGAGCAGCGTCACCACCAGTAATGTTAGGGTAGAGCCACCAACAGTAATGTTAGAGTAGTTTGACCACCAGTAATGTTAGAGTTGGGTCACCAGCAGTAATGTTAGAGTCGGGTCAGCACCAGTAATGTTTTAGTGGAGTCACCACCATAATGTTAAAGGAGGGTTACCACCATTAATGTTAGAGTAGTGTCAACAGCAGTAATGTTAGTGTAGGGTCACCACCAGTAATGTTCGAGTAGATACACCACAAGAAATGTTACAGTGGTGTCACCACCAGTAATGTTACAGTGGAGTCACCAACAGTAATGTTAGAGCAGGGTCACCACCTGAAATGTTAGAGTAGAGCCACCACCAGCAATGTTAGAGTAGGGCCACCACCGGTGATGTTAGAGTAGGGTCATCACCAGTACTGTTATTGTAGAGTCACAACCAGTAATGTTAGAGTTGGGTCACCACCAGTAATGTTAGAGTAGGGTCACCACCATTAATGTTATTGTAGACTCACCACCCTAAATGTTAGAGTAAGGTCACCACCATTAATGTTAGAATAGGGTCACCACCATTAATTTTGGGTTGGCATCACCACCAGTAATGTTAGAGTAGAGTCACCGCCAGTAATGTTAGGTTAGGTTCACCACCAGTAATGTTAAAGTAGGTTTAACCAGTAATGTTTGATAGGGTCACCACCATTAATGTTAGGATAGGTTCACCACCAGTAATGTTAGAGTAGGGTCACCACCATTAAAGTTAGGACAGGGTCAACACCAGTAATGTTAGAGTAGGGTCAACACCAGTAAAGTTAGTGTAGAGTCACCACCAATTATGGGAGAGTAGAGTCACCACCAGAATGTTAGAGTAGGGTCACCACCATTAATGCTAGAATAAGGTCACCGCCACTAAATTTGGTGTGGGTTCATTACATTTAATGTTAGTGTAGAGTCACCAACAGTAATGTTAAAGTAGTTTGACCACCAGTAATGTTAGAGAAGGGTCACCAGCAGTAATGTTATAGTAGAGTCACTGACATTAATGTAAGAGTAGGTTCACCACCAGTAATGTTAGAGTAGTGTCACCACCAATAATGTTAGAGTAGTGTCAACAACATTAATGTTATTGTAGCGTCACCACCAGTAATGTTAAAGTCGAGTCATCATCAGTATTGTTAGAGTAGGGTCACCATCAGTAATGATCGAGAAGATACACCACCAGAATTGCTACAGTAGTGTCACCACCAGTAATGTTACAGTGGAGTCACCAACAGTACTGCTAGAGTAGGGTCACCAGTGAACTGTTGGAGTAGAGTCACCACCAGCAATGTTAGATTAGGGTCACCACCAGTACTGTTATTGTAGAGACACAACCAGTAATGTTCGAGTAGATACACCACCAGAAATGTTACAGTAGTGTCACCACCAGTAAATTTACAGTGGAGTCACCAACTGTAATGTTAGAGTAGGGTCTCCACCAGTAATGTTAGAGTAGGGTCACCACCAGTAATGTTAGAGTAGGGTCACCACCAGTAATGTTAGAGTTGGGTCACCACCATTAATGTTACGGTAGAGTCACCACCAGTAATGTTAGAGTAGGGTCACCACCAGTAATGTTAGAGTAGGGTCACCACCAGTAATGATAGAGTAGGGTCACCACCAGTAATGGTATAGTAGGGTCACCACCAGTAATGTTACAGTAGAGTCACCACCAGTAATGTTGGAGTAGGGTCACCATCAGTAATGTTAGAGTTGGGTCACCACCAGTAAAGTTAGTGTCGGGTCACCACCAGTAATGTTAGAGTAGCGTCACCACCATTAATGTTAGAGTAGCGTCACCACCAGTAATGTTAGGGTATAGCCACCAACAGTAATGTTAGAGTAGTTTGACCACCAGTAATGTTAGAGTTGGGTCACCAGCAATAATGTTAGAGACGGGTGAGCACCAGTAATGTTATACTGGAGTCACCACTCTAATGTTAAAGGAGGGTCACCACCATTAATGTTAGAGTAGTGTCAACAGCAGTAAAATTACAGTGGTGTCACCACCAGTAATGTTACAGTGGAGTCACCAACAGTAATGTTAGAGCAGGTTTACCACCTGAAATGTTAGAGTAGAGTCACCACCAGAAATGTTAGAGGAGAGCCACCACCAGCAATGTTAGAGTAGGGCCACCACCAGTAATGTTAGAGTAGGGTCAACACCAGTACTGTTATTGTAGAGTCACCAACCAGTAATGTTACAGTTGGGTCACCACCAGTAATATTAGAGTAAGGTCACCACCATTAATTTTGGGGTGGCATCACCACCAGTAATGTTAGAGTAGAATCACCACCAGTAATGTTAGGTTAGGTTCACCACCAGTAATGTTAAAGTAGTTTTAACCAGTAATGTTTGATAGGGTCCCCAACATTAATGTTAGGATAGGGTCACCACCAGTAATGTTAGAGTAGGGTCACCAACATTAATGTTAGGATAGGGTCACCACCAGTATTGTTAGAGTAGGGTCACCACCATTAAAGTTAGGATAGGGTCACCACCAGTAATGTTAGAGTAGGGTCAACACCAGTAAAGTTAGTGTAGAGTCACCACCAATTATGGGAGAGTAAAGTTACCACCAGAATGTTAGAGTAGGGTCACCACCATTAATGCTAGAATAAGGTCACCAACACTACATTTGGTGTGGGTTCATTACCTTTAATGTTAGTGTAGAGTCACCAACAGTAATGTTAAAGTAGTTTGACCAACAGCAATGTTAGAGAAGGGTCACCAGCAGTAATGTTATAGTAGAGTCACTGACATTAATGTTAGAGTAGGTTCACCACCAGTAACGTTAGAGTAGTGTCACCACCAATAATGTTAAAGTAGTTTTAACCAGTAATGTTTGATATGGTCACCAACATTAATGTTAGGATAGGGTCACCACCAGTATTGTTAGAGTAGGGTCACCACCATTAAAGTTAGGATAGGGTCACCACCAGTAATGTTAGAGTAGGGTCAACACCAGTAAAGTTAGTGTAGAGTCACCACCAATTATGGGAGAGTAAAGTCACCACCAGAATGTTAGAGTAGGGTCACCACCATTAATGCTAGAATAAGGTCACCGCCACTAAATTTGGTGTGGGTTCATTACATTTAATGTTAGTGTAGAGCCACCAACAGTAATGTTAAAGTAGTTTGACCACCAGTAATGTTAGAGAAGGGTCACCAGCAGTAATGTTATAGTAGAGTCACTGACATTAATGTTAGAGTAGGTTCACCACCAGTAATGTTAGAGGAATGTCACCACCAATAATGTTAGAGTAGTGTCAACAACAGTAATGTTAGTGTAGCATCACCACCAGTAATGTTTAAGTAGAGTCATCATCAGTAATGTTAGAGTAGAGTCACCACCAGTAATGTTCGAGTAGATACACCACCAGAAATGTTACAGTAGTGTCACTATCAGTAAAGTTACAGTGGAGTCACCAACTGTAATGTTAAAGTTGGGTCACCACGAATAATGGTATAGTAGGGTCACCACCTGTAATGTTACAGAAGAGCCACCACCAGTAATGTTAGAGTATGGTCACCACCAGTAATGTTAGAGTAGGGTCACCACCAGTAATGTTAGAGTTGGGTCACCACCAGTAATGTTACAGTTGGGTCACCACCATTAATGTTACGGTAGAGTCACCACCAGTAATGTTAGAGTAGGGTCACCACCAGTAATGTTAGAGTAGGGTCACCGCCAGTAATGTTCGAGTAGGGTGACCACCAGTAATGGTATAGTAGGGTCACCACCAGTAATGTTACAGTAGAGTCACCACCAGTAATGTTGGAGTAGGTTCACCATCAGTAATGATAGAGTTGGGTCACCACCAGTAAAGTTAGTGTCGGGTCACCACCAGTAATGTTAGAGTAGAGTCACCACCATCAATGTTAGAGTAGAGTCACTACCAATCTTATTAGCGTAGAGCCCCCACCAGTAATATTACTGTATGGTCACTACCTGTAATGTTAGATAGTTTCACCGGCAGTAATTTTTGAGTAGGGTCACCGCCAGTAATGTTAGAGTAAGGTGTCCACCAGTAATCTTAGAGTAGAGTCACCTCCATTAAAGTTAGTGTAGGGTCAGCACCAGTAATGTTAGTGTAGGGCCAAAGACCAGTAATGTTAGAGTATTATCACCACAATTATGTTGGAGCAGGGTCATCCCTAGTAATTACAAGTAGGATCAACATCAGTAATTTTAGAGTAACTTTACCAGCAATAATGTTGGCGTGGTCCTCAGCAGTTTTATTTTGTGTTGAGTTACCAGCGGTAATGTTAGAGTATAATCACCACCAGTAACGGTAGAATAGGTTCATAACCAGTAACGTTAGAACAGGATCACTAGTATTAATGTCAGCCTAGCATCCTCGCCATTAATATTCGAGTAGAGTTCCCGCCAGCAATGTTAGAGAGTAGTCATCACTAATAATGTTAGCGATGAGTCATCGCCAGCATTGTTAGCGATGAATCATTGCCAGTAATAATAAATCGGAGTCATCACTAGGTATCATTCCAGTAAAAAAACAAATTTAGCTTATTCATTGGATGAGGAAAATTTTCAGCGAATGGAATTTGAAACCTCAAGAGCCTAACGCAGAATTCAGAAGGGATGTTCCATTCAGCGTCAAGGGATCATGCGCAGGTCACATTCCCTGTGGGATTACTTTCCATACAATTTTACCACTGCGGGCCGGGGCGCACTGAAGCGGAAAATCGCCCCTTGTTTGTTAAGTAACTGTAACTAACGCCACTTATTGTTTAACATGTTTTTTTCTGACCGTGGCACCGATTGTTCTATAAATGAGGAGTATTTACAGATCTCAGTAACACTCCAGTCCGAACCGTAAAGCTGGACAGATTTCGCACAGTTTTAAAAAAAAATGGAAATGCCAACAATTCGACAGATAAGGAACATTTACTACCCTATTCTCGCAACCTTTGGGGCTCCCGGTAAGTTAATGTATTCTAAATAACAACAGAAAACGCTGGAAAAACTCAGCAGGCCAGGCAGCATCCGTGGAGAGAGAAAGAGAGTTAACGTTTCAGGTCAATGACCTTTCATCAGAACTGGGAAGAGCCGGAAATGAAATAGATTTAAGGCCAGGGTAAAGCTGGGAAAAGGGGGAGGGGATAAAGGAACAAAGGGGGAGATGAAGAGACATTAAGAGACATTAAGAGATATGCAAGGCTATGTCTTAATGTCTCTTAATGTCTCTTCATCTCCCCCTTTGTTCCTTTATCCCCTCCCCCTTTTCCCAGCTTTACCCTGGCCTTAAATCTATTTGATTTCCGGCTCTTCCTAGTTCTGATGAAAGGTCATCGACCTGAAACGTTAACTCTCTTTCTCTCTCCACGGATGCTGCCTGGCCTGCTGAGTTTTTCCAGCGTTTTCTGTTGTTATTTCGGATTTCCAGCATCCGCAGTATTTTGCTATCGTAGTTAATGTATTCTGTTGTCTAATAGCAGTTGACTATCTCAGTGTTAATGTAACAGATTCCGAGAATGTCCTCATTGCAGAGTCATTGATCCACCGGGATAAGTCGGTGAAAATCAGCGGGAAGCTACCAGTCAGCGCGGCCGCTGAGTCGCAGTTCTGGTCGCTCGATCGTGGCCAACAGGAGCTCAACTTTCCTCCCTGTACTGAGGGAGGGCGAGGCTGATTCCCCGGCCCCTCCAATGGTACATAGATCATTAAAGAATGTGTTGCTTAGTGTCCATGGTAATCATTTCATCTGTCCCTTTGTTTCCTGTCTACTTAACGTTGATAATTCCTTGTACTGCAGCCACCTCCACCCAACAGAGGACGGTTTGGAGCAATAATTGCCGCTCAGGGCGCTATTCCCCTCCCCTCGGCTGCAAAGATCCTTCGCGTCTCCACCAGCTCCCGCTCTGTTACCGAGCAGATTCCTCGAGGCGATTATAAATAGAAACAGCGCAGAGATTCGACCTACATCGAATGTTTGTGCTTCAGCTGAATGTATTAATTAAATTCATATCTTTCCAGTAATAGTTGGTAAATTATATTTAAAAGAGCTGACATCTGATGCCGCTCCCGAGATCCCCTTCGTCAATTAAACCGATGAGATTAAATGTAAAATTCCATCGATTGCTCCCTGGGGCCGCTGTAGTAACTCATCAAATTGGCTCGGTGCATCACATAGTCCCAGCCTCATGGCGGGATGGTTTCAGCGCTCCACACTGCAATGGAATGTGTGTTTGGGTGTATGTAAGGGAATCCGCTTCTTTATTGACTGTGAAAATGAACAAGTTATAGAACCATCCAAGGTTGCTCTTTAACTAGCGTTAATCTGTAACTGTACCGTCCCTGCCAGGTACTGTGTCTTGGCCTGGACCGCACCGTTAAAGTCTGAATGGACATTCAATGGATTTCTAACGAAAGGTTTCAACATGAAACATAAACTTTGTTTTCCTATCCACAGATAATGCTTGTCCTGCTGAGTATTTCCAGAATTTTCTGTTTTTATGCATGAATATAGTGTCAGTGGCGATGGCGATGCAGATTCATTCGGAAGAGATGTATCATGGTCGGCTGATCCGATGTCGCCCGTTTCACACTGTCGCCCAAAGTCAAAATTCCCCTCCGTTGAGCCATCAGTGCCTGGCTGTCGGTGGTTTTGGGGGTCGCTATCCGTTACCATTGCCGATACTGACTACGAGCGACACTCCCAACACGCACCCCCACCCACCAACTTGACACAGTCTGACTGAAGTGTGCTGGAATGCCGGCGCATTCTCAGTCCCTCGATATTGGGTGTTTAATGAGTATTTTCATTTGAAAAGCTATACTGTCAATGCTCGCCTATATTATAAGGTCGGCATTACCCTAAGTAGGAAAACATCGGTTCAACTCTTCACAATACGCTGTAAGATTTATCCGAGGGTCCCCATTACTTACTCTTGTCCCTCTTTATTACAGCGAACCTATTGACAATGGTGTTTCCCTCCAGAGGAAAATGCGGCCTTTCCAAATGTATCTCGGTCTACATGGTGGCCATGGCAACAGCAGATCTACTGATCATGATCGTCAATGCAATCGTATATCACATTTTGAGTAAACTCTTCCCATATTCATTCCTGTCCTACACTCCCGTTTGTAAGTTCATGATGTACATGTGTTGTGTCAGCCTAGATATGTCGGTGTGGTTTACCGTCTACTTCACATTTGACTGATTTGTAGCTATATGTTGTCAGAAGTTTAAAACAAAGTATTGCACAGTGAGAACTGCGGCCGCGGTTATAACAACCGTCTCTGTCCTGGTTTATTTAGAGAACATCCCCTTTTGGTTTGCCTTTGAACACAGACAAATAATCAACAATGTTCCTTGGGATTTCGTCCCGAGTATGGCCTTCTATACATCGCCTGCAGGTGTAGCTTTCTCCCAGTTAGAAAATATTTTAATTACATATATTCCTTTTGCTTTGATATTACTTTTTAATTGTTTGACAGTCAGACGTATTTTAGTCGCCAGTAGAGCCCGCAGGGGACTACGGGGTCAGAGCGGTGAGAATCAGAGCGATCCAGAGATGGAGAGCCGAAGGAAATGCATCATTTTACTGTTCACTGTATCGGCCAGTTTTGTATTGCTTTGGCTGTCAGTTGCCGTGAATTCTGTAGTTAAGAACATGGTGGTTTTTCACCGACCCGATTATACATCTCCTGCATACATCGCCACTGAAACCGGATATATGCTCATGTATTTGAGCTCCTGTACAAACACGTGTATTTATGCAGCTACACAAACTAAATTCAGGGAAGAGCTGAAGAAGCTGGTGAAATCTCCTTGGACATTGATTCTGATATTTGTTAAAAAAATGAAAAATTAAACAACAGCTTCCTTTAACTAGATTAAAATGACAACCCCTGTTCCATTTCAGAATGGCCGTCTTACCGTTAGGACGAAAGCCGATTGTTGCTGTGAAAATGAACAGGTATCAGAAAACCTTTCTTCCTTTTTGTGCCGTGTGTTTTGTGTCTGCTGCTTTCCCTGGGTCAGCCGTGGCTCAGATGGTAGCAAGCTCGTGAGAAGGTTGTGGGTTTAAGTCCCACTCCAGAGACTCAACAATCTACCATAATCTATGCTGACACTCCAGTGCAGGGCTGAGGGAGTGCTGCACTGTCGGAGGAGCCCTCTTTCGAATGAGACATTAAACTGAGGCTCCGTCTGCCCTCTCAGGTGGATGTAAAAGATCCTTTGCACTATTTCGAAGAGGAGCAGGGAGTCATCCCGGGTGTCCCAGCCAATATTTATCCCTCAAATATCATCATTAAACAGAAATTATCTGGTACTTATTACATTACTATTTGTGGGAGCTTGCTGTGCGCAAATTGGCTGCTGTGTTTCCTACATTAGAACAGTGGTTACACCTCAAAAAGCACTTAATTGGCTGTAAGGCGCTTTGGGGCGTCCGGTGGCCGTGAAAGGAGCTATATAAATAGAAATCTTTCCTTTTCTTTCTGTTACCCCGGGTGAATATAATCATTTCCCGCTAATCAGAATATCTTAAAGTCTGCTAATGTGATACTGTGTTGCTTTGTCTTTCTATTGTAGCAATGTTAACCTTTAGCCTCGTCCTGTTAAGCAGAGAAGTACTGATCTGTTTAAAGTACCACTGGGCTATTGGGACAGGGCTGACCCTGCAGCAATGCTCAGTTTCATGATGACGTAATAACCGATTTAATTAAACTTATGTCATTGCAAACAGCTTCAGCAATTTCAGCGACCTTTCATCATTCTAACTTACCTGACGAAGGAACGAACTGCTTCGAAAGCTTGTAAAATTAAATAAATCTGTTGGACTATAACCTGGTGTTGTGCGACTTCTCATTTTTGTCCACCCCAGTCCAACGCCGGCATCTCCACATCATTTGGAAACAGTTTGGGAAGACAGTTGGTTCTGCAAAGGAGAACATCCGGGCATCCATCATCATTTTCAATTAGTACAAGAGATACAGAAACAGACAGTCTTACTGTTAAAGGTTTCACTTGGTGCAGTTGCAATTATATGGACCAAGAGTGAAATTATCGATCAGATAAATCAATTAAAATATATTTGTGTGGAGTTTTATTTTAAATTTGATATCATTATATACTGCAGAATTGCGAGGATTGTCAAGTACAGGGAGTGAGAAAAATGTATATAAATTTATTCGATTTGGTAAAGGCCTAAGATACTGAGCTCAGGACTGTGACATGTTAGGGTCTCCACAAGTGTGTGTGTAAGTACTATTGCATGTATTATGTGCTTAATAAACAATGACATCTCACTCCAATGTTCCAGAGCATTATTGAAAAGCTTATGCTGACAATAACCTTTGCACTTTAATTGTGAATGGGCTCCATTTACTAGCTGTGATTAAGAGTCCGCTTTACCCGTCACTCTTTAACGTTCCACTTGACCCAGACGTTCTCCAAAACTAAAATCCTCTTGTTTGCAGGGCCCCGTGGAGCCCGAGCTCTGCCAATCCGGCTGGCATCCAGCTTCTGGGGAAAGTGGTGATTAGTTGCGGGCGGTTTTGTGTAAGAGCCACATTCTCATTTACCTGGATGCGATCAACCAGCAGTATTTCAGGCCCGAGTCAGGCAGCCGGCAGAGGTTTTAGTTCCAACAGTCAGCGATGTTCTGCACCCAGCTACAATCCTGAGAAGGCGACCTGCAGTCAACCCCCTCATCCAAACTCCACAGGAAAAACAGAAAGCAAAGGCATGAATAATTAACCATTACATTACCGTGTCAAGTTCAATCTGATGCGGTTGTGATTCCCCGTCCCTAGTTTCTAATTAACCAGTTGTTGTATTCCCTTGTGTTTCTCGATTTCTAATTAAACAGTTACTTTCTTTCCCTGACATTCCCGTCTCCTCTATATCTAAATAAACAGTTTCTGTCTCCCCAGTCCCCTACTTTTAAATCATCAGTTATTTAATGTGTTACCCCATTACTCCTTTTATTCTATTTCTAATTAGACTGTTATTTTATTCCCCTGA
The DNA here is from genome assembly GCA_030390025.1 of Squalus acanthias. Lineage (NCBI taxonomy): Eukaryota > Metazoa > Chordata > Chondrichthyes > Squaliformes > Squalidae > Squalus > Squalus acanthias. Next base: position 1,580,305 of record JASTWF010000065.1, on the reverse strand, counting down.
ATGTCCTTGTCCTCTATTTCTAATTGAACAGTTGCTGTCTTCCCCTGTCCCCTACTTCTAAATGAAATGTTATTGTGTTCCGCTGGTCCCTATTTCTAATATCAGTTGCCATATTCCCCTGACATCTATTTCTAATTAAGCCATTACTGTGTTCCCCTATATTCCTTTTATTTTCTTTCTAATTAACAGTTCGTTGTTTCCACTTAATTTTACTGTTCTCCATTTCTAATTAAACATTTCCAGTGCTCCCCTAAATTCTCCTTCATTCTATTTCTATTTATGTTTTTCGTGTTTCGCTGAATTCCCCTGTCCTCTAGCTTTCATTCTAAAGATTAGGAGCAAGTCTGTTCCATAGATAGACCGTCGCTCATTGAAATAACGGTTCCAGAAATTAGTTTTGAATATATCCCCACCAATCTCAGGCCATGCCCTCTGGTTTTACAGTTCTGGACAAGGTGAAACAGCTCGTCATGGTCCACATTACCTAGTAGATAAAGAGCAGTGTCTCGCACATATTCAGGTCCCGGATATTCCTGTGCCCTTTTTATGTTTGTCATAGGATTGTTAACATGAAAAGGGTAATGGAACTTCTGGTGCTGAGGCCAGCTACAATTCAATAGTTTCAGGGGTTTACAAGCGGCCGTATTTTGCGACCCTACGGGTGCGTACGACGTGCGCACGCGCCCGGAGAGGCCGCGCAAGTTCTGGGTTTAGGCATGCGAAGCGCATGCGCTAAAAATCGGAAATTGCGATCTGTCAAGATTCCTCTTGACAGATTGCACGCAACCCCAGGAGAAGCAGCACTGCTCGAGCAGATTTGGCGTTTGTTCAACTTCTGGCCAGCAGTTACGGACGAAACTACAACGATAGAAAAAAAAGCAGGCGTACAGCCGGCATTCAATCTAAAGAAGAAGCAGGAAGAAGACGTGGAAGTCAGGGGGCTGGAAACCGGACTGTTTTAGCTTTTAAAGTCAACAAAGTTCTTGGTACAAAGCCTGATTTAAGTTTTTAACAACTCTAATTTGCTAAATATTTCATTGGTTTTGGATCTAGTTCTGAGGAGTCTGGGTGATTAGAAGAGGAACTTTCGCTCTGGAACAAGGTAAGCATTGTATTAGATTTCATTTTTTTAAATTGAAAATGACTGTTTCAAAATGATTTTATTCACATTTACTAATATTTAAAACAATTGTGTCAGAATATAAGAATGTTTTAAATGTTAACTTTTTTAGACTGTTTATAAATTTCATATATGACTTTCTAAAAAAATTAACTTCCTAGAAATTGGTCTGGGGCGGTGATATTGATCAGGCGGGTCTGATGGGCGGCCGATCCGATACCGCCCGTTTCGCATCACCGCCCGCCGTGAATTTCTAACCACTCACTTTATTAATATGACTTGTACAACTCTTTCCATATCTTCCCTACATTTACTGCATCTATTTAAAGATGAAGCCTGTGAGGGAGAAATGTGCCTCTTGACGAAGTTGCCCCAATCATTTGTGTGATTCTGGCACATAGAATCGTAAACGCCAGGGAACAACAAAGAAGATTGAGGAACCATGACCGCCACCTAATCAAGAAGAACTACTACCCACCCAGAGAGGGTAGAGGGAGAGGCTGTCTTTTGAAATGATGTCAAAATAGTTGTGCGTGAGGAGGCTGCGCTTTAACAAAGAGGCCGACTATGTGACATGTTAAAGGACGGTCTCCAAACACGCTCGAAGACCCTCACTGCCTTGTCAGTGGAGATGCCGGTGTTGGACTGGGGTGGACAAATGTGAGAAGTCGCACAACACCAGGTTATAGTCCAACAGTTTTCTTTGAAATCACAAGCTTTCGGAGCGCTGCTCCTTCGTCAGGTGAAGTGTCTTGTCAGTGTCCATGAAGGGAATCACAGCGCTGAACTTCTTTTCATGCGGGTCATTTCAGTCAGGCACCGGTGACATTTCAAACATCACCCAGAGTGCTGGGAGGGCCTGATGTCAGCAAGTCACAAATGCCATATACCGCAGGTTTTCTCAGTTCATAGACTTCGACTCGTCCACTCAGCAGCAAAAGGAGAGGCCCTTGCATTTTACAAGATCGCTGGCTTCCCCAAAGTGATTGGGGCCGTCGATGGAACTCATGTTGCATTGAAGGCACCAATTGATGCACCTGTGACATACATCAACAGGAAGGAGTTTCATTCATTAAATATAATGATAAGAACATAAGAAAAAAAGAGCAGGAGTAGGCCATACGGCCCCTCTTACCTGCTCCGCCATTCAATAAGATCATGGTTGATCATCGACCTCAACTCCACTCTCCCGCCCGATCATCATATCCCTAGATTCCCCCAGAGTACACAAATCTATTTATCTCAGCCTTGAATATACTCAAAGACTCAGCACTCACAGCCCTCTGAGGCAGAGAATTGCAAAGATTCTCAACCCTCTGAGTGAAGAAATTCCTACTCATCTCAGTCTTAAATGGCCGACCCCTTATTCTGAGACTCTGCCCCCTAGTTCTAGACATTCCAGCTAGGGGAAACAACCTCTCGGCATCTACCCTATCAATCCCCTTCAGAATCTTGTATTTTTCAATGAGATCACCTCTCATTGTTCTAAACTCCAGAGATTATCGGCCCAATCTACACAATCTCTCATCATAGGACAGCCCTCTCATCCCAGAAATCAATCTAGTGAACCTTCGTTGCACCGCCTCCAAGGCAAGTATATCCTTCCTTAGATAATGAGGCCAAAACTGTGCACAGTACTCCAGGTGTGGTCTCAACAAGGCCCTGTACAATTGTCGCAAGACTTCCTTACTCTTATACTCCAACCCCCTTGCAATAAAGGCCAACATGCCATTTCCTTCCTTATTGCTTGCTGTACCTGCATGCTAGCTTTCTGTGTTTCTTGCACGAGGACTCCCAAATCACCAACATTTGAAAATTTCTCACCATTTAAAAAATATTCTGTTTTTCTATTCTTCCTACCAAAGTGAATAACCTTCCATTTCCTACATTATACTCCATCTGCCAAATTACTTCCCACTCACTTAGTCTTTTTATATCCTTTTGCAGACTCTCTGTGCTCTCCACAGAGCGTGTTGTCCCAACTAGCTTTGTATCATCAGCCAACTTGGATACATTACACTCGGTCCCTTCATCTAGGTCATTAATATAGATTGAAAATTGCTGAGGTACCAACACTGATTCTTGCAGCATCCCACTAGTTACAGCCCGCCAACCTAAAAAAGAACCGTTTATCCCTACTCTCTGTTTTCTGTTAGTTAACCGATCCTCTATCCATGCTATTGTATTCCCCCCAACCCAATGAGCTCTAATCTTGTTTAACAATCTTTTATGTGGCACCTTATCGAATGCCTTTTGGTAACCCAAATATATTACATCCACTGGTTCCCCTTTATCTACCCTGCTAGTAACATCCTCAAAAAACTCTAATAAATTTGTCAAACATGATTTCCCTTTCATAAAACCATGTTTACTCTGCTTAATCAGGTAATGATTTTCTAAGTGACTTGATACCACTTCCTTAACATTTGATTCCAGCATTTTCCCGACGACTGATGTCAGGCTAACTGAACTGTAGTTCCCTGTTGTTTTCTCTCCATCCTTTCTTGAACAGCGGTGTTACATTTGCGATCTTCCAATCTGCTGTGACCACTCCAGAATCTAGGGAATTTTGGAAGAACAAAATCAATTCATCCACTATCTCTTCAGCCACTTCTTTTAGAACCCTAGGATGTAGGCCGCCAGGTGCAGGGGATTGTCGGCCTTAGTCCCATTAGTTTATCTAGTACTTTTTTTCTACTTATATTAATTATGTTAAGTTCCTCACCCACATTAGACCCTTGGCTCGCCACTATTTTTCGTATGCTTTTTGTGTCTTCTACTGTGAAGACAGATACAAAATATTTGTTTAACGTTTCAGCCATTTCCTTATTCCCCATAATATTTTCTCCTGTCACAGCATCTAAGTGACCAACCTTTACTTTTGCTACTCTTTTTCTTTTTACATATTTGTGGAGACTCTTACAATCTGCTTTCATATTTCTCGCTAGTTTTCTCTCGTTTTATTTTTTTCCGTTTTTATCAATTTTTTGGTCAACCTTTGCTGGTTTCTGGAACTCTCCCAATCCTCAGGCTTACGATTATTCTTTGCAACGTTACAAGCATCTTCTTTCAATCTAATGCTATCCTTAACTTCTTTAGTTAGCCATGGTTGGATCCCTTTTCCCGTGGAGTTTTTGCTTCTCAATGGAATGTATTTTTCTTGGGAATTATGAAATATTTCTTCAAATTCTAGCCACGGCTTTCTACCGCCATATCTGTTAATCTATTTTTCCAATCTACCTTAGCCAACTCGCCCCTCATACCTATGGAATTGTCTGTTATAAGTTTAAGATTCTAGTTTCGCACTTAGGCAAGTCCCTCTCAATATTAATGTAACATTCTATCATATTATGATCACTCTGTCCCAGAGGATCCTTCATTGCTTATTAAATCTGTTTCATTACACAATACAAAATCAAAAATAGCCTGTTCCCTGGTTGGTTCGACGACATATTGTTCTAGGAAACTTTCCAGAATGCATTCCATGGACTCGTCTTCCAGACTACCTTTGCCAATTTGATTTGTACAGTCTATATGAAGATTGAAGTCCCCCAAGATCTTTGCATAACCTTTGTTGCAAGCTCCTATAATTTCTTGATTAATATTCTGTCCAACGGTATAGCTACTGTTAGGGGGGCGTATATGCTACCCATATCAGTGTTTTCTGCCTCTTGTTGTTCCTTATCTCCACCCATACTGATTCTAATTCCAGATCATCCGAACCGAAATCCTTTCTCGCTACTGTACTACTGTCATCCTTTATTATCAGGGCTACTCCCCCTCCTTTCCCATTCGGCCTGTCTTTTCGAAACTTCAAGTACTCTGGAACATTTAATTCCCAACCTTGGCAACCTTGCAACCATGCCTCTGTAATGGCTATTCGATCAAAGCCATGTATCTCTATTTGTGCCACGAATGTGTCTATCTTGTTACGAATGCTTCGTGCATTCAAATAAACAGCCTTTAATTTATTTTGTTTACCATTATTCCCTGCTTTGACCTTATTCTCTGCTCCATTGCTACCATTAAACTCTCTGTCCCTTCCTGTCACATTCTGCTTATTTTTATCCAAATCGCTACACTGCTCTATTGCCTTGAACGTTCTCTTCAGATTTCTAAATTTCCCCTCATAGACCCCGCCCCCTTCTTTTTTAGTTTGAAGCCCTATCTACAGCCCTAGTTATTCGATTCGCCAGGACGCTGGTCCCAGCTCGGTTTAAGTGGACCCCGTCCCGACGGAACAGCTCCCTATTTCCCCAATACTGGTGCCAATGCCCCATGAATTGAAACCCCTTTTTCCCACACCACACTTTCAGCCATGCATTTAACTCTCTGATCTGCTTGGCCCTATGCCAATTTGCACGTGGCTCAGGTAGTAATCCAGAGATTATTAACCTTGTTGTTCTGCTTATTAATTTAGACCCTAGCTCCTCAAACTCCCTCAGCATAAACTCATTCTTAGTTCTACATATTTTGTTGTTTCCTACATGGACCACGACAACTGGATCCTTCCCCTCCCACTCCAAGTTCTTCTCCAGCTGCGAGGAGATATCCTTAACCCTGGCACCGGGCAGGCAACACTGCTTTAGGGACACTGTTTGGCGGCTGCAGAAAACAGAATCTATCCCCCTGACTATACTGTCCCCTACTACTAACACATTCCTTCCTTCTCCCCCCACTTGGATTGCCCCCTTTACCACAGTGCCGTGGTCAGTTTGCCCATCCTCCCTGCAGTCCTTTTCCTCATCCATACACGTAGAAAGTACCTCGTACCCGTTGGACAAGGTCCAGGGCTGAGGCTCCTCCATCACTACATCCTGGGTCCCCATGCCTTCCTGACTCGCAGTCACACCCTCCTGTCCTGACGATTGACGAATTCTAAAGTACTACTTTACCTAATGGGTGTGACTGCCTCCTGCAACAAAGTGTCCAGGTAACTCTCCCCTTCCCGGATGCATCACAATGTCTGTAGCTCGTACTCCAGCTCAAGAATTCTGAACCGAAGTTCCTCGAGTTACAGACACTTACTGCAGATGTGGTTGCTCGGGGTGGCAATGCTCTACACAAACTCCCACATGCTGCAGTTACGACACACTACCTGCCCTGCCATCTCTAACCTTGTTTTATTTATTAATTAATTAAAGATTTTATTCAATCGATATTTAGGTTTATTGTTTGATTGTTTTATTTAATTTAAGTTATTAATGTAATAAGTACGAGCAGGTTACAGTTTCTCAGCTCTTAATTTAACCCCATTCACTAAATTAGAGAGCTACAAACAGCAACTGATGATCCTAAATGTGAATGTGGATCATCGGAGAATTGCTCATGACTCCTTCGTCCTCCGTCACTCTGAATTATATAGCCCCCACAGCACATTACCTCCAGGATCCACATGGATGTTGGGCGACAAGGGCTACCCGCTAAAACCGTGGCTGATGACACCATACCGCAGGGGGTACCAATAATGAGGCTACAACCGGGCACACGTGTCCACACAGCAAGTGGTGGAGAGGAAAACCGGTGTTCTGAAATCACACTTCCGGTGCCTGGACAGGACAGGCGGGACTTTGCAGTACTCTCCTCTGAAAGTGTCAAGGATTGTGGTGGCCTGTTGCGCTTTACACAACTTTGCCCTCAGGAAGGACTGACCATTAACCCTGCAGACGAGCTCCCAGTGGAAATGGAGGACATGGAGAATGCCAATGTTGATGCCCCTGTGGCCAGGCTTGATGGGGAGGAGACAAGTACTACGGAGAGCAGAGTTGCAAGAGAACAGTTAGTAGCCAACACGTTTACGAGGTGATGATTGTGTCGCCTCCTACCTACGCCTCCCCCAGCAAAGCACAGAAAAGAACACACACAGTATAAAGTGAAACAGTGAACTTTTATTGCAGTATCAATGATGTTTGCTGAACTTTTTTGATGTTCTTAGTCTTTAAATGCAAATAGTTAGCTAGCATTTTTCTACTTTCTAAAAAATTGTAATGATAAATTGATTGATAAAAATGTAAACAGTTTAACGTGCCTTTTTGTGTTACTTAGTTTAATAAAGGCTTTACATTCAAGATGTAAACTAGCTTTTTTCTACTTTTTGAACAGTTGTAATGTTAAATTGGTTTTAATAAAAAGAGTTAAAATACTTTAAAAAGACTACAGGTATACATATGAAACGAAATGGTTAAATACGCTATCAGCCACAAATATAAATTTCAAGAAATTAAACAACACGAATATTTACATAATAGGAAACATTAAAGAATTGAACGATATGCCCCCTTGAATCTGTGCCTGAGGGTTGAAGGAGATGGATTGTACAGAAGGAGGCACTCTACAGTCACCTGCTCTTCCCCCTTCCATGTGACCGGAGCCCTCACAGGCCAAGGGCATGACCTCAGTGTGCCATCTCTTGCCCTTCAGCAGTTGACTCCTGGCAGGGTTATTGCTGCTGCTGAAATGTAACATTTACTTCCACCATAATTGGCGGAGCTGCTGACTCCTGGGGTTGCACTGTGTCTGCGCTGGGAGCAGGCAAGTGGAGTTCTGAGGGAGTCAAATTAATAGCAGCCGAACCTGCTATCTTCAACTGGAATAATTGAACCAGAGACACGTTAACCTGATTAATCGCCTGATGAACATGGCCCATCACATCAGAAATAGTGTGTAAAGCCATGAAGATCTGAGTAAATATTGTCTGTGCAGTTTTGCCGAACTGATTGATGGTTTGTACACTTCTGTCCAACCTATTGCACATATTGCTTCAAGAACATTAATCCCCTGCCTGATAGAGGCAAGAGAGTCAAGTTTCTTCCCATGAAGAGTGAGCAGTTCTCGCCTCAACCCTACAATCTGTTGCACCTGATTTTCTAAATCTTTCTGCTGCGCGAAATGTCTAGCTGCTTCTAGCAACTGCTCTGCAGTATAAAGTCGGTGGCTGGCTGTGGGACGACAGTCGTCTCTGCCTCTCACAGAGCCAGAGGGGCCAGGAGATGGAGAGGGGGTGTGCAGCGTTTCATCATGGTCAAGGTTCCCACTTCGATCGGCCACCAACCCAGGTTCCAGACCGTCCCCTTCCACTAGCTGACACTCCACCGATTCCTCCTCCTCCGCCTCACATGCTTTTCGCATTTGATCTGTTACCACTTCCCCAATGCCCTCTGCAGCCGCAGACTCGCTGCACTCTTCATCACGTGTGTACGAAGACAGCTTTCCATATGTAGGAAGGAGACAGTAAACACTTACAATGGTGAAGCATATTGACCTGCCACATCACATAAGTTGATATTCCGCTCACACCTTACAGTTTTAAACATACAGCTGGAGCAAACTACCTTTCCTTACTCCAGTGTCTGATTGCGCAACAGACACTGAACTGCCACCAGTGACTCCAAGTTAGTGCGTGCCCCTTTTCTCATGATCCGACAACTCCCTCAGAGTGGCAGCACCACCATCTTTCATGGCACGCTCTCTGGCGTTATTTGCTATTTTACACTAAGTTGAAAACAGAAATGAAAATTTAATTAAGTATTTTCTGCAGAGACCACCCACTTGCTGTAGAAACAGGACCAGATGCTGCTTTGGAGACTGGGTATTTTTCACGAATTGAAATTTCACACCTCAAATCTGCGGAGTATAGATAAGATGTTTACAAGCACAATAGATGTCCCTGACTGGCTCCAAAACCTTTAAATTTTACGACTAGCTCAGATGCCTAGCTAATGACGTCACTTCACAACAGCTGTGCAAGTAAACATGTTTTAAAATAGTAAAGTAAAATTTTACCAAGTTTTACATTTGACATTTCTAATAAGTGTACAATCCCTGGCAGATCGCGTCAAATCATTACATTTTTGTGGCATTTTTCCGCTGTCCGTGGAATGGTGGTGTTAGCGCTAACAGCCTCGGCAACTTCTGTCCAAGCTGTCATTTGTCCTTTCTGAGGGGCTCTGGACTTCGTGGTCCCAATGATCCACAGATGCTTCACCTCAACCTCACTGTGGAAATTGCTGATGTCATCCTCAGTGAAATTCTGAGCTCTCTTCATCATCACAAATATGCCTTCTCCTTCCATTTCACTTTGCAGATTAAATAAAATTATTGAAAATTATTTTCAAGTTTTAAAAAATCTTTAAATTGCTTTAAATCTCTTTAAAAGTCTTTAAAATTATTTAAAATTCTTCAAATCCATGTAAAAGTCTTTAACATTTTCTAAAAGTTTACAAAAGTTGTTTAAACCTATAAAAAAAAAGAACTTACCATTAAGAATTACAGCTTCTTTTGATGCTGAAGCCTCTGCACAGTTTTTAAAAATAGGGGGCGAGACCTATGTAAATATGGAATTTTGACTGGTCTTGTGGGCGGGTCCTACTTGCGCATGGAGCCCGCGGCTCCGCGCACGCTGCGCTCCTGGGCGGCGTGACGTCACACGCTGTCGAGACAAAGTCCGTCTCTCCGTGTGGGGACAGTCTGCAGGTAGGCGCTGATTTATTTTGCTGGTCGGAGCGTTAGCCCGCGGGAAGCCTCCGATCGCAAATTCAGGGTCGGTATCAGTATAAGTGACTATAAAGCTGTCGGACTGTCGTAGAAACCAAACTGGTTTTCTGAGCTCCATTTAGGGAAGGAAACCTCCCGTCCTTACCCGCTCTGGGCGCCTATATGTGACTCGAGTACCACAATAACGTGATTGATTCTAAACTATCCCCTGAAGTGGACCTAAAAAGTCACTCGATTGTTTGAAACTTTCGACCAGCGTTTCAAGAAAAGGCCCACGACCATCACCTTTTCTCAGGCCAACGAGGGACGGGCAGTAAATGTCGACTTTAACAGCGACACCCACATCTCCAGAACGAATAATAAGCAAACATTGTAAAGATTAGATTGAATTCTCCCTTGGTGACTGTGATATGAATCTCAGCTTCGAACAGGGTGTGGAGGGGAATTACTGTCAGGATTAGAGCGAAAAATCACTGTTTGTGGACTTTGCTCAGGGTGTGTTTGTTAACAGGAAAAACATTCAACTGAGTAAATTAAGAAGGTGCTGCGGTACAAGGTAGGAACAAAGCAAATTATGAGAACATGTATATTATGGGTTTATATTGCGTATAATCTGCAAATCAGTACATTTATCCCTGTAATATAATTTTAGAAATGAAAAGCATAATGTGTTATGTGTTTGTCAGATTACTGCATTGTTCTGTTTAAAAAAAGACAAGGGGTGGTCTATTTGATGTGTTTAAGATGATTAAATGATGTGATACTTTGATACGGTAGATAGAGAGAAACTATCTTTCCTCTGGTGAGGAAGTCCAGAACAAGGGGTCATAAATTTAAATTGGAGCTAGGCCGTTCGAGAGTGATGTCAGGCAGCATCTCTTCAGACAAAGGGTGGTGGAAATCTGGAACTCTCTCCCCCAAAAAGCTGTTGAGGTTGGCGATCAGTTGAATGTTTCAAAACTGAGATTGATAGATTTTTGTTGAGTAAGAGCATTAGAGGTTACGGATCCCAGGTGGGTCGCTGGAGTTAAGATACAGATCAGCCGTGAATTAATTGAATGGAGGAACAGGCTCGAGGGGCTGAATGGCTCCTGTTCCTATATCCCTGCCCCTAAGTCCCTATGACCCGAAGTCACTGTGTCCCTCTTTCACTCTGTCCCTATGTCTCTATATCCCTAAGTTCCTATGTTCCTATGTCCCTATATCCCTCTTTCACTCTGACCCCTTCTCATTAATCCCTCTTTAACTCTGTCTCTATATCTCTATATCCCTATGTTCCTATGTCACTCTGTCCCTCTGTCCGTATGTCCCTCATGCACTCGGTCGCTATGTCTCTATATTCCTATGTCCCTTTGTCCCTTTGGCCCTCTGTGCTTCTGCTCCCCTGATTCTATGTCCCACCTCCCCTCTGTCCCCCTGTCCCTATGTCCTCTTCTCCTCTGTCCCAATGTCGTTATGTCTCTAAGTCCCGATGTTTCTTTGTCTAATTGTCCCTATGTCGCTATGTCTCAACGTCCTCCTGTCCCTCTGCCCCCTTTCCCCCTGTACCTCTGTTCCCTGTCCCCTTGTACCTCTGCCCCCAGTCCCCCTGTCTCTCTGTCCTCTGTCCCCCTGTTATTCTGCTCCCTGACCACCTGTACCTCTGCCCTCTGTTCCCCTGTACCTCAGCCCCCTGTCCCCATGTACCTCTTCTCCCAGCCCCCTGTCTGTCTGCCCTCTGTCCTCTGTCCCCTGTTCCTCTGTTCCCTGTCCCCCTGTAGCCCTGCCCTCTGGCCCCCTGTACCTTTGCCCCCGTACCCCTGTCTCACTGTCCCCGTCCCCATGTAACTCTACCCCCTGTCATCATGTACCTATGTTGCTATCCTCTATTTCCCTATGTCCTTCTTTTCGTCTGTTGCACAGAACCCCGGTGTCATTTCACTCTGTTGCCCAGCCCCCCTGTCCCCCTGTCCCCATCTCCCTTTGTGCCTCTGTTCCTCTGTCCCATGTCCCCTTGTCCCCTGTCTCTCTGCCCCCTGTCCCCATGTCCCTCTGTTTCTATGCTTCTATTTCCATATGTCCTTCTGTCCTTTTGTAGTCCTGTCCCCCTGTCCACTGTTCTTCTGCCCACTGTCCCCATGTACCTCTGTCCCTCTGACACCGTACCCCTGTCCCTCTGCCTCCTGTCCGCTGTCTCTCTGTTCCCGTCTTCATGTACCTCTGCCCCTGTCCGCATGTACCACTGTTGCTATACCTCTATTTCCCTATGTCCTTCTGTCCCTCTGTTGCCTTGCCCCCTCCCCACTGTGCCATGTCCCTATGGCCCTCTTTCCCACTGTCCCTATGTCCCCTGTCACAATGTCCCTCTGTCAAAATGCTACTTTTCAGGGTTGGCATGGCGACCGACATCTCCCCTCAACACTCGATGGTCAAATAAAAGGCTTGTTTTGAAAATAACCAAACAGGCAAGCATGGTACCAGGTCTGATCTCTGGTCCCTGCTGCTTCAGGCAAAGTGGTGATCGGGGAAATCTTGGAATGGAGGAGGGGAAATAAAGCGTCCCCTTATTTTTCCATGGCCGGTATCCTTGCAGTTGCCCCATGCGGGTTAACTGCCCCGTTTTAAAATCTTTGAGCAGGAAACACGCTCGAAAGTGATGGCTCCAACTCTCCATGAACCGGATCGCACTTGCGGAGAACATTGCTGCTAGGCTTCAGCTTGTGGACAACCAATACAGAACTCCATTTCTATAGTGCTATTCACGACCTCAGGACGTCCCAAAGTGCTTTACACACAATGAAATGCGTTATTTGTTGTAATGTAGGGAAACGCGGCAGCCACTTTCCACACTGCAAGCTCACAAATACACTAATGTGATATTTAGAATCTGTATTAGTGCTTTTAGTTGATGGCTAAATATTGGTCCTGGTCACCGGATATAACTGCCCTGCTCTTCTTCAAAATAGTACTGTGGAATCTTTTCTGTCCAAGTGAGAGGGCAGACAGGGCCACGGTTTAATGTCTCATCGGAACATGGCACCCGCAACAATTCAGCGAGCTGATCGGCCTCAGTGCACCTCGGTAGTGACTCTGAGTTTCAATTTGGATGTTTGTGCTCAACTTTCTGGGTTGGGACTTTGAACCCATGACTTTCTGACTCAGGGGCGAGAGCTCTATAATGAAAACAGAGGAGAGATAAACAGAGTTAATGTTTCCAGTAAATGACATTTCGTCACATAGTAAGCCAAGGGTGATAGTCACTAATCCAATTTAGATTTGGCTCGATGTGTTCGTCACTCTTTGTGTGATAATGAACTCCTGATGACATCTGCCAATTGCTTTAGGCCGAGAAACATTTAATCTCTGAATTTGCGGTGCTTTTGGAGGGTTTGATATCGCTGTTACCCACGCCCCTAGTGGTAGTCGCAGTTATGGCATTGGAATATGCTCACTCTCAGACCCTGAATCTAGAGGGGAATTCAACAGTCCAACTGGATAAAGTTAGGGCCTCACTACAATGTAATTGATGTTTGTGGGACTTGCTGTGCACACATTAGCTCCCATGATTCCCTACGTTACAACAGTGACTACACGTAAAGAAGTACGTCATTGGGTGTAACGTGCGTTGGGAGGTCCTGACGTCTTGAAAGTTGTGATATAATTACAAGTTCTTTCTTTCCTTCCAGCGAGTAATATTGGCGTTGTACTCGGTTGTCTGTTTCCCAACGGACGGATCAGGAGGAAATTGGCACACTTAAGTTGTCTGTAAGTGAGATAGTTGTGAAACAATAATTAAATAATAACCTCAATAATGAAAATTGAAAGAAGTGAGGTGAGATCTCAATAATTCTGCTCGATATAATTTCATAACATCGAATTGTGATATCTACAAACTAAACTCATTGTCGGTGTAATTTCATCCCAATAATGGTGCTGAATTAATCCACCACATAACATTTGTCGATATTTAACTATCCTAAGAAGGAAAGATTATGTTTATTAGATTCTCAGCAGGTGCACTATTGTGGCCGAGTGATTGAAAATGGAACCAGAACAATCCGCATCGACAGGTGGGAAAGGTGCAAAAGGTGCAATTCGAAAAGTGATCAACTATATAACTGGCAATGGTAAGGGAGGAAAAGTAAAACAGGCAGGCATCAGAGGATAGATAGTTATGGCTACATGAATGAGATGGATGTTAACTTGGCTAACAGGATGGAACAGAGCAAGAGAGGAGAAGGACTAGGCCTTCCAGCCCCTACAGCCTGTTACATAGGACCAGGAGGAGGCCATTCAGCTCTTTGAACCCCTTATATAGGAATAGGAGTAGGCCATTCAGCCCCTGGAATCGGTTACATAGGAATAGAAAGAGGTCAGTGAGCCACTTGACCCTGTAACCTAGGAACAGAAGGACGCCATTCTGCCCCTGGAACATGTTGCATAGGAACCAAAGGAGGCCAGTTATGCACTCGATCCTGTTACATGGTAACAGGAAGAAGCCAGTTAGTCTCTCGAGCCTATTACATAGGAACAGGAGCAGGCCATTTACCTCCTTGAGCCTATTGCACAGCAACAGGAATAGACCATTTAGCTCTTCGAGCCTGTTACATAGATAACGAAGTAGACCATTTAGCTCTTCGAGCCTGTTACATAGATAAAGAAGTAGGTCATTTAGCCCCTCAAGAATGTTAAATAGGAACAGGGGGAGGTCATTCAGCCCCTCGAGCCTGTTACATAGGAACAGGAGAAAAACATACAACTCTCAGAGCCTATTATGTAGGAGCAGGAGTAGACCATTCAGCCTCTCAACCCTGTTACATAGGAACAGGAAGATGCCATTCCGCCCCTCAAACTTGTTCCACCATTCAGTCAAGTCATGGCTGATCTGTATCATAATTCTATTTAGACATTGTATCAAGTGAGATTAAAAAAAAGTTGTTTATGGCCAATTTAAAAGTGGTGCCAATCGGTTGACATTAATAGTTATTTGTAATAATATTCCTACAAATGGGTCAGTCATATTTGTAAATTGCTATTTTCATTCACATTCGCTTATTTTTTATAGCTGAGGATAAAGATGGAATCAGGCAAACACTGGACAGTTACAGTGACACGGAGTTAAACATTATCACCCAGTTCTACCGTCAGAGATTAGAGGAGGCGATTTTGGAATTGGTGGAGAATATCGCCCTGGCACTTATGGCCGCAGATTCGTTGAGTGGCGAGGAATATGGGGTAGGTTGGGTTACACGAGTCATGTCTTAAAACCAATTTTGTGTTAAGGCTTAATCGAACAGAAAGCTCTTTTTGAGTCAAGGGTATAGTATCAAATAGTTCTTATGAAAGAGATTAAAATGGAAAGGTAATTCGAGCCTGGTCGAAATTGGACGCTCCCTGCAAGGAAGGAAATTTTCACTTTGGGAAATGCTGTAAATTGGGTGCTAGCCAATTGGTCACCCATTATACGCCATGCCCGATTTATTTCATTTAGGCGCACAACTGCTCCACTCCCCAAACACCTCCAACATGCCCAGCATTTACCAACCAAAACAGTTGGTTGGCAGGCAACTGCTGGACCCTTCCCCATGTGTCTAACTGGCGCCTGGAAATGCCCGGATTAATTCCAGAGTGATTGGCCCACTTATCTTTCCTCAGCATCTCTTGAAATCTTAGCAGAAGCTGCATTGGAGGTTGCATTCAGCTTCGATGGAATAATGTAGGGTGCTGAAAATGAGACATGTGTCATCGAGCTGTGGAGCAAATACCCGCAATAAAAGATCGATGAAACTCTGCTGCTAGTGTGTAACGCTACAACTGAATTTCCTCACTGTTTTTGATTGTCTGTCAATCCATGCCCTCAAACTTATCTCGGTACATTATAATACGTCGGCCTCCTGGCTAAAGAGTCATAAACGCGAATTTCCAGCAATTGTTCTGGTCAACCAACTTGCATAATTAAGCCCAGAATTTTAGTCGCAGCATTAATTAATGGCACGGATTTTGCAATCAGCGGCTAAGGAATGTTGCTTGTCAATCACCTCGCTGATAGCTGACGACAAAGATTTGACGGGCTTCAGAGTGGAGACATGCTCTAATCCAGAGTCTGATCCAGCATGGTGCCCTCTACGGGGGATCTGTGGCATCTGTGAAACAGCGAGTCTCTTCAATCGATCAAATTGGTGAATCCGCACTGAGGCACGCAGAGTGCAAACCAGGATGTATAAAGCAGGAAAAGTAAATTAGATTTAAATGTTTGCCAAAAGCAAAATAAAGACTGGGAAATACAGATGGGATTAAGGGAGAGAGATGAAATAACAGATGGGCAAAATATATATATTTTTTTAAATCTCAAACACTAATTGTGTTCTGAAGGAATGAAACACTACACTTTTAAAATTACTTTTTCAGGACCAGAGAGGTTGTTTAGCAGTAATTATTATTTATCACGCCGTTAAAAACTCACTTACTCTTGAATGCACCTGCCAGGGCTTTTCCAGCTGCTTTATGCAGAAGTAGTGCGCAAGTACAGCAAGTGATGCAGTTGCAGTCATTCTGTAGACGAGTACTGCAACAGCGCATCCTGTGAGGGAGCAGGGTATCTTTGACAGCAACTTCTGGATATCCGCGATAAAATGCGCATTGTGGACACCAGAATTTGCTGTCACATTTACCCCAAAAGTTGCGTCCGATTTACCCCAGAGTAACGGTGAGCGCTGATACCATCACCGTTATTATTACAGCAAAATCCGGGTCAATAATTGTTCTAAATTATCCTCACTGAGACCTGCACTGTATTTTCTGTTTCTTTGAATGCTAAACTTAACCCCATGATACCCTAAACTTGGAAATCCATTAAAAGGTGTTGCTGTTGCAGCACAGGGGCGCAACTGACACATTAACTGGTGTCAGGCGTGGCTCAGTGCATCGCACTTCCGTATCTGAGTCAGAAGGTCGTGGGTTCAAAGACCCAGTTCAGAGACTCGGGCCCTATAATCGAGGCTGACACTCCACCATGTCAGTGCCGAGGGAGCGCTGCAGCGTCAAAGGTGCCTTCTTTCAGATGAGATATTAACCTCTCCTGTCAGATGAAAGAGAAAGCTCTCATGACACTGTTTCCGAAGTTGAGCTGGGGAGTTCTTCCGAGTTTTCTGGGGAGTATATTTATACCTAAACCAACATCACTAAAACATCTGATTATCTGGTCGTTATCACATGTTTGTATGTAATACAGTTGCAGCACTTCCTGCAATACAACCGTGAGTACATTTCAAACGAACCTTACTGGCTGTAAAGCCCATTGCGATGTTCTGCGGTCATGAAGGACGTTTTTTATAGATTAAATTCTTTATTTTTCAATTCGGTGTTTTGCTTTCTTCCTTCATTTCCTTCCTTTATTCCTTTATTTCATTCATTTATTCTTCGCTCGTTTCTTTCTTTCTGTCCTTCCTTAATTCTTTCTTTCGTTCTTTCCTTAATTCTTTCTTAATGCAGCTCGTCAGTAAACTGTCAAAGCATCAACGCAGAAAGGAAGCAAATCGATACCTTCTAGATACGGTGACTGAAAAGAACGGACCGGCAGAAAGGACATTGTGGGAAACGTTGGTGAAAATGCAGGGGACGAGGCCAAAACTGAAACGCATTTTGAAAGAAATCCAGAAAAAAGGTATTGCACGACCTACTATTTGTACTAGCAAACTAATGTAAGTATTTTACAATATTTCCCAGAGTTAAGCTCAATACTAATGAGATGAATCAACTTTGCTAGGTTCTGGTCTACTTTATAATGCCCGCGGCAGTCAGCTGGAAGAGAAGCTATCAGAAGATCTAAAAGGTAAGTGAATGGCCAGTTTCTGAAATAGTCATAGAATGATACAACACAGAGGAAGGCCATTACAGCCCATCGTGGCTCTGCCTGAATCAGATAAATGGTTCATTCCACCTGTATGATGATCTCCAACAGTTACTGTAAGGTGCTATTAAACTTAATACACTAAGGGGGTGAACCCCGATTTGGGCGGGGGTGTAAAATGGGCTTGTATTTTATCTGACGCAAGTTCTATGCCCCGTGCCCGATATTCGGTTCTGTTGAAGTATATTCCATTGCAGATGAGATACCCGCCTGAGTTGTGGTCCTGCCCAATTATACTTTCACCCCACTGGCACTGCATATCTCCAGTTTCTGATGCCCGTGTGGCAGTATGGAGCTGTACCAGTGAGAAAGGCCTCAGCTTTACTCCGGCGTGTTCTCATTGTGCCAAAATAAAGTTGCATTTGTTTTTCCCTTTGTTGATATCTGAGATGTTGTCGTTGCTGGCCAGGCCGGAATTTATTGTGCATCCCTAGTTTCCTATATACAACTGAACCCCTTGGTAGGCCCACTTAAGAGGGACTTTAGGAGATGGACAGGTTGGAGTTGGACTGGAGTGACATATAGGCCCAGATGGGAAAAGACTGGAATCACATATATGTGCTGATTGGGTAGGGACGGGTGTCACATAAAGGACAAGACTGGGCAAGGACTGAAGTTATATATATGCACAGATTAGGTAAGGACTTGAGTCATATATAGCCCCTGACTGGGTAGGAACTGGAGTCAAATCGAGGCCCACGCTTGGGAAGGACGTGAGTCACATATAGGCATGGACTGCGTAAATACTGGAGTCACATATGGACCTAGACTGGGTAAAGACTAGGGACACGTATAGACGTAGACTGAGTAAAGTCTAGATCACATATAGACATAGACTTTGTAAAGACTAGGGTCACATACAGGCACAGAATGCATAACTACTGAAGTCAGATATGGGGCCTGGCCTGGTAAAGACTCGAGAAACAAATACACACAGAATGGATACGAACTCGAGTAGCGTAGAGGCCCAGATTGGGTTAAGACTGAAGTCACATATATGCCCAGATTGGGAAAAATTGCTGTCAGATACATACCCAAATTGGATAAAAGACGGGAGTCAGATATAGCCCAGACGGGGTAAGAACTGGATTCTCATCTAGACCCACACTTGTTAAGGATTTGAGTCACATAGAGTCCGAGACTGTGTAAGGACTGGAATCATATATGGAGCTATGTATAGGCCCAGACTGGCTAATGACTCGAGTCACCAATAGGCCTAGACTGGAAACGAATTGGAGACTCATATAGGCCCAGATTGGGTTACCACTGGAGTCAGATTTCGGTACAGGAAGTTTAAGGACTGCAATACCATATAGGTCACGACTGGGTAAGGACTGAAGTCACATACAGTCCCAGTCTGGGCCAGGACTGGAGTCAAATATAGTCCCAGACTGGGTAAGGACTGGAAACATATATAAGCCCAGACCTGGTAAGGACTGGAGTCACAAAATTGCCCAGACTGGGTAAGGGCTGGAGTCATATATAGGCCCAGAATGGGTAAGGACTGGAGTCACATATAGGGCCAGACTGGGTAAGGACTGGAGTCAAATAGAGGACAAGACTGGGTAAGGATTACAGTCACATATACGTCCGAACTGGGCAAGGACTGGAGCCATAGATAGGCGCAGACTGGGTAAGGACTGCAGTCAGATATAGGCCTAGACAGTATAAGGATGGCAGGTGTCACATATAGGCCAGACAGGTTAAAGACTGGAGTCACATATAGGCCCAGATTGAGCAAGGACTGGAGTCATAGTTGTCCCAACTGAGTAAGGACTGGAGTCACATATAGGCCCGGACTGGGGAAAGAATGGAGTCACATATATTCCCAGACTGGGTAAGAACTGGAGTCAAATATAGGCCCAGACTCGGTAAGGGCTGGAGTCACATATCGGCCCGGACTCGATAAGGACTGGAGTCATATATAGGCCCAGACTGGGTAAGGAGCTGAATCAGAGATAGGCCCAGACTGGGTAAGGACTGGAGTCACAGATAGGCCCAGACTGGGTACGGAATGGAGTCATATATAGGCCCAGACTGGTTAAGGACTGGATTCACATATAGACTCAGATTGGCTAAGGACTAGAGTCAGATATAATCCCAGACTGGGTAAGGACTGGAGTCAGATAGAGGCCCAGACTGGGTAAAGACTGGAGTCACATATAGGCGCAGTCTCGGTAAGTACTGGAGTCACATATAGGACAAGACTGGGCAAGGACTGGAAGCAGATACAATCCCAGACTGGGTAAAAACTGGAGTCACATATACAACCAGTCTCGGTAAGGACTGGTAGCACTTATAGGCCCAGTCTCGGTAATGACTGGAGTCACATGTAGTCCCAGATTGGGTAATGACTGGAGTCACATGTAGTCCCAGATTGGGTAAGGACTGGAGTCAGATATAGACACAGACTGGTTAAGGACGACAGGTGTCCTGTCCTAAAAGGACATTACTGAACCAGTTGGGTTTTTAGGACAATCTGACAGCTTCATGATCACTTTTTTATAGATGCCGGCTTTTCCTTTATGCTGGTTATCCTATGAATCTCTACAAATACTGTGTCTATCTATTAGAAGCTGCTCAATTGGACAAGGCAGCGATAAGATTAATCGAATTATGGGTTTCAGGGTCCGTAGGAACATAGGAATTGCTTGAGGAGAGTTGCATAAAAGAAGTTTCCTCTTGCAAGTAGACATTGGGGGAGAATATGAAACTAAACGAATGTAGAAATTTCTATTTGGTCATTAGGGCAGAAAGGCAGAAAGGTTCGGCACGGTGCTCCTTTGTCTCGTAGACACCAGCATTAAGCGTTGTTACCCTGAAATGGCTAACAGTCATTTCTTCTATCGGGGTTCATCTATCGTAAGTTCATCTTGGGCGATAGTGCAAAGTGGGCGAGATCGAATCAGCAGCTCGTTTAGTGCTCCACCAAAATATCCTTTCCATTGTGTATAGTTTTAACTTTTGGCGTTGATGTAAATTGGGAGATATCGAATCAGCTGCCAATTATACACCCTCCCTGATTTCCCTTTCCACTGAAGTTAATGGTCGGTAAAATTGATCTGGGTGGATAACGGGCGACAATTCGACGTTGTCCATTTTACCAGATCTCTCGTGATTAAATGTAAACCCCAATGGAAAAGAAAGTAGTTGTAGGGTGTAAATTTTTCTCGGCGGTAGCGCAAAATGGGCGGCATCGCATCTGACACCCATTATAGGCCATGGTGGAGAAGATGGTTCATGAATGGACCGCGGGGATCATCTATCCTCAGTTTCAATTTGTCTTTCATTTCAAATTCAGGAACCTCAACGCCATAAATGGGACCACTTCTCTGAAAGAAATAGTGCTGGATTCCTACCCTTATTTGGAAAAGATACTTGGAGATATATGGATGAGGCCGGGATATCTGCTCTTGGTGTTCGATGGGTTGGATGAGTTCCAACACACGATAGATTTCTCAGATCGTGGGGCAAATAAAGACTTTGGGAACAGCTGTACCGGACCCGAATGCAGAAGTGAAGTTTCCGAAATTGTCCGCAGTCTGGTACAGCAGCAGATGCTAAAAGGTTGTTCAGTGCTAGTCACAAGTCGGCCAACCGCTCTTGACGTATTGGAGCAGGCCAATATCAACCTCTGGGCCGAGATCCTTGCCTTCCTGGCCGCCGAAAGGAAGGATTATTTCAGAAGGTTCTTCAGGAAGGAGAAGCTCGCCACCCATGTCTTCAAGCACGTGGAGGAGAATGAAATCCTGTACACCATGTGCTACAGCCCTTCCTACTGCTGGATCATGTGCTCGACCTTGGGCCCGCTCTTCACTCAACCGGAGGGGAGAAGACCTCTCCCTAAAACCATCACCGAACTCTTTTCCAACTACATTTACAACCTCTTGAAAAACCACGGGCGTGATGTTGAGGACCAGCGAGCGGTGTTACTCCGAATCGGGGAGTTGGCCTACCAGGGAGTTTCCAACAGGGTCATTGTCTTCAATGAAGACCATTTATGTCAACATCAGCTGGAGCCCTCCAAGTTCATTTCCGGGTTTATGATGGAGATCCTGGAGAGAGATGACGCAGCAAAAAATTTTGTGTACACCTTCCTCCACCTTACCATTCAAGAGTTCTTGGAGGCCCTCGCTCAGTACTTGATTCAAAGGCGCCAGAACGGATTGGAGCTCCTTCAATGGGCTTTTAAGAAGGTCGACGGTCGCTTTGAGATATTTATGCGATTCCTGGTGGGTCGCTCATCGTCCACTTCAGCCCGGCAGCTGGAAGAAATCCTGGGCCCGTTGTCTCACCAAACCACCTGCCAGGTGATAGATTGGCTGAAGATCAACGTTCAGGCAGAGATCAAGAACATGGACACGAACACGGGTAAGAGGAAGCTCCTGAACATGTTCCACTACCTGTGTGAGTCTCAGAACTTCGCTTTGGCCCAGAAGGTCGTCGGATCGGTGGAGAGGCTGAACTTTGGTGACTCCAACCCGCGGATCGCGCTGCGATTGAGCCCGCTGGATTGTGCCGTGCTTTCCCACGTGGTGCAACTGTGCGCAACAGTGGAGGAGCTGATTTTGGAGAAATGCTACATCCAGGAGGAAGGGATCAAGCGACTGGCCCCCGCGATGCACAAATGCAAAGTTCTGAGGTATTTATTAATGGGGGTGAAATTGAACATGGTTAGTGACGCCAAAGAGGCGGTATCCGATTGGTCGCCTGTTATAGGCTCCACCTGATATTCCGTTCCCTTGACTTCAATACCTACCACTATTCTGTCTACACGCATTTCTTTTCGGGCCACGGTTGCCTTCTCCGCCTTGCCAGATTTCCCCTGCTCACTTCAACCTCAATAGGTGTGGCACTGAGCCCCACACACAGAGCAGGAAGGTCCCAAGTTCCATCCACGGCCTGTGCTGAGTTACCGGATCTGACCAGGTGTGGCACTGAGCTCCACACAGAGCAGGAAGGTCCCAAGTTCCATCCGCGGCCTGTGCTGAGTTTGCTAATCTGACCAGGTGTGGCACTGAGCCCCACACACAGAGCAGCAAGGTACCAAATTCAATCCACGGCCTGTGCTTAGTTACCTGATCTGACCAGGTGTGGCACTGAGCCCCACATACAGAGCAGGAAGGTCCCAAGTTCCATCCACGGCCTGTGCTTAGTTACCTGATCTCACCAGGTGTGGCACTGAGCCCCACACACGTACAAAACAGGACGGGACTAGGTTCCATTTACGGGCTATGTTGACTAGTTGCTCTCATCCAGTGTAGGGCCGAGCCCCACACACAGAGCAGGAAGGGCCCAGGCTCCAACCCCGGCCTCTGCTGTTAGTGGATCTCATCCAGTGCAGGGCCGACCACACACAGAGCAGCTCGGTGAGAGGTTCCATCCCCGGGCTGTGTTTTTGGTTTATTTAATCTGAGGCAGGTGGTATTCGAGCAAATTTACCACATGTTTTAAACTATAAACTAGTGGATATCCGGCGAAATATCAGCATTTCATAGTAAATTAATGTAATTATAAATCCTCCAATGTGACCCCAGTTTTAAAAATTCTGTCAACAATTACAAATGTCACACAGCAACCCCGATAGCAGTCACTTTCCTCAGGGATATTGCAAGCACTCCCACCAGGATGCTCTAAGCACCAACTCCAACGGGCGATACAACCTGTACCGCCAGTGTAGCGCTACCGCCAAGATCAGTTTCCTCCACCGCAGTGCGCGTCCAACAAACAAAAATTATGCATCATCAGGTCGGGTTTTTGACCCCGCCGCTAACATGGATATAGCACATGAAGGTTCTATATTTCAATTCCAGGGCGTCCACGGGATGAATCAGTGAAGCTGTCAGTCAATGCACCACAGCCATCACTGAAGGAAGGAGGCAAGGTGGGATAGCAATGAAGGATGATCATAAACAGCAGGGAGTCAACGCTGATTTCCAAGTGGCATATTGGTGTAGAAATTTGACTTGTGCGCACGTGCGAAATTGGGGCTCGCACTCGGGAAGAGTGGGAAATGGGCGATAGTTCTAGGGAGGAGTGGAGAATGGGAGATAGTGCTCGGGGGGAGTGGAGAATGGGGGATAGTGCTCGGGGTGGGGGGCGGTGGAGAATGGGGGATAGTGCTCGGGGGAGTGGAGAATGGGAGATAGTGTTGGGGGGAGTGGAGAATGAGAGATAGAGCTCGGGGGGAGTGGAGAATGGGGGATAATGCTCGGGGGGAGTGGAGAATGGGAGATAGTGCTCGGATTCATGGAGAATGAGGGATAGTGCACAGGTGTGGGGGTGCAGAATGGGAGATAGTGATCGGGCGGAATGGAGAATGTGGGATAGTGTTCGGGAAGTGTGGAGAATGGGAGATAGTGCTCGGGGGGAGTGGAAAATGTGGGATAGTGCTCGGGGGGTGTGGAGAATGGGGGATAGAGCTCGGGGGGTGTGGAGAATGGGAGATAGTGCTCGGGGGGGAGTGGAGAATGGGAGATAGTGCTCGAGGGGGGAGTGGAGAATGGGAGATAGTGCTCGGGGGAGTGCAGAATGGGGGATAGTGCTCGGGGGGAGTGGAGAATGGGAGATAGTGCTCGGGTGGGTGGAGAATGGGGGATAGTGCTCGGGGGGAGTGGAGAATGTGGGATAGTGCTCGGGGGAGTGGAGAATGGGAGATAGTGATCGGGGGGGAGTGGAGAATGGGGGATAATGCTCGTGGAGTGTGGAGACTGGGAGATAGTGCTCGGGGGAGTGGAGAATGTGGGATAGTGCTCGGGCGGGAGTGGAGAATGAGAGATAGTGCTCAGGGGGTGTGTTAAATGTGAGATAGAGCTCGGGGGGAGTGGAGAATGGGAGATAGTGCTGGGGGGAGTGGAGAATTTGGGATAGTGTTCAGGAAGTGTGGAGAAAGGGAGATAGTGCTCGGGGGGAGTGGAGAATGGGAGATAGTGCTCGGTGGGAGCGGAGAATGGGAGATAGTGCTCTGGGGGAGTGGAGAATGGGGATATTGCTCTGGGGGAGTGGAGAATGGGAGATAGTGCTCGGGGGGAGTGGAGAATGGGAGATCGTGCTCGGCGGGTGTGGAGAATGGGAAGTAGTGCTCGGGGGGAGAGGCGAATGGGAGATAATGCAGTGCGGGAGAATGGGAGATAGTGCTCGGGTTGAGTGGAAAATGGGGTATAGTGCTCGGGTGTAGGGGAGAATGGGAGATAGTGCTCGGGGGGAGTTGAGAATGGGGGATAGTGCTCGGGAGAGAATGGGAAATAGTGCTCGGGGGGAGTGGAGAATGGGAGATCGTGCTTGGGGGCAGAGGAAAATGGGGGATAATGCTCGGGGGGAGTGGAAAATGGGAGATTGTGCTCGGGGGGAATGGAGAATGTGGGATAGTGTGCGGGAAGTTTGGAGAATGGGAGATAGTGCTCAGGGGGAGTAGAGAATGGTGGATAGTGGTCGAGGGGGGAGTGGAGAATGGGAGATAGTGCTCTGGGGTAGTGGAGAATGGGAGATAGGGCTCGGAGGGAGTGGAGAATGGGAATAGTGCTCGGGGGAGACGATAATGGGGGATAGTGCTCGGGGGGATGGAAAATGGGAGATAGTGCTCGGGTGTAAGTGAAGAATGGGAGATATTGCTCGGGGAGAGTGGAGAATGGGAGATAGTGCTCGGGGGGAGTGGAGAATGGGAAATAGTGCTTGGGGGGTGCGGAGAATGGGAGATAGTGCTTGGGGGGTGCGGAGAATGGGGGATAGTGCTCGGGGGGAGTGGAAAATGGGAGATAGAGCTTGTATTCATGGAGATTGAGGGATACTGCTCAGGGGGATGGAGAATGGAGAAAGTCGTCGGGGGAAATGGAGAATGTGGTATATTGTTCGGGAAGTGTGGAGAATGGGAGATAGTGCTCGGGGGGAGTGGAAAATGGGGGATAGTGCTCGGGGGGTGTGGAGAATGGGAGATAGTGCTCAGGGCGAGTGGAGAATGGGAGATAGTGCTCAGGGCGAGTGGAGAATGGGAGATAGTGCTCGGGTGGGTGGAGAATGGGGGATAGTGCTCGGGGGGAGTGGAGAATGTGGGATAGTGCTCGGGGAGTGGAGAATGGGAGATAGTGATCGGGGGGGAGTGGAGAATGGGGGATAATGCTCGTGGAGTGTGGAGACTGGGAGATAGTGCTCGGGGGAGTGGAGAATGTGGGATAGTGCTCGGGCGGGAGTGGAGAATGAGAGATAGTGCTCAGGGGGTGTGTTAAATGTGAGATAGAGCTCGGGGGGAGTGGAGAATGGGAGATAGTGCTGGGGTGAGTGGAGAATTTGGGATAGTGTTCAGGAAGTGTGGAGAAAGGGAGATAGTGCTCGGGGGGAGTGGAGAATGGGAGATAGTGCTCGGTGGGAGCGGAGAATGGGAGATAGTGCTCTGGGGGAGTGGAGAATGAGAGATAGAGCTCGGTCGGGAGTGGAGAATGGGAGATCGTGCTCGGCGGGTGTGGAGAATGGGAAGTAGTGCTCGGGGGGAGAGGCGAATGGGAGATAATGCAGTGCGGGAGAATGGGAGATAGTGCTCGGGTTGAGTGGAAAATGGGGTATAGTGCTCGGGTGTAGGGGAGAATGGGAGATAGTGCTCGGGGGGAGTTGAGAATGGGGGATAGTGCTCGGGAGAGAATGGGAAATAGTGCTCGGGGGGAGTGGAGAATGGGAGATCGTGCTTGGGGGCAGTGGAAAATGGGGGATAATGCTCGGGGGGAGTGGAAAATGGGAGATTGTGCTCGGGGGAATGGAGAATGTGGGATAGTGTGCGGGAAGTTTGGAGAATGGGAGATAGTGCTCAGGGGGAGTAGAGAATGGTGGATAGTGGTCGAGGGGGGAGTGGAGAATGGGAGATAGTGCTCCGGGGTAGTGGAGAATGGGAGATAGGGCTCGGAGGGAGTGGAGAATGGGAATAGTGCTCGGGGGAGACGATAATGGGGGATAGTGCTCGGGGGGATGGGAAATGGGGGATAGTGCTCGGGTGTAAGTGAAGAATGGGAGATATTGCTCGGGGAGAGTGGAGAATGGGAGATAGTGCTCGGGGGGAGTGGAGAATGGGAAATAGTGCTTGGGGGGTGCGGAGAATGGGAGATAGTGCTTGGGGGGTGCGGAGAATGGGGGATAGTGCTCGGGGGGAGTGGAAAATGGGAGATAGCGCTTGTATTCATGGAGATTGAGGGATACTGCTCAGGGGGATGGAGAATGGAGAAAGTCCTCGGGGGAAATGGAGAATGTGGGATAGTGTTCGGGAAGTGTGGAGAATGGGAGATAGTGCTCGGGGGGAGTGGAAAATGGGGGATAGTGCTCGGGGGGTGTGGAGAATGGGAGATAGTGCTCGGGTGGAGCGTGAATGAGAGATAATGCTCGGGGGGACTGGAGAACGGGAGATAGTGCTCGGGGGGAGTGGTGAATGGGAGATAGTGCTCGGGGGAGTGTAGAATGCGGGATAGTGCTCTGGGGGAAAATGGGGGAGAATGCTCTGGAGTAGTGGAGAATGGGGGATAGTGCTCAGGGGGAGTGGAGAAAGGGAGATAGTGGTCGGGGGGAGTGGATAATGGGAATAGTGCTCCGGGGTGAGTGGAGAATGGGAGATAGTGCTCGGGGGGAGTGGAGAATGGGGGATAGTGCTCGGGGGGAGGTGAGCATGGGGGATAGTGCGCGGGGGAGAGTGGAGAATGGGAGATAGTGCTCGGGGGGAGTGGAAATGGGAGGTCGTGCTCGGGGGGAGTGGAGAATGGGGGATAGTGCTCGGGGGGTGTGGAGAATGGGAGATAGTGCTCGGGGGGAGTGGAAAATGGGAGACAGAGCTTGTACTCATGGAGATGGGAGATAGTGCTCGGGGGGAATGCAGAATGTGGGATAGTGTGCGGGAAGTTTGGAGAATGGGAGATAGTGCTCAGGTGGAGTGGAGAATGGTGGATATTGCTCGAGGGGAGTGGAGAATGGGGGATAGTGCTCAGGGGGAGTGGAGAATGGGAGATAGTGCTCGGGGGGAGTGGAGAATGGGAGATAATGCTCGGGGGGGGAGTGGAGAATGGGGCATAGTGCTCGGGGGGAGTGGAGAATGTGAGATAGTGCTCGGGGGGGAGTGGAGATTGGGGGATAGTGCTTGGGTGGAGTGGAGAATGGGGATAGTGCTCCGGGAGAGCGGAGAATGGGAGATAGTGCTCGGGGGGAATGGTGAATGGGAGATAGTTCTGAGGGGGTGCGGAGAATGGGAGATATTGCTCGGGGGGAATGGTGAATGGGAGATAGTTCTCGGGGGGTGCGGAGAATGGGAGATATTGCTCGGGGGGAATGGTGAATGGGAGATAGTTCTCGGCGGATGCGGAGAATGGGAGATATTGCTCGGGGGGACTGGAGAACGGGAGATAGTGCTCGGGCGAGTGTAGAATGCGGGGTAGTGCTCTGGGCGAAAATGGGGGACACTGCTCTGGGGTAGTGGAGAATGGGGGATAGTGCTCAGGGGGAGTGGAGAATGGGAGATAGTGCTCGGGGGGAGCGGGGAATGGGGATAGTGCTCGGGGGGAGTGGAGAATGGGAGATAGTGCTCGGGGGGAGTGGAGAATGGGAGACAGTGCTCGGGGTGTGTGCAGAATGGGGAATATTGCTCGGGGGGAGTGGAGAATGTGAGATAGTGCTCGGGGTGTGTGCAGAATGGGGAATATTGCTCGGGGGGAGTGGAGAATGGGAGATAGTGCTTGGGGGGAGTGAAAAACGGGGGATAGTGCTCGGGGGGAGTGGAGAATGGGGATAGTGCTCGGGTAAGTGGAGAAAGGGAATAGTGCTCGGGGGAGAGGATAATGGGAGATAGTGCTCGGGGGAAGTGAAGAATGGGGGATAGTGCTCGGGGGGAGTGGAGAATGGGAGATAGTGCTCGGGGGGAATGGAGAATGTGGGATAGTTTCGGGTGAGAGTGAAGAATGGGAGATAGTGCTCGGGGGAGTGTAGAATGGGAGACAGTGCTCGGGGGAATTGGAAAATGTGCGCTAGTGCTCGTGGGGAGTGGCGAATGGGAGATTGTGCTTGTGGGGATTGGAGAATGCGGGATAGGGCTCGGGGGAGTGGAGAATGGGGGATAGTGGTCGGGGGAGTGGAGAATGCGGGATAGTGCTCGGGGGAGTAGAGAATGGGAATAGTGCTTGGGGGGTGCGGAGAATGGGAGATAGTGCTTGGGGGGTGCGGAGAATGGGGGATAGTGCTCGGGGGGAGTGGAAAATGGGAGATAGCGCTTGTATTCATGGAGATTGAGGGATACTGCTCAGGGGGATGGAGAATGGAGAAAGTCCTCGGGGAAATGGAGAATGTGGGATAGTGTTCGGGAAGTGTGGAGAATGGGAGATAGTGCTCGGGGGGAGTGGAAAATGGGGGATAGTGCTCGGGGGGTGTGGAGAATGGGAGATAGTGCTCAGGGCGAGTGGAGAATGGGAGATTGTGCTCAGGGCGAGTGGAGAATGGGGGAGAGTGCTAGGGGGGAGCGGAGAATGGGAGATAGTGCTCGGGGGGACTGGAGAACGGGAGATAGTGCTCGGGGGGACTGGAGAACGGGAGATAGTGCTCGGGGGGAGTGGTGAATGGGAGATAGTGCTCGGGTGGAGCGTGAATGAGAGATAATGCTCGGGGGACTGGAGAAAGCGGAGATAGTGCTCGGGGGGAGTGGTGAATGGGAGATAGTGCTCGGGGGGAGTGTAGAATGCGGGATAGTGCTCTGGGGGAGAAATGGGGGAGAATGCTCTGGAGTAGTGGAGAATGGGGATAGTGCTCAGGGGGAGTGGAGAAAGGGAGATAGTGTCGGGGGAGTGGATAATGGGAATAGTGCTCCGGGGTGAGTGGAGAATGGGAGATAGTTGCTCGGGGGGAGTGGAGAATGGGTGATAGTGCTCGGGGGGAGGTGAGCATGGGGGATAGTGCGCGGGGGAGAGTGGAGAATGGGAGATAGTGCTCGGGGGGAGTGGAAATGGGAGGTCGTGCTCGGGGGGAGTGGAGAATGGGGGATAGTGCTCGGGGGGTGTGGAGAATGGGAGATAGTGCTCGGGGGGAGTGGAAAATGGGAGACAGAGCTTGTACTCATGGAGATGGGAGATAGTGCTCGGGGGGAATGCAGAATGTGGGATAGTGTGCGGGAAGTTTGGAGAATGGGAGATAGTGCTCAGGTGGAGTGGAGAATGGTGGATATTGCTCGAGGGGAGTGGAGAATGGGGATAGTGCTCAGGGGGAGTGGAGAATGGGAGATAGTGCTCGGGGGGGAGTGGAGAATGGGGCATAGTGCTCGGGGGGAGTGGAGAATGTGAGATAGTGCCCGGGGGGGAGTGGAGATTGGGGGATAGTGCTTGGGGGGAGTGGAGAATGGGGATAGTGCTCGGGGAGAGCGGAGAATGGGAGATAGTGCTCGGGGGGAATGGTGAATGGGAGATAGTTCTGAGGGGGTGCGGAGAATGGGAGATATTGCTCGGGGGAATGGTGAATGGGAGATAGTTCTCGGGGGGTGCGGAGAATGGGAGATATTGCTCGGGGGGAATGGTGAATGGGAGATAGTTCTCGGCGGGTGCGGAGAATGGGAGATATTGCTCGGGGGGACTGGAGAACGGGAGATAGTGCTCGGGCGAGTGTAGAATGCGGGGTAGTGCTCTGGGCGAAAATGGAGGACACTGCTCTGGGGTAGTGGAGAATGGGGGATAGTGCTCAGGGGGAGTGGAGAATGGGAGATAGTGCTCGGGGGGAGCGGGGAATGGGGATAGTGCTCGGGGGGAGTGGAGAATGGGAGATAGTGCTCGGGGGGAGTGGAGAATGGGAGACAGTGCTCGGGGTGTGTGCAGAATGGGGATATTGCTCGGGGGAGTGGAGAATGGGAGATAGTGCTCGGGGTGTGTGCAGAATGGGGAATATTGCTCGGGGGGAGTGGAGAATGGGAGATAGTGCTTGGGGGGAGTGAAAAACGGGGATAGTGCTCGGGGGGAGTGGAGAATGGGGATAGTGCTCGGGTAAGTGGAGAAAGGGAATAGTGCTCGGGGGAGAGGATAATGGGAGATAGTGCTCGGGGGAAGTGAAGAATGGGGGATAGTGCTCGGGGGGAGTGGAGAATGGGAGATAGTGCTCGGGGGGAATGGAGAATGTGGGATAGTTTCGGGTGAGAGTGAAGAATGGGAGATAGTGCTCGGGGGAATTGGAAATGTGCGCTAGTGCTCGTGGGGAGTGGCGAATGGGAGATTGTGCTTGTGGGGATTGGAGAATGCGGGATAGGGCTCGGGGGAGTGGAGAATGGGGGATAGTGGTCGGGGGTGTGGAGAATGCGGGATAGTGCTCGGGGGACTGGAGAATGGGAGATAGTGCTCGGGAGGAGTGGAGAATGGGAGATAGTGGTCGGGAGGAGTGGACAATGCGGGATAGTGCTCGGGCGGAGTGGAGAATGGGAGATATTGATGGGGGGAATGGAGAATGTGAGATCGTGCTCGGGGGGAGTGAAGAATGGGGGATAGAGCTCGGGGGGAGTGTAAAATGGGGGTTAGTGCTCGGGGGGAGCGGAGAATGGGAGAGAGTGCTCGGGGGGAGTGGAGAATGGGGGATAGTGCTCGGGGGGAGAATGGGGGATAGTGCTCGGGGGGAGAATGGGGTATAGTGCTCGGGGGGTGTGGAAAATGGGCGATAGTGCTCGGGGGGAGTGCAGAATGGGAGATAGTTCTCGGGTGGAGAGGAGAATGGGGTATAGTGCTCGGGGGGAGTGGCGAATGGGGGATAGGGCTCGGGGGGATGGAGATTCGGAGATATTGCTCGGAGGAGTGGAGACTGGGGGATAGTGCTCGGGGGGAGTGGAGAATGGGAGATAGTGCTCGGGGTGAGTATGGGAGATAGTGCTCGGGGGAGAATGGGGTATAGTGCTCGGAGGGAGTGGAAAATGGGAGATTATGCTCGGGTGGGTGTAGAATGGGAGATAGTGCTCGGGGGAGAATGCGGGATAGTGCTCGGGGGGAGTGGAGAATGGGAGATTTTGCTCGGGGGAGTAGTGAATGGGAGATAGTATTCGGGGGGAGTGGAGAATGGGAGATTGTGCTCGCGGTGTGTGGAGAATGGGCAATATTGCTCGGGGTGAGTGGAGGATGGGAGATACTGCTCGGGGGCAGTGGAAAATGGGGGATAGTGCTCGGTGGGAGTGGAGAATATGGAATAGTGCTAGGGGTGAGTGGAGAATGGGAGATACTGCTCGGGGGGAGTGGAGAATGGGAGATTTTGCTCGGGGGGAGTAGTGAATGGGAGATAGTATTCGGGGGGAGTGGAGAATGGGAGATTGTGCTCGCGGTCTGTGGAGAATGGGGAATATTGCTCGGGGTGAGTGGAGGATGGGAGATACTGCTCGGGGACAGTGGAAAATGGGGGATAGTGCTCGGTGGGAGTGGAGAATATGGGATAGTGCTCGGGGTGAGTGGAGAATGGGAGATAGTGCTCGGGGGGAGTGGAGAATGGGGGATAGTGCTCGGATTAATGTAGAATTGGGTATATTGCTCGCATTAATGAAAAATTAGTGATCGTGCTCGGGAAAATAGAGAATGGGGGATAGTGCTCGTGTTAATGGAGAATGGGGATAGTGCTCGGGGGAAATGGAGAATGGGGAAAAAAGTGCTCGGGGGAAGTGGAGAATGGGAGATAGTGCTCGGGGGGAGTGGAGAATGGGAGATAGTGCTCTGGGGGAGTGGAGAATGGGAGATACTGCTCGGGGGGAGTTGAGAATGTGGGATAATGCTCGGGTTAATGTAGAATGAGTGATATTGCTCGGGTTATTGGAGAATGGCGGATAGTGCTCGGGTTAATGGAGAATGGGGTTTAGTGCTCCGGTTAAAGGAGATTGGGTGAGTGTGCTCGGGTTAATGGAGAATGTGTTGCCAAGGCGCCATAGCCCACTTTGCACTCCCTCCCATGTTGACATTTTAACCCACAATGCCTTGCAATGGATTACACCGCCATTGTGTCATTTCAGAATTATTCAGGTAGACTGGAATTTATTTCATGATTGAATAGGTACCTTTCCTTACATAGCTTGTATTTCAGCCCGTGTCTGGCTGGGATTTTAACCCGCCCAGCTGGACGTCAATAGAATATATTCGGCCAGAGGTTTTACTCCTCGCCGGGTTTTACACACCGTTGACTTCAAATGAGAGTAATATTGGCGAAGTGTTCTAAGCAGCGATGGGCACAATCCCATCAGCTTCCTGTCAAGCAATTAAATGACTCCCAAGTTGAAGTTAACACGAAAGTACTGTGTCATAGAATCATAGAGTGATACAGCACAGAGGAAGGCCACTCTGCCCATCGTGTCTGTGCCGGTTCTTTGAAAGAAATGTCCAATTCATCCGACTTCCTTCCTCTTTCACCACAGCCTGCAAATTATTGCCCTTAAGGCATTTATCCCATCCCCTTTTGAAAGTTGCCATTGAATCTGCATCCACTATCCTTTCAGGCAGTGAAGTCTGGATCATAACAACCCGCTCTGTAAAAAAAAAATCTCCTCATCTGTGTCCTTTGTTTTTCGAGCCTTATGCCAGTGGAAACAATTTCTCCTTATTTACTCTATCAAAATATTTCATGATTTTGAACAACTCTATTAAATCTCCGCATCCTTCTCTGCTTCTAATGAGAAACTTCCGAGAACGTTTCTTGTGACATGGAACTGATCTTTATGAAAAGAGCGACTTTTTCCTTCCCTTATTTCTGACACTGTTTCTCTTGTCTTTCAGACTGCATCACAATAATATTGGCGACGCAGGAGTCAAACTGCTGTGTGCAGCACTGAAGCACCCGGACTGTAAAACGCAGAGACTGGAGTAAGTGACACTCCCGATTTTAAACTAACACGCCGCCCGGTGGGTGCGAGTCGAACACTTGTTTCACACCCCTCCCAATATTACCATTGACCAATTAATGCCTGGCGGGTTAGGTTATAATAATTGGCTGTTCTTTTCATATGATGCAGTACTGTGCATAATTATGGAAATTATGTTAGAGCTGTACAGAACTCTGCTTAGACCCCATCTGGCGAACTGCTTTCTGTTCTGGGCATCACACCACAGAAAGGATATATTAGCCCTGGAAGGGTTGCAGCTCAGATTCATCAGAATGAAACCGGGTCTTAAATGGTTTTATTATGCGGACAGGTGACTCATACTAGGCTACTATTCCCTTGAGTATAGAAGATTAATTGGTGATCTACATCAGGTGTTTTAGTTGTTTTTAGGATTTGATAGCGTCGATCTGAGAAACTATTTATTTTGGTGGGCGGAGTCCAGAACCAGGGCGGATAAATATAATTTAAAACTAGGCCGTTCAAGGGTCATTTCAGGAACTACTTCTTCATACAAAGTTTGGTGGAAATCTCGAACTCTCGCCCCCAAAATGCTGTTGAGGCTGGCGGGGGATGGGGGGGTCAATTGAAAATTTCAAAACGGAGATTGATAGATGTTTGATAGATAATGGTATTAAGGCTTTAGGGACCCAAGGCGGGTAGATGGAGTTAAGATACAGATCAGCCATGAGCTAATTGAATGGAAGAACAAGCTTGAGGGGCTGAATGGCCTTCTCCCGTTCCTGTGGCCCCATTTTACTTCCTATATTCCTAATGTATTCTTATTGCCTTTTCGAGCTGAAGTAAATCCGGATTTTAATTATTAATCTTTAGATTGCAGGATAACAATCTGACAGCTGCTGGCATTGAAGATCTCAGGACAGCATTCAGTATGAACCAATCCGTGACGATGCTGTACCTGGACGGAAATCAGTTTACGGACCAATGTGTTCCCGATCTGCGAAACCTCATACTGAGCTGTAAAACCGTGGAGCTGATCCAGTGAGTGCTTGTGATTATCTTGAATTATTAAATCTGTGGATAATGCTTTCTGTTATAAAATAATATGGGTGAGAAATTATCCTGAGGCAGTGGCCCCAATTGAATGATATATCACACGTGCTGCCCGTTGTAACCTTCTCGCGATATTCCGTTCCACTGGCATCAGAGGTAAATTTCAATCTAAATAGCCGGGCGGGAACATCCGTTTTGCACGCCGCCCGATATTGCTCTCCGCTTCCTTCAGTCGAGAGTAAAATCAGATGGATGTAAACATATGTGTCCCAGCCAATCTTGTCAGATTCCCGACAGATGCGTTAGGGTACGATTGCTCCCGGTACTGAAGCTACAGCGCCACTTACAACAGGAGGCCAGTGTCTGTTGCACACAGCCCGAATAATTTCTACCCCATAGAATTTTACAACATAGAGGGGATCATTCGGCCCATCAGGCCTTTTCTGGCTCTTTGAAAGAGCTATCAAATTAGTCCCAAACCGCTGCTCTTAAAGTACAGCCCTGCAAAATCATTAATTTTCAAGTATTTATCCGATTTCCCTTTCGAAAGTATAAAACTATATTTTGCTTATATGATTGAAATATTACGAGTGCTTTTGTCATTTTGTCCTAATCTGTTAGTTGTCTGTTTCCCTCTGTTTCAGAGTCTGGAGGAACCAGTTCAGTTCAGATGGACAGAAACAGTTCAGGTCGCTGAGAGAATCCAGGGCTGGACTGCGAGTCTTTGTGTGATCACGGGGCCGAGGAAGCGATTGTTAATTGGTCTGTTAACAAAGCCTGAAATGTGTTTTACTGAGATTCATGAGCAACAAAATGAGATACATGGGAGATTAAAATTAATCTAAAACAGCACCTGCTTGAACTCAAAAAATAAAACTGGAAATACAGGAAGTAGAAATGGGACTATCTTTATTTTTAAAGATAAAAATAGCTTTATTAATTATCAACGTCCGTCAGGAAACTGAGGGAATCGGGAGCAACGCTGGTTTTACACCCCGCCCGATTTTACTCTCCTTTGAAGTGCTCGGAAGCAAAATCGGGCCGGATGTGAAACACGCGTTGCTCCCGATCACGTGGTCTCCCGCCTTGCTATTTACGTTAACATAAGAGACACATGAGCGCAAGTTTAGGACGTAGATGTTTCGTCAGAATTCTATTTCAAACATGAAGAAACTCTTTTATCAGATTAATTTCATGGGTTTAACTTCTTGACTGATTTTAAAGCCGTTTCACCTGCTAATAACCTGCCAGCTCTGTATGTGCAAGTGTTTCACCTCCACCAAGAAAGCTAAGTTTGCAGAGAGACATGAGAGATATGGAAAGAGAGGGGATCGCTCAGAGAGAGAGAGAGTGGGATGAAAAGAAAGAGATGCAGAAATAGAGCAGATGCAGAAAGAGAGAGATATAGAAAGAGAAAGAGATAGATATAGAGAGAAATACAGAAAGAGACATTGAGAAAAGAGACCTCGCGGCACGGAGAGAGACGCAGCGATTGGAGATGTAGAATATGAAGCCAAACAGAAATGTCACCGTGTAATCCTCGCCAAAGTACAGAGCGTCCTATCTTATTGACTGTTGCCGCTCATAACCGCAGACCTTTTGTAACCCAAACTTAGTGCCACTAATGGATAATGTGGAGAGGTACAGAGAGGCAAAGATGAGAAACAGGCCAGGGTCGGAGAAACTGCATAGTGAATAATCAGAGCCAATAACCAGCGACAGTCCTATTCTGCTTTTATTCCTCGGCATCTTCCGTTCCTTCCAATGGAAAATCAGAACAAAATACGAGAGAAGTGGTTTGCTGACGCTGTCTTTTTTCCGGGGATTCTGGCACAATTACGGTGGGACATTCGCCAAACATTTAGGAAATTCCAAGTGAGAGCAACTGAGCGACTGAGCGGGAGTAGTTGTGCAGCGTTGCTCACATTTTTTGCCGAGAAATGAGCGTTGGGTGATGACTTCCGGGCGGCAATGTATCCGCGCCAGATCACCTCTGGAAGCGTCTTCTAAGTGTCCACGACATCCCGTCGCGACGCTGCCAAATTCGTAATCAATTGAGTGGAGCATGTGCAGTACATTATCGCCTCAGTTATTTCCGGTATTAATGGCTGACGACTGATCCCTAAAGTGACCTCGGGAGGCCGCTCAGCGAAGGTAAGTAAAATAGCGTTTGACTTCCCTTAATGTGGGGTCAGGTGGAGCAGGACTGGGACCTTGATTCGCACTTACTGTTAACTCCTTTCCTTCCCTTTGGGTTTACTCGCTGGCCCTGTCTGACGAAATTTACGATGGCCCTAGCGACGAGCTGCATCAGTCGATTGGCGTTTGGACCTCGCAGATTTTAGGCAGAGAAAGCACGAAGCCCAATTTTCAGTAAGCTTTGGGCCCACGGCTTTGAGCTCATGCTCCACTTGTGCAACACATTGGCGATGGTTTCCGGCACTAGATCATTTTATCCCGCAGAGCTGACAATGGGAAGGAAAATCGGGCGGTACTAATGAAAGGCAGCTGATCCGCATCATCAATAACAACAACTTCCATTTATATAGCGCCTTTAATGTAACGATTATCAAACACAATTAGAAAACCGTGAAACATCAGGAGTTATTACGACAGGTAAACAAAAGCTTGGGCAAAGATGTAGGTTTTAAGCAGCATCTTAAGGGTGGAGACAGAGGAAGAGAATTGCACAGATTTAGGGAGAATTTGCCGTGGTTTAGGGCCGAGGAATCTGAAGGCACGGCCGACAACGTTGGAGCGATAAAACCAGGGCTGCGCAAGAGGCCAGAATTGGAGGAACCCCGATATTTCTGAGGTTTGTAGGGCTGGAGAAGGTTACAGAGATAGGGAGGGGCGAGGCCTTGGAGGGATTTGAAAAGAAGGCTGAGAATTTTCAAAATGCGGAATTGCCGGACCAGGAGTCAGTGTTGGTCAGAACGCCCAGGGCGTGATGTGTGAACGGAACGTGGTGCGAGTTATGATGACCCGTCAGAATGATGGATGAGCAGAAGTTTGCCGAGGGTGCAGGTGGGAAGGCCGGCCAGGAGAGCATTGGAATAGTCCAGACTTGAGGCAATAAAAGCAGGATGAGTGATTGAACACCTGTTTTAGGCCCCTACCTTTAGCTGAAAAACTATTACACAAAAACAGAAATAGGTCTGTGCGACTGAATGATAAGCTGTGAGTCTAGAAATTACTGCTTGCGATATTAGCAGACTAAATCTAAGTTGTAATATCTACAATAGAATCCCTCCGTAACATTTTAATGGTGGTTTGGAGCTTCATATCATGAATGGCTGGCGAAGTTACTTGAAATGAGTGAAATAACCATTCCGATACCAACACTTTACAGCAAAACATCGGAGAGAAAGACCGGGCTAATCTTAACCTTCTTTCAATGGGAGAGTGAAATCAGGCGGAGTTTAACATCAGCGGGAGACCAGAACCCGCCCGTTTACGGCCCGACCGGTTTGGTTAAATTACCCCTCACTGGTGTTTTAATAAATACTTTCATAAAGAATGTCGGTGCCATGTTACTCCTTGGGAATAACTTTGTTGACTCGCTGGAAGATTCCTACCAAATTACCCAGCACCGCTCCATTTCCACAACGTGCCTGAAGAGACCAATCATTTCCTTGTAGATTCATGTGGCTCTGTGAGCTGGAGGTCACTGCATGTGATCTTAGAGGAAGAGTGCAACCTGTAACATTCCCCTTCTTTAGCGGAGGTGTTGACCAATTTAAAATGGAAATACATTTTCCAATCAGGTGTCTGCTGAGTGCAAGGCCTCTCCCCAGGCTTTCAGACTAGAACCGGAAATCCGCTCCGTTTTCTCATAGTCCGGTAAAAACACGTGATATTGGATACAGGGATATGGGCACAACACGTGCACCAGCAAACATCTGCATTTCCTATTCCATCGCTCAGTCCGTTTAGGCAAACAGAGTAGGAATGCCCCAGATTCTAGACTGGCTTAGAATTCGTTGGGAGGGGGAACAGGAAAATGATTACCGCTCTTGGAGACAATTTTAAATTAACCTGGCAATCCGGAAACTGATGGAATCGGATGAACGTGTGTGTTGCACACCACATTATTTCACTCTCATTGAATTCAACGGAGAGTAATATAGAGGGATGGGAAGGATGTAAAACTGTCAGTTTCCCGCCCGGCCTGTTAAGTTAAAATTTCAAAAGTGCGAGGGATGTGTGTGGGGGGACAGCCCAGCTTGTATGAGTGAGCAATCGCCGGACACGCTGAGAAATGTCGAGTTGACTCCCACCCGATTGCCCGACTGATCGCCGCCACCAACAATTAATGAAGCTCATCAGCGGTGAAAGGTGAGGCGGGGGCGGGGGCGGGGGCGGGGGGAATTGGCAGGAGGTGTAGGAAGAAAATAAGATCGTCTTAAGTCAAGATTAATATAACGCCGCTGGTAGTTCATTTCAATCTTTTAAACAGCACGTGCATTACTTCATCAAAGATCAACAACGTTGTACAAAGATTCAGATCTGGTAACTGTTGTATTCCAGGGTGATTTTTCCCAATATGAACCGTTTTGACTTGTCTTAAATTTATCTTTATTCTGTTTATTTTTGAGTTGATTTGTCAGGTAATGCTTTTAGTTTCACACTTGTTGTTCGATGGAAGAATAACGTCATTCATGAACTGGATTTAGACGCCACTGCACCAAATTGTCCTCTTGCTGAATCATAGAATCACAGAATGATAGGGCACAGAAAGAGGCCATTCGGGCCATCGTGTCTGTGCTGATTCTCTGAAAGAGCGATCCAATTACACCCACTCCCCTGTTCTTTCCCTATAGCCCGGCATATTTTTCCATTTTATGTTTCTTTCCACTTAACTTTTGAAAGTAACAATTAAATCTGCTTCCACCGCTATTTCAGGCAGTGTGTTCCAGATCACAACAACTCGCTGTGTAAATAGATTCCTCCTCATCTCCCCTCTTGCACTTTTACCAATTACATTAAATCTGTATCCTCTGTTTACCAACTCCTCTGTCAGTGGAAATAGCTTCTCCTAATTTATTCTATCAAAACGACTCATAATTTTGAACACCTCTAATGAATTACCCTTCCCTGGTCTGAGGAGAATAATCCCAGCTTCTATAGGCTCTCCACATAACTGAAACCCCTAATCCCTGCTAACATTCATTAAATCTCCTCTGCACCATCTCCAATGTCTTGATATCCTTCCTAAAGTGTGGTATCTAGAATTGGAAACAATGCTCCAGTGGAGGCCAAGTCAACGATTTACAATGATGGAGCACAAGTTCCGTGCTTTTGTACGCAAAGCCTCAATTTACGAAGCAAATTACCCCGTATGCTGTTAACAGCTATATCAGCTTGTCCTGCCACCATCAAGGTTGTGACCACCTGAACCCCCAGGTTCCTGCATCCCCTTTAAAATTCTACTATTTCGTTTATAAAGATTCTCCTCATTCTTCCTTCAAAAATGCATCACTTAACACCTCTCTACGTTAAATTTCAACTGCAGTATATCCCATTGTACGATATCCATTGAAAACCATTCTATAACGGTGATGGCATCAGACTGTTGTAGGTTGGACCTTGGAGATTGTTGTTTGAGACGTGTTGTCCTGACCAGTAGGCTCATGGGAAGGCTGAGAAAGAAAACGGAATTGTTGGAAAACAGTAAATAAATAAACAAAGACATATATATGCAAACAAACAAACTGAGCTAAACGCTGATGATTTGCTCCACGTAATGTGTGAAATTCCTCGATAAATGAGATCCAGCTACACGTTAAAATGGGCTAGAATTTACTGTCAAAATAATTGTGAGGCTAAAAGCACTCACTGTTATTTATTCACAAACCGGACAGCTACTTTCAGCCAGCACAGTTGCGCATTCAACGCAAAAACCTGGAGTTACTGTCCGAGATCCACCGCTATTCGCCAAGCCGATCGAAAAAGGCATCTCGCTGTCCGGCTCCGCATTCAAATGTACTGCGCTGCGTGAATTTTCTATACTATAACGGTAGAGAGGGATTAAAGCGATGGATTGTCCATATCAGTCAAAGTAGCATTTTTAAAAGCGTGATCATTTTTAATTACTGACAAACAACCTCTCCGGCACTAATAATTAACTGTTACGAATGTGGAGCCTCATTCCTTCAGAATGTACATGTTCACGGAGATTATTTTAAACATTAAAAATTTAAACAAATAGCTTATCTTTCTTCTGTCTCTTTTTTCGCTCTCTGAATCAAATCTTTCTTTTGCTTTCTCT
The DNA here is from genome assembly GCA_030390025.1 of Squalus acanthias. NCBI lineage: Eukaryota > Metazoa > Chordata > Chondrichthyes > Squaliformes > Squalidae > Squalus > Squalus acanthias. Next base: position 1,539,693 of record JASTWF010000065.1, on the reverse strand, counting down.
ATTTCGCATTCAATACCTGATTTAACGTTGAATACATTATGCTAACTTACACTTCCAGTTTCAGAATCTGCGCTGTTCACTACTTCAATCCTTCAAAATGATTGGTGAAGGGAATAAACAGTTGCTTGTTCTGTTCACACAGGTACCAGATGCCCTGTAGAGGGCGCCGCAACATTTGGATCTCTTACTTACTGCAGCTTCAAGTACAAAAGGACAAAGAAATTAAATGGACATCCACATCCTCAATGATTGCGCAGCCCAGTAAACGAGTGCAAAAGACAAGGCTGAAGCGTTTGCAACCATCTTCAGCCCGAAGTGCCGAGTGGAAGAAACATGTCAGTCTTCTCCTTAGTTCCCTACCATCAGAGAAGCCAGTCTTTAGCCAATTCAATTAATTCCACGTGAAATCAAGAAACGCTTGAGCGCACTGGATACAGCATGCGCCCCGACAACATCCTGGCTGTCGTGCTGAAGAGTTGTGCTAAAGGCCTAGCCGCGCCTCGAAACAAGCTATTCCATCCGACAATGTGTAAAACTTCCCAGGTATGTCCTGCCCACAAAAAAGTAGGACAAATCCAATTCAACCAATTATAACCCCATCATTTTGCTCACAATCATCAGCAAAGTGATGGAAAGTGTCTTCGATAGTGCTATCAAATGGCATTTGCTCGCCAATAACCTGCTCACCGAAGCTCAGTTTGCGTTCTGCCAGGACCACTCAGTTCCAGACCTCATTACAGCCTTGTTCCAAACATGGACAAAATAACTGAATTCCAGAGGTGAGTTGAAAGTGACTTCTCATGACATCAAGGCAGCATTTGACCGAGTTTGGCATGAACGAGCATTCGTAAAATTAAAATCAAAGGAAGTCAGGGTGGGGGTGGAAATCTCCATTGTTTGGAGTCATACCGCGCACAATGGAAGATGGTTGTGGTTGCTGCAGGTCAAACATCTCAGCCCCAGGACATTGATACAGGAGTTCCTCAGGGCAGTATCCTAGGCCCAACCATCTCCAGCTGGTTCATCAATGAACTTACCACCATCATAAGGTCAGAAGTCGGGATGTTCGCTGGTGATTGCACGATGTTCAGTTCCATTCGCAACTCCTCAGATAAATAAGCTGTCCATACAAGCATGCAGCAAGACCTGGACAGCATTCAGGCTTGGTCTGATAAGTAGCAAGTAACTTCCGTGCCACACAAGTGAAAGACAATGACTATCTCCAACAAGTGAGAGTCTAACCACCGCACCTTGACATTCAACGGCATAATAATAGTCGAATCCCCCACCATCAACATACTGGGGGTTACCATTGACCAGAAACCTAACTAGACCAGTCACGTATATACCGTGGCCACAAGAGCATGTCAGGGGCTGGGTATTCTGCGATCACTGTCTCACCTCCTGATTCCCCAAAGCCTTTTTAACCATCTAAAAGGCACAAGCCAGGAGAGTGATGGATTCCTCCACACTTGCCTGAATGAGTACAACTCCAACAACACCTAAGAAGCTCGACCCCATCCAGGACAAAGCAGCCCGTTTGATTGACACCAACTCCACCACATTAAACATTCACTCCTTCCGCCAGCGGCGCACCATGGCTGCAGTGTGTACCATCTACAAGATGCACTGCAGCAACATGCCAAGGCTTCTTCCACAGCACCTCCCAAATCAGCGACTTCTTCCAGCTAAAATGACAAGGGTAGCAGGCGCATGCGAACACCATCACCCGCAAGATCCCCTCCAAGTTACATACCATTCTGACTTGGACATATATCGCCGATCCTTTATCGTTGGTGGGTCAAGATCCTGGGACTCCCTCCCTAACAACACTGTGGGAGTACCTTCACTACGCGTACTGCAGCAGTTCAAGAGGGCAGCTCACCACCACCTTCTCAAGGGCAATTAGGAATGGGCAATACATGCTGGCCTTGCCAGTGACGCCCACATACTAGGAACGAATAAAAAAAGACGAACGAATGGTGGGCGCGGTTAGTCCGCTGGTTATAGTAAATCCTAGAGCAATATTTCAAATTGCAATACCTTTGCGTGGTATAAACCAATCTCCGATTTTTAAGAGTCAATATTCAGCAAAGGCGGACATATTGATTTGTAATTTGGTCTTGTAACTACAAATCGTATTGACGTGTATTTTGGAATGGTTCCACAACTCCTTGCCCACGAAAATGGAAACGATAATTGATAACAACAGATCCAATACTGCCGGCGGGTAGACAACGAGTACGACACTGAAAGGGTATATCTGTGGATCAGTGGCAAGAATATTTTCAGGGCATCAGAAATAACACGACTTCAGGCAACGAGAACTGTCGTACATGCAGCGACAGCATAATTGAAGAAGAATCTCAAATAGAGCTTATGACATCTGGGCCAACAAAGTATATTGGGAGCAGAATTGATCTCCGCCAGTAATGCTAAACGGGCATCGGAAACCTCTGCAATTGAAAAGAAAATCGGGAGGAGCGTAACGCACACTAATTTCACCCCCATTTTCACAATATTAGGCGACAGGGCATCAAGAATATGTCTTCAGCTGAAAGCATATTTCAGTGTGGGGAAGGGAAATAATGGACCAGAGCGTGGAAATGTTAGTCAGCCCCCGTTTGTAAGTCTGAGATTTGCATTTAGATAACAAACTGACTGCAATGTTTGAAGTCTGGAAGAACATTTCATTGAAGCTTCTCTGCACTCCAGACTGAGGAGGGAGCAGCCGCAAAACACAGGAGCTACAGCGCCGCCATAGGTAGGCGGGTGTAATTACAGTATAACCTCTGCACGTTACAAAAGTGAACGAATGGAAATGAAATTGGAAAAGTTATAGCAGGTTGTACACATATTATGTCCGAACAGGTCAAAGGTTACTTTAATCTTCGCAGTACCAATTCATAGAATGATAGAATGATACAGCAGAGAAGGAGGCCATTCGGCCCATCCTGCGTGTGCTTGCACCTTGAAAGAAATATCCAAACAGACACACGCCCCTGCCCTTTCCCCATAGCCCCGCATTTTTTTACATTCAAGTATTTATCCAATTTCCTTTTGAAAATTAGAATTTAATCTGCTTCCACCATGATTTCAGGCAATGCATTCCAGATCATAACAAGTCGCTGTGTAAAAAAACAATTCTCCTCATCTCCCCGCTGGTCCTTTTGCCGATTACCTTCAGTCTGTGACCTCTGGTTTCCGACCCTCTGCTACTGGAATCAGTTTTTCATTATTTATTCTATTAAAAAAAACATGATTCACATGACTAAAGAAATATATCATTTTGTTAGCTGTTTGGAGATTTTAAGCAAGTTTATATTGTCTCTCTAAAGATTTATATTAACTTCAAACTTGTTTTCTGTATACATGACTTCACAGGATGTCCGTTCATCCCATTGAAACGCTGAATTGACAGTGTATTTTGGATACACTTCGTAAGATGGAAACCCAGAGCGGTATTAGAACGCCTCCTAAAGGGATTTTCCACTGCTTCTCTCTCAAGTTGATCCGCCGACCATTGGGTTTATTACATCTGTGTGTGCCTGGGAAATGGAAAGTGACGCAAAGCTGAACTGTGAAGGGAAATCTCAATTGTTTTTGTATGACATTATTTTATTGTGTAATCAGCCATAACAAGGCCAGTGGGAGTGCTGATTTGAATCTGTTATTCATGTATTAAGGGAGCTTTGCTAACCCTGTATAAAACATTGTTTAGGCTTCAGCTGGAGCACTGTGGCCAACGCTGGGCACCACACTTTCGGAATGATGTCAAAGCCTTAGAGAGGGCACAGATTAGATTTTATGGAAAGTTACCAGGGATGAAAAACTTCTGTTACGAAGATAGACTAGAGAAACTGGGGCTGTTCTCCTTAGAGCAAAGAATGTTAAGGGAAAATTTGAACATGAAGGCGTTTGATAGATAAAAAAAGAGAAATTGGTTCCAATGGCAGAGCGGTCGGTACCCAGAGCCAAAGATTTAAGGTAATTGGAAAATTAACCATAGGCGACCTGTGAACAAAAGATATGCAGCGAGTTGTTGTGATCTGAAATGCATTGCCTGAAAGGGCGGTGGAAGCAGATTCAATAATAACTTTCAAAGGAGAAATGTATAAATACAGTTCTGTTCTTACAGCCAAAGTAAAACACCAGAATCGCAGATACAACCGGAAGGCAGAGAATGAGTAGGGTGCTAACCTGGATGTAATTGAACAACAGGACCAGACTGGCTGCACCAAGAAGGGCACTGATCGCACTCAGCGCCAGACAGTTCGCCACCTTCGAAGAATAAGCAAAAGATTACTAAAATATCTGAATTTGGTGAGATCTTTACAATGCCATTAGTTGTCTTTTTGGAAAATCTCATTCAAAGCACCCATCTAAAGACATTAATGAGTTCGAAATTCCGTACAAAACGGATTTATTGCAATAATAAAGTATCATAAAAGCTTACAGCGCACAATGTGGCCATTCGGTCCATAATGGTGGTGCTGGCTCTTTGAAAGAGCTCTCAAATTAGAGTATTTTTTTCTGGAAATACCATTTATACAATGTCAGGATATGTAGTCGGCATAAAGGACAAACAGAAGAATTGGGATTTAGTTCAATCTAATTTGTAGAGGAAAGCTTTTTTTCTATTTTGGATTTCGCAGAGCAATCTGAGCAGTGTGAGTAGTGGGAAACTGCAACTGATCAGGGGTAGACTCAAATGAACAAACAATGAAATATTGACATAGAATATCTCGTCTAGACAGTCATGAGGAACACAGGAACTTAGGAACGGGAGTAGGCCATTCAGACCCTCGAAACTGTTCCGACAATCAATTAGATTATTTCTGATCTTTAGCTTAACTCCACCTATCCGTCTTGGTTCCAAAGAGCTTTAATACTCTGCCCAGTAAAAGTGCAATGAGAACAAGTGTCTGGAAATACAACTGGGCCTAGTGGGTAAAACACTTTGGGGTAGATCTTAAAACGAGCTGCCGACTCGCTATCACTCGTTTTACTGTCAACGAGGTCTACATTGAGCCCCATTGAAGTTAAAAAGAACAATATCGATGATGAATTCAATGGAACTGAATACTGGGCCGGACGTCTAACGGACGACCGATGCACTACCGCTTGTTTTTCCAAGCTGCAATTCACCAATTTCATCACCAAACCTACCCAATTATACGGGTTAACACATATCTGAACAATCCCAGTTAAAGTTTCTTTTCCAATACGTCCATAATCAGCTCAGCAACCAGAATGTCAAATTACAACAGTATTAAGTGCAATGGACCGCGGTGCTTAAATGGAGAGTGATTGTGGAGATACTTACAAGGCCTGTAGATGATGTCTTATCCACAATACACCACAGGCTCCCAGAAATAAGAAACTGGGAAAGAAACGTGAAATATCAATTCCACATGATAAAGCCTGAGTATAATTATTGTAATACAGAATGATGACTAGCTCATTCAGCCCCTCGAGCCTGTTCCGCCAGTTAATTAGATTATAGCTGATCTGTAACTTGACTTCATCTACTTGCCTTGGTTCCCTAACCCTTAATAAACTCAAGTAACATAGATCGAGCAGCTTCAGTTTTGAAATTTCCATTTGATCCCTACCCTCAACAGCTATTGGAGGGAGACAGTACCAGATTCCCAATATCCTTTATGAGAATAAGTGCTTTCTGACAAAACTTCTGAATGGCCGACTACTAATTTTAAGGTTATGTTCTGGACTCCCCCACACGAGGAAATAATTTCTCTGCCTCAACGATATTATATACTGTCATCATCTTAAACACCTCAGTTAGATGACCCCTTAATCTTCTATACTCTTGAGCACGTAAAGCTAGTCTGACACTCCAGTGCGTTACTGATCGAGTGTTGCACTGTCGGAGGTGCCATCTTTCGGATGAGACGTCAAACCGAGGCCCCGTCTGCTCCCTCAGGTGAACGTAAAAGATCACACGGCACTATTTCGAAGAGCAGGGGTGTTATCTCCGGTGTCCTTGTCAATATTTCTCCCTCAACCAACATATCCAAAACAGATTGTCTGGTTATTATCACATTGCTGTTAGTGGGAGCTTGCTGTGCGCAAATTGGCTGCTGCGTTTCCCACATTACTTCATTGGCTGTCGAGCGCTTTGAGACGTCCGGTGGTCGGGAAAGGCGTTATATAATTGCAACTCTTTCTGTCTTTCTCGAGGGAATGCAAGTCTAGTCTATGCAACCCGTCCACGTAATTAAAATTAATTTAACCCCGGTATCATTCTGGTGAACTATAATAACGGACTTAAATTCTGAAACATAAATTTCTGACTGATTATTCACGGACTATCAAAAGGTGAATACGATAGCAATTAATAAATAACAATTTCGATACATAAAGATTTTAAATAAAGCTGGGCGCAGACGTTATTATTTTTGCCTTTACCTTCGGAATTCTCGTTCGTCTGACATCCCGTTTGTTCGCTATTTTAACGGGAATGTTATTCGGTTTAGAATAGTTGATGCCTCCGATAAAATAGCGACAATCAGAAGAATATTTTACCGAGGCGCTACACTTCCATGCATAAAACTGTAAAAAAAAAATCGTCTGACAGCTCATCTAATCAATTCTAACCAGATTTAAATTCCTCCAAACTCTTTCTACTCTAGTCTTTGGACGGAAACTCACTGACAGCCCGCCACACCAGTGTAATCTGTGTCCTCCTGCCACCGATCTCGAAATCAGAATTAAAGGCGTCCAGATTATTAGTTACAATATTCCCAACAGAATCTGCATAACCTGAAAGAGAACAAGTATCGCACTGTGGAAAACAAGCTAACATGTAGAAAATCATACACAATATAACGGTGTGTGTGAGAGCGAGAGAGAGGGGGTAGTGAGAGCGAGGGGTGAGGGATAGAGAGAGAGGGAGAGGAGGAGAGAGAGATCAAGGTAAGAGACAAGTAAAACTTTGTTGAAAGCTGATTGAGATGATTCGATTAGCACATTGTTAGAAAGCTTTAAGATCATTTGAATGGTCAAGGTGTCCCAGCATTCTTCCATTAGTATATTTAGTGTTAGACCAGATGTGGGAGAAAGGGGAACTTGACTCTTGTCTCTCTGTATGAACATTGAACAGTTTGGAAACGCAAAGACACAAATTGATAAAAACCCAGCTCAAGTAATAGGCTGAAAAGAGACTAGTTGCTAAGACAGCATCTACCGCAGTAAAACATAAACATGGACCTACTTACTGCATTATAAACAAAGTTTGTAGAACAGAGGCCAGGTCCGAAAAATGGCCTAGAAATTCACTCCGGCGGTGAAACAAAACGGGCGGATTCGGATCGGCGGCCCAGATATCCGCAGTTATATTCAGTCCTATTGACTGCAATGGAACTGAATATCCGGCGCTGTGAATAGCACCCCCCTACCCGATACAGCCCGTTTTGCGCCAGCGTCGGAGGGAAACTTCTAGCCCAAAAAGCGGGGTAAACACCTGAAAACGTGGCCTCGCTAAAAAGTGCTACTGTGTATTACGTAGGCACAGGACAAGCATCTACTATAGTAAAATAATATAAACTGTTTTCCCCCAAGGCTGAGCGTTCTCGGGTTTGTCAGGAGGCACGCAGCCACAGGAGTGTCCTGGAAGGATGGAGCTGGTCGCTCCATGCCTGGAAAACACGGGCTGGGTGGTTCTCTTGGCGGTGGAAGCGCTCTCAGGGTCAGTTGGAAGCCCGCAGACATGCAGTCAGCCTAGCGTCGAAAGTGATCACTCCGGGCCGGGGAACCAGTTTGTAAACTTTGCATGTCATCTTGTCATTAAATATAACACTGTATAGCAGTTATATAAAATCTAATACTGTTATTGTTCAATATAATAAAGCTTGCTATTATAAAAAGTACACATTTGTTCATGAATCATGAGCTGAGTTATTGTCGCCGGACTACCAACCCTTTGTTACGACAATAACCACGGGGGAAATTCTCCAACAACACATATCCCCGTGGACCATTTTAAACATTCACTCCCTCCACTACCGGCGCACCGTGGCTGCAGTGTGCACCATCTACAGGATGCACTGCAGCAACTCGCCAAGGCTTCTTAAACGGCACTGCCCAAACCCGGGAACTCCACAAACCAGAAGGAAAAGGGCAACAGGCGCATGGGAACACCATAAAGTTCCCTTCAAGTCACACACCATCCCGACATGGGACGATATCCGCCGTTCCTTCATCATTGCTGGGTCAAAAACCTTGAGATCATTGGCTGAGAGCACTGTGGGAGCGCTTTCACCACATGGATTGTAATTGTTCAACAAGAAGGCGAACCACGATTTTCTCCAGGGGAAATGGTCTGGGAAATAAATGCTGACCTTGCTAACGAGGCCCATATCCCCAGAATTAATTTTAAAACGTAAAGCTCATAAATGTACTCAGGAACATATTTCCCGGTTGGTAGTCCCAACGAAATTCTCCATGTGATCACAGTGAAGTTATTTACAATTTCCCTACTAGTAGCGACGGGAACTAACCTCCATCAGCCAATTGATGACAACCCTACACATAGCGACTGGAACCCTTTTACTCAAGGCATCTTGAAAGTAAAACATTGCATGTTGAAATTGTGATCTACTTGAGAAGGAATAAATGAAGAAAATAAAAGCTTTAATCTTACCCCCAGAGCTTTCGCTTTTCCCATCTGAATTCCTGTACTGTTTACTCTTCTGGTTGGTGAATGAGTCTGTGAGCCTCCCCGTCTCGCTAGGGCTTCCTTTGTACCGGATTGTGTTTTAATATTGGGACTGATGACGCTTTCTTCTATGCCCAGCGAAGTTGCCATGTCCTAAATAAGGACTGGTCACTCGACCCTTAGTGAATAAGAAGATAGTTCCACAGACATTAGAATGCCAACATTTCACTTAATAGTAAATAAACAATAGTCTTTATAGTATTATAATCTGACAATGGAAATTTGTAACATGTAAGCTATCCTGGTACCGAATCTCTAACTATTTTCTACGAACTCAATTCATTTCGATTGAGATCATCAATTTGACACTTTCATGTCATGTTCATAAGGTTCTTTCCTTTGAATCAGAGGAGTGCTTCGTTTTCACGAATCAAATGTTGGGTATTTTAATAATTCACTTGTAAAAATCTAACAAACTAAACCTCGGAAGGAAACTTTCTAACCAGTCCTGAAATGTAATCGGGGCAATTGATTTGGGTCAATTTGATTTCCATATTTTTCCTGCGGTGGTGAAGTGCTTTGTTCTGTCTGATATTCGTTCTGAAATCGCAAGCATCTATATTGAATTCTGAATTTCGTTGTAATTACCAACCGAAATAACTTTTCCATGCACGCCTAGGCAATTATTTGAAGACAGCCTAGCGAACATCTTCTCATTTAAGTTTCATCCCGTTCTCTATATGTATAGCAATAATAAAGCAATTAACAAAATATGTTATTAATGTATGAGGTTACACTGATCATTAAACTTAAAAAAGAAAAGTAATGGCGTCAATGTAAAAATGGGTGTCTTATTCCGGCTGGACGCTAAGACGTAGTTTTATTTCTGCAATGTTTTAAATGCAAATTGAATAATCAGTTGTTAAAAATAATCTTACGGGACGTGATCCTTGTGTTTGCCGAACAGACACAGATTTAGGTGCAAATATCTTTTCTCTCTCCTAATTTCGAAAAGCAACATTACCTCAAGCAGACATTGTAATTTACTTCTGTAGTTACAAAGGACATTGCTACAATAACCAGATATAGAAAAATAATGCATAGAAATTACAAAAATCAGGCCAGTCAACCTAACGGGTCCCTGTCGGTGTTTAACCTTGAAACGAGCAAATTACAGGAAAAAACAATTGAGCGAAAATAACAGGTTTGAAACCTGATAGTTACGTTCAGTGTATCTACATCTGATCCATTCATTCAGGGTCCGGCGCAGACTCGATGGGCCGAATGTATTCCTTCTGTGTTGTACTATTCTATGATTCTATAAACGGTTGTGAAGTTTACAGCCGCTGCTCGGAATTTCAATCAATAATTATTAGCGCAGGAAATTCTTATCAGTTCACATAGGATTTTCCATCTGATCTCATGGACTGGTTTTGATCGACAGGTATCGTTAGTTTATTAACTACCAGACTGACAAACACGGCGCAGTATCAAGGCGATTATGTAGCCCCTGCCTATATTGCCACTGAAACCGGATATATGCTCATGTATTTGAGCTCCTGTACAAACACATGTATTTATGTAGCTACCCAGCGTAAATTCAGGGAAGAGCTGAAGAATGTTGTGAAATGGCCTTGCACATTAATTGGTTAAAAAATACAAAAGTTATCTGAAGCATCCTGTCCTAACTAGAGTTAAATTACAGCAGGTGTTCCATTTTAGAATAGCCGTCTGTCCTTAAGGACGGATATGGTTTGTTGTTGTTAAAATAAACAGGTATCAGAGAACATTTCTTCCACTTTGTGCCGCGTGTCTGATGTCTGCTGCTTTCACCGGGTGAACAGAATCGATTCCGCTAAAACAGCGCCCTTCCCTCTCAAGATCCAAAGAGAACAGTCATGACTGAGCTTCAGCAGTGGAGTAGAACATGTGGGCGTCAGGGTGAACTGCCTTACACAACAGTTACTGGATTGAAAGTGACGCTCCAGTTTAATAAATATATACATTTTCCGTTAATGTAGAAACAATGTGTTACAATGGTGGTTATTTGTAATTCGGTAATTTTGGTGTGAATGTTGCGGGCGCTGGTCTCCCCATCAGACTCCGCCCCCCATTGTCTCCTGGACCAATAGAACGGGGCCTGTCTCCTGATCAGTGTCTAATGATGGAGACTGTCGGAACTTAACTCGTCAATGTGACATTAGACATCTTTGTTCGCAGATAGTTACTGAAAATTTCAACTGGTCATTAACATGGAGTAAAACGACAGGGGAGCAGACTATTCGACCAAACATTCCTAGTCGGCGATTACACTCCACCCTAACAATTAGTTCCAATCACTGTACCCGCTCTTTCTCAACATCCCTTCAACCTATTTGTATTCATCCATTTGTACAACTGAATATTGATATAATTTCTGCCTCCGTTAAATCCACAGTCTTTCAACTTTCCATGTAAAGAGGTTCCACCTACCCTCAGTTCTAAATCTCTTACGTTTATTATTTAATCAATGGCCATTCTTTACAGATCCCTCAACTAATGGAAGCAGTCTGATTCTATCTACCAATTCCCCTCCCTGTTTAACTTAGATCACCTGAGTAAGCAAACATTAATAGACAATAGAGTAAAAGTCAGGAAAGTGTAGTTAAAATGGCCAATTGATATCTTTCTGAGGGAAATGGTTGTGTCCTTGTTTGTACTGAACAATGAGGAGAATGTATTGGTTAGCTTTTCACGATCTGTAACATCGGGACATGCAGGGGGAGATTCTAATGGAACAACTCCGGACACCAGCTCCATTGATAGATTTCTAGAAAGGGCAGGAGTGGCTTGTATCGGATATCTTGTGCTGAAGGACCTTGGGTAATAGCTGTTTGAGCAGATATGATGTGTGGCCCGTGAAGCAACCAGCATGCAGAACATTTGATGAAGATACCCAGAGGAACGGGTCCATGACATGGTTAGTTACACTGATAACACCACTGTGTGAAATGGTTAAATCGTCTCTAGAGAATGAAAACATGTGTAAAACCAATGGGTAGAGATCTGCACAAATGAGTTGGTCGAGATAGATACATGATACTGATGAGATATTGTTTAGTGATGACGTTAAATACTCTAACCCCAACAGAGGGGACACTATGAGCAGAGGGTTAATCAGACTGCCCCGAAGTCTGTTAATGTTATACTGTATTGGCTTCTCTTTATATTGCAGTAATTTCAATCTTTAGCCCTTGCGTGTTAGGTAAGGAAGTAGAAGTCAGTCTAAATATGATTGCACTGGCTGATGGGCCAGGGCTGACCCTGCAGCAATGGTCAGTTGCAGGATGAAGTAATCAGATATGTATTTACAGACATGCCATCCCAAAGTGATTCATAATGTTTCAGAGAACTTTAATCTTTTGATAACGTGTGAGAATGTGTTACTTCTGCAAAGGAATTTGTCTGGACCTACATCATCATTTTTAATTGACATCAGTGATACAGAAACAAAGCAAGACTTATCATTGAAGGTTTCACTTGGTAGAATTGCAATTATACGAATCAAGAAGTGAAACTATCGATAGGATAACGAATTAAGGTGAAAATAATTATTAGCCCAATGGAGAAACACAGCTTGTTTAGTAAGCAAAGCTATCGTGATTGATGAATATATGTAAATTAATTCACCGTATATATTGAGTTGAATTTTAAGTATTATATATTTATGTAATACAGAATTGTGTGGATTTCGAAGTAGAGGATGTGGAGTTGGGCTGTGGAGATGAATCTGTTGTCATAACCAATCCATCCTGGCCAACCCCGTCACTCACATGTATCTAGCTGGTTCGGTCCATTTACAATGATCCGTGGGATTGGGCTGTGGTGAGCATTTCCTTGTCAAAATCAGTCCATCCTGGCCAATCCCGTCACTCACATGTATCTGGTGGTTCGGTCCATTTACAATGATCCGTGGGGTTGGGTGGTACTGATTCCATCAGTGGGACTGAACCGCTGATCATCACAATCTCCTGGTCAGCACAGGAAAGGAATCTGACCCCGATTCACAACGCGTTCATCTGCAATCAGCACTGGGGCAGAGAGTGTCACAGCTTAGTGACTGTTCTCAACTAAGGGTCCCTCAATTTCTACCTACAGACTTCACCATGTCAGGCCGGACTCGTTCTGCCCTGTACAGATGATGGAAAGTATTGGCTCCGAAAGGGGTTGCTGTAATGGTAAAAACGAGAGAGGAGAAGGTGACGCCTCACTTTAATATCTCATTGCCCAGATTATCTACGAGCTGAGGGAGAATAAACCCGGGATTGACCAACGGAGCAACGATAGCCCTGACTATAAGCGGGAGCGTGATGGGAAGGATCCAGATGTGGAGAACGCTCCACCCTTTGGATGGTGCCAGCTCCAGCTCGCGCTGTTATGCTGAATATCCGACTGTTCCATATAAAGTGCGCATGCACTTCAGCTGCCAGGGGAAAGAATGAGTTTACACTGAAACCCCGCGTAGTGGTACGAAGCCGAGAGCCCCCGTTTATTGGTCAATCACATGTAGTGCGGTAACGGGCCCAATTCAGTCACGAGAACCCAGACCACTGACAGTGGACCATAACACTCAGAGCAAAGAACAGTGAGGTTTCCGGCAATCCAAACAATAAAAATAAATGTGCATTGAGGGGGCGGCGGTGGAATGGGAGGATGCGGTGAGTGGACTAAAGAAAGGCTCTCAACTACTGATCTTACAATACAATGGCTACTGAAAGGCAGGCGATGATCAGTGACCTCTTCGGAGCAGCCCAGGTAACATGAGTCAGTGCCCCATGTAACAGTGCGCGAAAATAAACATGTTCAACTTTGCCAATCACCAGACAGCTGGATAGCAAAGTGCAGGAGGGGCCTCAATATCCTTCAGCCCACACAAATCCTTTCCCGACAGGCCTTCCTTCAATCAGACCGACATGTCGTAAACTAGTGGAAGAATCACATGACGCTTATTATCTGTTTTATGCCCCTGTTATCACCCACATTAAGGGCCGCTTTCTGGCACCTGAGTTACATTCCAGATAAAGCCAAGCGGAGCGGCTTCACACTCTGCACTTTCTCCTGAAAGGGGAAACAACCCAACACCAAATCTAAGGTCGTGCCGCCTCAGTCACACAAGAAACGTGCTGGACAGCATCAAGTCAGAACCGCCTGCTGCAGAAGGAGCAATGAGGAGAGGGGAGAGGTAGGGATGAAAGAGACTATCGTTGTAGGAATCTGCAAGGACACCGGGAGTTATCCAAAGAGGAAAGCACATGGAATGGTTTCCTTTCATTTTTAGCACAATTAGGTAAGGGGAAATAATTTGAACAAGGTGGGGTGTACCAGTGAGATAGACATATTAGAAACAGGATAGAGAGTCACTGGAAAAGTTTCAACAAATAGTTACAAGATTTATACCAGAACTGAGAGGTTATAACTATGAGGAAAAATTGAACAGGCTCGGGCTTTTTTCTCTAGAAAAGAGAAGGCTGATGGGTGACCAGATAGAGGTCTTTAAACTTATGAAGGTCTTTGATAGGGGAAATGTAGAGAAGATGTTTCCACTTGCTGGAGTATCCGAAACTAGGGACCGCATTTGGATCTTCACTAATAAATCCAACAGGGATCTCAGGAGAAACTTATTTACTCAGATAGTTATGAGCATGTGGAAGCCGCTACTATAGGCATAGTCAACATGGTTTTATGAAAGGGCAATTGCGTTTGACAAATTTATTAGTGTGTTTTGAGGCTGTAGAAGCAGGTAGATAAGGGAAAACCAGTGGATGTAGTATATTTGGATATCCAAAAGTGATTCGATAAAGAGCCAGAATAAGATTAGGGCTCATGGGGTTGGGGGTAAAATAGTAGCATGAATAGAGTATTGGATAAAGGACAGAAAACAGGGTGTAGGGATAAACAGATCTTTTTCAGGTTGGCAGGCTGTAACTAATGGGGTGCCGCAAGGATCAGTGTTGGGGCCTCAGCTATTTACAATCTATATTAATGAACTAGATGAAGTGACTGAGTGTAATGTATTCAAATTTGCTGATGATACAAAGCTAAGTAGGACTGTAAGCTGTGACGAGAAAGCTAAGAGTCTGCAAACGGATATAGATAGACTACGTGAGTGGGCAGTAATGTGGCAGATAAAGTATAAAGAAGGGAAATGTGAGGTTATTCACTTTGGTAGGAAGGATAGAAAAACAGAACATTTTTTTTAAATAGCAAGAAACTTCAATTGTTGGTGTTCAGAGAGATTCTGGTGCCCTCGTGCAAGAAATACAGAAAGCTAGCATGCAGGTACAGTAAGCAATAAGGAAGGCAAATGGCATGTTGGCCTTTATTGCAAGGGGGTTGGAGTATAAGGGTAAGGAAGTCTTGCTGCAATTTTACCGGGCCTTGGTGAGACTACACCTGGAGAACTGTGCACAGTTTTTATCTCCTCTTCTAAGGAAGGGTATACTTGCCTTGGAGGCGGTGCAACGAACATTCACTAGCTTGATTCCTAGGATGAGAGGGCTGGCCTATGATGACAGATTGTGTAGACTGGGCCTGTACTCTATGGAGTTTAGAAGAATGAGAGGTGATGTCTTTGAAACATAAAAGATTCTGAAGGGGACTGACACGGTAGATGCTGAGAGGTTGTTTCCCTTGTCTGGAATGTCTAGAACTCGGGGGCATAGTCTCAGGATAAAAGGTTTTCCATTTAAGACTGGAATGAGGAGACATTTCTTAACTTAGAGGGTTATGAATCTTTGGAATTCTCTGCCGAGATGGCTGTGAATGCTGAGTCTTTGAATATATGCAAGGCTGAGTTAGATAGATTTTTGTACTCTAGCGGCATCAAGGGATATGGAGATCGGGCAGGAAAGTGGAGTTGATGTCGATGATCAGCCATGATCTTCTTGAATGGTGGAGCAGGCTCGAGGGACCTTGTGGCCTACTCCTGCTCTTATTTTTTATGTTCTTATAAGGAAGATTTGAAGCAAATAGCTCAGATACATTTAAGGGGAAGCTAGATAAGTGCATGAGGGAAAAAGGGAAAAAAATGATACGCTGATGGATTTACATGAAGTAGGGCGGGAGGAGGCTCGTCTGGATCATGAACAGTGGCCTGAATCAGTGGGGCCGAATGGCCTGTTTCTGAGCTGCAGATTGCATGTAATTGTTTATAAAAAAAAAGCATCAGGATGTTTTCCGATGGGAGCCTCTTTAGTTGTGGAGGAGAGCTCCCTGATAGCCGGACTGGTTTGTTTTTCAGATGTCTCGGATCTTCTTTCTATTCCGGTGCCGCCTCTGACCTGCAGTCACTGATATCTGACAGCGGGCACAAGGGCTCTCCTGGGCGACTTCGTCCTGAAGCGAGTCTCGAGCTGCCTGCTTGCCCTGCTGCTCCTGATCACTTCCCTCTCCTTTCTCTTCATAGACACGGGTACATTGGAAGGTCAAAAAATTCCACAGCGCCGGTGGTGATGGAGAAACCGTTCGTGAGCTGGAGATAGTGAAAGGCCCAAAACATGGACTCTTCAGAAAGAAAGTTTCGCCAAGTACACAATCCTAATAAAGTGGCTCCAATAGGATTCGCTCCTGACAACCGCCACCGAACAACAGGCAGCATCTCTTTGGTGGCGGATTGTGAGTCGGAATACGGACAGTAGAGGGGCAAATTCCAATATATTTAACACCCATTTTCATCCAGCGGGCAGAGCGGGTGCTGGAAATTTGGATCCGTCAGAAAATCAGCACCAGACATTTCCACCGCATGTTCTGCACGGGTCACCTCTTGTGTAAGTGTCCTGTATCACCAGTACTGGAGGAGCGCGGTCACACCGAGTGTAAATGTAGTGGTGCTTGTAATGCCGGAGTAGCGCGATCACTTCTCATATAAGTATAGGTGCCACGAGTACAGGAGTAGCACGGCAAACTCTCGTGTAAGTGTAGGGGCACCACCAGTACAGGAGGAGCGTGATCACCTCCAGTGTAAGTGTAGGGGTACCACCATTACAGAAGGAGCTCGGTCACCTCTAGTGTAAGTGTAGGGGTACCAACAGTACAGAAGGAGCTCGGTCACCTCCAGTGTAAGTGTAGGGTACCATAAGTACAGGAGGAGCTCGGTCACCTCCAGTGTAAGTGTAGGGGTACCATCAGTACAGGAGGAGCTCGGTCACCTCCAGTGTAAGTATAGGGTACGATCAGTACGGGAGGAGCTCGGTAACCTCCAGTGTAAGTTTAGGGGTACCTCCGGTACAGGAGGAGCACGGGCACCTCCAGTGTAAGTGTAGGGGTACCACAATTACAGAATGAGCTCGGTCACCTCCAGTGTAAGTGTAGGGTACCACCAGTACAGGAGGAGCTCGATCACCTCCAGTGTTAGTGTAGGGTACCACCATTACAGAAGGAGCTCGGTCACCTCCAGTGTAAGTGTAAGGTACCCCAGTACAGGAGGAGCTCGGTCACCTCCAGTGTAAGTGTAGGGTACCACCATTACAGAAGGAGCTCGGACACCTCCAGTGTAAGTGTAGGGGTACCACCAGTACCGGAGGAGCACGGGCACCCTTAATGTAGGGAGAGGGGTGGAGTCGATGGCTAGGGAACGGGGTTCGTGGCGGGAACTGAAGACAATGGATTCGACCTTTACAATATTTATTTGGAGGAGAATTCTGCTCATCCAGTGCTGGATGTCGGACAAGTAGTGCGACAATTTAGGTGACCGTAGATGTGGTGGTGAGGTACAGCTGGGTGTCAGCAGCGTACATGTGCCCCATTCGAAATCACATCATAATTTTCCACCTATACACCTCTCTCGAACCTTCCACCTTCTCTAAACAATCATACTGCTTGTCCGACATTCATTACTGGATGAGCAGAAGTTTCCTCCAACTAAATTTATGGAAGACCAAAGTCATTTTCTTCGGTCCCCACCACGAAGACCGTTCCCTAGCTCCGGACTCCATCCCTCACCCTGGCAAATGTCTGAGGCTGATCCAGACGGTTTGTAACCTTGGTGTCATATTTGACCCCGAGGTTAGCTTCCAAACACATAACCGCACCATGACCAAGACCGCTATTGCCACCTCTGGAACTTCCCTCAACCAAGCCCCTGTCTCAGCTCATCTCCGACTGAAACCCTCATCCATGTCCTTCTTACCTCTAGACCTGTCTATTCCAACGCACTCCTGGCCGGTCTCCCACGTTCTACTTGCCGTTAACTTGAGGTCATCCAAAACGCTGCTGCCCGTCTCCTAACTCGCACAAAGCCCGGTTTACGGATTATCGCTGTGCTCGCTGATCAACATTAACTCCCGATTAAGAAACGCCTCGATTTTAAAATTCACATCCTTATTCTCAAATCCCTACATGGCCTGGCCCCTCCCTATCTCTGTAATCTCCTCCAGCCCCAAAATCTCCGAGATATCTGTACTTCTCCAATTCCGGAGGCTTGAGTTTCGCTGATTTCAATCTCTCAAACTTTGGCGGCCGTGCCTTGAGCTTCTAAGGCCCTAAGCTCTGGAATTCCCTCCCTTAACCTCTCTGCCTCTCTACTTCTCTTTCCTGATTTATGACGCTCATTAATCCTACCTCGTTGATGAAGATTTATTAATCTGAACTAACATCTTCCTATGTGGCTTGGTGTCAATTCCTGTTTGGGAATGCTCCTGTGAATTGAGTTGGGAAGTTTTAGCACGTTAAATGCACTATAAAAATTCAAATTGTTGTTGTTGTTAAGTGTAAGGTTACCACAAGTACCGTAGATTCACCTCATCGCTGGTGCAAGTGTTGGGAACCACTCGTACAGGATGAGCTCGTTAACCACTTGTGTAAGTGTAGGGGTAACACTCGTACCAGAGGAGCAGGTACACTTCTAGTGTATGTGTAGGGTACCACAGACACTGAAGTGGCACGGTCACTTCTGGTGTAAATGTAGGAGTACCACTAGTACCGGAGGAGCGCTATAATTTCCAGTGTAATTTTAGGGGTATCACTAATACAAGAGCAACATGCTCACACGTAGTTTAAGTATAGCGGTACTACTTGTACCGGAGGAGCACTGTTACCTCTAGTCTTAGTGTAGGTTACCACTAGTGTAGGAGGAGCACGGTCAACACTAGTGTAAGTGTAGGTTACCACTAGTGTAGGAGGAGCACGGTCAACACTAGTGTAAGTGTAGATTACCACTAGTGTAGGAGGAGTACGGTCAGCATTAGTGTTAGTTTAGATTACCACTAGTGTAGCAGGAGCACGGTCAACACTTGTGTTAGTGTAGATTACCGCTAGTGGAGTAGGAGCACGGTCAGCACCAGTGTTAGTGTAGATTACCACTAGTGTAGTAGGAGCGCAGGTTTTTGAGCAAGACGTTCACAACAAGTGTACGTGTCGGGGACCACAAGTACGGGAGGAGCACAGTCAAACTTAATGTAAATATATGGGTACCACTAGAACCGGAGGAGCACAGTCACCTTTAGTGTAAGTTTAGGGGTCCCACTAGTGCCGAAGGATAATTTTCACCACTGGTGTAATTTTAGTGGGACCACTATTACCAGAGGAGCTTGCACAAATCTAGTGTAAGTGTGGGGGTAGCAGTAGGACAGGAGGGGCACGGTTACATCTAGTGTCAGTTTATAGGAAATACTGGGACAGGAGGGGCACGATCACATCTAGTGTCAGTGTATAGGAAATACTGGGACAGGAGGGGCACGATCACATCTAGTGTAAGTGTAGGGGTAACAATAGGACAGCAGGGGCACGATCACATCTCATGTAATGGAAGGGGTAACACTGGGACAGGAGGGACCGTCACATCTAGTGTCAGTGTAGGGGTAACACTGGGACAGTAGGGGCACTGTCACATCTAGTGTCAGTGTAGGGGTAACACTGGGACCAGAGGGGCATGGTCACATCTAGTGTAAGTGTAGGGGTAACACGGGGACAGGAGGGAACGTCACATCTAGTGTCAGTGTAGGGGCAACAATGGGATAGGAGGGGCACGGTCACATCTAGTGTCAGTGTAGGGGTAACATTGGGACAGGAGGGGCCCGGTCACATCTAGTGTCAGTGTAGGGATAGCACTGGGACAGGATGGGCACGGTCACATCTAGTGTCAGCGTAGGGGTATCACTGGGACAGGATGGACGGTCATATGTAATGTCAGTGTAGGGGTAATTCTGGGACAGGTGGGACACGGTCACATCTACTGTCAGTGTAGGGGTAATACTGGGACAGGAGGGGCACGGTCACATCTAGTGTCAGTGAAGGGGTAGCACTGGGACAGGAGGGACACGGTCACATCTAGTGTCAGTGTAGGGGTGACACTGGGACAGGAGGGGCCCGGTCACAGCTGATGTCAGTGTTGGGTTAATACTGGGACAGGAGGAGCACGCTCACATCTAGTGTCAGTGTAGGGGTAGCACTGGGACAGGAGGGGCACGGTCACATCTAGTGTAAGTTTAGGAGTATCACTGGGACAGGAGGAGAACACGCTCATCTAGTGTAAGAGGGGTTATTCCACAAGTACCGGTGGAACACTGTCAATAGCAGTGTTAGTGTAATGCTACCACTATTACCATAGCAGCACATTCAACTCCAGTGTAGGCATGGCACTAGTGCTTTAGAGTTCGGGCACATCTAGCGTAAGTGTACGGTGCCAGTAGCCCAGGAGGAGAACTGTCCCTCTAATCTAAATGTGGGGTACCACTAGTACGGGAGGTGTCACCTCTTATACTGCCAGACTGAGTTCATCACCAGTATTGCAGGATGTGATTCACTGCCTGTTCTGGAGGAGTTGTTGCACTTGGAATGAATCAAGGGCAGGGTCATGACAATTATTTCCTGGAGAGCTGCCTTCACCAGGCCTGTAGGAATAGGGTCAGCACCAGTACTGGGCGATTGCGCTTCATACACGTAGACAATGTTTTAAATCTGCATTTTTTTGAAATTGTCCAACAACAATTTCACAGATTTCTCTTAATCTGATGTATCAGATAAAAAAAACAGCTTACCTTAGTCTATTTGTTAAATGACTGTAACTAATGCTCATTATGATGTAACCTGATTGACTCGCTGGAGGATTAATGTGTGGATAAATATAGGCTCACTTCCATTGCCTCAGCCGTGCGCCCGTCAGATTCTTTCAGCTCCGACAGAATTCATCCATTCTCACAGAAAATGGGGCGACCAACTATTCTGCTGAATAAAAAAAATTACTACCCGATTCTCCAGGCGTCGGTGTCCCCGGTGAGCCATCGTAACCTGTGTTTTTGTTAATCGGGGTTCATTGTATTCATGTACGTACTGCCTGTTTTAATAAAGTAATGAGTTTTCTAGAGGTCAACATTACACTTAATCCGCTAACCTCACTGATGTTGCAATGTTTTTGAAGTTCCAACCCAAGGATTTTAGCCGATTTCTGGACCGTCTTATCACCCCATGCAGATTGAGCGCTTCAAAAGCTCATTAAAATATGTGGGTGGGTTTCCCAGGTAATGGCTCCAATACTAATCCTGTTCTCACAATGCTCCGTGTAGATAATCACACTGAATGGAGTAAATTGCTCGCCACAGGGATCTCCATATATATTTGAATCAGACACTGGAACATTATTTCTCTCCTCTCTCTTTCTTACAGCGAACTTGGTGACAATGGTGATTTTCTCCCGAGGAAACTGCGGCCTTTCCAAGTGTATCTCTGTCTACATGGTGGCCATGGCAACAGCAGATCTGCTTGTCTTGATCTTCAATGTAATAGGGTATCATATTTTCAATTATCAATTTCCACTTTCATTCCTATACCACACTCCCGTGTGTAAGTTCATTATGTACATGACTGCTGTCAACCTCGATTTGTCTGTTTGGTTCACCGTCTCCTTCACATTTGACCTATTTGTTGTAATCTACTGCCAGAAGTTTAAAGCAAAGTATTGCACCGAGAGAACTGCGTCCGCGGTTATCACAGCGTTCACGGTCCTAATCTTTTTAAGGGGCATCCCCATTTTGTTTGCATTTGAAGCTGAACAAATAATTAACAAGGTGCAGTGGGGCTGCCGGAATAGTGTGACTTTTGTTTCTTCACCTCCAGGTGTTGCCTACATCTGGTTTTACAGCGCCTGGGGCGTTTGGCTTCCTTTTACTTTAATCGCCTTGTTAAATTATTTGACAGTCAGACGTATTTTAGTGGCCAGCAGAGCCCGCAGGGGACTCCGGGGTCACAGGAGTGAAAATCAGAGCGATCCAGAGATGGAGAACCGAAGGAAATCCATCATTTTACTGTTCACTATATCGGGCAGTTTTATACTGTTGTGGCTGACAACTGCCGTGAGTTTTGTAACTACCAGACTGACAAATATCACCTATTACCGAGGTGACCGCACAGACCCTGGATATATCGCCACTGAAACCGGAACAATGTTGAAGTTTTTGAGTTGCTTTCAAAACCCGTGTATTTACGTAGCGACCCAGAGGAAATTCAGAGAAGAGCTGAAGAAGGTGGCAAAATCCCCCTGGGTACTCATTCTGAGAATAGTTAGAAAATGAGAATAAAAAGAATCAGTCAAACGAAAGCTCCCTCGTCACTAAATCTCCATTCCAACTCCTTTTTCACCGTAGAACGTCCTTCTTTCTGGTAATGTGACGAGAAATTGTGTAAACATTTCTCCCATTTTGCAGCATGCGTTTGATGTCTGCAATGCTTAATTGTTCAAGCTTCTTTCGTTGAGTAAACATATCCTATTCCTGCAAATTTAGCACATTTCAAGTCCAGGGATCAAAGATAACAATGATGAGATTCAGCAGTGGAGTCGGACATGTGAGCAACAGAGACATCCACCTTACACTGCAGATACTTGGATCGGGCGCGCCCCTTTAAAATCATCAATAAAGTATCATTCGCTGCCGAAACAATCAAAGGTCTTGCGATCGCCGATATTGGTAAGTTTCCTCGAAGTTTGGTGTGAATTTTGCAGACGAGGGTCTCTCTATCGGACTCCATTCCTCATTGACAAATAGCGCGTGCTCTTGTCAGGTGATCAGTGTTCAAATGGAGGAAACAGTCGGAACTCGACTCATCGATGTGAATTTCACCTCTTTATTCCCAGATACTGACTTAAAGTCTCGATTGTGCGCTGACTGGTGACTCTCACTCAGCACAAAGATAAAGTCTGCTCTTCCTTTGTGCAGTCGATAAAATTATTGATATTCTGTCTCAATCAGTCTCCCAAAGAAAGATGTAAAGGAATGTAAAAATAATGATTTTTCATAAAGTTATTAATTATTACAATTTTTGCAAGTGATCTGTTAAAAACACTGCCAGAAATTCAGATACAATACAACTAATATTAAGTATTCTGTGTTTGGATGAACATTTGCAGACGGTCAGAAAAAATCTTTGGTAATTACCGTTTTATTATGCGGTTACACATTGTTCAAATAATAATTGAAAATTCACAGCAACTTTGAATCAGTTACACATTTTTCTTCGGGAATTCGCCCGATTGTGCGAGGAACGTCAAGGAATGGGAGAAGAGTCTCAATGGGAAGGAGCTGAAAGGTGTGGATGGACAGCGAAAGATAGGGATCCAAATATTCAATTTCTAGAAATGTCATGAGTAAACCAACAGGAATTACTGTTTTATAGACAGGGACATTAATCACACGAATAAACAAGTGATGATGATTCTTTACAAAATGTTGGTGAGGCCACCGTTAGAACACCAGGTAAAGCTTCACCCCCTCATTGTGGAAAGGCAATTAAATCCACTGAGAGCGGGCAGTGTAGATACACCAGGATGGTGCCATGGATCAGAACATTACTGGTGATGAGGGTCAAGATATTGGGACTATTTGACTGGAGCAGCGAAAGCTAAGAGGAGATTTATCAGAGATTCTATAAATTATCAACAGTTTCGTCAGAGTGAAGAGGGAGAGATTATTCCATCTAGTAAGGGAGCGAGCAATAAAGGGTGATCGACTTAAAATGGTCACAAAGGGAATGAGCAGAGAGGTTAGAAGAAACTTCTTTATGCAAAGGGTGCTGGAGCATGTAATCTTTTACCTCACAGAATAGTTAAGGTAAAATGTGGTGAATGAATGAAAACGAGGAAGTAATTGTCTGTGGAGAGAGAGGAGGAGAGTGCCGATTGTTTTTTATTGCTGTCTCAAAGAACCCAGTACAGATAGAATGGGTCTAATTACTTACTCAGGCGCAGTAAATTTCTATGGTTTTATAGTTTTATCTCTGTTGGTATCATTTTCATTTTTTAAGATACCCTCATCCCCGTTGAGCTTCTATTGAACAAAAGATTATAAATAAACTGATACCAAGGATGATCCCAGATGTTCAATAGTCAACCTTCCCTTACAGGTTCCGATTTGTCGATTACCTGCTTTTATGTTTTAATGAGCTGTCTGTGCAGTGCCAGATCTCCCACCCATCCCATAATTCCTCACCGTTTTTAGATGTGGAACCTTGTCCCCTGCTCCATTAAAATCAGACTGGGTCATTCCAACTGCATTTCCCCTGCCCTACACGCCAGTGGTGTGTTTCAGAAACTCCAGCAGGTTAGTTAAAGATGACACATCGTCCCTCAAACCAATATAATTCACTTTTACATTGCTTCTCTCCCAGGTGCTCGCCCACTGGATCTCTCCTGGCCTCATTTTAAACACTGGGATTATTTCAGCCGCTGTAGGATCCTCAGGAATCTTCTCTAATTGTGGAAACTTGCAGCAGTGTCAGTAAACCGTCACTACTGTCAGTCCCCATTCCTTTATCTCCCGGTATCTGTGTTCCTGGATTCCAGATTCCCATTTTATGTGGTTGGACACTGTAACTACATTTCAAAACCCGTTGCTCTCTGGCGCTGATACAAGCCCTCCTTCAATGATTCACTTCTGTTCTATTCCGAATATTTACCAAACAGTCTTAGTTACTCCTTACTATCGAACTGCTAGATTTTGGATAATTATAAAGCTTTTAATTTATCCTTAATATTGCTCCCTGCATTATGACTTATATCCACGGTGTCTCCTATTTTCTTTTAAATGGATAAATACATTTTAATTCCACACTCACTAACACTGTTTTAACTACTTTCTGCTTGCGTACTCCAGCGCTGGGACATCTCAGACCTGCACCATGGCCGGAATCTCACACGGACAGCGGGCGGATTATCGGATAATTATGGAAGGGCTTCGTTAGCTTTCAATCCTAAGAACAATAGAACATAAGAAATAGGAGCAGGAGTAGGCCATTCAGCACTTCGAGCCTGCTTCGCCATTCAATAAGATCATGGCTGATCTTTTACCTCATCTCCACTTTCCTGAACTATCTCCATCTCCCTTGATTCGCTTAATATTCAAAAATCTATCGATCTCTGTCTTGAATATACTCAACGACTGAGCCTCCACAGTCATCTGGGTAGAGAATTCCAAAGATTCACCACCCTCTGAGTGAAGAAATTTCTCCTCATCTCAGTCCTAAATGGCCGACCCTTTATTCTGAGACTGTGACCCCTGGTTCTATACTCCCCAGCCAGGGGAAACATCCTCCCTGCATCGAACCTGTCAAGCCCTGTAAGAATGTTGTATATTTCAATGAGATCACCTCTCATTCTTCTAACTCTCGAGAATATAGGCCTAGTCTACTCAATCTGTCCTGATAGGACAATTCCCCCATCCCAGGAACCAGTCTGGTGAACCATCGTTGTTCTCCCTCTATGGAAAATATATCCTTCCTTAGGTAAGGAGACCAAAACTGTACACAATACTCCAGGTGTGGTCTCACCAGGGCCCTATATTATTGGAGGTTTACATCTTGATTCTTAAATGTCTTAGTCCTCTTTTGCTGAATTCTAAAATCCTCCCAATCCTCAGGCTTACTACTCTTTTTGGCAGCATTAAAAGCCTCTTCCTTTGACCTAATACTACCTTTAACTTCTCTTGTTAACCACGGTTGGACCACTTTTCATGTGGAATGTATATTTGTTGTAAATTATGTTTTAATTCTTTAAATGCTAGCCATTGCTCGTCCACTGTCATACCTTTCAATGTATTTTCCCAATCTACATTAGCCAACTCGCCCCTCATACCTCAGTAGTTTGCTTTGTTTAGATTTAAGACCCTAGTTTCTTGATTTAAATAAGTCACTTGCAAACTCAATATAAAATTCTATAATAATATAGTCACTCTTTCCTAAGTGCCCCTTTACTACGGGGTTATGATTTAAACCTTTCTCGTTGCACAATACTAGATCTAAGTTCCTGTTCCCTGGTTGGTTCCTCAACATACTGATCTAGAACACTATCTTACATACATTCCATGATTTCGTCCTCCACGCTATTACTGCAAATTTGGTTTGCACAGTCCATGTGTAGATTAAAGTCCCCCATGATTACTGTATTACCCTTGCTAGATACGCCTCTAATTTCCTGATTTATAATCTGCCCTACATTACAACTAATGTTTGGGGACCTATAAACAACTCCCACCAATGTTTTCTGCGCCTTACTGTTTCTTAGCTCCACCCAAACTAATTCTCGTTCTTGATTTTCAGAGCTAAGAACCTTTCTCTCTAATGTCTGCATCCCATCCTTTATTATCAGGGCTACCCCTCCTCCTTTTTCATTTTGCCTCTCCCTTATAAATTTATGTATCCTGGAATATTTATTTCCCAACCTTGGCCACTTTGCAACCACGTCTCCGTTATGGCTATTAGATTAAACCTTTTAACTTCTATCTGCGCTATTAATTCATCTATTTTGTTGCGAATGCTTCACGCATTTAGATATAATGCCTTTATCTTTGACTTATTTCCCTTTTTCCCTGCTGTCACCTTAGTCACTGTTGCCTTATTACCTTTGTTACTCTCTCTGTCCCTTCCTGACCCACTCTGTTTATTTTTACCCAAAACTGTACTCTGTTCGAGAGCTCTGAAATTTCACTGCTTTTAAATGTACTTTTTCCTGAACTCTCCCGCCCCCGCCCTCCACCCCCTGCTCGTTCATTAGTTTAATTCCATTGAAATTACTGGGCGGACAACGCAAGCGGCACAGAATCATAGAATCAGAAAGCACATAAGGAGACCATGCGGCCTATCGTGCCTCTCCCGGCTCTTTGAAATGGGCATCCAATTATTCCAATACCCTGCTTCTTCCCCAAAGCCCAGCAAACCCTGCTTTTTAAGGTAAATATCCGGTTCTCTTTTAAAGTTGCTATTTTTATAAGGGTGTCAACAGTGGCTCTGTGGTAGCACACTCGCCTCTGAATCAGATGGTAGTGGGTTTAGCTCCCGTTGCAGAGGCTTGAACACAAAATCTAGGTTGACATTCCAATGCAGTACTGAGTGTGTGCTGCACTGTCGGAGGTGCTGTCTTTCAGATGGGACGTTAAACCAAGTCCCCGACTGCCCTGTCAGGAGGACGTAAAAGATCCCACAGCACTATTTGATAGAAGAGCAGGGGAGGTCTGCACAGAGTCCTGGAGAATATTCATTCCTCAACCAACATCCCTGGTCATCATCTCATGGTTATTGGTGAGACCTGGCTGTGCGCAATTTGGTCTCTCGCTTCCTACTTGACAACAGTGTCTACACATCTAAAGTACTTCATTGGCTGTAAAGCGCTTTAGGATGTCTTGGATCTTGAAAGCAGCTGTAAACATGTAATATTTACATTTTATATTGAATTCACTTCCATGACCCTTTCAGGCAATGCATTCTGGATTATAACAGTTCACTATGTAAACAAAAAAAATCTCCTCATCTCCTCCCTGGATCATTAGCCAATTGCCTTAAATACGCGTCCTCTGATTACTGACCCTCCTGCCAGTGGAAACAATCTCTCCTTATTTATCCTAAACCCCTTATAATTTGAACATCTCCGTTAAATCTCCCCTGAACATTCTCTGCTCTATGGAGAACGATCCCAGCTTCTCGCCATGTCGGCAGTTTCAGGTCTTTCACCCGCTGTGGGCGAGGGCCCGCCCGAGACCTCACATCCGGGCACCTCCAGTTTTGCCTTGATCTCTTCCTTGCTCAGTTTAGCAGATTATTCTTAAATAAATTTCGTATAATCAACAATTTAAGAAGATTATTCTTAATTTTTTTCGTATAATCAACAATTTAAGAATCACATTTTAAATATGTTAACAAATTCCCCTTTTGAAAGGATCCAATCTCTTCCTTTACCGATTTGATCGAATCCCTTTTCATTTCATTTGACTGATCGGTTCAAAAAGTTGAATAAAAATATGATTGATATTTAATTCATTCATAATTTAGCCCTCTCCGTCTATGGATTTGTTCGACTCTTCCCACTCTCCTTTTCATCTTGACCCCGCTCTCCTGGTCCCCTTTCTTTCTGTCGGATCCTACACTCTGCCAGATCCCAGTCCCACGGGATCCCACACTCTGCCAGATGCCATCCCACGGGTTCCCACACTATGGCAGATCCCAGTCCCACGGGTTCCCACACTCTGCCAGATCCCAGTCCCACGGGTTCCCGCACTCTGCCAGATCCCAGTCCAACGGGTTCCCACACTCTGCCAGATCCCAGTCCCACGGGTTCCCACACTCTGCCAGATGCCATCCCACGGGTTCCCACACTCTGCCAGATTCCATCCCACGGGTTGCCGCACTCTGCCAGATTACATCCCACGGGTTCCCACACTATGGCAGATCCCAGTCCCACGGGTTCCCACACTCTGCCAGATCCCAGTCCCACGGGTTCCCGCACTCTGCCAGATCCCAGTCCAACGGGTTCCCACACTCTGCCATATCCCAGTCCCACGGGTTCCCGCACTCTGTCAGATTCCATCCCAAGGGTTCTCTCACTCTATCAAATTCCAGTCCCACGGGTTCCCGCACTCTGCCAGATCCGAGTCTCACGGGTTCCCGCACTCTGCCAGATCCCAGTCCCACGGGCTCCCACACTCTGCCAGATCCCAGTCCCACCGGTTCCCACACTCTGCCAGATCCCAGTCCCACGGGTTCCCACACTCAGCCAGATCCCAGTCCCACGGGCTCCCACACTCTGCCAGATCCCAGTCCCACGGGCTCCCACACTCTGCCAGATCCCAGTCCCACCGGTTCCCACACTCTGCCGTTCCCAGTCCCACGGGTTCCCACACTCTACCAGATCCGAGTCTCACGGGTTCCCGCACTCTGCCAGATCCCAGTCCCACTGGTTCCCACTCTCTGCCAGTTTCCAGTCCCACGTGTTCCCACACTCTGCCAGATCCCAGTCCCACGGGTTCCCACACTCAGCCAGATCCCAGTCCCACGGGCTCCCACACTCTGCCAGATCCCAGTCCCACGGGCTCCCACACTCTGCCAGATCCCAGTCCCACCGGTTCCCACATTCTGCCAGATCCCAGTCCCACGGGTTCCCCCACTCTGCCAGTGTACAGTCCCATGGGTTCCCGCACTCTGCCAGTTTACAGTACCACGGGTTGCTGCACTCTGCCAGTTTACTGTACCACGGGTTCCCGCACTTTGCCAGTTTCCATTCCCACGGGTTCCCGCACTCTGCCAGATCCCAGTCCCACGGCTAACCTCACTCTGCCAGTTCCCAGTCTCACGGGTTCCCACACTCTGCCAGTTCCCGATCACCCCTTTGTTCGAGAATGGCCCCATGAATATCAGAGGAACAGAGTTCCAAGGAAATCTATTATTGTTGTCACAAGAAATAGTTGTGTTCTTTCATTTGGACTGTGTGAGCAGTTCTGATAAGCTAATCATGGAAAGTATATTTCTGCACTTTATAGGTCACACAGCTCTATACCAGAGATTAAAGGGATTCACAATTCCTGTTTGGAAGAAATGATAGAAAATCCTACTTTCTATCTTTAGAAAAGAGAAAACCTCCAGCTGATCTAATGTCAGTTTTAATGTAACGAGGAGAATGCACAATTTACCCAAATTCCTCACTGTAGCAAGGAGTTCAATCATAAAGATCCATAAGTTCAAAATGTGAAATTAGGAGTAAGAAGGAGCAGAACATTTCAGCTCACTGGGATACTGTATTCTGTATATTATATATTGAATTACCAAGAGGATCATTCGGCACGAACCTATTTTTCTGGCTCTGAAGTTGACAACTATATAATCGTAAGTTTCTCACATGCCAAACATAAGCTTCTGTAATCAAACTGCAATATCCATGTGCTGCATAACACAGGCAAAGGTAAACTGATGAATTTCGAACTGAGGAGTTTAACAGTCAAGATATACAACGAAGAATGCAAGAAAATTACCTTGAAAGAAGGGAGGATTATCAAAAAGTGCACCTATAAATGGTGTACACCTGTCACTACATTTACTGGAGTTTAGGAGGCAATAATAGGAACTTTATTGTGTAACCTTTTTTTGTTAATTTGCCGATTTATACTAATCATCCTCCCAGTTGTTAATGGGATAGTCTGTGGTGCCTGTCCCTATTTAACAAATGAAAAGCTGGCAACCCAGTTATATGCACTCTATTGAAGTACAAACAGAGGAATTCTGTTGTGTTGTGTTGAAGGGGCCCTATACAGCATCAAATGCTCGGAATCTCCTGTGTTGTGAATACAAATATTTTCTCACGTCTTGGAGATCCCATTGTTGGAAAGCTGGATTTTATTACCCTGAAAGATAAATGCTGAGGAAGAAGATGAATCCTTCATTCACTCCTTTAAATTCTCACTAAGGAATTGGAATAAAGAGGAGTAGGGCCGGGGTTATGCTGCTTTGCAGAATTGAGAGTTACACAGGTTGACATGCACTGCGACTCTGCTGCATTCTGGGACTTGTAGTCCTCGCGTGACAGAGACTTAAACAGCACTGGTGCATTATGGGAGACCTGTGCTTGGCTGATTATCTTGATTTTAAAAATTTAGCAAAATATAAGGATCCGGCTCCAGAAAGAGATGCAAGGTTGGGGTTAAACTACAGGAGGCATTTCTCACAGATAATTGCTGAGAAACCCCTAATGATTAGTTTCAATTCCAATTTTAAATGTTTATTATGAATTTATTACCTTTCCTAATGTATTGGAATGACTGGATATAGTGCATGATGCGCTTCAGTTGGACAACTAGCAATAATAAAATATTTTTGTTAGTTTTCTGATTGACTCCAATTTATCTTAAAGCAAATTAAAAGCCCTTTCACCCTTACTTTAATGTTAGTGCGAATTGGTGAGAAAGGTCTCGCGGAGGGTTCACGTGAATGTTTTGTCTTTCTCTGCAGTCTGAGCTCTTCCCTGTGAAACCACATCTCCCAAACTTACTCCAAGATCCCACGTCCGCTTCCCACAGTCAGTCTCTGCGCTTCCTTAGTGCAGCATTTGCTAAATTTACACCCTACACTGCGGCTTACTACGAACAATGGCACGGAGATCATAGAACCATAGAATCCTAGAATTATACAGTAAAGAAGGAGACCATTTGGCCCAACGTGGCTGTGCCGGCTCTTTGAAAGTCATAATTAATTAGTCCCACTCCTCTGCTACCTATTTATTTCATTTGTTTTTACCTCATGTCTCCGCTGGTTTTTGTGCCAATTATCTTAAATCTGTGTCATCTGGTTCCGAGCAAACTGCTCCTGGGATCAATTTCGTCGAATTTACTTTATCAAAACCCTGCCTAATTTGTATTCAGCTTGGTGCTCCACTGAATTATTTACCTAACAATTATCTTTAGCATCCTTTTTTCTGTTATCAATTTTGAATTCCATTTTGGCTTCCATTTTGCTAACAGGTCTTACATGTTTCACTTTGGCAAACGCCTTTTGAAAGTCCATATACACAACATCAACTGGACTCTCTTCAACAATCCTTTCAGTTACTTCATGAAAGGACTCGATCAACTTAGTAAAACATGATTCTCCATTAAAATATCCGTGCTGGCTCTCATTGATTAACCCACATTTTCCAAGTGCCAATTAAGTTTCTGTCGGAATATTGTCTCTAATTGTTTCTGCACGACGTTAGCTTGACTGGCCTCAGTTGCCAGATTAACCCTCTCACCTTTTTTGAACGGGGTGCAATATTTGCGATGCACCACTACCCTGGCAGCACTGATGGCGACAGCATTTCCTGTTCTAAGACTATCAGACTGTGACCTCACTTCCTGCGGCCCATCGTGAAAAGCGCCACATTCTGGAGTAAGGTTGCTCCTGATGACGTAACGAGTGCTTCAAAAGTGAATCTGGTTCGTCACACTTCTGTCACTAACAGCCAATGGGTGCCATGTACAAGCGATTCTGTGATGTGTCACCAATTATATTCAGGAGCTCCTGCATCTTTCACTCCCTGCAGTTTGTTTGCTCAGCAGCTTTATTTTACTTTTTCATTTCAAGGATAAAAAATAAATCACTTATATTTATGTATACTTTTTTTTCGGGAAAATTAGACTTGTGGACATCAACTCTGGGCATTGATTTTCTTAACATTAATA
Organism: Squalus acanthias; assembly: GCA_030390025.1. NCBI lineage: Eukaryota > Metazoa > Chordata > Chondrichthyes > Squaliformes > Squalidae > Squalus > Squalus acanthias. The sequence continues at coordinate 1,507,578 of JASTWF010000065.1, read as the reverse complement.
TAAGTCAAGATGCATTTCATTCCGGCTCTGGTAAAGATTTCTTTACAATCTTCTAGCATTGAGTGGGACAAAAGGCAGATTCTGATGTTAAGGGCGGCCGTCAGCCTCTGGACGGAGCTCTGTAATCCTCCACTAACAGTCTACAACCACAGAACACTCTGCACTGTTATACATACACATCCAAAGCGATCATCGTGTTCCGATATGTCGATATGCGATGGAGAACTTCGCGTGAGTTACACCACAAATTTTTAAGTCTGTCTTTCGATCCGATTATGCAATACAATTTTAATAACATTTAAATCTGTTACTGAGTCTAAGAATTTATGAGAGACTAGGTTTCATCGACAAGAACTAAAAACTGACCCACAATCCAAATACTGGCACTGCCAAACTGACTCTGACAGTAAAGAGTCTAGAAACAATTGCTGGCGTTTTCAAAAGTGTCGGTATTTTATCAATTACTATTCAGAAATAAGATACACGTCAATAATTCCGTGATTTGACTGTAGTTTCCTTTGCTTCAGTGAATTTTGTCGATTGGCAGCAGCGTATTTTACATCCACCCAATTCTCTTTTTCATTATAGACAATGAAAAAGGAAATTCGGTCGAGGTGTATGACTGGCGGACAGTTCGCTCCAGCCAGATTTCCGCCCAGGCCGAAATTGAAAATGACCTTAATTTCAGAATATTCAGATTCCACTAATCCCAAATGGACTGATAACTAGAGGCATGCAGTGGATGGAAGGCACCGCGATAAAAATACAATCCGACTGGGGAAAAGAAAATGCATGCAAGCCAATCATTTTAAAATTAATATAAACCACCAGAACCATTAATATCTGCGGCGCGCATCAATCGCTGAAGAAGTGTAAAGATCGAGCTGACACAGCGCTGCCTGTTTATATGTGTAACCCGGGATACTGAATAGAACAGCGTAAGCAGTTAGAGACAGTCCTCTGACTTTCTTACACATCCTGCAGTGTGAACAGTGGATTTACCCAGTTCGAGGAACAGCTTTTCCTCGACATCTTCCAACCTGCATCACATATACTGCAGAATAAATTGGAAAAAAGTTTCAACCGAGCCACTGAAATTAGCGGGCGGGCAAAATGCTAGTTAATTGGTTCGAATCCTCATCTGAAGCCGTTACACCGAGAAACGCTCTCAAACCCAGGTCCCCAGTGATGCCGGACGGCGCTCCGAATACACCGCCTTGCACTGGGGGTACCCGTTCAACACCAGTTGGTAAAAGGGACGGGGTACTACAGGGCACTGTCTGTGCACCAACACACACAGCGGATTATTCCATGTAAATATCTGAGAGTCCTGATTACTGACCCTTGCCTGAAATGCCCCGATTATAAATTCGTATTTCTTGCACTGTGTTACCAGGTTACAGGTTGGCTGATTCACGTTAATAACACGCAGATTCACCATGATACATAGTAACAGCAAGTAACAACTTTATTTAATGTTGCTGGGCAGCCTTCAACTATTTCTCATTAATAAAGACGTCAGAAAAAAAAGTAAAACGAGGCAACTCCAGTAAACATTCAAAAAGTGGTGAAACATCGCGACACTGTGAAGGGGACAGCGGCACCGCTCCTTATTCCCAGGAGAAGGGGTGAAGCGGCCCTTGCAGCTACAATCAGTCCAAGCAACATTTTAACCAAACCTGCGAGAAAAAAGTAAGGGAAAGGGAGTTGTAAACGACTAAATCTTTCCCTAAAACTGCTGACTGATCCGGTCAATATATGGCAGAATTAAATTACAGTCCTCGCAGAATCAGATATTAAACCCGTTGATCAACTGTTATATTTCCCTATTAAATTTCACTTCATCATTGACATTTTTCATATTAAGGGGGAATGACCTTGTTAGGGAGGAGACACTCGGCCAAAGAACTGCGGAAACACACGGTCCATGTTGGTTAAATGTTACAAAGTGCCCCAAATAGAGTCGCGTACCTGTGAGTTTTTACAAGAACAATCCTTATGCAGCGGTTAGCAGAGAGAACCCCAGTCTAAGCTGGAACACGAGCTAGAACGGAATTCTAATGTCCCAACCGAAGCTCTAGTTCGGCTTTCTTTCATGTTTAACCAATCTTAGAATCAGTGTCCAGGGAGATTTCAGCACCTTCTTCAGCTCTTCTCTGAACTTCCTCTGGGTCGCTGCATAAATACACGTGTTCGGACAGGAACTCAAATGCTTCAGCATGGCTCCGGTTTCAGTGGCGACATAGGCTGGGTTTGTGCGGTCGCCTCGGTAGTAAGTGGTGTTCGACATTCTGGTAATCAAAAAACTCACGGCAGATGTCAGCCACAGCAATATAAAACTGCCCGATATAGCGAAGAGCAAAATGATGGATTTCCTTCGGCTCTCCATCTCTGGATCGCTCTGATTCTCACTGCTCTGACCCCGGAGTCCCCTGCGGGCTCTGCTGGCCATTAATATACGTTTGACGGTCAAACAATTAAACAGGGCCATTAAGGTAAAGGGAAGCCAAACGACCCATATGGTGTGAAACCAGAGATACGCTTCACCTGGAGGGGAGGAAAAAAAAGCTACACTTGACTGACAGCCCCACTGCACCTTGTTAATTATTTGCTGAGATTCATATCCAAACAACACGGGGATGCCCTTTAAAACGACTAGAACCGTGAACGCTGTTATAACCGCAGCCGCAGTTCTCTCGGTGCAATACTTTACTTTAAACTTCTGGCAGCAGATAACTACAAATCGGTCAAATGTGAAGGAGACGGTGAACCAAACAGACAAATCGAAGGTGGCATGATTCATGTATAGATTGGACTTACACACCGGAGTCTGGGACAGGAATGAATATGGAAAATGATAACTGAAAATATAATACTCCATTACATTAAAGATCATGACCAGTAGATCTGCTGTTGCCATGGCCACCATGTAGACAGAGATACACTTGGAAAGACCGCAGTTTCCTCTGGAGAGAATCACAATTGTCACCAGGTTCGCTGTAAGAAAGAGAGAGGAGAGAAATAATGTTCCAGTATCTGATTGAAATATATATGCAGATACCTATGGAGAGCATCTTACTCCATTCAGTGTGATTTTCAACACGTAGCAGTGTGAGAACAGGATTAGTATTGGAGCCATTACCTGGGAAACCCACACACACATTTTAATGAGCTGCTACAGCGCTCACTCTGCACGGGGGGAAAAGACGGTCCGGAAATCCGCTAAAATCCTGGTGTTGGAACTTCAAAATCATTGTAACATCAGTAATGTTATGGTATTACGGGGAACGTGGAAAGTGCGGACACGCGGTTCACTGTGTCATGCTGACACCTGTAAAACTGTTACCTTATCCAACATGCGACATGAACAGGGACACAGTAAGCACCGATTAACAACAAACAGTTTACAATGGCTCACCGGGGACACCGAAAGCTGCGAGAATCGGGTAGTAAATCTCTTTTATCAGCAGTATAGCTGGTCGCCCCATTTTCATTGAGAATGGATGAATTCTGTAGGAGATTAAAGACTCTGACTGGCGCACGGCTGAGACAATAGAGGGGAACCTATATTTATCACACATCAATCCGTCAGGGAGTTAATCAAATTAACTCATAATTGGCATTAGTTACAGTCATTTAACAAATAGACTGAGGTAAGTTGTTTTTTTTTACTGTTAATTCAGTTTAAGAGGAATTAATGAAATTGTTATTGTAAAGTTTCAAAAACACACAATAATACAAACATTCTTTACAAATGGAAACTGGAATCACCCAAAAATGGAGCTGAACCTATTCCAGCAGAACTGGTGGAAGCTGCTCCACTGGCAGTCATCGGCCTGACCCAGCCCTTCACTGACTCCTAGTGCTCCAACTCCTCTAGAACAGGCGATGAAACAAATCCTATAATATATGAAACGGTCCTGCAGCATTAGAGATGACCTTGTTCCTCTGGTAATAGTAGCTCGCAAAACTTACAATAGACGTGAATCTGCTCCTTCACTATTAGTGATAACCTACATAGAAACATAGAAACTTAGATAAATAGGAGCAGGAGTAGGCCCTTCGGCCCTTCGAGCCTGCTCCGCCATTCAATATGATCATGGTTAATCCTTTATCTCAATACCATATTCCCGCTCTCTCCCCATACCCCGTGAAGCCTTTTGTGTCTGCAAATCTATCGATCTCCTTCTCAAATATATTCAGTGACTTGGCCTCCACAGCCATCTGTGGTAGAGAATTCGTCAGGTTCACCACCCTCTGAGGGAAGAAATCTCGCCTCATCGCAGTCTAAATATCCTACCCCGCATCCTGAGAATGTGAACAACCGTTCTAAACTTCCCAGCCAGGGGAAACATCCTCCCTGCATCCAGTCTGTCTAGCCCTGTCAGAATTTTATCAGTTTCAATGAGATCCCCTCTCATTCTTCTAAAATCTAGTGAATACAAGTCTATTCGATATAGTCTCTCCTCATACGACAGTCCTGCAATCCCAGGAATCAGTCTGGTGAACCTTCGCTGCACTCCCTCTATGGCAATTATATCCTTTCTGAGGTAAGGAGACCAAAACGGCAAACAGTGCTCCAGGTGGGGTCTCACCAAGGCCCTGTATAACTGTAGTAAGAAATCCTTGCTCCTGTCTCTAATCCTCTTGCAATGAAGGACAACATACCATTTGCCTTCCTAACTGATTGCTGCACCTGCATGTTTGCTTTCAGTGACTGGCGTATAAGGACTGCCAGGTCCCTTTTAACATCAACATTTCCCAATCTATCACCATTTAAACAATAGTCTGCCTTTCTGTTTTTCCTACCGAAGTGGATAACTACACATTTCTCAACTTTATACTGCATCTGCCATGTATTTGCCCACTCACTGATCCCTGCGGTACCCCACTAATCACCGCCTGACACCCTGAAAAAGACCCATTCGTTCCTACTCTCTGTTTCCTGTCTGTTAACCAATTTTCAATCCATGCCAGTATATTATCCCCAATCCGATGTGCTTTAATTTTGCACACTAACCTCTTATGTGGGAGTTTTTCAAAGGCCCTCTGAAAATCATAATACACCACATCCACTGGCTCTCCCTTATCTATTCTACCAGTTACATCTTCAAAAACTCCAGTGGGTTTGTCAAACACGATTTCCCTTCCATAAATCCATGATGACTTTGTCAAATCCCGTTGAAATTTTCTAAGTGTCCTGTTACCATATCCTTAATAATAGACTCTAGCATTTTCCCTACCACTGATGTTAGGCTGTGGTTCCCTATTTTCTCCCTCGCTGATTTTTTACATAGTGGGGTTACATTTGCCACTCTCCAGTCTGCTTTAACTGTTCCATAATCTATAACATTTTTGAAGATGACATCCAATGCCTCCACTATTTCCATGGCTACCTCTTTTATTACTCTGGGATGCAGATTATCAGGCCCGGGGATTTATCGGCTTTCAGTACCATTAATTTCTCCAATACTATTTTTTTACTGATACTAATTTCCTTTAATTCCTCCTTCTCACTAGACCTTAGCATTTCTGGGAAGTTATTTGTGTCCTCTACCGTGAGGACAGAACCAAAGTATTTGATTAATTGCTCTGTCATTTCCTTGTTCCCAATTATACATTTTCTAGTTTCTGAGTGTAAGGGACCTACATTTGTCTTCACTAATCTTTATCTTTTTACATACTTGTAGAAGCCGCTTTTATGTTCCTTGACAGTATACTCTCATACTCTATTTTTCCCCTCTTAATCAATCTCTTGGTCCTTTTTTGCTGAATTCTAAACTGCTCCCACTCCTCAGGCTTGCTACTTTTTCTGGCAACTTTATATGACTCCTCTTTGGTTCTAATACTATCCTTAATTTGTTTTGTTAGCCATGGTTGGGCCGCTTTTCCTTTAGTGTTTTAGCGCCAGAAAGGAATGTGTAACGGTTGCAACTCATGCATTCGTTCCTTAAAAGTTAGCCATTGCCTATCCACCTTCATGCCTTTTAATGAAGCTCCCCAATCTATCATAGCCAACTCACTCCTCCTACCTTCGTAGTTTCCTTTGTTTAGATTTAGGACCTTGTTTCGGATTGGATTACTTCACTTTCCATCGTAATGAAGATTCTTTCATGTTATGGTCACTCTTCCCGAAAGGACCCCGCACAACAACATTATTAATTAACCACTTCTCATTGCACAATGCCCAATCTTTGATAGCCTGTTCACTAGATGGCTCCTCATCGTACTGGTATAAAAAAAATCTCGTACACACTCCAGGAATTCATCCTCCACAGTATAATTGCAAATTTGGTTTGGCCAGTCTATATGTAGGCTAAAGACACCCATGATTACTGCAGTACGCTTGTTACCTGCATCTCTAATTTCCTGTTTGATGCCGTCCCCTGCATTACCACTACTGTTTGGAGGCCTTTATACAACTCTCACCAACGTGTTCTGCCCCTTGGTGCTTCTTAGCTCCACCTTGTGTAATTCTACATCTTAATTTTCTGAGCCAATATCCTTCCTCTATTGCTCTGATTTCATCCTTTACGAACAACGCCAACCCACTACCTTTTCCTTTTTTGACTGCCCTTCCTAAATATGGAATATCCTTGGATATTCAGCTCCCAGCCTTCGTCACCCTGCAGCCATGTCTCCCTAATTGCAGTTATATCTATTTGCGCTGTTAAGTCGTCTACCTTATTACGAATTCTTCGTGCATTCAGATACAATGCCTTTAGATGTGTCTTTTTAACATTTATAGACATCAACATTTTTTTGGTACTATGGCCCTATTTGTCTTCACGTTTTTTCTTACCAGGACCCTATTTGTTAGTGCACTCTTTCTTTCTACGCTCTGTCCCTTCCTGACACAATCTGGTTATCCTTTCCCCATTCCCGTTCCTGCACTGCTTCCTTGTCTTTTCTCTTTTGCATTCTAGATTTCTCTCCACCGTGAACGCCCCACCTAATTTAGTTTAAAGCCCTATCTACCTCCCTAGTTTATCGATTCGCTAGAACTCTAGTCCCAGCATGTTTCAAGTGTAATAATAACAGAAAACGCTGGAAAAACTCAGCAGGCCAGGCAGCATCCGTGGAGAGAAAAACAGAGTTAACGTTTCAGGTTGAAGACCTTTCGTCAGAACTGGAAAAAAGCAGGAAATGAAATAGATTTCAAGCAAGTATAAAGCTGGGAAAAGGGGAAGGGGATGAAAGAGCAGAAGGAGAGATTAAGAGACATTGAGAGACATTAAGAGATAATCAAGGCAAGAGGAGGTGTTGATGTAACAGGTTGAGTCTAAATGAAGTGTGAAATGCACTGGCAGAATGAAGGACAGCTGCCAGCTTCTGGGAGGAAAGAAAAGGGGGAAGCCAAACAAAAGGGTGGATGTAAAAATAAAATATAAATGTGATAGGGTCCGAGGTTATGATCTAAATTTTTTGAACTCGATGTTGATCCAGAGGGCTGTAGTGTGCCTGAACGAAAGATGAGGTCTTGTTCCTCGAGCTTACGCTGCGCCTCCGTGGAACAGTGTAATTGGCCAAGGACGGTGAGGTCAGAGTGGGAGTGGAACGGAGAATTAAAGTGACAGGCCACCGGGAGCTCGGGGTCCCCCTTACAGACTGAACAGAGGTGTTCCGCAAAGCGGTCACCCAATCTGCGTTTGGTCTCCCCAATATAGAGGAGACCACATCGTGAGCAGCGAATATAGTATACTAAATTGCAGGACGTAAAATTAAATCGCTGTTTCACCTGGAAAAGGGTGTTTGGGGCCCTGGACAGTGGGAAGGAGGGAGATATAAGGGCATGTGTTGCATCTCCTGCGCTTCCACGGGAATGTGGCGGGCGAAGGGGAAGGGGTGCTGTGGGTGGTAGTGGAGTGTACTAGGGTGTCGCGGAGGGAGCGGTCCCTGCGGAATGCTGAAAGGGGATGTGAGGGGAAGATGCGTTTGGTGGTGGGATCACGCTGGAGGTGGTGGAAATGGCGGAGGATGATTTCGTTGAATGTGGAGGCTGATGGGGTGAAAGGTGAGGACAAGGGGAACTCTATCGTGGTTCCGGGAGGGAGGGCATGGTTCATGTGTAGTCCGTCCCAACGGAACAGCTCTGTCTTTCCACAGTACTGGTGCCAGTGCCCCACGAATCGAAACCCACTTCTCCCACGCCAATCTTTGAGCCATGCATTCATCTCACTGATCCTGTTGGCCCTATACCAATTTGCTCGTGGCTCAGTTAATAATCCAGAGATTATTATCTTTGTGGTCCTGCTTTTTCATTTAGTCCCTAGCTGCTCAATGTCGCTCCACAGAACATCTTTCTTAGTCCTTCTTATGTCGTTGGTACCTACGTGGAACATGACAACTGGGTCGTCTCCCTCCCACTCGAAGTGCTTCTCCAGCCCAGAGGAGATGTCCTTTACCCTGGCACCAGGTAGGCAACATAGCCGTCGGGTCTCACGCTCCTGGCTGAAGAGAACAATTTATATCCCCCTAAATATACTGTCGACAACAACAACTACCTTCATTTTTACTCCACCCCACTTGAACGGCTTCCTGTACCACGGTGCAGTGGCCAGTTTGCGCGTCCTCCCTGCAGTCCCCGCACTGGTCCACAAGAGTTGCAAGAACCTTGAATGTATTGGACAAGTGCAGGGACTGAAGCTCCAGCAATACTACCTCCTGGATCCCAGTACTTGCCTCACTCGCAGTCACACCCTCCTGTCCCTGACCACGTGTCAATTCTAAAGTATGTAATCTAAGGGATGTGGCTGCCTCCTGGAGCAAAAGTCCAGGTAACTTTCTCCCTCCCTGATGTCTCGCAATGTCTACAGCTCGTACTCCATCTCCTCAAATCGGACACGAAGTTCCTCGAGCCGCAGACACTTACCACAGATGTAGTCGCACTGGACTAAAATGTCCACAAGCTCCTATATATTGCAGCAGCAACACATCTCCTGTTCTCCCATTATTTTTTTTATTCTATTCAATAGTTTAGAGGTAATCAAAGTATTATCCTCGCTTAATTTATTAGATTAGTTAAATTAAGCTTCGTTTTTAAAATTTAGTTATATGTTATATGTTATTTTAAACCTTAGCCCACAGTTCCAACCAATCACTTACCTGCCTTTGCTGTGACGTCACACTGCCGTTTCCTCTTGTAGTTGCAGGTGTGCTGCTGCTTCTACCCCGCTCTCGGGCCTCGGTCTGCTCCCGCTCATGTCCGCCGCCACTCTGCGGGAGAAGTTAAGAAAAGCAAGGCAAAGCAGCACCTCCCTCCCCCACTTCACCGAACTCCCACACTTACCGAACTCACAATATGTTCACTTTATGTCAAGTTGCACTCCGTGACAAACTGCACACGAACCTCGCTGTTTATACTACTCAGGTTTATGAGTCAGTTCTCTGGCAGTTCTTAAACTTACACTAGATGATACGTGCTCCTCCACTACAAGTGACAACCTACACTTACACTCTAGTTGACCGTGCTCCTCCTATACTATTTAGATTCTACATCTTCAGTAGAGATGCCCGTCCTCATACAGTACTATTTATATCCTATACCTACAGTAGAGATGACCCCGCTCCTCCTGTACTATTTACACCCCACACCTACAGTAGAGATCACCGTGCTCCTCCTGTACTATTTATATCCTACATCTACAGTAGAGATGACCGTGCTCCTCCTGTACTATTTATATCCTACACCTGCAGTAGAGATGACCGTGCTCCTCATATACTATTTATATTCTACACCTACAGGAGAGATGACCGTGCTTCTCCTGTACTATTTATAACCTACACCTGCAATAGAGATGACCGTGCTACTCCTGTACTATTTATATCCAACACCTACATTAGAGATGTTAGTGCTCCTCCTGTACTATTTATATTCTACACCTACAGTAGAGATGACCGTGCTCCTCCTCTACTATTTATATCCTACACCTACAGTAGAGATGACCGTGCTCCTCCTATACTATTTATATTCTACAACTACAGGAGAGATGACCGTGCTCCACCTGTACTTGTGATAGCGTATATTTACACGAGTGGTGAGCGCACTCCTTCGGTACTAGAGGTTTGCTAAACATACAGAGGAGTAGAACATGCTCCTCCACCACTAGGGACACATCTACACTTAAACTAGCGGTGTCAGTGCTACTGCGGTACGAGTATTAAACTACACTTACCGTGTATGTGAGCATGCTACTCCGCTACTATTGGTATCCTACACTTACAATAGAACTGACCGTTCCCATCCAATATTAGTGGCAACCTATAATTACACTGGAGTTAAACATCCTCCTCTGGAACTAGAAGAACCAGTTGTGTCTGTTTTCCTTGGAACAGTGGAGGCTGAGGGGAGACCTTATTGAGGTGTATAAAATTATGAGGGGCACAGATAAAGTGGGTAGAAAGCACCTATTTCCCTTAGCAGATGGTTCAAAACCAGGGGCACAGAGTTAAAGTAATTGGTGGAAGGTTTAGAGGGGATTTGAGGGGACATTTCTTCACCTAGAGGTTTGTGGGGGTCTGTAACTCACTGCCTGAAAGGGTGGTAGAGGCAGGAAAACTAACCACTTTTTAAAAAGTACTTGGATGTGGACTTGGGATGCTCTAACCTGCAGCGCTACGGACCAAGAGCTGGGAAGTGGAATTAGGCTGGATAGCTCTTTGTTGGCCGGCGCGGAGAAGATGGGTCGAAATGGCCTCCTTCCGTGCTCTAGCTTTCTATGATTCTATGATTCTTTGAAGTACCACTACACTTACACTGTGGTTCAGAGGCTAGACTCTGATTTTCATATTATAAAAAGGAATTGGAAGCACTGAAATAGGTAAAGAAGATATTTAAAGGTTTTATGCCAGAAATTAGAGATTATACGTTACAGGAAAGATTGAACAATCCACGGCTCTTTTCTCTGGACAAGAGAGTGCTAACGGGTGACATGATGGAAGTCTTTAAAATTATGAATGGGTTTGACAGGGTAAATGAAGAGAAGACATTCCCTCTTGTGAGGAGAATTAAACTAGGGGCATGAGTATAAGATTGGCACTAATACATACAACAGGGAGTCCAGGATAAACGTATTCAACAAGAGACTGGTTAGAATGTGGAATTCGCTACTACAAAGATTAGTTGTGGCAAGTGACCTAGATACATTTAAGGGGAAGCTAGGTAAGTACATAAGAAAGAAAGGAACAGAAGGATATGCTGATAAATTTAGTTGAGTGAGGTCGGAGGGAGGCACGTGTGGAGCATAAACACAGACATGGACCAGTTGGATCGTGTGGTCTGTTCCTGTGCTGTACATTCGATATAAATCTATATAAACAATATCATAACCAATCTTTGGAACAGGCTCCCTAGAAAGACCATGGAAGCAGTTAGAAATAAATAACTCAAATGAAAATTAGAGAGATTTCTTTCAGAATCTTATTATGAATTATGTTTCCATCATCATGTAAGGCATTCCAGGTACTAACAGATCTCATCCTAAAATAAACATCTTTTAGTTTCTAAGTTATTTTTTGCTGGCGAGATTAAATTTTAGTTGCCGAATCACCCGACTAGCCTTGTGAATTTTTCAACACGTCTTTCCGAATTTCACTTAACGTTCTTGGTTCACTTTGCCTTCTTTCTCCTCATAACTAAAACCTCTCATCCCTGGTATGATGTTAGTGAATTTATTTTGACTGTCTGCATGGATTTCACATCCTTCCCAATTTCGGGCGCCCAGAAATGGTCACAGCAGCTGAGGTTTTGCACTGCTGTGCAATTTTCCTACTTGTGTTTTCATGCACTATGAGCTCAGAGACAGTACATTTCTCCTTAAATTTCAACCAACATCTTTACAGCCAATCTGCAAATCTGACTTTGTCCTATTTTATTTGCATAGAAGCGGACGAACATGAATAGGTCATTCAGCAGCTCGAGTCTGTTCCAACATTCAATCACATCATGGCTTATCTGTTTCTTAAATCCACTTAGACGCCTTTATTCCATGCCCGCTGATATCCTTACCTAAATAAATGTATTTCTATTCAATTCTTCACAATTTATCTTGTCCAGCACCCACAGCCTTTTGAAGAGGCGAGTTCCAGATTTCCAATAACCTTTGTGTGAGATAGTGCTTCCGGATCTCATTCCTAAATGGCCCAGCTCTAATTTAAAGCTGATGCCCTTTTATTCTGCATTTCCCCATTAGAGGAAATAGTTTGTCTGTATCTACCCTATGGACTCCCTTTATGAATTTAAATATTTCGATATGATCATTCCTCAACCGTTTAAACTTAAGGAAATACAAACCAGGTTTATGCAACCTGTCCTCATATTTAAATCTGCAAATTCTGGTGAATATGCACTGTACCTGCTATAAGGTGAATTTATATTTCCTGAATTCGGTTCCCAAATCTGAAAGTAATGCTCGAGATGGTGTCTGACCAAGGTTATGTATAACGGAAGCATCGAGTCCTCATTTTTGAATTCAAACGCTTTGAGAAAATGGACAGCATTCCATTGGCTGTTTTGATCATTTTTTGTACCTGTGCACTGGCTTTTACTGATTTGTGTACACGGAGACACAAATCCATTTTCTCCTCCACATCAACGCCTCTGTCACCATTAATATTACGTCAGTGAATATTTTGTCTGAGAACTGACCGGTCCTGTTAAGTTTAATAAAAGTTGCACCAGATTCCTGGTGTCAGAAGCAATGAACATTTTAAACCAGACTCCTGTGTGTGAAATGAGATGTGGGTCACAGTTCATCAGAGAAAAATATTGAAGTATCGACTCTTGGTTAGTCAGCATTTCTTTAATTCTGCAAAAGAAGGTCATCAGTTAATTAATAGTGATTAAAACAATTCTTTTTTCACGTTAAATATTGCAAGTCATTAATTAAAAGCTGCTTTTTCACCTCTTAATTCCCTGACCGGGAATCAAACGCAGGACACGGCGGTGAAAGCATCGAATCCTAAACCACCAGGGAAAACAAAGTCAAACCATTGCTATAATGTTAAACATAATTGGGTACTCTCCATGTTGGAAACCGATTTAGTTTTGACTTGTTTTACATGTAAATGTATTTCATGACTCTGCTGCTTACACATGTATTTCCATTTATCTGTAAAATGTATTCATTTTTTGGGGGTCATCTGTCTTCATTCCAAATGTTTTATGTAAGTATTTATTTCTCAATATGGTACTTTTAAATTACACACAAATACATGTATACATAATACAGACACACACAAATACAATGATAAATAAAACACAAATATATTTATAACTGGGACACAAATACACCCAAGTGCATTTAGAATATCACAGATGCAATTATTTATATTTATATTTTTATGTAGTGTGTGTCATAATAAACTATGAATTGACACAAGTATAAAGCATCGCACTCATCACAGAAACATTAACTTTATAGATAAACATCACACCCACACAGGATGCTTCTTAAGAAGATGGAAGCCCATGGAATTAAGGGAAAAGTGATGGTATGGATACGGAATTGGCTCAGTGATAGGAAGCAAAGGGTGTTGTTGGACGGATGTTTATCAGTTGGGGAGGTGGTTTTCAGTGGTGTTCCTAAGGTCAGTTTTATATTCATTACACTTTGCAATTTTTATAAACGATCTAGACTCGGATGTAGGGAGCAGCATTCTACAGTTTGCAGATGATACGAAACTTGGCAACATAATAGATAGTGATGAGGATAGTTGTAGATTTCAGGATAAACTAGGCAGGATGGTGAAACGGGCAGAAGCATGGCAGTTGGAGTACAATGTGTGAAGTGATGCACTTCCGTAGGACTAATATGGAAAGACAGTGTATTATAAATGGTACGATTTTGAAAAGTGCAGATGAGCAGAGAGGCCTTGGTGTCTAATACACAAATCATTAATGGTGACGGGCAAGTTGATAATGTGTTTTATCAAGCATATGGGTTACTTGAATACATAATGCTAGCTTTAAAGTAGATAGAGGGACAACTATTCCCTCGGGCGAGTGGGTCAATAACCTGAGGTCATAGATTTAAAATCATTGGCCAAAGATCGAGAGGGAGATGAGAAGATTTATTTTCACTCAGAGAGTTGTCGGGATCTGGAAGGCTCTACCTGAACAGGTGATGAAAGCTGATTCCATCAATAAATTTAAAGGGAGTTTCACAGGTACTTGAGGATGAGGAACTTACAGGGTTAGGGACAAAAAGCGGGGCTGTGGGACTGAGCACGGCTGCTCTTTCTAAACCAGCACAGGCACGACGGGCCGAATGTCCTCCTCCTGTGCTGTGAGTTTCTTTGATTCTATATACACACGCACAGTTTATAGTTTCACACGGCCTTGTTTGCAGTTCTAGCTAATGTCTGGACGCCAAAAGTTTCATTGTTTTTCAGAAGCTGCTCGACCTGTTTTGTATTTTGAGCAGTTCCCTAGTTTATTTTCCTGTCATGTGCTGATTATGGGTAAGAATTAAACGGTGTTTGAGAAACATTGATATATATATATATAACCATTCCTGCGCTGTTGCAAACGTAGAACTCGTGGCGCAACGGTAGTGCGTCTGATTCCCGATCAGAAGGCTGCGTATTCAAATCACGTCGGGGTCAAAGCTCTTTCTAGCGTTGATCAAAGTATTGATCATTACAGAAAGAGAACCTTGCTATAAAATCTGTCTCACTAGTTCCCCAGTGTCAGGGTGAGAAGCGCCAGATGCCCTCATTAATGTAACAAACAACACAAACACACCTGTTCAGTAAAGTGCTCCACACAGCTTGATAAATCCTGGGACTCTCCCAATGCGCTTCATAGAGGAGTGATCAAAAAAATGGTAGGCCAATCCAAAGAAGGATTCATTAAGACGTGTGACCAAAAGACTCTTCAAAGCTTATGGTTATAAGAGGGTCTTAAAGGAGGAGATGAGAGGGTTTGGGAAGGAAATTCCCGGCAGCGAGGCGCAGACTATTTGTAGTGTGAAGAGAAAGGGTGATGAACAAGATGCCGGAGTCATAGAATCATTGGATCATAGAATCTTACAGCACAGAATGAGGCCGTTCGGCCCGTCCTGCCTGTGCCAGCTCTTTGAAAGAACTGTCCTATTTAGTCCCACACCCAAGTATTTAGACCATAACCCTGCTAATTAGTTATTTTCAAATTAATGTACAATTGCCGTTTGAATGTTTCTATGGAATATGATTCCATCATCCTTTCAGGTAATGTGTTACAGATCTTAAGAACCCTCTGTGTGAAAAGAACTCTCCAAAAGCCGCCTCGAGTTCTTTAGCCAATTATTTATAATCTATGACCTCTGGTTTTCGATCCACTCGGCAAGAAAACAATTTCTCCCTACTTGCTCTATCAAAAGACCTCATAATTTTGAATATCCCTTTTAGGTTTCTCCTAAACCTTCTCTGCTCTCGGGAAAACAATGTCAGGGTTAGTTTTCTGATGGAAGAATAGAATCATAGAATCATAGAAAGTTACAGCACGGAAGGAGGCCATTTCGGCGCATCGTGTCCGCGCCGGCCAACAAAGAGCTATCCAGCCTAATCCCACTTCCCAGCTCTTGGTCCGTAGCCCTGCAGATTAGAGCATCCCAAGTGCACATCCAAGTACTTTTTAAATGTGGTTACGGTTCCTGCCTCTAAAACTCTTTCAGGCAGTGAGATCCAGACCCCCCTACAACCCTCTGGGTGAAGAAATTTCACCTCAAATCCCCTCTAAACTTTCCACCAATTACAATAAATCTGTGCCCCCTGGTTATGACCCCTCTGCTAAGGGACATAGGTACTTTCTATCGACTTTAGCTTTGCCCCTCATAATTTAAATACACCTCAATAAGGTCTCCCCTCAACCTCCTCTGTTCCAAGGAAAACAAACCCAGCCTATCCAGTCTTTCCTCATAGCTAAGATTCTCTACTCCCGGCAACATCCTTGTAAATCTCCTCTGTACCCTCTCTAGTGCAATCACATCCTTCCTGTAATGTGGTGACCAGAACTGCACGCAGTACTCTAGCTGAGGCCTAACTAGTGTTTTATACAGTTGAAGCATAACCCCCTGCTATTGTATTCTATGACATGACTAATAAAGGCACGCATTTCGTATGCCTTCCTAACCACCTTATCTACCTGGCCTGCTGCCTTCAGGGATCTGTGGACTTGCATTCCAAGGTCCCTTTGTTCCTCTACACTACTCAGTGTCCTACCATTTAATGTGTATTCCCTTTCCTTGTTAGCCCTCCCCAAATGCATTAACTCACAATTCTCCGGATTGAATTCCATTTACCACTGTTCTGCTCACCTGACCAATTTATTGATATCTTCCTGCAGTTTACAGCTCCCTTCTTCAGTATCAACCACATAGCCGATTTTAGTATCATCTGCAAACTTCTTAATCCTACCTCCTATATTCAAGTCTAAATCATTGATATATACCACAAAAAACAAGGGCCAAGTACTGAGCCCTGCAGAACCCCACTGGAACAGCCTTCCATTCACAAAAACACCCAGCAACCATTACCCTCTTCTTTCTGTCTCCGAGCCAGTTTTGAATCCAACTTGGCACTTTGCCCTGGATCCCATGGGCTCTTAACTTCGTGACCAGTCTGCCATATGGAACCTTATCAAAAGCCTTGCTAAATTCCATATACACTCCATCAAACGCATTACCCGCATCTGCCTCCTTGTTACCTCCTCAAAAATAGGAACAACGTGTCGAAGATGCAGTTTCAGCTAATTCCATAAAATGCAACTGCACGGAGGAGTGAAAAGACCGGCATGTCTGGATTGGGATTCATACTCACACTCCCAAAGGAGACTGCGACCTGAACGCAGGACCATAGTTCGCTCGGCCACCTGTGCTCAAGGATAAATCTGTCAATAGACCTGAATTCACCCGGAGAAGTCCCAGGGAAAGTTCCACTCATTCTAGTACGCCGTAAATGCTGCTGGAAGGCTCAGTGACCATAAACAACATCACTTCTGTCCCACACTAAAAACTCTCAATCCTTCACCTCCGTTGCATTTTACAGACATTTCACTGATCGAAACCACACTCGTCACACAGTAAATTGATTGTTAAGTGATTAATGTTCTGAAGGAGCTCCCTAATTGTCCCTCTCCAATCTCCTGAATCAGATAATTCTCGCCGGGTTCCTTTGAATTGAATCATAGAATTATTTAATTATACAGCATAGAACAAAGTCATTCGGCCCCTCGTGCCTGTGCCGGCTTTTTGGTCGAGCTATCCCATTAATCTCAGTCCCCTGCTATGTACTCATAGCCCTGTAAATGTTTCCCTTCAAGCATTTGTCCAGTTCTCCTTTTAAAGTTACTGCTGAATCTGCTTCCGTCGCCCTGTCAGACATTGCATTCCAGATCACAAGTACTAGCTGTGCAAAAAAAAAGTTCCCTCTCGTTCTTCTTCGACCTGGACCGGCTGCTCTCGGTCCCCAGGACGTGGCCATTCTAATTCTGTGACTGCAGCCAGTATTGTTCGGACAGAGTTTTGACTGGAACGTCACACCTGCTTCGCGAAGGGCAATGAAGCAGGGGAGGTTGAAACCTTTACAAAAATTTGAGGCTCCTCAGAAATGTTTGTGTATCTGAATCCCTAACACTTCCTGTTCCTTTTAAACGTTTTACCATTTATTGTACGTTACTTGCACGGAAAAATACAGAGGGGTGGGATTAATGGGATAGCTCTGTCAAAGAGCCGGCACAGGCACGATGGGCCGAATGACCTCATTCACTGCTGTATCATTCTATCATTCTATGATAACGCGGCACCTACAATGTTGTATCTGGTACTTACAGTGAAGTGGAGGCCAGTTTTCACTCTTAAACCAGCAATTATATTATTCGCATTTTCAGCGAAGTGACACTGCTGCAGGAATTCAGAGCTGGGGGTCGCCGTGAAATCAACAATGAAAGGTTGAAAAAATTTGCACCCAACGGGGAGCTCGAACGAACGACTCCTGAAATTAAGAGTCTGATGCTCTTCCGACTGAACTCGCCGGGTCTGGTTAAAGTTCCCGGCCTTGTCGCTTATTACAGCGAGGTGGCTGTTGGCTCCGCCCCATTGGTTCAACTTGTTCTACAAACCACGGACCTAGTCCTCCAGAATTCCAAGGTGTATGAGGAAGTCAACCATCAAACCATTTATTGACCACAGGGGTTCAGGCAATGTTCTGATGGCCTTTGTTCTTGTCAATATCTCTTGTCTATTTCCCGTTGTTTCCGATACTCTCTGATCGCTGATTGTGTTTATCTGTACCGTGTCTTCCTGCAGGTTGATTTTGAACGAATACATGTGTTTGTCTCTGTTGCATTAAATAAACGAGGGCATCAGGCGCTTCTCTCCATGGCACTGGGGAACTAGAGAGACAGACTTTAGAGTGAGGTTCTAGTTATGTGGAAAAGCAAAGAATACATGTGTGTATCTGGACTTGGTCGAACACAATAAACAGATTTGTAGTTGCAAACGATATTTTGGTGTCGGAATTGAACTGCGTACATCTCCTCAAACTACTAATTAAATTTGCGGTAATTTTACTCTGCACCTATTGTGATCTGTGGTGATTGTCCATGTTCTGAGATGAATGAAGATGCAGTGTGAGGTGACAGAATGACCAGGCACCAATTCCCGCAGTGAGTTCCGCTGGTAGAGCCGGACTGTGTAACTCAGTGAGGACAGGACTTTCCCCGGAGTGGAACCGGGAGAAGCTGCAGGACCTTGACATCATTCTGGGGAGTCTGCTGTCATTACACAGGCACGATGGGCCAATTGGGCTCCTTCTGTGCTGCATCATTCGAGGACTCTATGATTACGTGGCAGCGACAAAGTTATCTCTGGCACTTTTGTTGAGTATATTCAAGGCTGAGATAGATAGATTTTTAGTCTCTGGCGGAATCAAGGGATGGAGTCAAATTGAAAACAAAAGCATACAAGGCTGCGAAGAATAGTGTAAGGCAACTGGCAAACATTTAAAAACCAGAAAAGGACGACTAACAAAATGATAGAGAGAGATGATAGCTTATGAGAGTAAGCTAGCAAGAAATATAAAAACAGACAGTAAGAGTTTCTACAGGTATGTAAAAAGGAAGAGGGTAGCTAAAGTAAACGTTGGACCCCTGGAGAATGAGTCTGGGGAATTAATAATGGGAAACAGGGAAATGGCAGAGATTTGAACAAATATTTTGTATCGGTCTTCACGGTATAAAAATCTAAAAGCATCCCGATAATGGATAATCAAGGGGCTATTGGGGTGGTGGGAGTATTTAAAACAATCACTATCACTAGAGAGAGAGTAGTAGGGAGCTAATGCGATTAAAGGTGGACAAGTACCCTGGACCCGATGGACTGCATCCTAGAGTCTTAAAAGAGGTGGCTGCAGAGATAGTGCATGCATTGGTTGTAATGTACCAAAATTCACTGGATTCTGGAGAGGTCCCAGATGACTGGAAAACCGCAAATGTAACGCCCCTATTTAAGAAAGGAGGGAGACAGAAAGCAGGCAACTAACGACCAGTTTGACTAACATCTGTCATTGGGAAAATGTTGGAGTCCATCATTAAGGAAGTGATAAAGGACATTTAGAAAATCATAATATAGTCAAGCAGAGTCATTATTTTTTTATGAAAGGGCAATCATGTTTGACAAATTTGCTGGAATTCTTTGAGGATGTAACGAGCAGGGTGGATAAAGAGGAACCAGTAGATGTCTTGTATTTGGATTTCCAGAAGTCATTCGATAAGGTGCCATATAAAAGGTTACTACACCAGATAAGAGCTCACGGGGTTGGGGATTATATATTAGCGTGGATAGAGGATTGGCTAACTGACAGAAAACAGAGAGTTGGGATAAATGGGTCATTTTCAGGTTGGCAAACTGTAACTAGTGGGGTGTCGCAGGGATTCGTGCTGGGGTCTCAAATATTTACAATCCATATTAATGATTTGGATGATGGGGCTGAGTGTAATGTAGTCAAATTTGCTGATGATACAAAAAATAGGTGGGAAAGCAAATAGTGTGGAGAACGCAAAGAATCTCCAAAGGGATTAGATAGGCTGAGTGGGCAAAAATCTGGCAGATGGAGTTTAATGTGGGAAAATGCGAGGTTATCCACTTTGGTAGGAAAAATAAAAAAACAAATTATTATTTAAATGCGGAGAGATTCCAAAATGCTGAGGTACAGAAGGATCTGTGGGTCCCTGTACATGAATCACAAAAAGTTAGCATGCAGGTACAGCAAGGAATTACGAAGGCAAATGGTATGTTGTCCTTTATTGCAAAGGGAATGGAGTATAAACGCAGGGAAGTCCTGTTACAACTGTACAGGGCATTGTTGAGACCACACCTGGAGTACTGCATACATTTTTGGTCTCCTTATTTAAGGAAGGATATATTTGCATTGGAGGCAGCTCAGAGAATGTTCACGAGGTTGATTCCGGTGAGGAAGGGATTGTCTTATGAGGAAAGGTTGAGCAGGTTGCGCCTATACTCATTGGAATTTAGAAGAATGAGATGGGCCCTTATTGAAACATATAAGATTCTGAAGGGGCTTGACAGGGTAGATGCAGAGCGGATGTTTCCCCTCGTCGGGATATCTAGAACTAGGGGGCATAATTTCAGAATAAGGAGGCACCCTTTTAAATCGGAAATGAGGAGGAATTCCTTCTCTTAGAAGGTCGTGAATCTTTGGAATTCTCTTCCCCAGAGAGCTGTGGAGGCTGTGTCATTGAATATATTTAAGGTTGAGATAGACAGATTTTTGAAAGGTAAGGGAGTCAAGGGTTATGGGGATCGGGCAGGGTAGTGGAGTTGAGGCCAAGATCAGATCAGTCATGATCTTATTGAATGGTGGAACAGGATCGAGGGCTCAAATGTCCTACTCCTGCTCCTACGCATTATGTTATCTTATGTAAGGGATATGGGGACTGGGCGAGAAGGTGGAGTTGAGGTAGAAAATCATCCATGAAATTATTGAATGATGGAGCAGGCTCGAGGTGCCATATGGTCTGGACCGGATAGGTTTGCAAGAGCTGTTGGGGAGGGTTTAAACTAGCTTGGCAGGGGGATGGGCACAAGCATATAGGTGTAGAAATGAGGCATAAGGTGCGTAAAAGAGTGAGTGTGTTGGATGGTACTAGAGAAGAAAGTAGTACTAGAGCCGGACGTCGCACCATATTAGATAGGAGCAGACAAAGAAAGACTTCGAAAAATTCAAACATTGGTTTCGAATGCATGTATGCAAACGCACAAAGTGTGCTGAATACGGTTGCTGAGCTACAAGCACAATTAGCCGTGTGGCAATAAGATGTCGTGGCAATAACGGAAACGTAACTTAAAAACGGTGAGAACTGGGTACTGAATATTTAAGGGTAAAAGGTGTTCAGAAAAGATAGGGGGAAAAAGGGAGGTGGGTGGCAGTGCTGTTTAAGGATGACATTGTAGTGTTGGAAAGGAAGGATGTTCTTGAGGGTGCAAGGACAGAATCAATTTGGTTAGAGTTGAGGAGCAAAAAGGGATTGATCACGCTATGGGAGGTATTCTACATGACTCCAAATAGTGAGAGGGTGGTAGCGGAGCTAATCTGCAGGTAAATCGCAGAGATAAGCAAGAGCTATAGAGTGGTGATATTGGGGGACTTTAATTATCGAAATATCGAGTGGGATAATGCTAGGGTAAAGTGAAAGGAGGGGGAGGAATTTCTGAAATGTGTTTAGGAGAATTTCCTTGACCAGTATGTTCTGGGCCCAACTAGGAAGGAGGCATTGCTGGATCTTGTGCTGAGGAATAAGGTGGGCCAGGTCGACCAAGTGTCTGTGGGAGAACACTTGGGTACGAGTGATCATCGTATCATAAGATTTAGATTAGCAATGGAGAGGAGCAAGGAACAATCTAGAGTGGAACTTCTAAACTGGAATAGGGCTAACTTCAATGCGATGTGAAAGGATCTAGCCAGGGTAAAATGGAACCAAAGACTGACAGGAAAAACTGTAATGGAACAATGGGTGATCATTAAGGGGGAGATGTTCCAATTAAAGACTAGGTGCATTCCAACAAGAGGGAACGGAAAGGGAACCAAAACAAGGGCTCCTTGGATGACGAGGGAGATAGAGAAGATGATGAAGCAAAAAACGAGGGTGTATGATGCATGTCAGGTGAATTCTTCAAGGGAGAACTAGACCAAATAAGTTGAGAGCAGAAGTGAAGATGAAAATAAGATTGGCAAAGAGATAATATGAGAGTAGAATGGCAGTTAACAAATAAAGGTACCCACAATTCTTCTACTGGCATGTAAACAGTAAGCGGGTAGTAAGAGGCGGGGTGCGGCCTATTAGGGATACAGAAGGTGATATTTGCTCAGAGGCACAGGTCAAGATAAGAATACGCAATGAATACTTTGTTTCGGTGTTTACTAAGGTGATGGATGCTGACAAAATATCGGTAGAAGTGGAAATGTTAGAAGCAATGGAAGGGGTGAAAATTGAGAGACAGGATGTACTCGAAAGGCTGGATATGCTGAGAGTGGAGTGGTCGCCTGGTCCAGATGTCTTGCCTCCCAGGTTGCTAAGGGAATTGGGGGAGGAGATAGTGGAAGGGCTTGCCATTATTTTCCAATATTCCTTAGGTGCGGGGGAGGTGCCTGAGGTTTGGAAAGTGGCAAATGTGACACTATTGTTCAAGAATGGGCATAAGGACAATCCTAGTAACTATAGGCCGGTCAGTTTAACATCAATGTTGGTTAAATTTTAGAAACAATATTCAAGGGAAAAAATAACGGGCACTTGGAGTGGTTTAAGCTAACTAAGGAGAGCCAACACGGATTTGTAAAAGGCAGATCGTTTTGACGAATCTAATTACATTTTTTGGGAAGTAACAGAGATGATTGATGAAGGGAATGCAACGGATGTTGTCTACATGAATTATCCGAAGGCGTTTGAAAAAGTACCATATAGAAGGCTGGTTAACAAAATTGCGGCTCATGGAATAGGTGGGTCAGTGGCAGCCTGGCTAAGGAATTGGCTTAAGGACAGAAAACAGCGATTTGTGTTTTTCACACTGGAGGATGGTAGTCAGTGACGTTCTCCAAGTGTCAGTGCTGGGGCCACTGCTTTTTTGATATATATAAATGACCTGGATATTGGGATACAGAGCAGATTTTCAAAATTTGCCGATGACACCAAACTTGGGCGTGTGACAAACAGTGAGGATGCTACCAATCGACTGCAACAGAACATAGAAAGGCCAGCAGAATTGACAGACAAGTGCAGATGGATTCTAATAAAAGAGAAGTGTGAGGTGATGCATTTTGGCAGAAGGAACAGGGAGAGGCAATTTACACTTAATGGCACAATTTTAAAGAGTGTGCAGGTACAGAGGGACCTGGCAGTTACAAGATTATGACGGGTTTGGATAGGCTAGAATTGGAAAGGCTGTTCCCATTAATTGATGGTGCAAGGACTCGGGGACACAGATTTAAGTTTTTGGGCAAGAGATACGGGGGGTTGTGAGGACAATTTTTTTTATGCAGCGAGTGGTGATGACCTGGAATTCACGGAAGTGGTGGAAGTGGAGACACGCGATGTTTTCAAGGGGAGACTGGATAGGCACTTGAGGGAAATAAACTTGCAGGGCCACGGGGATAGAGCTGGGGATTGGGACTGACTGGATTGCTCTACAGAGAGCCGGCACGGACTCAATATGCCGAATGCCCTCGTTCTGTGCCGTATGACTCTATGACTCTCTGATATCTGGTCCTAATTCTTATGTTCTTATGTAGAGTAGGGTTAGCATCAGAAATGTTAAAGTGTCGTTATTACCTCTAATGTTAGTGTATAGTCATCAACAATAATGTTAGAATACGGTTACCACCAAATATGTTAGAGTTGACTGACCACCAGTATTGATATTGTGGACTCGCCATCGGTAAGGTTATAGTTCGGTCATCGTAAGTAATGTTAGATTAAGGTCACCACCAATGACATTATAAGAAAATAAGAAATAGGAGCAGGAATAGGCCACTTGGCCCCTCGAGCCTGCTCCGGCATTCAATAACATCATGGCTGATCTTTGACTCAAAGCCACTTCCCTGCCCGCTCACCATAACCCTTCACTCCCTTATCTTGCAAAAATCGGTCTATCTCCAGCTTCAATGTATATAATAACCCAGCATCCACAGCTCTCTGGGGCACAGAATTCCACAGATTTACGACCCTCTGAGAGAAGAAATTCCTCTTCATCTTAGTTCTAAAAGGGCGACCCTTTATTCTGAAACTCTGCCCCCGAGTTCTAGTTTGCCCCACGAGGAGAAACACCCTCTCTGCGTCTACCTTGTCGAGCCCCCTCAGTATCTTACATGTTTCAATAAGATCAGCTCTCATTCTTCAAAGTTCCAATGACTATAGGCCCAGCCTGCTCAACCTTTCCTCATAAGTCAACCCCCACATTTCTGGAATTAACCTAGGGAATTGCCTCTGAACTGTCTCCAATGCAAATATATCTTTCCTGAAATAATGAGACCAAAACTGTACGCAGTACTCAAGGTGTGGTCTCACCAATACCCTGTACAGTTGTAGCAGGACTTCCCTGCTTTAATACTCCAACCCCCGTGAAATAAAGGCCGACATTGCATTTGCCTTTTTGATTACTTGCTGTACCTGCATGCTAACTTTTTGTGTTTTATGCACAAGGACCCCCAGGTCCCTCTGAACTGTAGCATTTTGTAATCTCTCTCCATTTAAGAAAATATTTGCTTTTTTTATTTTTCGTGCCAAAGTGGATAACTTCGCATTTTCCCACGTTATACTCCATCTGCCGAATGTATGCCCACTCACTTAGCCTCTCCATATCACTTTGCAGCGTTTTTGAGTCCTCTGCACAACATGCTTTCTCACCTATCTTTGTATCATCCGCAAACTTGGCTACATAACACTCGGTCCCTTCATACAAGTCATTAATGACATTAGTTTAAAGTCACCAGCGGCAGTGTTAGAGTGGGATCACTACCAGTCAATGGGAAAAGGCTGCAAACTCTCCACTGGCTGGAGTCATACCTACCACAAAGGAAGATGGTTGTGGTGATTGAAGACCAATCATCACAGTCACAGGATATCGGTGCAGGAGTTCCTCAGGGCAGTGTCCTAGGCCCAACCATCTTCAGCTGCTTCATCAATTACCTTCCTTCCAACAAAAGGTCAGAACTGGGGATGTTCGCTGATGACTGCACAGTGTTCAGAGCCATTCAAAACTCCTCAGATAATGAAGCAGTCCATGCCCGCATGCAACAAGACCTGGACGAAGTTCAGGCTTGGGCTGATAAGTGGCACATAACATTCGCGCCACAGAGGTGCCAGGCAATGACTATCTCCAACAAGCGAAAATCTACCCACTCCCCTTGACATTCAACGGCATTACAATCGCCGAATTCCTCACCATCAACAGCCTGGGGGAAACCAGCGACCAGAAACTTAACTGGACCAGCCACATAGATACTGTGGCAACAAGAGCAGGTCAGAGGCTGGGTATTCTGTGGCGTGTGTCTCACCTCTTGACTCCCCAAAGCATTTCTACCATCTACAAGGCACAAGTAAGGGGTGTGATGGAATACTCTCCACGTGCCTGGATGAATGCAGCTCCAACAACACTCAAGAAGCTCGACACCATCCAGGACAAAGCAGCCCGCTTGATTGGCACCCAATCTACTACCTGAAACATTCACTCCATCCACCACCGGCGAACCGTAGCTGCAGTGTTTACCATCTACAAGATGCACTGCAGCAACTCGCCAAGGCTTCATCGGCAGCACCTCCCAAACATGCGACATCTTCCAACTAGAAGGACAAGGGCAGCAGACGCATGGGAACACCACCACCTGCAAGTTCCCCTCCAAGTCACACACCATCCTGAATTAGAAGTACATCGCCGATCCTTCATCGTCGCTGGGTCAAAACCCTGGAACTCCCTACCTAACAGCACTGTAGGAGTACCTTCAGTCGCGGACTGCAACGGTTCAAAAGCAGCTCACCACCAGATTCTCAAGGGCAATTAGGGATGGGCAATAAATGTTGGCCTTGTCAACGACGCGCACATCCCATAAAAAAAACCAAATACTGCCAGTATCGCTAAAGTATAGTCACCAATAATAGGATAAATACCAGCAATGCTAGAATTGAGTCCTCAAAACGCATATCAGTGCACGGCCATTAGCATTAATGTTAGAGTAGGGGGATAAACAGCAATTTTACAATAGGGATACTATCAGTAATGTTAGAGTAGGCCCACCACCTGCAATGGGTGACTTGGGTCACCGCCAGTAATGTTAGTGTAGAGTCACCACCAGTAATGGTAGATTAGAGTCACCACCAGAGATGTTAGAGTAGGGTCACCAGCATTTATGTTAGATTCGAGTCACTACCAATAATATTAGAGTAGAGTCACCACCAGTAATGTTACAGTTGTGTCACCACCAGTACTGTTTGAGTACGGTCTCCGTCAGTTATGTTAGAGTATGGTCAACAGCAGTAATGTTAGAGTAGGGTCACCACCGGTAATCTGAGGGTAGGGTCACCAGCAGTAATGTTAGAGTAGGGTCACCACCAGTAATGTGAGAGTAGGATCACCACCATTAATGTTAGAGCAGGGTCACCATCAGTAATATTAAAGTAGGGTCATCACCAGTAATGTTTGAATAGGTTCGACAGCCGTAATGTTATAGTAGGGTCAACAGCAGTAATGTTTGAGTAGGATCACCACTAGCAATGTTAGATTTCGGTCAACACCAGTAATGTTAGAGTAGGTTCACCACCAGTAATGTTAGAGTAGAATCACCACCAGTAATGTTAGCGTAGTGAGTTGAGTAGAGTCAGCATCATTAATGTTAGAGTGGGGTCACCACCAGTAATGTTAAAGTAGAGTCACCACCAGTAATGTTAGAGTTGATTCACCACCAGTAATGTTAGATTAGAGTCACCACCATTAATGGTAGAGGAGGGTCAACGCCAGTAATATTGGAGCAGGGTCACCACCAATAATGTTAGAGTAGAGTCACCGCCAGTAAAGATAGAGTAGGGTCACCACCAGTAATGTTAGAGTAGGGTCACCACTAGCAATGTTAGAGTAGGGCCTCCGCCAGTAATGTTAGAGTAGCGTCAACACCAGTAATGTTAGAGTAGCGTCACCACAAGTAATGTTAGTGTAGGGCCACCGCCAGTAATCTTAGTGCAGAGTCACCACCAGTAATGTTAGAGTAGTATCACCACAATTATGTTGGTTTAGGGTCACCACCAGTAATGTTGCAGTAAGAATGCCAGCAGCAATGTTAGTGTGGGCCCTCCGCAGTAATTTTTGGGTTGGGTTACCAGTGATAATATTAGAGTATTATCACCACCAGTAACGGTCGAATAGGATGATCACCATTACTGCCAGCGTAGCGTCATTACCATTAATATTAGTGTAGGGTCCCCGCCAGCAATGTTAGAGAGGATTCATCACTAGTAATGTTAGCGATGAATCATTGCCAGTAATATTAGAGAGGTGTCATCACTAAGTATCATTACAGTAAAAAAACAAATGTAGGTTATGCAATGGATGAGTGAAGTTTTCACCGAAGTAATTTGAGACCTCAAGAGCCTAACGCAGAGTAAAGGAGGGATGTTCCATTCTGCGTTCAGGGTCCAAGCGCAGGGCACATTCCCTCTGAGATTACTTTCCTACAATTTCCCCAATTGCCGCCCGGCTCACTGAAGCGGAAAATCGCCTCTTGTTTGTTAAGTGAATGTAACTAACGCCAAATATTGAGTAACCTGTTTTTCTGACCGGGGCACCGATTGTTCTATAAATGGGGGAGCATTTACCGATCTCAGATACACTCCAGTCCGAACCATAACGCTGGACAGATTTCGCGCAGTTTCTTTTTAAATGGAACTGCCAACAATTCTACAGATAAGGAACATTTACTATCCTATTCTCGCAACCTTTGGGGCTCCCGGTAAGTAACTGTATCCTGTTGTCTAATAGTTGTTGACTATCTCAGTGTTAATGTAACAGATTCGTCGAATGTCCTCATTGCAGAGTCATTGATCCACCGGGATCAGTCGGTGAATATCAGCGGGAATGCTACCAGTCCGCGCGGCCGCTGAGGCCTGTTCTGGTCGCTCGATCGTGGCCACCGGGAGTTCGACCTTCCTCCCTATACTGAGGGAGGGCGGGGCTGATTCCCCGGCCCCTCCAACAGTACATAGATCACTAAAGAATGTGTTGCTTAGTGCCCATGGTCATCATTTCATCTGTACCGTTGTTTCCCGTCTACTTTAAGTTGCTAATTCCTTGAACCGCAGCCACCTCCACCCATCAGAGGACAGTAAAATATATTTGGAGCAATAATTGTCGCTCAGGGAGCTGCTCCCCTCCCCTTCGCGGCTCCAACAGCTCCTGCTCTGTTACCGAGCAGCTTCCTCGGGGCCATTATAAATAGCAAAAGCGCAGAGTTTCGACCTGCAGCGAATGTTTGTGTCTCAGCTGAATGTATTATTTGAATTCATACCTTTCCAGTAACTGTTTCTAAATTATATTGAATACAACTGACATCTGATGTCGCTCCCGAGAACCCCCTCGCCAATTAAAGCCATGAGATTAAATGTAAAATTCCATCGATTGCTCCCTGGGGCCGCTGTAGTAACTCATCAAATTAGCTCGGTGCATCACATGATCCTAGTCTCATGGTGGGATGGTTTCAGCGCTCCACACTGCAATGGAATGTGTGCTTGGATGTATTTAAGGGAATCCGCTTCTTTATTGACTGTGAAAATGAACAAGTTATAGAACCATCCAAGGTTGCCCTTTAAGAGGCTTTAATCTGTATCTGTACCGTCCCTGCGAGGTACTGCGGCTTGACCTGGACCGCACCGTTAAAGTGTGAATGGAGCCTCATTGGAATTCCAACGAACGACATCGACATGAAACGTTAACTTTGTTTCCCTCTCCACAGATAATGCTGCTGATACTGGTCCTGCTGAGCATTTCCAGCATTTTCTGTTTTTATGCAGAATATATAATGGGG
This sequence comes from Squalus acanthias, assembly GCA_030390025.1. Classification (NCBI taxonomy): domain Eukaryota; kingdom Metazoa; phylum Chordata; class Chondrichthyes; order Squaliformes; family Squalidae; genus Squalus; species Squalus acanthias. The sequence goes on along the minus strand of JASTWF010000065.1, from coordinate 1,478,520 downwards.
CAGAAATGCGGGTCTCCACGTGTGAGTACGCGCTGTGTACTCACCCGTCGACCCAACGAAAGTGCCTGTTTCACGCATGCACTTCGCATGCGCTGGAAAGCGGAACTTCCCTTCCCTTGAAGGAAGGGGTTCGGGTTTCAAACGCGTGCGCCGGAGAGGCAGCGCGCACGTATCGAACTTCCACTTTTTTTCAGTTTTCCCCGTGAGGGTAAGTCCCTAGCAGATGCGGGGGGGGGGGGGGGGAGGGGGGGAAGCAGGCGCAAGGCCTGCTTTTAACAAGGTAAGTGGTGAATTAAGTGAAATTTAAAGTTTTTTCCCACAGGTTTATCTTTTTTAACTATTTAAAGAAAGGTAAGTTTATTTTTAGCCCCGTTAAAAACTGTAATTAAACTTTTCAATAATTTTAATTTTGATTAAAATAGTTAATTTATGTAATTTAAAGAAATTTAAAAAATGTGATTTAAAAAAAAAATATTTCAAGTTTTAGTTAGATTTTGGGGCCAATCTCTATTCATAGATTTGACAGGTCTTCCTGTCAAATTTATGAATGGAGATTCCCTGCTCTGATTGGCTTTCCATGGCCCACGTGATCCCAGGGGACGCTTCGAACTAACTGCGCCCCTGGGATACGCAAGCACTGCACACCTGCAACTGGAGGAGGCCCAGGATCGGAAATCCCTCGCAGGCCCACAGCACAACGGCAGGCACGCTAGGTAAGTGAAGGTCGGGGGCTTGCACCCGCGGGAAGCCTCCGACCCGAATTTCAGGCCCAAGATCAGTGGCGATAGCGATGGAGATTCAGTCGGAAGAGATGGATCTTGAACGGCTAAGCTGATGTCGCCGGTTTCACACTATCGCCCAAAGTCAAAATTCCCCTCCGTTGTGCCATCAGTGCCTGGCTGCCGGTGGTTTTGGGGCCGCTATCCGTTACCATTGCGATACTGAATATGAGCGATCCTCCCAAAACCTACCCCTACCCACCGGTTTGACACAATCTGATTGAAGTGTGCTGACAGGACGGCGAATTTCCACTCCCTCGATATTGAGTGTTTAATGATCAGTTTCGTTTGAAAAATATATTGGGACAGAAATTCAGCTTTCCGGCTTCCTGCGAGTGCAAGCATCGCGCGCATACTTGCCTACCATGCCTGCAGTTGTGTTTCGGGCCCACGCGGATTTCCGCTCCTGGGCCTCCTCCAGCTGCCGGCGCGCAGTGCTTGTGTATCCCAGGGGCGCAGTTAGTTCGAAGCGACCCTGGGATCACGTGGGCCATGGAGAGCCAATCCTAGCAGGGCATTTTCATTCATTGATTTGACAGGAAGACCTGTCAAATCTATGAATAGAGATCGGCCCCAAAACCGCACTTAAACTTGAAATATTTTTTTTTTAAATCACATTTTTAAAATAACTATAAGTTAAATAAATTAACTACTTCAAACAAAAATTTAAATTTTTGAAAAAATTAATTATACTTTGTAACGGTGCTAAAAATAAACTTACCTTTCTTTAAAGTATCTAAAAAAGATAAACCTGTTGAATTTTTTTTAATTGTAATTAATTAACCACTTACCTTGTTAAAAACAGGCCTTTCGCCTCCTTTTTAAAAGTGCAGCTTCTTCATACTTACCTTCCTGGAGAAACCTGAAAAAAAACTGAAGTTCTCTGCGTGTGCGCTGCCTCTCCCGCGCACGCGTTCGTCTTCTGAAACCCTCTCTTCAGGGGAACGGAAGTTCCGGTTTCCCGCGCATGCGCAGTGCATGCAGGAAACCGGAACTTCAGATGGCCTTACGGGTGAGTACACAGGGCGTACGCACCCGACAACAGCCGAATTTCTGGCACATTGTCAACGCTTGCCTATATTATAAACAGAAACCCTCTGCATAACCCTCAGTAGGAACACATCGGTTCATCTCCCCACAATACGAAGTAAGATTTATCCGACTGTCCCCATTACTTACTCTTGTCCCTCTTTCTTACAGCGAACCTATTGACAATGGTGATTCTCTCCAGAGGGAAATGCGGCCTTTCCAAATGTATCTCTGTCTACATGGTGGCCATGGCAACAGCAGATCTACTGGTCATGATCGTCAATGTAATCGTAAACACATTTTGAGTAAACAATTCCCATATTCATTCCTGTCCTACACTGCTGTCTGTAAGCTCATGATGTACATGTCTTGTACCAACCTAGATATGTCGGTGTGGTTTACCGTCTCCTTTACATTTGACCGATTTGCAGCTATATGTTGTCAGAAGTTTAAAACAAAGTATTGCACAGTGAGAACTGCGGCCGCGGTTATAACAGCGGTCTCTGACCTGGTTTATTTAGAGAACATCCCCTTTTGGTTTGCCTTTGAACACAAACAAATAATCAACAATGTTCCCTGGGGATTCCGCCCCATTGCGGCCTTTTATTCATCGCCTGCAGGTGTAGCCTACTTCCGCTTAGAAAGTATTTTAAACCCATGGCTTCCTTTTTTTTCATATTACTGTTTAATTGTTTGACAGTTAGGCGTATTTTAGTGGCAAGTAGAGCCCGCAGGAAACTCCGGGGTCACAGCGGTGAGAATCAGAGCGATCCAGAGATGGAGAGCCGAAGGAAATCCATCATTTTACTGTTCACTGTATCGGGCAGTTTTTTATTGTTGTGGCTGACATCTGCCGTGAATTCTATAATTAACAAACTGGCCGTGCATCACCGACCCGATTATACATCTCCTGCATTCATCGCCACTGAAACCGGATATATGCTGATGTATTTGAGTTCCTGTACAAACACTTGTATTTATGCAGCTACCCAAACTAAATTCAGGGAAGAGCTGAAGAAGGTGTTGAAATCTCCTTGGACATTGATTCTGATATTGGTTAAAAAAATGAAAAATTAAACTAAAGCTTCCTTTAACTAGAGTTAAATTACAGCCCGTGTTCCATTTTAGAATGGCTGTCTTACCGTTAGGACGAAAGCCGATTGTTGCTGTGAAAATGAACAGGTATCAGAAAACCTTTCTTCCTTTTTGTGCCGTGTGTTTTGTGTCTGCTGCTTTCCCTGGGTCAGCCGTGGCTCAGCTGGTAGCAACCTCGTGAGAAGGTTGTGGCTTCAAGTCCCGCTCCAGAGACTCAATAATCTACCATAATCTAGGCTGACACTCCAGTGCAGAACTGAGGGAGTGTTGCACTGTCGGAGGAGCCCTCTTTCGAATGAGACGTTAAACCGAGGCTCCATCTGCCGTCTCAGGTGGACGTAAATGATCCTTTACACTATTTCGAAGAGGAGCTGGAAGTAATCCCAGGTGTCCCAGCGAATATTTATCCCTCAATCAACAGCACTAAAAAACAAATTATCTGGTCATTATTACATTGCTGTCTCTGGGGCTTCTGTGCGTTAATTGGCTGCCGTGTTTCCTACATTAGAACAGAGGTTACACCTCAAAAAGTACTTCGTTGGCTCTAAAGGGCCGGTGGTCGTGACAGGAGCTATATAAATACAAATCTTTACTTTTCTTTCTTTTAACCCGGATCAATATAATCATTTCCCGCTAATCAAAATGTTCTAAAGTCTGCTAATGTGATACTGTGTTTGTCTGTCTTTCTATTGTAGCAATGTTAAGCTTTAGCCTTTTCCTGTTAAGCAGGGAAGTACAAGTCTGTTTAAAGTACCACTGGGCTGTTGGGCCAGGGCAGATACTGCAGCAATGGTCAGTTTCAGGATGAAGTAATAAGCGATTTAATTAAACTCATGACATTGCAAACAGATTCGTCAATTTCAGGGAACTTTAATCATTTTGTAACAGTTTGGGAAGAGAGTCAGTTCTACAAAGGAAAACATCCGGGCATCCATCATCATTTCCAATTAGTACAATAGATACAGAAACAGACAGTCTTACTGTTAAAGGTTTCATTTGGTACAATTGCAATTATATGGGTCAAGAGTGAAACTATCGATCAGATAAATCAATTAAGTGTCTTTATGTGGAGTTTTATTTTAACTTTGATATAAATGTGTAATGCAGAATTGTGAGGATTGCCGAGTCCAGGGAGTGGGGAAAATGAATAAAAACCTACAGTTTCGAACGAATATTCGGTTTGGAAAACCCCTAAGTTACTGAGCTCGGGAATGTGACATGTTTGGGTCACCACACCAATCAGCATCAGGTGCGGTTCTCATTCCTACCTTTTAAGTGTGTGTGTAAGTACTATTGCATGCATTATGTGCTAAATAAACCTATGACACCTCACTCCAATGTTCAAGAACATTATTGAAAAGCTTATGCTGACAATAGCCTTTGCACTTTAATTGTGAATGGGCTTCAGTTATTAACTGTGATTAAGAGCCCGCTTTACCCGTCACTCTTTCACGTTCCACTTGACCCACAGGTTCTTCAGAACCACAATCCTCTTGGTTGCAGGGCCCCGTGGAGCCCAGGCTCTGCCAATCCGGCTGGCATCCAGCTTCTGGCGAAAGTGATGATTAGTTGTGGGCGGTTTTGTGTAAGAGCCACATTCTCATTTAGCCTGGATGCAGTCAACCAGTAGTATTTAAGGCCCGAGTCAGGCAGCCGGCAGAGGTTTTAGTTCCATCAGTCAGCGATGTTCTGCACCCAGCTACAATCCTGAGAAGGCGACCTGCAGTCAACCATATCATCCAAACTCCACAGGTAAAATAGAAAGCAAAGGCATGAATAATTAACCATTACATTACCGTGACACATTCAATCTGATGCGGTTGTGATTCCCCGTCCCCTTCTTTCTAATTAACCAATTGTTGTATTCCCTTGTGTTTCTCTATTTCTAATTAATCAGTTATTGTGCTTCCCTGACATTCCCATCTCCTCTATTTATAACTAAAGAGTTACTGCCTACCCGTCCCCTACTTTTAAATAAACAGTTATTTACTGTGTAACCCCATGTCTCCTTTTATTCTATTTCTGATTAGACAGTTAGTTTATCCCCCTGAATCTCCTTGTCCTGTATTTCTAATTGAACAGTTACTGTCTTCACCTGTCCCCATTTGTAAATGATGTGTTATTGTGTTCCGCTGGTCCCTATTTCTAATATCAGTTGCCATATTCCCATGACCTCTATTTCTAATTAAACCTTCAATGTGATCCCCTATATTCCCGTTATTCTATTTCTAATTAACACTTACTTTGTTCTACTTAATGTTCCTGTTCTCTATGCCTAATTAAATATTTACAGTGCTCTCCTAAATTCCCCTTGATTCTATTTCTAATTTTGCTGCTCGTGTTCCCCTGAACATCCCTGTCCCCTAGTTTTAATTATACAGATTAGGAAGGAAGCCTGTTCCATAGATACACAGTCGCTACTGAAATAATGTTTCCAGAGATTAGTTTGAATTTACCCCCTTCAATCTCAGACCGTGTCCTCTGGTGCACCTGTTCTGGACAAATTGAAACTGCTCGCCATGGTCCACCTTATCAGGTGGATTAGGAGCAGTGTCTCGCACACATTCAGGTCCCGGATATTATTTTTATCTTTGTATGTTTAGCATAGGATTGTTAACATGGAAAGTGTAATTAAACTTCAGGTGCTGAGGTCAACAGTTTCAGAGGTTTCCATATTTCAATTCAGGTTCGAACAGCCTATATATCAGGCCTGTATATAATACAATGTCCTCCAGATATAAATAGCAGCATTAAATTACCCTTTTTGATTATTTTCTGTACCTGTTCATGACGATTTAATTATATATGTACATGGGCACTTAAGTCTCTTTGGACCTCAACTGGTTCCAGGCTTTCACCATTTAGAAAGTATTCTGATCTCTCCTTTTTAGATCCTAAGTGGATGACCTCACACTTGCGTATATTTAAATCAGTTTGCCACAGATTTGCCCATTCGCTTAATCTATTAATATCTGTTCTAATTTAATCGTTCCATCTAGAGTCATAGATTCATCGAGTCATTACGGCACAGAAGGAGACCATTCGGTCCATCGAGTCCGTGTCGTCTGTCTGTAGAGCAATCCAGTCAGTCCCATTCCCCGCTCTATCCCCGTAGCCCTGCAAGTTTATTTCCCACAAGTGCCTGTCCAGTCTCCCCTTTAAAACAATGAGTGTCTCCGCTTCCAGCACTTCCGACCGCAGCGAATTCCAAGTCATCACCACTCACTGTGTAAAAATGTTTTTCCTCAAGTCTCCCCTGTATCTCCTGCCCAAAACCTTATATTTGTATCCCCTATGTCCTTGTACCATCAAGCAGTAGAACAGTAATTCCCCATCTAGCCTATCCAAACCCGTCATAACCTTGTACACCTCTATCAAATCACACGTCAACCTCCTTTTCTCTATTGAAAACAAATCCAGCTTCTTCAACCTGTCCTTGTAGCTAAGATTCCCCCATCCCCGGAACCATTCTGGTAAATCTCCTCTGCACCCTCTCAAGGGCCTTCACATCTTTCCGAAAGTGTGGTGGCCAGAACTGGATGCAATACTCCAGTTGTGAGTTGTGGCCTAACCAGCGCTTTATAAATGTTCAGCATTACTTCTCTAATTTTTTACTCAATACCGCTATTTATGAGGCTCAAGATCGCATATGCTTTGTTAACGGCACACTCAATACATCCTGCCACCTTCAGGGACCCATGCACATTAACTCCCAGTTCCCTCTGTCCCTGCACACTCTTTAAAACTGTACCATTAAGTGTATATTGCCTCTCCCTGTTCATTCTGCCAAAATGCATCACCTCACACTTCTCTTTGTTAAATTCCATCTGCCAATTGTCGGCTAGCCTTTCTATGTCCAGTTCCAGCCAGTTGATATCATCATCACTGTTTGCCACAAACCCAAGTTTGGTGTCATCAGCAAATTTAGAAATTCTACTCTGTATTCCAATATCCAGGTCGTTTATATATATATATATATATATATATCAAAAAAGCATTGGCCCCAGAACTGATCCTTGCAGAACACCACTGTCTACCATCCTCCAGTCTGAAAACGGCCATTTACCACAACTCGCTGTTTTCTGTCCTTAAGCCAATTCCTTATCCTAGCCGCAACTGACCCACCTATTCCATGAGCCTTAATTTTGTTAAGCAGCCTTCTATGTGGTACTTTGTCAAACGCCTTCCGAAAATCTATGTGGACAGCAGCCATTGTATTCCCTTCTTCAATCCTCTTTGTTACTTCATTTAAAAATTCAATTAGATTACTCAAACATGATCTGCCTTTTAAAAACCCGTGTTGGCTCTCCTTAATTAGCTTAAACCTCACCAAATGCCCGTTAATTTTTTACTTGATTATTGTTTTTAAACTTTACCCACCACTGATGTTAAACTGACCGGTCTGTAGATAATAGAATTGTCCTTACGCCCTTTCTTGAACAATGGTGTCATATTTGCCACTTTCCAATCGTCAGGCACCTCCCCCGCATCTAGGGAAGATTGGAAAATTATGGCAAGCCCTCCGCTATCTACTCCTCCATTTTCCATAGCAACCTGGGATGGATGCCACCTGGACCAGACGCCTTGTCCACTCTATGTATACCCAGCCTTTCTCGTACATCCTGTCTATCTACTTTCACCCCTTCCATTGCTTCTACCTTTTCCACTTCTGCCGATACAAAGTACTGATATGGTATTCTAGCCTTGCCCTGCGCCTCTAAGCATATATCAACTTATTTGTCACTAATAGGATCCACCCCGCCTCTTACTAACTGCATAATGTCTTTATGCCGTTAGAAGATTTTTGGGTTCCCTTTTATGCTGTTTGTGGGGGTGAGTTACAGATTTCTACCACCCATTACATGTAGAAGTGTTTCCTAACTTCACTCCGGAAAGGCTTGGATCTAATATTAAGGCTAAGTCACCTAGTCCTAGACTTGCGAATCATCGAAAATATCTTCTCTCTATCTTATCTATCAGTTCCACTTAATATCATGAATACTTCAATGAAATCACCCCTTAAGCTTCTAAATTCCAGAGAATACAACCTTAGTTTGTGTAATCTCTCCTCATAATTTAACCCTTGGTCTCTATGTATCATTCTGGTAAATCGACGCTTCACTCTTTCAGGCCAATAATTCCTTCCTAAGATTTGATGCGCAGAAATGAACAGAGTACTCCAGGTCTGGTCTAACCAGTGTTTTGTATACGTGTAGTATAACTTCTCCCCCTTATATTGTACTCCTATAGATATAAATACCACCATTCAATTAGCCCTTTTGATATTTTCTGTACCTGTCCATGACAATTTAATGACATATGTGCATGGACCCATAAGTCTCTTTGGACATCCATTGGTTCCAGCTATTCACCATTTAGAAAGTAATTTGATCTCTCCATTTTATATCAGAAGTGGATGACCTCACACTTGCTTATATTTAAATCAATTTGCCATAGTTTTGCCCATTCACTTAATCTATTAATATATCTTCTAATTTCGTGGTTCCATCTAAACTGCTTAAATGCTGCCTATCATTGTGTCATCGTCAAACTTGGATATGTGGCTCTCAATCCTATCAATAAAGTCGTTAATAAAAGCAGTGAATAGTTGAGGCCCAAAAGAGAACTGTCCTGGTAAACTTGACTGAATCTCGATTTGACTGAATCTAAAAGTGACCAAATGTACCGACAAGATTTGAGGGCAAGAGACTGATTGACTAAAAACATTTGCAAGACTTCTAATGTGCTGGTACTTTTCCTTCGGAAGATAAGATCTTGAAAATTCTGTGAGAACCTCAACAGCCCTGCAGATGTGAAAAACAAGGACTCTCTCCAGTCCTTGGAGTCTGGCCTTGGTGAACTGAGCCTTAAAACAGATAGAGAGAGGGACAGAGAGGGAGAGGAAAACAACATTCCCCACAGTTTGGGACATGAATGCTGGGGGCCAGTTGCCCAGTTTTGGGTTATAAGTGTTATTGGACACTGAGATCCGGGGCTATAGTCGATGGTGACGTGGTCAGGTGCCAGTTACAGTTAGTCATAGGTCTGTCATCGTTGAATTGACCTCTCATCTGGTGAATAGTATGTATGTGGTTTTACTTATAATCACCTGAGCTTAAAGTCAATGATTTTAGATGTTTGCTTGTGATAAATTCATGAATTGCGTAGAGTTTGTATTCTGGGAATTACTTGTAACCTCTTGTTGATTTTTAAGTAAAAGAAGTTTCACAGATTCATTGGGTTTTGTGTTGTCTGTTCCCCGAGTCTGAACTCTATAAACTCTCAGACAATCAGAACGTCTTACAGATTCTGGCGCCCGAACAGGGACTCGCTCGGAACAAACAATGGCAAAAACAATGGATGAGTTAGTCAGGAAATATGTGACAGCGAAGTTACCCCTCAGGGAGGGGTGGTTACGGGTCATTATTGATGTTGCTTACCCAGTGGCTGAGGCTGAACAGTGGACCCAAGGGTCCACCTGCCGGCCAGGGATGGTAAAGGCCGGCTGGTTAATGGCAGACCAGAGGCAGTTTAAGAATGATGTGTACGTAAAATGGCTCAGATGCATAAGGAGATGGAAGAGATGGTAAAGTATGTCAGTGATAGGGAAGCGGTTGTAAACCGGGTTCGACAGGAATTAGAGGGTGAAAGAGAAAGTAAGAAAAGGCTTAGGGGACAGTTGGAAAAGGTAAAGGAGAGATGGTGTAACAAAGGGCAGTACCTTGAGAGCCGGTGTGTAAATAATCACAATCAGTGTGATGTTTGTTCAGAGGAGGCGGGCAACCAGAGAGATCGGGCAGATCGAGCAGAGAAAGCTGATGAGGATCTGAAGGCTGCATTCAGAGTCACTCAGAGACAGGCTCTGGAGGACCGGAGTGCTGCCGGGGATCACACTGACTGTAAGGAATTGATTAGGGAGCTGGGGGAAAAGTTGAAGGTCCAGAGGGGTATTGTGTGGGCCAGGACTCCTGTGGTTGGAGGAGATCTGCAGGATAGCAAAGGGGTTGATAAAAATCACCCGCCAACGGGCTCACAACCCGGAAATAGCACACCGGAGGGATTCAGTCCCCCACCTATGGCCCCGATGTGTCAAAAACGGTACCAGGCTCCGGCCGTGGGTGCGGTTGAAGGAGCGTTGGGGGCGCTAGAGAGGGAGTTTGTGGTCCCGTATAATACTGAGGAGTTAAGGAAAATGTCCAGTGATATGAACAAGCTGGCAATGGTGGGTGGGGGGGGGGGGCAAGGGCATTATCTGGAAGTAGAAGCATAGAAGCATAGAAGCATAGAAGTTAGGAGCAGGAATAGGCCATTCGGCCCCTCGATACTGCTCCACCATTTAATGAGATCATGGCTGATCATCCAAATTCAGTACCCTGTCCCTGCTTTCTCACCATATCCCTTGATCACTTTAGCCTTAAGAAATATATCTATCTCCTTCTTGAATATATTTAATACATTGGCCTCAAATGCCTTCTGTGGTAGAGAATTCCACAGGTTCACCACTCTCTGGGTGAAGAAATTCCTCCTCATCTCTGTCCTAAATGGCTTACCCCTTATCCTCAGACTTTGACCCCTGGTTCTGGACAACCCTGCCATCGGGAACATCCTTCCTGCATCTAGTCTGTCTAGTCCTGTTGGAATTTTATAAGTTTCAATGAGATCCCCTCTCATTCTTCTAAACTCTAGCGAATATAAGCCTAATCGACCCAAACTCTCTTCATACGTCATTCCTGCCGTCCCAGGTATCAGTCTGGTAAATCTTCGCTGCACTCTCTCCATGGCAACAACATCCTTCCTCAGATAAGGCGACCAAAACTGCACACAATACTAAAGGTGTGGTCTCACCAAGGCTTGTACAACTGCAGCAAGACATCCTTGCTCCTGCACTCGAATCCTCTCGCTATGAAGGGCAACACGGTGGCATAGTGGTTAGCACTGGTGCCTCACAGCGCCAGCGACCCGGGTTCGAATCTGCCCTCGGGTGACTGTCTGTGTGGAGTTTGCACATTCTCCCCGTGTCTGCGTGGGTTTCCTCCGGGTGCTCCGGTTTCTCCCACAGTCCAAAAATGTGCGGGTTAGGTTGATTTGGCTATGATAAATTGACCCTTAGTGTTAGGGGGGGGAATTAAATATGCGGGGATAGGATGGGATAGGTTAGGGAGAATTAAATACGTGGGGTTACGGGGATAGGGTGGGATATGTGTCGGTGCAGGCTTGATGGGGATTCTGTGTGAGAAAGCAGGGACAGGGTACTGGATTTGGATGATCAGCCATGATCGTATTGAATGGTGGAGCAGGCTCGAATGGCCTACTCCTGCTCCTAGTTTCTATGTTTCTATAACATACCATTTGCCTTCTTAACCGCCTGCTGTACCTGCATGCTTACCTTCAGCGACTGGTGCAGAAGGCCGCTTTAAATGACCTGGTTAAGGAGGAAAAGAAGCGCTTGCTGCTATTTACCCTGAGCTCCAGTGTCTTTGCTGGACTTCCACCAGAGAATAAGAGGAGAAAGGGCACTGACGATGCGCTAAAGTTGAGGGTTGCCCAGGTGTTGGACAGGGTAAAGAGGATCCTTTTAAGGCCGTGGCGGACTTGGTTCAAGGCCCAAATGAACACCTGGCAGCTTTTGCTGAAAGGTTATGGCCGGCCTATAATGCAGCCATGGGAGGGGCGGTAACGTGAGCAGAACTCGACGGAGAAGCGCGGAACCATTGGTTGCGGACACTGATCTCCCACAGTCTGCCCTATTACAAGCCGCAATGGCTGTCTTTGCCCCAGAAGATATCACCAATACTGAGGTCAGGGTGCTGCGGAAAATGTCCCTGCGTTTAGAGGCGCGCCAGGTAGATAAAAAGAACTCCGGGGTAATAAGCAAGTCAGAAGGCAAGGTCTGTGAAATGAAGCGCTGGGGGGGGGGGGGGGGCATCTCGGAAGTGGTAACAAGAGGGGAGTCAGGGGAACAAGTGCTCTGCCTGTGGGGTGGTGGGACATTATGCCCTGAACTGTAAAAGATCAACTAAGAAATAAATGGTTGAGGCTGCCTCACGAGAGGCAGAATCTCAGCCCAGCGCCCCCAGTTATGAGGATTTCATTAGATATGTAGCTAAGCAGATGAAGGAGCTTGAACCATCTCAAGGAAATGTCCACGCGGCCCATGGGGAGGATCGCGGGGAGACCCGAGCATGACGGGGTGGCGCCCAGCCCGAGTATCTGTGTCCACTCAGGTACGGGGAATGGGGAAGACCGTGTGTAGACATCCTGATTGAGGGCGAGAGAGGGGCCTATCAGATAGACACTGGAGCGTCAAGCAGGGTAGATCCACTCTCCCTCCCCGATGTCGTCTCCCTGGTCAAGTGGCGCCCCCTGTGTTTTAGGAGGTTTCACGGGTAACTCAGCGGCTGGGGCTGTCTCAGAACCTTTAATCTTCACAGTCGGTTCCCCTACAAGCAAAGTGGAGATGTTTAGTAATGAAATGGGATCAGCCAGGAATGGGAGTGCTGGGCACTGACTGGATGTTGGCTCACAATGTGACAGTGGATATGGATAATAACTGTTTGTGGGGCGGAGTGGACTGTGGTGAAGAAGTAATCGTTATACCCCCGAGACATGGAGAAGCGTGGGTGGTAACTCCTGCGGGACCCGATCACTTAGAAACACTAACGGCCAGGGTGCCCGAGAGGAATCAAACCGCAATGCAGAATGTCAAGGGAGCTTGTGCTACCCACAGACATGATTGTGGACGGGTGACAGGAGTAGAGGTGGGTGTGTGGGGTGAGCCAATGTCCCGGCCCCAGAAGCAGTGTACATTCCCCAAGGAAGCAGAGAGAGAGACTGAGAAAAAGCTGTTGGGTCCTTAGTAGAACACGTGGTTCTGAGACCTATTGTGACGCATGTTAACTCTCCTGATTGGCCAGTAATGAAGCCAGACAATTCCTGGCGGATCACTGTAGATTACAGAGTCTTGAATAAAACCATCCCTGCGTGTGCTCCCACAGGAGCAGCTGTGATTGATTTAATCAGCAACATTCCCAGCTCTGTCTCTGTGTTCCCAGTACTGGACATAGCTACTGGATTCTGGTCAATTCCCGCACACCCGGAGCACCAGTATAAGTTTGCTTTTACCTTTAAAGGTCAGCAGTATGCGTGGACTTGTTTCCCACAGGGATTCCACAATAGCCCGTCTATTGTCCACCAGTGTATGGCTAACAGCCTATCAGAATTCAGTCAGCCAGGCCAGCTTGTGCAGGATGCAGATGATTTACTGCTGTTCTCAGATAGCGAAGAGGAACATGAGGAACTACTGCAGGAATTGTTAGAATTGCTTGCAGCCGTAGGTTTCAAGGTAAACCCCAAGAAGGCACAGATAGGGCAAAGAGAGGTTCAGTTTCTTAGACTGACTATTCTCCCAGAGGAGCACGCGATAGACGAAGCAAAGCGCCAAACTGTCAAGGAATTGCACGGCCCGGTTTCAATAGCTGCTCTCAGATCATTCCTGGGTATGACAGGGTAGTGTAGAGAATTTATTGAGAATTAGGCAGCGACGGCAGCTGCTTTGCTGAGTAAACTCAGAAAGGGAGTAGTATGGGATTGGGATGATTGCTTTGAGGAAGGTTTTGTAAAGTTGAAAAAGGATCTACAAACAGCCCCAGCATTGGGGGCCGGAGACCCTAAAAAGGACTTCTTTTTGGAAGTCGTGGCAGCAGACGCCAGTCTGAGTGCTGTTTTAATGCAGGAAGTGAATTGTAGTCTGAGACCAGTTGCTTATGTCTCCAATGTACGATCTGAGGTGGAGAAGGGATACTCTACCTGTGAGCGGCACTTGCTGGCCACTTTCTGGGCAGTGAAGCATTTTGCCATATTCCCGGGGACCCAGCCCATCACTCTCCTCACCCACCACACGCCAACCCGCCTCCTGTTAGAAGGCTGAATTAAGCAGGGAACAGTGTCAAACACTCGGGTAGCTACATGGACCCAACAGTTAGAAGGGATGAACCTGAAAGTGAAACCGATAAACGATCTGAAATTAGCACCCAGTCTTATATATATGGGTGAACCCCTCACTTGTACAGTCGAGGGGGTGTGGGAAACAGTAGGCGGATTCAAACCTGGCATCCACCCTGAAGGGAGAGACATATATGTGGATGGGTCTAGTTTTGTGGAAAAGGGGGAACGTAAATCAGGATGTGGAATTTACGACCCACAGAAAGGAATGGAAGTGACGATTAAGTTACCCACCACTCTCAGTGCTCAGCAGGCCGAGTTAGCAGCCGGAAATTATGTGGTAACACATCCCACCGATTTCCCCCGCCCTATACGATCTGCTCTGACTCTATGTTTACATGTCATTCTTGCACAGAATATTTGGCGATTTAGGCTAGAAGAGGTTTTAAATCAGCAGATGGCAAGCCACTGGTTACCGCACCAATGCTGGCAAACACAGCGGAAGTCATAAGAAGGGGAGGCGAGGAATACTATATGCATAAGGTCAAAGCCCACTCTAAAGCAGAACCCAGATGGGAGGGAAATAGGAAAGCAGACGAGCTTGCTAAGGTGGGAGCGGAGAGAGGGGTCCCGTGGGACCCGTATCAATCGGGAGTGGGAGCAGCCATCACTCCGGCTGTTACTATTCCGCTTCCCCCGGATATCAAAACAATACAGCTGACAGATGTGGTGCTAAAAGCTGTCCTCAAGGAAGAGAAGAAGGTCAAATTGTAGAAGGGCCTTATGGGGCCAAAGATGTAAATGCCAGGGAAGGTATTTTGTTCAAAGGAGAGAAGTGGGTTGTGCCCGAGGGATACAGGGAGGAATTCATGCAGCTCGCTCACAGGGGACCGGGGGGCTGATAACCCCGGACCCGAAACAACCTGGAAGCGGGTCGAAGGAGGTAGGGTGGTGGCCTCATCTCAGGAAAGCCATAGAAGATTAGTGTCAAAACTGTTTAGTGTGTGCTGCTAACAATCCTGACCCACATAAAAGAAAGGCTGCCCTCGGACACCCCCGTCGAACAGAGGGACCGTGGCAGTGTGTCCAGATAGATTTTATCAGACCCCTGCACAACACTAAGAACGACAATAAATATTGTCTAGTCCAAGTGGACAATTTTACTAAGTGGGTCGAAGCTTTCCCGTGCAAGTCGGCCACAGCATTGTGGACGGCCAAGACCCTAGTTAGGTTATTTTCTGGATGGGGGCTCCATCGATTGGTAGAGTCAGACCAAGGCAGTCATTTTACAGGTCAAGCTACCCTGAAATGGTTTGGAATTGAACACGTAACCCACAACCCGCAGTCATCAGGGATTGTGGAAAGAATGAACCGCACGTTGAAGTTGGCCCTGCGAAAGGAATTAAACAAACAGCGCACTAAGTGGGATGAGGTACTTCCCCTAATCCTTATGGGGATCCATAGTAACAAATCCAAAGGAGCAGGTCACTCCCCTCATGAATTGGTAACAGGGAGACACATGCTAACCCCCACACACCTGTTGGCCCCCACTCTGCCTGATAAACAAATGAAAGAAGTCACTCGGGACAAATTCCTGAGCGACCTGTGGGGAACTTTTAATGAACTGAACTTGAGAGCCGCCCACAACATTGGGAAGATAAACCAACGGAACAGATTCCACCTGACTCCGAGTAAACCCCAGGAGTGGAAAGTAGAGAGCCAGGTAATGGTACAAAACTCTGGAGGGTGGGAATTTTCGAACACCTCTACAAGGGACCGTAAAACATCGTTGACAAATCTTGTCCTCTGGTATATGCGGTTCAGTTACCTAAAAAAATCAGAAGGTATCACATTAACCAGATGAAGCTTTTGCAGCCCACAAGCAGATCACGAAGACAGCAAGCCGCGATCATGAGCATGGCGAGACTGACTCAGCCGCTCCAATGGGATGATGGAGAAGGGGTGCCTAATGCAGCGTCCCCACCTGAAGCACCTCCGTGTGACGAGCTGCCTCCCCAGGTACAGGATGGTGGTTACAATCTGAGGCAACGACCTGGGGAACGGCCAAGGCGGCCCAGTGAATAGTCAGTGCAGAGCCTAAAAGGCCAATGGTGGGAAGAAGGGAGGCGGGACTGGGAGTAACCCTCCGCTTTGTTCCCCTCTTCCACAGGCCAGAACAAGGCAGAGAAATGGGGATAATATTTAGGTTGCTGTGTGACATAGCTCTCCATCTCGAAAGGGCAGCAGGAACTCATGGGGAAGCATCCAGCGATTCAAGTTACGGCAGTCAGATTACCATTGCCCCGTAACTCCGCCCCAAGGTATCGCTCGGGAGGTTACCCTCCGATCTATCAAGGGTCCGTGCGACCCAAGTTGTTCAGGAATAGTCCGGGTAACCACATACACGGTTCAAGAAGGGAGGGGAATATGTATAAACTGTAAGAGTGGGACTGTGAATCAGCCGCGTGTATGGTTCATTCAGGCAAAGGTGGATGACAATACTAGTTACCGCCAGATAGGAGACCCTTGGGGATATAATGGGAGCCCAGCTCAATGGGAAGACCATGGGGAAACCATGTTTTGTTGGCCACGATGATAGCAGTAGCATGAGGGTAAATATGGATGCGTGAACCCTCGACCAGGCCCACTGAGGAATTGGGTCAATTTTGGGTCCGAATTCCCGGTTTGCAGCCTTTCTCCTGCGTTTGTGTCCGGTGCAGAAAATGACCCCCCTTATCAATGGATGCTGGGTGAAAAGGAGGGAGGGCTGGGCCATGAAAAGTGTGTTGCTGATCATGTATCGGAATGTGGAAATGGAACCACTTATGCCATAGGATTAAAAGTGAAAGTCCGTCCTAAACTCCCCCCCCCCCCCCCCCCACCCCGCAAATAAAACACAATGGCGGGAAGAACAAGAAGAAACCCGGGTTGTCTCCCAAACACACTCCGGGGCCGACACATGGGTTAGTGGAGTCCCAACTCTGATATTGTTCCATGTTGGGCATCACCAGGTGGTGCCTGTGATATTAAATCTGACCCAGGTGGGAATACCGGACTGGTGCAAACCAGAACCAGTGCGGTTATATGGGAGAATGGTGCGGGAATTAATACAAGGATTTTGGGAAAGAGCCGGCACAACTTTGGTGGAATCAGACTTAGACCCATTATATCGCAAGGGCTCAGGAGATGGCAATGGATTTAACAATAATTTGGGGAAATACTGAGATCACTGAAGGAAACAACGTCGCTTACGGTGTTAAAGGGATCATATCAGAACACGACGGGGTCTGATAAATGATGCAGCCGCTGTTTTTTAATACCGGAACCTCCCTCGTTAACAGTCTTCATTTGGCTAATTTGGATCAATCCGTAAAGGCAGTTAGAAATCATCTAAAGGAAATTCTGAATAAAATGAATGGTCTGGAACAAGAGGAATTGAAGGAGGACCAAATTATGACCATTCATCTGCAGGACGTGGTTAACTATTTAGAATCTCACGCTAAAAAGATAAACCAAATTTTAAAGGAGAATCTGAATGCCTCTAGTGAGGCCGCGCGAAATGATGTTTGTGTAATATATGGATCCTGGTTAGTGGAACAAGCCCGTGATAACCTGCAGAGCATTGCTGAGGGGAACTCCCATTGTGGGTGACTGATCGACACCTGAGGACAATGTCCACTTATCAATTTACCATGAATATGTGTAAAGTCAGGGGGTTGGTACAGGTGTACCCAGTGAAAACATGAATGCCATTTGCAGGAACAGAACGACATCACCTTATTAGGGATGGTATTGTATTATCCCATCCTGCAGGAAAAGCGACTCCAAATCCTCTATTCCGCGTGGAGAATAAAGGAGTTCGCCAGTGAAACCACTTAGTAAGGTATGACGAACCCCCGCAGTATGTGACCCGGGGGGATGCGACCACATGGGTGGCCCCAGATCGTACCGGGTGCGCTCAAGCTCGGGACAGATTCATCTGCCCTTATGACGTGGTAGAACACGCAGCGCCTGCCTGCAGATTCGATTGGGATGGGATAGAGTGAAACTGCACCATGAAAGTAGTTGCAGGAAAGCATTTCCCCGTACAATCTGGGTACCGAGAGAAAGGTGAGTATTGTGTCACCAACATACACCGGGAACACCAGTATGGTCACAACCTGACTTGTCCCTTTGAGGCGGGAGCTTTTTGCTTTAACCCAATCCAACCTGTAAAACTTGGGTCGCGGGGTTTATTAAACATTTATTCGCATAGGCAAGTAGATATTGCCGTAGAAGATAAATTAAAAGAGCAATTACACCAGTACGTGACTCGATTCGGCTATGACATTCCACTTTAACCAGAACACCAGGTCGAGTTAATGCAACGAGTTAGTCCGTCTCAAAAGTACTGTTATACCCTGGCCCAGAAAAACCGGAAACTAAGTGAAGAAATATATAAGATTGGGGACGATTCATCCTGGTGGATATCCGTCAGAGTATTGAGGTTCATCCCTGGATAAGAATTATCTCCCACGTTCTGGTCATTCTTCAGTTGGTGATTATGTTATGTTTACTAACGATAACTTGTCGAGTCAACAGACGCCGCAAGCAGCAATCATTGGTCAAGCTGTTACAGAAGAGGCCGAAGGAAGAACACACCGCCTACAAGTTGTATGTGCCTGTGACCCTTGACTTGGGTGCACAGCTACTGGAAGGTGGACACTGTACCACACTCTATTTGAGGGTGGACACTGTACAACACACTATTTGAGGGTGGACACTGTACAACACACTATTTGAGGGTGGAAACTGTGGAAAACACTATTTGAGGGTGGATATTGTACAACACACTATTTGAGGGTGGACACTGTAGAACACACTATTTGAGGGTGGACACTGTAGAACACATTATTTGAGGGTGGACAATGTACAATACACTATTTGAGGGTGGACAGTGTACAACACATTATTTGAGGGTGGACAATGTACAACGCACTATTTGAGGGTGGACACTGTAGAACACACTTTTTGAGGGTGGACACTCTACAACACACTATTTGAGGGTGGACACCGTAGAACACACTATTTGAGGGTGGACACTGTACAACACACTATTTGAGAGTGGACACTGTACAACACACTATTTGAGGGTGGACACTGTAGAACACACTATTTGAGGGTGGACACTCTACCACACACTATTTGAGGGTGAACACTGTACAACACACTATTTGAGGGTGGACACTGTACAACACACTATTTGAGGGTGGACACTGTACAACACACTATTTGAGGGTGGACACTGTAGAACACACTATTTGAGGGTGGACACTGTACAACACACTATTTGAGTGTGGACACTGTAGAACACACTATTTGAGGGTGGACAATGTACAATGCACTATTTGAGGGTGGACAGTGTACAACACACTATTTGAGGGTGGACACTGTAGAACACACTTTTTGAGGGTGGACACTCTACAACACAGTATTTGAGGGTGGACACCGTAGAACACACTATTTGAGGGTGGACACTGTACAACACACTATTTGAGGTTGGACACTGCAAAACAAACTATTTGAGGGTGGACACTGTACAACACACTATTTGAGGGTGGACACTGTAGAACACACTATTTGAGGGTGGACACTCTACAACACACTATTTGAGGGTGGACACTCTACAACACACTATTTGAGGGTGGACACTGTACAATGCACTATTTGAGGGTGGACACTGTAGAACACAATATTTGAGGGTGGACACTGTACAACACACTATTTGAGGGTGGACACTGTACAACACACTATTTGAGGGTGGACACTGTAGAACACACTATTTGAGGGTGGACACTGTACAACACACTATTTGAGGGGGAACACTGTACAACACACTATTTGAGGGAGGACACTGTAGAACACAGTATTTGAGGGTGGACACTGTATAACACACTATTTGAGGGAGGACACTGTAGAACACACTATTTGAGGGGGGAAATTGTAGAACACACTATTTGAGGGTTGACACTGTACAACACACTATTTGAGGATGGACACTAGAACACTCTATTTGAGGGTGGACAATGTACAACACATTATTTGAGGGTGGACACTAGAACCCACTATTTGAGGGTGGACACTGTACAACACAATATTTGAGGGTGGACACTGTAGAACACACTATTTGAGGGTGGACACTGTACAACACACTATTTGAGGGTGGACACTGTACAACACACTATTTGAGGGTGGACACTGTAGAACACACTATTTGAGGGTGGACACTGTACAACACACTATTTGAGGGTGGACACTGTACAACATACTATTTGAGGGAGGACACTGTAAAACACACTATTTGAGGGAGGACACTGTACAACACACTATTTGAGGGTGGACACTGTATATCACATTATTTGAGAGTGGACACTGTACAATACACTATTTGAGTGTGGACACTGTAGAACACACTATTTGAGGGAGGACACTGTACAACACACTATTTGAGGGTGGCCACTGTAGAACACACTATTTGAGGGAGGACACTGTACAACACACTATTTGAGGGTGGCCACTGTACAACACACTATTTGAGGGTGGACACTGTAGAACACACTGTTTGAGGGAGGACACTGTACAACACACTATTTGAGGGTGGCCACTGTAGAACACACTATTTCAGGGAGGACACTGTACAACACACTATTTGAGGGTGGACACTGTACAACACACTATTTGAGGGTGGACACTGTACAACACCCTATTTGCGGCTGTACACTGTAGAACACACTATTTGAGGGTGGACACTGTGGAACACACTATTTGAGAGTGGACACTGTACAACACACTATCTGAGGGTGGACACTGTAGAACACACTATTTGAGGGTGGACACTGTGGAACACACTATTTGAGAGTGGACACTGTACAACACACTATCTGAGGGTGGACACTCTAGAACACACTATTTGAGGGTGGACACTGTACAACACACTATTTGAGGGTGGGCACTGTACAACACACTATTTGAGGGTGGACACTGTAGAACACACTATTTGCGGCTGGTCACTGTAGAACACACTATTTGAGGAAGGACACTGTACAACACAGTATTTGAGCGTGGACAATGTACAACACACTATTTGAGGGTGGACACTGTACAACACACTATTTGAGGGTGGACACTGTACAACACACTATTTGAGGGTGGACACTGTAGCACACACTATTTGTGGGTCGACACTGTAGAACACACTGTTTGAGGGTGGACACTGTAGAACACACGATTTGAGGGTGGACACTGTACAACACAATATTTGCGGGTGGACACTGTAGAACACACTATCTGAGGGTGGACACTGTAGCACACACTATTTGTGGGTCGACACTGTACAACACACTATTTGAGGGTGGAAACTGTGGAAAACACTATTTGAGGGTGGATATTGTACAACACACTATTTGAGGGTGGACACTGTAGAACACACTATTTGAGGGTGGACACTGTAGAACACATTATTTGAGGGTGGACAATGTACAATACACTATTTGAGGGTGGACAGTGTACAACACATTATTTGAGGGTGGACAATGTACAACGCACTATTTGAGGGTGGACACTGTAGAACACACTTTTTGAGGGTGGACACTCTACAACACACTATTTGAGGGTGGACACCGTAGAACACACTATTTGAGGGTGGACACTGTACAACACACTATTTGAGAGTGGACACTGTACAACACACTATTTGAGGGTGGACACTGTAGAACACACTATTTGAGGGTGGACACTCTACCACACACTATTTGAGGGTGGACACTGTACAACACACTATTTGAGGGTGGACACTGTACAACACACTATTTGAGGGTGGACACTGTACAACACACTATTTGAGGGTGGACACTGTAGAACACACTATTTGAGGGTGGACACTGTACAACACACTATTTGAGTGTGGACACTGTAGAACACACTATTTGAGGGTGGACAATGTACAATGCACTATTTGAGGGTGGACAGTGTACAACACACTATTTGAGGGTGGACACTGTAGAACACACTTTTTGAGGGTGGACACTCTACAACACAGTATTTGAGGGTGGACACCGTAGAACACACTATTTGAGGGTGGACACTGTACAACACACTATTTGAGGGTGGACACTGCAAAACAAACTATTTGAGGGTGGACACTGTACAACACACTATTTGAGGGTGGACACTGTAGAACACACTATTTGAGGGTGGACACTCTACAACACACTATTTGAGGGTGGACACTCTACAACACACTATTTGAGGGTGGACACTGTACAATGCACTATTTGAGGGTGGACACTGTAGAACACAATATTTGAGGGTGGACACTGTACAACACACTATTTGAGGGTGGACACTGTACAACACACTATTTGAGGGTGGACACTGTAGAACACACTATTTGAGGGTGGACACTGTACAACACACTATTTGAGGGGGAACACTGTACAACACACTATTTGAGGGAGGACACTGTACAACACAATATTTGAGGGTGGACACTGTAGAACACAGTATTTGAGGGTGGACACTGTATAACACACTATTTGAGGGAGGACACTGTAGAACACACTATTTGAGGGGGGAAATTGTAGAACACACTATTTGAGGGTTGACACTGTGCAACACACTATTTGAGGATGGACACTAGAACACTCTATTTGAGGGTGGACAATGTACAACACATTATTTGAGGGTGGACACTAGAACACACTATTTGAGGGTGGACACTGTACAACACAATATTTGAGGGTGGACACTGTAGAACACACTATTTGAGGGTGGACACTGTACAACACACTATTTGAGGGTGGACACTGTACAACACACTATTTGAGGGTGGACACTGTAGAACACACTATTTGAGGGTGGACACTGTACAACACACTATTTGAGGGTGGACACTGTACAACATACTATTTGAGGGAGGACACTGTAAAACACACTATTTGAGGGAGGACACTGTACAACACACTATTTGAGGGTGGACACTGTTTATCACATTATTTGAGAGTGGACACTGTACAATACACTATTTGAGTGTGGACACTGTAGAACACACTATTTGAGGGAGGACACTGTACAACACACTATTTGAGGGTGGCCACTGTAGAACACACTATTTGAGGGAGGACACTGTACAACAAACTATTTGAGGGTGGCCACTGTACAACACACTATTTGAGGGTGGACACTGTAGAACACACTGTTTGAGGGAGGACACTGTACAACACACTATTTGAGGGTGGCCACTGTAGAACACACTATTTCAGGGAGGACACTGTACAACACACTATTTGAGGGTGGACACTGTACAACACACTATTTGAGGGTGGACACTGTACAACACCCTATTTGCGGCTGTTCACTGTAGAACACACTATTTGAGGGTGGTCACTGTGGAACACACTATTTGAGAGTGGACACTGTACAACACACTATCTGTGGGTGGACACTGTAGAACACACTATTTGAGGGTGGTCACTGTGGAACACACTATTTGAGAGTGGACACTGTACAACACACTATCTGTGGGTGGTCACTCTACAACACACTATTTGAGGGTGGACACTGTACAACACACTATTTGAGGGTGGGCACTGTACAACACACTATCTGTGGGTGGACACTGTAGAACACACTATTTGCGGCTGTTCACTGTAGAACACACTATTTGAGGAAGGACACTGTACAACACAGTATTTGAGCGTGGACAATGTACAACACTCTATTTGAGGGTGGACACTGTACAACACACTATTTGAGGGTGGACACTGTACAACACACTATTTGAGGGTGGACACTGTAGCACACACTATTTGTGGGTCGACACTGTAGAACACACTGTTTGAGGGTGGACACTGTAGAACACACGATTTGAGGGTGGACACTGTACAACACAATATTTGCGGGTGGACACTGTAGAACACACTATCTGAGGGTGGACACTGTAGCACACACTATTTGTGGGTCGACACTGTAAAACACACTATTTGAGGGTGGAAACTGTGGAAAACACTATTTGAGGGTGGATATTGTACAACACACTATTTGAGGGTGGACACTGTAGAACACACTATTTGAGGGTGGACACTGTAGAACACATTATTTGAGGGTGGACAATGTACAACACACTATTTGAGGGTGGACAAAGTAGAACACACTTTTTGAGGGTGGACACTCTACAACACACTATTTGAGGGTGGACACCGTAGAACACACTATTTGAGGGTGGACACTGTACAACACACTATTTGAGAGTGGACACTGTACAACACACTATTTGAGGGTGGACACTGTAGAACACACTATTTGAGGGTGGACACTCTACCACACACTATTTGAGGGTGGACACTGTACAACACACTATTTGAGGGTGGACACTGTACAACACACTATTTGAGGGTGGACACTGTACAACACACTATTTGAGGGTGGACACTGTAGAACACACTATTTGAGGGTGGACACTGTACAACACACTATTTGAGTGTGGACACTGTAGAACACACTATTTGAGGGTGGACAATGTACAATGCACTATTTGAGGGTGGACAGTGTACAACACACTATTTGAGGGTGGACACTGTAGAACACACTTTTTGAGGGTGGACACTCTACAACACAGTATTTGAGGGTGGACACCGTAGAACACACTATTTGAGGGTGGACACTGTACAACACACTATTTGAGGGTGGACACTGCAAAACAAACTATTTGAGGGTGGACACTGTACAACACACTATTTGAGGGTGGACACTGTAGAACACACTATTTGAGGGTGGACACTCTACAACACACTATTTGAGGGTGGACACTCTACAACACACTATTTGAGGGTGGACACTGTACAATGCACTATTTGAGGGTGGACACTGTAGAACACAATATTTGAGGGTGGACACTGTACAACACACTATTTGACGGTGGACACTGTACAACACACTATTTGAGGGTGGACACTGTAGAACACACTATTTGAGGGTGGACACTGTACAACACACTATTTGAGGGGGAACACTGTACAACACACTATTTGAGGGAGGACACTGTAAAACACAATATTTGAGGGTGGACACTGTAGAACACATTATTTGAGGGTGGACACTGTATAACACACTATTTGAGGGAGGACACTGTAGAACACACTATTTGAGGGGGGAAATTGTAGAACACACTATTTGAGGGTTGACACTGTACAACACACTATTTGAGGATGGACACTAGAACACTCTATTTGAGGGTGGACAATGTACAACACATTATTTGAGGGTGGACACTAGAACACACTATTTGAGGGTGGACACTGTACAACACAATATTTGAGGGTGGACACTGTAGAACACACTATTTGAGGGTGGACACTGTACAACACACTATTTGAGGGTGGACACTGTACAACACACTATTTGAGGGTGGACACTGTACAACATACTATTTGAGGGAGGACACTGTAGAACACACTATTTGAGGGTGGACACTGTACAACACACTATTTGAGGGTGGACACTGTACAACATACTATTTGAGGGAGGACACTGTAAAACACACTATTTGAGGGAGGACACTGTACAACACACTATTTGAGGGTGGACACTGTATATCACATTATTTGAGAGTGGACACTGTACAATACACTATTTGAGTGTGGACACTGTAGAACACACTATTTGAGGGAGGACACTGTACAACACACTATTTGAGGGTGGACACTGTACAACATACTATTTGAGGGAGGACACTGTAAAACACACTATTTGAGGGAGGACACTGTACAACACACTATTTGAGGGTGGACACTGTATAACACATTATTTGAGAGTGGACACTGTACAATACACTATTTGAGTGTGGACACTGTAGAACACACTATTTGAGGGAGGACACTGTACAACACACTATTTGAGGGTGGCCACTGTAGAACACACTATTTGAGGGAGGACACTGTACAACACACTATTTGAGGGTGGCCACTGTACAACACACTATTTGAGGGTGGACACTGTAGAACACACTGTTTGAGGGAGGACACTGTACAACACACTATTTGAGGGTGGCCACTGTAGAACACACTATTTGAGGGAGGACACTGTACAACACACTATTTGAGGGTGGACACTGTACAACACACTATTTGAGGGTGGACACTGTACAACACCCTATTTGCGGCTGTTCACTGTAGAACACACTATTTGAGGGTGGTCACTGTGGAACACACTATTTGAGAGTGGACACTGTACAACACACTATCTGTGGGTGGTCACTCTACAACACACTATTTGAGGGTGGACACTGTACAACACACTATTTGAGGGTGGGCACTGTACAACACACTATCTGTGGGTGGACACTGTAGAACACACTATTTGCGGCTGTTCACTGTAGAACACACTATTTGAGGAAGGACACTGTACAACACAGTATTTGAGCGTGGACAATGTACAACACTCTATTTGAGGGTGGACACTGTACAACACACTATTTGAGGGTGGACACTGTACAACACACTATTTGATGGTGGACACTGTAGCACACACTATTTGTGGGTCGACACTGTAGAACACACTGTTTGAGGGTGGACACTGTAGAACACACGATTTGAGGGTGGACACTGTACAACACAATATTTGCGGGTGGACACTGTAGAACACACTATCTGAGGGTGGACACTGTAGCACACACTATTTGTGGGTCGACACTGTACAACACACTATTTGAGGGTGGACACTGTGGAACACAGTATTTGAGGGTGGACACTGTACAACACACTATTTGTGGGTCGACACTGTACAACACACTATTTGAGGGTGGACACTGTGGAACACAGTATTTGAGGGTGGACACTGTACAACACACTATTTGATGGTGGACACTGTGGAACACACTATTTGAGGGTGGACACTGTAGAATACACTATTTGAGGATGGACACTGTAGAACACACTATTTGAGGGAGGACAATGTACAACACACTATTTGAGGATGGACACTGTAGAACACACTATTTGAGGGAGGACAATGTACAACACTCTATTTGAGGGTGTACACTGTAGAACACACTATTTGAGGATGGACACTGTAGAACACACTATTTGAGGGAGGACAATGTACAACACTCTATTTGAGGGTGTACACTGTGGAACACACTATTTGAGCGTGGACACTGTACAACACACTATTTGAGGATGGACACTGTACAACACACTATTTGAGGGTGGACACTGTACAACACACTATTTGAGGGTGGACACTGTACAACACACTATTTGAGGGTGGACACTGTACAACACACTATTTGAGCGTGGACACTGTACAACACACTATTTGAGGGTGGACACTGTACAACACACTATTTGAGGGTGGACACTGTACAACACACTTTTTGAGGGTGGACACTGTATAACATACTATTTGTGGCTGGTCACTGTAGAACACACTATTTGAGGGTGGACACTGTAGAACACACTACTTGAGCGTGGACAATGTACAACACTCTATTTGAGGGTGGACACTGTACAACACACTATTTGAGCGTGTGATGTGGAGATGCCGGCGTTGGACTGGGGTGGACAAAAATGAGAATTCCCACAACACCAGGTTATAGTCCAACAGATTGATTTAATTTTACAAGCTTTCGGAGCAGTTCGCTCCTTCGTCAGGTAAGTTTAGCAGTGAGAGAATCTCCCAGAATTCACAATTTAAACACAGACAAAATATATTCAAATCTTTCCCTACATCAAAGAGCATAGCCAAGACAATGAGATGTGACCCAGGGGGTCCAACGTGTCAAACCACCTGCTGGCTGCATATCCTGTCAATCTGTGTAGATTCTTGTGTTAGCCTTTTATAAAAAAAAACACCTGGGAAGACCGGCCATGATGTCAAGTCACGTTCTGTATCGTGACATGAACCCGATATCGCGATTGAGGCCATCCTCATGAGTGCGGAACTTGGCTATCAGTTTCTGCTCTATGATTTTGCGCTGTCGTGTATGTCGAAGGCCGCCTTGGAGAACGCTTACCCGCATATCCGAGGCTGAAAGCCCCTGGCTGCTGAAGTGTTCCCCGACTGGGAGGCAACCCTCCTGCCTGGCGATTGTTGCACGGTGTCCGTTCATACGTTGTCTCAGTGTCTGCATGGTGTCGCCGATGTACCATGCTCTGGAGCATCCTTTACTGCAACGTATCAGGTAGACAACGTTGGCCGAGACACATGAGTATGTACCGTGTACCTGGTGGGTAGTGTCCTCACGTGTGATGATGGTATCTGTGTCCATGATTTGGCATGTCTTGCAGAGGTTGCCGTGGCAGGGTTGTGTGGTGTCTTGGTTGCTGTTCGCCTGAAAGATGTGTAATCTGCTGCGAACGATGGTACTTTTGAGGTTAGGCGGCTGCTTGAAGGCGAGTAGTGGAGGCGTGGGGTTGGCCTTACCAAGGTGTTCGTCATCATCGATGACATGTTGAAGGCTGCGAAGAACATGGCGTAGTTTTTCCGCTCTGGGGAAGTACTGGACGACGTAGGGTACTCTGTTGGTTGTGTCCCGTTTTCGTCTTCTGAGGAGGTCTATGCGGTTTTTCGCTGTGGCCCGTCGGAACTGTCGATCGACGAGTCGAGCGTCATATCCCGTTCTTACGAGGGCGTCTTTCAGTGTCCGTAGGTGTCCATCGCGTTCCTCCTCGTCTGAGCAGATCCTGTGTATTCGCAGGGCTTGTCCATAGGGGATGGCTTCTTTAACGTGGTTAGGGTGGAAGCTGGAGAAGTGAGGCATCGTGAGGTTGTCCGTGGGCTTGCGGTAGAGTGAAGTGCTGAGGCGTCCGTCTTTGATGGAGATTCGTGTGTCCAAGAATGAAACCGATTCTGAGGAGTAGTCCATGGTGAGTTTGATGGTGGGATGGAACCTGTTGATGCTATCGTGTAGTCCTTTCAGTGATCCTTCGCCGTGGGTCCAAAGGAAGAAGATGTCGTCGATGTATCTGGTGTACAGCGTTGGTTGGAGGTCCTGTGCAGTGAAGAAGTCTTGCTCGGAAGTCTTGCTGCACAGGACCTCCAACCAACGCTGTACACCAGATACATCGATGACATCTTCTTCCTTTGGACCCACGGCGAAGGATCACTGAAAGGACTACACGATAGCATCAACAGGTTCCATCCCACCATCAAACTCACCATGGACTACTCCTCAGAATCGGTTTCATTCTTGGACACACGAATCTCCATCAAAGACGGACGCCTCAGCACTTCACTCTACCGCAAGCCCACGGACAACCTCACGATGCTCCACTTCTCCAGCTTCCACCCTAACCACGTTAAAGAAGCCATCCCCTATGGACAAGCCCTGCGAATACACAGGATCTGCTCAGACGAGGAGGAACGCGATGGACACCTACGGACACTGAAAGACGCCCTCGTAAGAACGGGATATGACGCTCGACTCATCGATCGACAGATCCGACGGGCCACAGCGAAAAACCGCATAGACCTCCTCAGAAGACGAACACAGGACACAACAAACAGAGTACCCTACGTCGTCCAGTACTTCCCCGGAGCGGAAGAACTACGCCATGTTCTTCGCAGCCTTCAACATGTCATCGATGATGACGAACACCTTGCTAAGGCCATCCCCACGCCTCCACTACTCGCCTTCAAGCAGCCGCCTAACCTCAAAAGTACCATCGTTCGCAGCAGATTACCCATCTTTCAGGCGAACAGCAACCAAGACACCACACAACCCTGCCACGGCAACTTCTGCAAGACATGCCAAATCATGGATACAGATACCATCATCACACGTGAGGACACTACCCACCAGGTACACGGTACATACTCATGTGACTCGGCCAACGTTGTCTACCTGATACGTTGCAGTAAAGGATGCTCCAGAGCATGGTACATCGGCGAGACCATGCAGACACTGAGACAACGTATGAACGGACACCGCGCAACAATCGCCAGGCAGGAGGGTTGCCTCCCAGTCGGGGAACACTTCAGCAGCCAGGGGCATTCAGCCTCGGATATGCGGGTAAGCGTTCTCCAAGGCGGCCTTCGAGATACACGACAGCGCAAAATCATAGAGCAGAAACTGATAGCCAAGTTCCGCACTCATGAGGATGGCCTCAATCGCGATATCGGGTTCATGTCACGATACAGAACGTGACTTGACATCATGGCCGGTCTTCCCAGGTGTTTTTTTTAAAAAAAAGGCTAACACAAGAACCTACACAGATTGACAGGATATGCAGCCAGCAGGTGGTTTGACAACGTTGGACCCCCTGGGACACATCTCATTGTCTTGGCTATGCTCTTTGATGTAGGGAAAGATTTGAATATATTTTGTCTGTGTTTAAATTGTGAATTCTGGGAGATTCTCTCACTGCTAAACTTACCTGACGAAGGAGCGAACTGCTCCGAAAGCTTGTAAAATTAAATAAATCTGTTGGACTATAACCTGGTGTTGTGCGACATCTCATATTTGAGGGTGGACACTGTAGAACACACTATTTGAGGGTGGACACTGTCGAACACACTCTTTGAGGGTGGACACTGTACAACACCATATTTGAGGGTGGACACTGTACAACACACTATTTGAGGAGCAGCACCGGGCGTACCTGAAAATGTGGTGCCAATCTGATGAAGCTACAACACAGGACTACATGCATGAAAATAGCGGTGCAGCATGATAAAGACTGAGCTAAGCGACCCCACAACCAATGGATCAGATCAAACCTCTGCAGCCCTGCCACATCCAGTCATAAATGGTTGTGGATAATTAAACAACTAACCGGAGGAGAAGCCTCCATGAACATCCCCATCCTCAATGATGGCCGAGCCCAGCAAGGACTTAGAAAATTGCAGTAAGACTTATTTACTCTGATACTCGAATCCTTGTGTAATAAAAGCTTATACACCATTTGCTTTCCTAATTGCTTGCTGTACCTGCAGGCTAACTTGCAGTGGACAGGGACACCCAGTTCACTATGAATTCCAACATTACCCGATCTCTCACCAGTTAAAAATATTCTGTTTTTCTATTTTTCTTACCAAAGTGGATAACTTCACACTTCTCCATGTTATATTCAATCTGCCATGTACTTTCCCACTCACTTAACCTGTCTATATCGCTTTGCATCATCTTTGCATCTGCCTCACAACTGACTTGCACACCCAACTTTGTATCATCAGCAAACTCGGATACATTTGACACATTTGAGGCTCCAATGAATTCAATTTGTTTCTTACACGCCATACGTTAATATATAACACACTTAATTGACCTGATGCCTTCTTTTTTACACCGTTTAACTTAACACCTTTCTTATGTGTCTCGCCTGCTGTAACTACTTTAATTATTTTAGTATTCTCTTCACTGGAGTATCACGTGGTGAACTGAAATCTGCTCTTATCCTTTTTTATCGTTCAATTACCATTTTTACTGTTGTTTATGACTGAACCCTCCCCCACCCCATTTAATTCTTAATGTCAATATTTGCCAGGCTACTGATCCTTTCCAATAGGACCTTGGTTTCAGCCCGGTTCAGGTACAGCCTGTTCCAACGGTACAGCTATCTCTTGGCCCAGTACTTTTAAAAGTGTCCCATGAAATGGAGCCCCTCTCTCCCACGCCACTCATCCAGCCACGTGTCCAGCTTCCTGGTCTGTTTATCTCTATGGTAATTAGCACGTGGCCCGGGTAATAATCCTGAGATTAGAACCCTTGAAGAACTGGGTTTTAATTTAGCTCCTCACTCCACATACTCCCTCAGCAAGAACTCCTCCCTTTTTGCCATTTGTCACTGGTCCCGACATGAACCACGACAAACCTCGCTTTCCATTCATTCATTTGCAGCCGGATCGAGCCGTCCCTTATCGTGGCATCAGCTTATGTGGAAACGGGGACAATGAATCTGTTAATTTCCGATAATCGTCCCTCTGACTGTGAGGCCCCGCTCGGGGAGGGGACTTCCGTAATCTCCGCAAATGATTTCGCGCAAATTACATCTGAAATCGTTGTGGACCTAATCTAATGGTGAAAAAAGTGAGAGACTCCCCTCTCCTATAAATCAGGAGCACATGGGCATTTAAAACTTGTAACGAGACAGAATGAACTCTCCTTGTTTCATAACATCTTGTAGGACGTATTTTGCAGCAGCAGTTAACGTCGTTTCCAATTCCATTTTGCAATTTAATATTGAATCTGCCCCCACAACCCTTTCAAGTATTGCATTCCCGATCACAACAACTCTCTGTTCAAAAAAAAAGTTTCCTCATGTCGCCTCAGGTTCTTCTGTCAATTACCTTCAAATTCGCAAACGTGTTTGAACAGGGCTGGTCAATATGATTGGAGCTGTTTGCTCGTGTGGAAGATAAAGATAGCCATTGACTGGTTGGGCGGAATGGATTGTTTCCGTGTTGGAACATCGATGTATTTTTGTGTACATTGAGGTCTCGCGGTTTAGCTTTAGTATTAGGACCCTGGGAAAATGATTTGGGATCTCAGCGTGTTAGAGCAATGAGGCAAAACCTGGGATCAGGCAGCAATGGGAATGTGGCCTAAATGTTTGTGAACACAGAGAACGGCTCTGGAGTTCGGTAGTTGGGGGAAATATGAAACATGGCTTTCTGGTATCCAGAAATTCGAACAACTCAGAATGTACATGTGTCTTTCAATGATTTATTCAAATATTCAGAGTTTAAAAATATTCATGTAAACCCAAGTTTTTGAGACATGCTAAGGCTTTGAAGGTAAATCTTCATGCAAGGCCCTCAAATAAATATTAAAAACAATGCAATCATTAGATTTAATGATGTTGATGCGAAAATGAAGTTTTTGTTTTTATTTAGAACCTTATTTTGAAGATTAGACATTTCAGTTACTAAAAAAATGACAGACTTTATTTTCAACAAGCTCTTTGATTAATATGATTGGATGATCAAGAAACTCGTTCCTGTGCCGGCTCTGTGAAAGAGCCTCCATTTAGTCACACTCCCCTGCTTCTTCCCCCTAGCCCTGCACATTTTCCCCTTCAATGATTTATCCAATTCATTTTGAAAGTTACTATTGAAACTGCTTCCACCACTCTTTCAAAGCACTGCATTCCAGATCATAACAACTCGCTGCGAGAGACAAATTCACCTCACCTTCCATCTGCTTCAATTGTTAATTCCCTTAAAAATAAACATATTTACCTTTCCTGAATTTATGTTATTATTTATGTTCAGAAATCGAGGTAAATAAAAACTTCAAAAGCAGAGATAGAGTCATAGAGTCATGGAGTTATACAGCACAGAAAGAGGCCCTTCGGTCCATCGTGTCCACGCCGGCCATCAAGCCCTGTCTATTCTAATCTCATTTTCCAGCACTTGGACCGTAGCCTTGTAGGCTATGGCGTTTCAAGTGCTCATCTAAATGCTTCTTGAATGTTGTGAGGGTTCCTGCCTCTACCAAAATTTCAGGCAGTGAGTTCCAGATTCCAACCACCCTCTGGGTGAAAAAGTTTTTCCTCAAATCCCCTCTAAACCTCCTGTCAGTTACCTTGAAACTATGCCCCCTGGTTATTGACCCCTCTACTAAGCGGAAAAGTTCCTTTCTATCTACCCTATCTATGCCCCTCATAATTTTGTACACCTCAATCAGGCCCCCCCTCAGCCTTCTCTGCTCTCAGGAAAACAACCCCAGCCTGTCCAGTCTCTCTTCATAGTTGAAGCGCTGCATATGTGGATTTGGCTTTTCCGTGGTATATTTCGAGGAGCTGGGAAACGTCAAACTGAGGCTCTACAGCACCACCATCGGAAGGATCGTGTAATTACAGCATGGCCCGTTCATACAGGAGGTATCCTTAAAAAAAGTGAAGAGAATGGAGGAAATGAATTTAGATGTACAAATTCCGATATAGGACAGGTAAACCTAACATCTTGTCACATCTCCAAGAAACATCTTAAAGCACTTTATACAGATTATTTTGGAGGTGCAATGAGTAATATGCCTGCAGACCAGCAGCAGCAATAATGATATCTCGTAAGGGTGTAATGATGCTGCATAATAAAGGTATTGGGGCAAGTGATATTTGGCAGGGTCAAATGACAAGCCTCTTCAAGGTGGCCTCCTTCACGTATCTCCAGGGCAGGCCTCAGTTGCCGCATCTGCCAGTGTTTTCCAGTAGATCAGCAGCTCGTAGGGTTTCACACTGTGAGAGGTCACGAGTTTCCAAAAGGCGCAAACAGAAAACGGGACCTTTGATTCCTGAAATATTTTGCGCGAGTGGAGTTCCACCGGCTCGATGGTCAGGTTGTAATAAGTGTCGCTGAACTCTTTCTGTATGATGTTTTTGTGCAGCAAACTTCCTCTAGCAGATGCTCCTGATGCTGCCGGCTGTACCAGAGCAGGAAGTAGGTGACTACCCTCTTGCCATGTGTTGTCCGCTCTCTCCCCCAGGTCTCGCGAATGGCCGAGCGAGCTTCGAACTGGTCCTGGGCAATGGTGACAAGAAGGACCAGGATTGCGGGACTGACGTCACACTTGCTGTCGGGTCACATTAAGAAGGAGGCGGCATTTAACTCTGGGTAATGTGAATGTTCAGAAATGTTGCGGTTTAAATATCCGAGTAAGCAGGAGGGGCACACAAACGAGTGAACGTTTCTTTGAAGGTAAGTTGAAACAACATATTTTACCAGAAAATATCTTCATATTTTGAATCACCTGTAAAATAAAATAAGCAAATTGATTATGGTGGAATCCGGGTAATGCAACGGGAGACACTTTCCAGTTTAAGATTATTTGGCTGTATCAAGTGCATAGACATAGGACGAGGCCATTCAGTCACTCGATCATTTTCTGACATTCAATTAGATCATGTCTGATCTGTATCTGAACTCCATTTACCCACCGTTGTACAGTAATCCTTAAAGCCCTTACCCAACATAAAATATATCAGTCTCAGATTTGAAGCCTTCATTGACCCCCAGAATCAACAACTATTTGAGGGAAGAAGTTCCAGATTTACTCTACACTGTGTGTGAACAATTGCTTCCTGACATCATCCCTGACCGGCCAAGCTCTAATTTTAAGGTTCTGCCCCTTTTCTCTGGACTCCCCCACCAAAGGATATACTTTGTCTCTCTGTACCCTATCAACTACTTTAACCATCTCTCAATCTTCTATACAATTCAAGTCTATCGAATATGTCCTGCTCATAGAATAGATTCAGAGAATCACAGAATCGTTACTGCACAGAAGGAGGCCATTCGGCCCATCGATCCCGTGCTGGCTCTCTGCAAGAGCACTTCAGCTAGTCCCACTCCCCAGCCCTTTCCCTGAAGCCCTGCATTATTTTCAGGTCCTTATCCAATTCCCTTTTGAATGCCACGATTGAATCTGCCTCCACCATCCTTTCAGGGAGTGCATTCTAGATCATAACCAGCCAATGACTGTGGTAGTATCATCTTCCTTCGTAAAGACGGATGAAAAGTACTCAGTTAATACCTCATCCATGCCTTTTGGAAGTCAATATACACAATATCAAGTGCACTGCCCTGATCGACCCATTCTGTTAACTCTTCAAATAACTGAATCAGCTTTGTCAAACACGATTTATTCCTAAAATATCCCTGCTGTCTCTCTTTATTAGTCCATGCTAGTATAACTGGCTGTTACTTTTCAACCGGATTATTGTTATAAATCATTCCTCATCAACGCCGTTAAACTCACTGACCTGTAATTGCCAGGTTTAACCTTGTCCAATTTTTTGAAAAATGGTGTAACATTTGCTATCCCCCAGTGCTTTGGCACCACTCCTGCATCTAAGAAGGATTGGAAGATTGTGGGCAGCATCTCTAGAATTTCTACCCTTACTTCCCCCAACAACCTAGGATGCATCCAATCCGGACCGGGACACTGGTCCACTTTAAGTACCGCCAGCCTTTCTAGTACCATTTCTTTATCTATTTTTATCTCATCCAGTATCCAAGCTGCCTACTGTATACCATAGCTTTGATGAACTCTGCTTCCTTGGTAAACATCGAAATAAAGTACTCATATACTACCTCAGCCAGTCCTTCTGCCTCCACCGATTTTTTTACATTTTGACCCCAATGCTCATCTGACAACCCTTTTACTGTTAATAACCCTATCGAACAAATTTGGATTTCCTTTAAAGTTAGCTATCAATCTATTCAGGACTGTCTATTTGCCCCCCTTATTTCATTTCTACTTCTCCTCTGTACTTTTTATATTCAGCCTGATTCTCCCCTGTATTATCACATTTACATCTGCCATACGCCCCCTTCGCTGCTTCATCTTACTCTCTAAACCCATCATCATCCAGGGAGCTCTAGCTTTGGGTTCTCTCCCTTTCGCCCTTGTAGAAATGTCCCTAACTGTTCCCGAACCATCTCATCGTTAAAGGCCGCTAATTGCTCCATTACATTTTTACCTGCCAGTGTTTGGGTCCAATTTACCCGAGCCAGATCCCACCTCAATTCATTGAAATTAGCCCTCGTGAAGTGGTTATTTTTAAATTCTGGAATGGTACTTGTTCTTCTCAATAACGAAACTAAAGTTTATGATACTTTGATCACTATTTCCGAGATGCACTCCAACAGTGACATTCTCTGCCTGACCCACTTCATTCCCCAGGACTACATCCTGCACTGCCCCTTTCCTCGCTGGGCAGGAAACATACTGTTCAAGAAAATTCTCCTCAACACACTTCAAAAATTCCTCCCCTTCTCTTCCTTTAACCCAATCACTGCCTCATTCACTATTGGGATAGTTCTAGTCTCCCGTTATTACTAGTTCTATAGTTCTTGCACCTCCGAGTGATTTCTTTGCAAATCTGCTACTCTATCTCCTTCCCACTATTTGCTGGCCGATAAAATAGACCAATAGTGTAATAGTTCCTTTCTTGCTTCTCAATTCGAAAAGAATTGATTATGCCTTTGATCCCTCAAGGATATTCTGTCTTTCTAGTACTGTAAAATTTTCCTTAATCAAAACTGCTACTCAAAGGATGTGAAATGTAATAGACAGGGAGAGTCTAAAGAGTAGCTGATTTACCCCGTGCACAATCACACCAGCAATCTTTCCAATATCCCTCAGAGACCGAACGCCTCACCCGTCTGCTCCGTCTGGATTGAGGCCAAACACTGAATGTTGTTCAAGGGAAAGAGGAGGACAGTAGCTTTGAGAGCTCAAACCTACGCGGGCAGACCCCAATGGATTTCTAATCTATGTTCTTCACCACATGGTCACGACTACCGATCAGATATTGCAGTTTTCCTGTTTCATCTCCAGCCATGAAAAAGCGGCATCCTGCAGTCGCTGCTGTCTGCACACAGAAGGAATCAGAGTTCAGCAATTCTCAGCTCCCTTATGTGTTATAAATCTCCGCATTTAATACATTACCAGCATGCTCGTTTCCGATGAACGAGGGCTTCTGACGACCTCAACTACACAGATGCAGTAATAGCCGCTGAAGTATTCACAGTTTGGGGATTCAACTTGCTGGATTGTCACGTTCCCGATGTCTGGCCAATTTTCAATGAGTTACCATAGAGACGGACCTCCTTTGTAAATACTTGTACTGTCACCAATGAAATACGTGGTCGCCGTCTCACGTACTGTTTGTCATTGATCCAACATCATTCCTGTAATTTATTGTTTAAAAAAAGAATGAAGCCAGAATTGATCAAGGGTCTTGTTCCGGCGCAGTTCTCTTTGTTCTGATTGCTAATGTTTAATAATATCAACAATCCGGGTCCATTTCCGTGAGAAAATGTTGCTTCAATTTATATTTTTGGTTGAACACCTCTTTTGGTGCAGTTCCTGTTTGAAGCAGTTTATTTCCGGCTCACCACCAGGGGCAGGTACTTCTCAATGGAATGTGTGCGCGCATGTCTGTGCCCACTTCCTGCACAAAATAACAAGATGCAACAACAGCAAGAATTAAGAGAAACACGCATTCATGTTAGGAGTTTGTTTCTAATAGTTGTCGGGTCGCAGCCAGTCACAAAAAATCTTTTAATTCTATTTTTCAAAAAACGAAGTCTATCCGGGCAATTTTATCTTTCATCTATTCTGTAAAATGGGACTATCGAATTTGCCACATATTCAATTTTCAATGTTACTAAAACAATGGTTAACTCAAATTACCCATAACTTTGAAACGTCTGACAGGCTCAGTCTGTCATTCTTCATGCTTCCTGCTTTAAAATCAACACCCATCGTCCATTCTCCCTCTCCAACTCTTGCCTTTCCAGGACGTCAGGCCATTGGAATCATTGATCTCTACTGAAAAACTAGTATTAAAATCTCCAGTCCTTTATAACCCAACCATGCCAAACCTAACCGTTATTCCCCAACGACGATGTCTCGGCACGTTAGGAAAAATACCTGCAAAATACTGTTTACTTTGGATTATCAGAAAATTGGCTTATTATTTTATCACATCTTTGCTGATACCTAACCATGTCAAGACGCTCTGTTATATAGGGGCTGTTCTTTTAATTTTCGTGTTATGGTTAATAATCCTAAAACAGACTCTTCACTTTCTGCAACAACAAAAACAAAGTGCATTTATACAGCGCCTTCAACATAGTTAAACATCCCAAGGCGCTTCACAGAGCGTTATACCGAGCCACATAAGCAGATATTCGGACAGGTGTGTAAAATAGGGAGGGGCGAGGCCGTGGATGGATTTGAAAACAAGCATGTGTACTAACTGTGTATTATCTGTGGAGAAGTGATTTGTACTGAAGTCGTTTTTTTTTCAAAGGTAGGTATTTTATTTTCAGTGAAAGGGCCAACCGATTGGAATTGTTTTCGGTGACGACACATCCAGGAATTAGTTCACCGTCCCCGCTCTTAAAGAATCAACAAAGGCCGTGAAGACATTGATTTGAGCACAAATTTCAAAGTTGCAAAACATGACACCCGAACCTAGATTACACAATATAAGGATTCAACCCAGAAGGACACAACCTACCTCTGACTGAATACTGGACATTAAAGTTATTAAAAACTCAGTGTGATTATGTTTATAGTGTGTTATTTTGCATCACTGCACCTGGTCAGAAACGCGAACATATTCTCAACTAGTTTGCAAACATGGTCGTGGAAACCCACAAAGACGTGCAGAGATTCGTCATGATGCTTTTGCTATCATTGAAAAAAGTTGAAATTGCTTTCCAATAATCAGTAGCAGCGAGGAAATCGTTAGAAAATTGATCAATTGAACTGGATTCGGAAGCAAAGTCCTTCTCTTATTGGAAATGGATCCTTAACCAACGAGGAACGCGATTTTCCCATTGCAAAAACCATTTGTGACACATTATAAAATTGAAATAGTAACTTTTACTTTAAATGACCATTTATACGCCACAGAAAGTGTACTCTGTCTATGTGGACATGAAGTCTCTGCAACCATTTCATTCGGCAGTCACAGCCATCACGTCATCTTTTGAGAATGTATTTATCGCCAGTAGATTGGAAAGTGTGAACTGCGGTTTATGGTTCAAGCGCCACGCCGTCCCCAACTGCATGGGAGAAGCACGGTCCAATGGACATAGCTCATTAATCTACGTGGACTGAATTTAAATATCAAAACTAATGTACAGATAATCAATTAACTCATTTCTGTCAAAGGTGAGAATATAATAAATGCCCATCCTCCAACAGCAGAGAAAGGGGTGTGTTGTTAGCGTGACTGTCTGTTTATATTTCTGTCTCACACTTTTAAGATATCTGACAGTTTACCTACCTCTCTAGCTACCCACCCAAGTTCTCATCCATCCATCCACCCGTACATCCAACAGTCAATCCATCAATCAAACCATCAGTCGTCTCAACCATACACGTGTCATTCCTTCCATCCATCCATCCATTCATCTATCCATCCATCCATCCTTCCATCCAACCATTGGTCCATCCATCCATCCATCCATCCATCCATCCATCAATCCATCCATCCATCCATCCATCGATCCAACCTTCCATCCATCCATCAAATCACCCGTCAATCCAAATCAACTGGTTTGGAAACAGAGTCCATCTCTTAACGGAAATAAATTATGTAAGTTTATGTATAGATTGTGCTTCCTTCTTAAAAACACACAATATATAACTTTCCCCTTAACCAGCGGGGAACGCGATTTTCCCATTGTGATGCATTATAAAATTGAAATATTTGATACATTTTTAAGGCCATTGCTTGAGTATGTTTGAGTGTGGACATTTTTCTGCAACAATATGTCTTGGAACCAACAAGGGGGCAGGTCATATTAGATTAAATAACGAGTGTAGGGCCAGATTTAATTACAGCCGAACGATGAATAAACATTTATCTAATAGGGCTGATAATATGATCAATTTCAAAGTGTTGTTTGAAAGGGAGAAACGAGAAAAAGCTACTAAGATTCTAGGTTTAGGTATGTCCGACTTCAGCGTGATGAGACAGAGACTGTCCACAGTAAAATGGACAAATATGTTAACGGGTAAAACGACAGAAAATCAGTGGCATGTGTCCACTAAATAATTTTACGTGATACAGGAGCAGTTTATAACCCTAAGGTGCAAGAGTTTCACTTCCAAAAATAACTACGGACGAGTAAATAGTTAAGGGACAAAATAAATATAAAATAAAAAACATTCCCTAATGCAAAAAAAGCACATATCCTGGCGAATGGGAGAGATACAAATCTCAGCTAAGCGTGACAAAACAGACAGTAAGAGCTACAAAAATGGAATATAAAAACTTTCAAGGTTTCTCACAATCAGCAAAAATATCTTGTAAAAATTAAATAATACAACATGACTTGTTAAGAGCATTGTGAGCCCCTTAGAAAGTGATAATTGTGATGTTATAAATGAAAATAAGGAAATGGTAGACTTGCTAAATAATTACTTTGCGTCAGTATTTACAGTAGAGAGAGAAGATAGCATTCCGGACATCCCAAGGAAACGAATATTGAATCAGTGATGGGGATTCACCATAATTGACGTAAGCAAATTAACAATAATGAAGAAAATAATGGCACTAAAGAGTGCTAAATATCCTGCAGCAAATGGTTTTCAACTACGGGTTTTAATTGAATTGTTAAGAAAATTGCAGATGCCTTACTATGATCTCCCAAAGATCTCTCGATTCAGGAACCGTTCCATTTGATTGGAAAATTGCAGGTCACTCCGCTATTTAAGAAAGGTGAAGAGGGAAATCAGGGAATTATAGACCAGTTAGCCAAAAGTTGGAAAATTGCTAAAGGTTATAATTAAGGATAGAGGAAGTAGACAGCTTCAAATTTTCAGGTGATCAGAGAGAGCCAGAACGGATTTGTAAAGGTAGTTCCTGCCTGACGAGCCTGATAGAAATTGCTAAAGAGGTGACTAAAGTAGTGGACAGGGGAATGCCTATGGATGTTATGTGTATGGACTTCCAGAAGGCATTTGATAAAGTCCCTCATAAGAGACTGTTTGCTCAAGTTGAAGCTCATGGAACTGAGTATAACATTTTTGACCAGGTTAGGAAAGTGGCTGAGCAGCAGAAGAAAGAGTGTGGGGATAATGAGCAGGTACTCCAATTGTCAGAATGTGACTAGTGGCGGCCCACAGCGATCTGTTTTCGGGCCTTATCTATTCACTGTTTTCATTAAAGGCTTAGATAGAGAGACACATATCCAAGTTTACCGATGACCCAAGAATAGGTGGCATTGGGAGCAGTATAGATGGAAGCATAAAATTAAAAATAGATATTAATATATTAAGTGAATACCGAAACTGTGCAAATGGATTTCAATATAGGCAATCTTGAGGTCATCCACTTTGGACCTAAAAGTGATAGATCAAAATGTTTGCTAAATGGCGTACAGCTATAAACAGTGGAGGTCAAAAGAGACTTAGTGATCCTTGAACATAGATCATTCAAATGTCATGGATAGTTGATGCATTGATTGTGATCTTCCAATATTCCCAAGATTCTGCTTGGGCCTCAGCTATTCACAATCTAAATGAATGACTTAGATGAAAGGACCGAGCGTAATGTATCCAACTTTGCTGTCCATACAAAGCTAGGGGGGGAAGTAAGCTGAGAGGAGGACACAAAGGAGTATAGACAGTTTAAGTTTGTGAGCAATAAGGTGGCAGATGGACTATAATGTGAGAAACTGAGAGGTTATTCACTTTGGCACGATGAATAGATAAACATAATATTTTAAAGCTGAGAAGATAGTAAATATTGGTATTAAGAAGGATTTGGATGTCCTTGTACATGAAACATAGCAATTTAATTTGCACATACAGCACACAATTAGGAAGGCAACCGATATGTTGGCCTTTATTGCGAGGGAGTTGCAGTACAAGTGCAAGAAAGTCCTGCTACAATTGTACAAGGCGTTGTTGAGACCACACCTGGAGTACTGTGTACAGTTGGGTATCCACACTTCAGGAAGGATATGCTTGCCTTAGAGGCGGTGCAACAAAGGTGCAGTAGATTGATTGCTGGGTTGAGAGCGTTGTCCTATGAGGAGAGATTGAGTAGAATGGATATTTACTCTGGAGTTTAGAAGAAT
This sequence comes from Squalus acanthias, assembly GCA_030390025.1. Classification (NCBI taxonomy): domain Eukaryota; kingdom Metazoa; phylum Chordata; class Chondrichthyes; order Squaliformes; family Squalidae; genus Squalus; species Squalus acanthias. The sequence continues at coordinate 1,436,095 of JASTWF010000065.1, read as the reverse complement.
GAGAGGTGCTTTCATTGAAACGTATAACATTCTGAGAGGGCTTGAAAGGGCAAATGCTGAGAGGCTGTTTCCGCTGGCTGGCGAGTCTAGAAACTAGAGGACATAGTCTCAGGAGAAGGGGTCGGTTATTTCGGATTGACATGAGGGGAAATGTCTTCACTCAAAGTGTTGTGAATATTTAAGGCAGTGTATGTTGAGTGGTCGCCTATATTCAAGGCTCAGATCGATACATTTTGGATTCTAAGGGAATTATGGAATATGGGGATTGGGTGGGAAATTGGAATTCAGGTCAAAAATCAACCATAATTGTGTGGAATGGTGCAGCAGGCTGGAGGCGCTATATGGTCTACTCTTACTCCTATTTTTTATGTTCTTATGACAGGTATTAAAAATATTCAAAAAGTTTAATGAAATGCTGGCCCTTCTATCCAGAGGAATAGATTACAAGGGGTTAGAAGTCATTTTGCAGCCATACAAAGTTCTGGTTAGTCCACTCTTTGAGTACTGTTCTCAGTTCTGGGCAACAACTCTTAGGAATGACCTATTGGCCTTGGATGGAGTGCAGCGTACAATTATTAGATTGATACCTGGAAACCAAGGGTTCAATTACGAGAAGATATTGCACAATCTAGGATTTTATTCCCTGGAAATCATAAGATTAAGGGGTGATTTGATCGAAATTTACAAGATATGAAGAGGAACTGATAGAGTACAGAGATAAACTATTTGAGCTGGTTGGTTTATCTTGGACTGGGGGACGTGGCATAAAAGAAAGGGACAGGCCTTGCAGGACTGAAGTTAGGAAACAGTTCTACACACCACGTGTGGTATAAGTTTGGAACACTCTTTAAACGGTAGTTGTTGCTGAGTCAATTGTTAATTTTAAATCTGCCATTAATAGATTTCTGTTAACTAAAGGTATTAACTAATATGTAGCAAAGGCGGGTATATGGAGTTAGGTCACAAATCAGCCATGGTCTAATTGAATAGAGGAACAGGCTCGAGCGGCGAAATGGCCTGTCCTGTTACTAATTTCGTATGTTCATATGTAACTGTTTATACGCCGCAGAATGTGCACACACTTCGGTCACATTGATAAATTAAGTCTTTATACAGTCATACAACTGAGCTGGCAGCTTTATAACATATTGTCGATGCGCCATTTAGTTAAGGAGTGGAGATTGTAGCAGATTCCCCATTTTCTGTTTCCCTTGGAAGAGCTTGTGCTCAGGTGGGAATGGAGTCGATGGTGCCATTATTAATCTCAGTAACTCACCGTCAGGGACCATGTATGATCATTAAGCACTGGGCAGAGGACCAGAGCTTCGCAAGGATTTACCCTGAGGGTCTTTTTGCTCTGCGCTTCCTCGAAGGACATTGAGCGAGCGTCAATTACAGTTCTGACACCAGGCGAGTTTACCGGAGTTGTAATTGCATCTAACCCCCTAAAGGACGATGACGTTCTCTGAGAGAATTTGCGTTCTGCTATTGTTGTTCCAATTATGCCGCTTCTAGTCTGTGTATTGCTACGTTAACCTTTGAGGAGAATATTGTAATGTAGACCGTCTATGCCTGGCTCACGATGCCCTCTGTGCACGAGCACGGAGGATGTTTTCTGAAGCAGTGAGTGCACGTGTACATGTGCGCGCGCAGAACGACTCTCAGTGCTGTCTGTGCAAGACACTGTGCAGTAAGGGTGTCTTTCCAGTGCAGACTCACATTCGTGAAGAGTCACTTCCGAATATAGGTAGACTATTAACTACAAAGTAACTGACTAACACAGAGTGACTATGAAGTTCACAGTGACCTCATAGTAAAAGGAAATGTTATAATTGAGATTGATTTCCCAGTACAAGGCGACTTTCTCTCACGACTGTGATCTCTGTCAGCTCCCATTAGAGATATTGTACTCGCTATTAACAGGTTAAGCGATTGACCCGCAAGATATGAACTATTCTTTAATGCAGATAAAATCGTCGATAATTTTTATACTCAGTTCCTGTTCTGTAAAGAGACACAGTGACAGGAGCTGAAGTAATCACAGTTTGGGGAATTAACATGCTGGTTACCACGCGCCCTGTGTATGGCCACTTTACAATGAGTTACCATAGAGACGGACATCCTTTGTACAGACCTGTACTGTCACCAATGAAATAGGTGGTCGCTGCCTCGCTTGCTGTTTTTCTTTGCACCCACATCGTCCTTGTAATTTATTGTTTTTTTATTTATTTTAGGAAGTATTAAACCAGTATTGATCAAATGACTTGTTCCAGTGGAGTGCTGTTTATTTTGAGTTATAACGTTTAAAAATATCAAAAATCCGGCTCCAGTTCCGTGGGAAAATGTAGTTTCGGTTTATTTGTTGGTTAAACAACTCTTGTGGTACAGTTGTTGTTAGAAGCAGTTTATTTCTGGCTCACCGCCAGCGGCAGGTAGTTCGCACAGCAATGTATGTGCGCGTGCGCACTTCATGCAAAAAATAACAAGATGTCGCAACAGAAACAAGTAACTAAAACACCCAGTAATGTCCTGAATTTGTCTCTGATAGTTGCTCGGGTTACAGCGAGACAGAAACAATCTCCTAATTAGCATTTTATTTCTAAAGTGACCACTAGCTGAGGGTAACTTTATCTTTCAACGATAGAGTAAATTAGTTATATCGAGTTGGCCGCATATTCAAATTACAATTCATTATAACAACGGTTAACTCAAATTATCACTGACTTTGAAACTTCTGACATTTCCTCCCCCTCCACAGCTCCAGTTAACCTCTCACTTTTCGCTCTATTAGTGTCGCTTTTTGATATGAAGTTTGACATTTCGGAAATATTAGACCAATCCCTAGTGATGCATATTAAACCTGATATGTTACATTATCTACAACTACAGTGTCGTTTCTCGCCATCTAGCATTCTTTCAATCCATTCTGTGTATATCATATTTGATACGCCATTGTTCTACTCTTTCTCAATCAATAGGGCTGAACCACAACTTTTTTATAATATCTCACATTCTGCTCTGTTTCCACGTCAGTGCCCCCTGTCGCACTCTCCATTATTATGCTTAGAGCTCCTAGAGTCAGGCGCCCAGATTGAAGACAGCTGCTGATGATTTTATACTGATTGTGTTGCATCACTTCATCTTGATCTTTGATTGTGCAATTTAAATGTTCTTTAAAACGTTCAAATTAATCCATAGATCACTGTGTCCTTCATGTACTGTCTGTTCCCATCGATGGGCCCACCATTCGTCATTCCTTGTCAGTACTGGCTGTACCAGCCAGCTTTCCAGCTCAAATGGAGCGTCCAAGTTATGTCCAGTGCTGAAATCGCACTAAATCCTCTGATTTTCTCGTCTGTGCCAAGTAACTATCTTCCCAACAGTTCTTCGGTCCCCTATAACGCACAAATCAGTTTCATCGATGCCTCTCGCTGATACTTAGCATCTGCCTGGAAATCTCCGTTGCTTCCCTCTAGTTTACCAATACTACTGATAACTGAAGTTCCCTCCAATGTTTTCCCTCCAAACACATCTGCACGCTTTCTTATATGATGCTTGTCATTCTCCATCCTACCTATGTTAATATAGAAACTTAGGAACAGAGGATCAAGAGTAGGCCATTTAGCCCCTCCAGCCTGTTCTACCATTCAATGAGATCCTGGCTGCTCTGTGACCTAAATCCATATACCCACCTTTGGCCCATACCCATTAATAACTTAGGTTAACAGAAACCAATCAATCTTATCGTTAAAATTAATAATTGACCCAGCATCAATTGACATTTGCGGAAGAGAATTCCAAACTTCTAACGACCTTTCCGTGGAGGGGTTTTTCTAAATTTGCTCCTGAAAGGCATGGCTCTAATTTTTAGACTATGCCCCCCAAGAATTAGACTCCCCATCCAGCGGAAATCGTGTCTCTATCTACCCCTTCAGTTCCTCTGAAAATCTTTAAAACATCAATCAAATCACCCCTTAGTCTTCTAAATAACTGAGACTACAACCATAGTCTGTGTAACCTCTCCTCTTAATGTAACCCTTGGAGTCCAGGTATGATTTCGGTAAATCTAGGCTGCACTCCCTCCAAGGCCAATATATCCTTCCTATGTGTGGTGCCCAGAACTGCTCACAGTACTCCAGGTGTGGTCTAACCAGGGCTTTGTATACCTGTAGCATAACTTCTACCTCCTTGTACTCTGCTCTCTGGATATAAAGGTCAGCATTCAATTAGACTTTTTGATTATTTGTTGTTACTATCCGTGTCATGTTAATGATCTTTGTACATGGACCACCAAGTGTCTTTGGAACTCCACTGTTTTTAGATTTTAAATTTTGAGAATTTATTCTGTTCTATTCATTTTAGGTTCAAAGATGATGACCCCATATTTGCTTACATTGAATGCCATTTGCCACCGTTTACCCATTCCCTTAATCTATTAATATTTCTTTGCAACTTTATGCTTCCATCTACACTGCTGACAATGATGCGCTGAGAATGGTAGATGGAACAGTTTAGAGAGAGCTTTCCTCTGTATCTACCCCTGCTGGACCTGACGTGTGAGTGTTTGATGGGCAGTTTAAGTATGCTTCATACTGTATGTAACCCATGCTGCACCTGACCTGGGAGTGTTTGATGGGACGGTGTGGAGGTAGATTTACTCTGCATTTATCTCGTGCCGTAACTTAACTGCGAGTGTTTGATGGGACAGTTTAGACAGAGCTTTATCGATTATTGCCCATGATCTCACCTCTATTATTGCTCCAATGGACCAACCCATTTCGAGCCCTGATGATCCCTCCACATTGCCTCTGACGCCCCTTCCTGATACAGGGAATAGACTGGTTTTAGAACGCAGAGCAGCTTGTTATATCTTCATCCAAGCACCATTACCTCAAACTGACTCTCACTTCCGAGGCAAGAGCGAGACACACTGCCTGATATTATGCGAGGGAGCATTTGGGGTGTATAAATCAAAACGTGAACATTGAATAGTGGATCTTCATATTTGGAGGATAGGACGGAAATGCTTAATGGGAAATTTTGCGAAGCTGTGCTCCTTGGGAACGGAGTCGGAGTACTTTGGAATAGGGTCGGAGACAGGACTGAATGTACAACTTGAGTTTATTCCCAGTGAGACTGCACATCAGGAGAAGAGTATTGTCATGTGACCCTGTGACACCTCGATTGGGCGCAGCTCCGGCTGCTTTGTGACATTGTTCCTGGCTGCTGTATGATTGGCTCTTGGCCCCATTGTGACGTCACCTGGAGACAGGTTTCCGCCCCTGGTTACGCACCATCAGTGTTGAGTTACTCTTGGCGGAGCTGGAGTTGGCAGCGGATATTGTGAGTGAGTATAGCCTCTATAAATAGGGACAAGGAAAGAAAAGAACAATTTAATATTAAATAAATAATTCAACCAAATGTGATTAATTGTAAATATATTCAAATTAAATATATTCATAGTCGGAAAATTACTCACATTGTATTCCGATCACATTTTATGGAATTAATATTAATCATATTTATATTGATAGTTTCTTTGAGTCAGCAGAATCTCAGGAAGGTGGAGAGAGAGAGAGAAGTCGAATCATCACATTACGTGGGACCGGACAAACGTCATTGGGTTCACATAACATTACTGGAGATATCATGACGCCCAGCTTCAAACACCGGATAATACAGATGACTTCAGCAATGATTGGAAGGGTGGGGAACTTTCCTGAGAATCCAATCAGTCCAGGATTTTGCTGAGATGAGAGTCGAACCCGGTATCGACAGCTATTCAACATTTGCCATAAGGCTCGGCCTTTGATGCAGCAACTTTGACTGGGGATTCACTCGTGTGTGAATCGTATCCACATCTCACCTGGGAGCGCTTAAGAATTACATGTACACTGAATTCTATCCTGTAACCGTACCGTGCAGTGCCTGAGTTGGTTTGTTTCATTGGATAGTGTCAGAGGAGGTTACGCTGTATTGAGCAGAAGCTGTATCTGAGTTGACTGTGCTTGATGAACCAAAATACAGCGAGATTTACACTGTATTTAAACCCTACAGTACCTGCCCTGGGAATATTAGATGGTACAGTAGAAAGGAAGCTATACTCTGTATTTAACCCGTGCTGTACCTACCCTGGGAGTGTTTGATTGGACATTGTAGCGGGAGCTTTACACTATATATAACCCGTGCTCTACCTGCCCTGGAAGTGTTTGATGGAACAGTGTAAAGGGAGTTTTACTCTGTATCTCACCAATGCCATACCACAGTGTTGAGAGAACTGTACCCTATCTCTTTCCCGTGGTTTTCCTAACCCGACGATTCACCCGCTTAATACCACTGATGATCCCTCCAATTATTGTCTCTGTTGCTCCTTCTTGTTAAAACGAAATTCACACTAGGAGCAGAGCCTGGTCATGTGATCCTGCATCATATCGAATGGGACGGGCTCCGGCTGCTTTGTGACATTATTCCTGGACGCAGTGTGATAGGCTACTGTCTCCTTTGTGATGTCACCTACAGACAGGTTCCTGCCCCTAGTTGCACACCATCAGTGGGATGTCACTGTGGACGGAGCTGGATTTGGCAGCAGATATTGTGTGATTGTATTGCCTAGAAATAGGGGAAAACAAAAGTACGATTTAACATTAAAGTAACTAATTCAAACACGTTGTAATATTAAAAAAATAAATATATTAATAATCACAAACACAGTCCCATTGTTATTCTTTAACAGATTCTATAATCAAGATGAATCATATTTATATTAAAAGTTTATTTGATTGATTAGTATCCTAGGAGGGTGGAGAGAGAGAATTCCAATCATCATTACATTAACTGGGACTGGAGAAAGGTCGTTAGGTTGGGTTCAAGACCCCCAGTGTCGAAGACCAGAAACGGGAAGCGTCAACAATGATTGGAAATGTGAGGATGTTTACTGAGAATCTCTTCAGTCGATGATTTTGCTGAAGTGAGAGTCTAAAAAGCTATTGGGAGAAGTTTAGCGTCTGGCATAAAACTCGGCTTTTGATGCGTTAATTTGACTGGAATTCTCTGGTATATAAAACTAGCCAATATCTCTAGTTATTGACCCACTCTCCAGAGGGAATAGTATTTCTGTGTCTACTCTATCAAACCTCACACAATCTTGAAAACCTCTATTAGGTCACCTCTTAACCTCCCTGTTCCAAGGAGAACAGTCCTGACTTTACCAACTTCTCATCATAACTGAAGTCCCTCATCCCTGGTAACATCCTGTTAAAACTCCTCTGTTCCCTTTTCAAGACCTTTACATAATTCCTGAAGTGTGGTGTTGGAATTGTCAACAATGCTCCAGCTGATACTTTACCAGTGTTTTATAAATTTCTAGCATTATCACTTTGTTGTTTTATTCTATCCCTCTATTTATAAACACAAGTAAATCATTTGATTTTAAACAAACTTGTCAACTTATCCTGCCACATTTAAGGATTTGTGTATATGGAACATCAAAGTTTCTCTGATCAGTTACAATTTTCAAAATTGTGCCATGTGTAGTATACTGTCTTTCAAAGAAGCATAGAAGATAGGAGCAGGAGTAGGCCATTCGGCCCCTCGAGCCTGCTCCGCCATTCAATGCGATCAAAGCTGATCATCCAAATTCAGTACCCTGTCCCTGCTTTCTCCCCATATCCCTTGATCCCTTTAGCCTTAAGAAATATATCACATTCCTTCTTGAATATATTTAATGAATTGGCCTCAACTAGCTTCTGTGGTAGAGAATTCCACAGGTTCAACACTCTCTGGGTGAAGAAACTCCTCCTCATCTCAGTCCTAAATGGCTTACCACTTATCCTTAGATTGTGACCCCTGGTTCTGGACTCCCCCGCCATCGGATACATCCTTCCTGCATCTAGTCTGTCTATTCCTGTTCTAATTTTATAAGTTTCAATGAGATCCGCTCTCATTCTTCGAAACTCTATCGAATATAAGCCTAATCGACCCAATCTCTCTTAAACGTCATTCCTGCCATCCCAGGTATCAGTCTGGTAAATCTTCGCTGCAATCCCTCCATGGCGAGAACATCGTTCCTTAGATAAGGCGACCAAAACTGCACACAATACTCAAGGTGTGGTCTCACCAAGGCCTTGTACAACTGCAGCAAGACATCCTTGCTCCTGTACTCGAATCCTCTCGCTATGAAGGCCAACATACCATTTGCCTTCTTAACTGCCTGCTGCAGCTGCATGCTTACCTTCAGCAACTGGTGCACTAGGACTCCCAGATCTCGTTGCACTTCCCCTTTTCCCAATCTATTGCCGTTCAGATAATAATCTGTCTTCCTGTTTTTGCCACCAAAGTGGATTACCTCGCATTTATCAACATTATACTGCATCTGCCATGCATCTGCCCAATCACCCAAGCTGTCCAAATCATACTGGAGTTTCTCTGCATCCTCCTCACAGCACACACGCCCACCCAGCTTTGTGTCGTCTGTAAACTTAGAGATATTACATCTAGTTCCCTCGGCTAGATCATTAATATATATTGTGAATAGCTGGGGTCCTAGCACCGATCCCTGTGGTACACCACTAGTCACTGAATGCCAGTCGGAAAAACACCCGTTTATTCCATCTCTTTCCTTCCTGTCTGCCAACCAGATCTCTATGCAAATCAGTACCTCACCCCCAATCCCATGTGATTTAACTTTGCACACTAATCTCTAATGCTGAACCTTATCGAAAGCCTTCTGAAAGTCCAAATACACCACATCCAATGTTTCCCCCTTATCTATTCTACCCGTTACATCCTCAAAAAATTCCAGTAGATTAGTCAGGCATGATTTCCCTTTTGTAATTCCATGTTGACTTTGTCCGATCCTGTCACTGTTTTCCAAGTGCTCTGCTATTACATATTTTATAATGGATTCTAGCATTTTGCTCACTACCGATGTCAGGCTTACCAGTCTATAATTCCCCGTTTTTTCTCGACCACCTTTTTTAAATAGTGCGGTTGCATTAGCTACCCTCCAATCCATGGGAACTGTTCCAGAATCTATAGAATTTTTAAAGATGACCAGCAATGCATCTACTATTTCTAGGGCCACTTTCTTAAGTACCCTAGGATGTAGATTATCAGGCCCTGGGGATTTATCGGCCTTCAAACCCGTCAATTTCCCTAACACCATTTCCCTACAAATAGTGATTTCATTCAATTCCTCCCTCTCATGAGACCCTATGTTCCCCGACATCTCTGGGAGTTTATTTCTATCCTTCGTTGTGAAGACAGAACCAAAGTATGTATTTAATTCGTCAGCCATTTCTTTGTTCTCCATTATAAATTCCACTGATTCTGACTCCAAGGGACCTACGCTTGACTTCAGCAATCGTTTTCTCTTCACATATCTATAGAAGCTTTTACAGTCAGTTTTTATGTTCCCTGAAGGCTTACTCTCATATTCTATTTCCCCCCTCTTAATTAATCCCTTTGTCCTATTTTGGTGAATTCTAAACTGTTCCCAATCCTCAGGATTGCTGCTTTTTCTGGCCAATTTATATGTCCTCTCCTTGGATCTTATGCCATCCCTAATTTCCCTTGTTAGCCACGGCTGAGACGCCTTTTTTGTTTTATTTTTATGTCAAACATGGATGAACAAATTCTGTAGTTCATGCATGCGATCTTTAAAAGTTTGCCAATGCCTATCCACCGTCAACCCTTTAAGTGACGCTCCCCAATCCACCCTAGCCAACTCGCGCCTCATACCATCGTAGTTTCCTTTATTTCAATTCAGGACCCAAGTCTCTGAGTCAACTACTTCACTCTCCATCTTAATGAAGGATTCTATCATATTATGGTCGCTCCTCCCAAGGGGCCTCGCACAACATGATTGCTAATTAATCTTTTCTCATTACATAATACCCAGTCTAAGATGGCCTGATCTCTAGTTGGTTCCTCGACATATTGGTCCAGAAAACCATCCCGTATACACTCTAGGAATTCCCCCTCCACAGTATTGTTACTAATTTGGTTATCCCAATCTATATGTAGATTAAAGTCACCCATGATAACTGCTGTGGCCTTATTGCACGTGTCTCTAATTTCCAGTTTAATGCCATCCCCAACCTCAGCATTACTGTTTGGGGGTCTGTATACAACTCCCACTAACGTTTTCTGCCCCTTGGTATATCTCAGCTCTACCCATACAGATTCCACATCATCAGAGCTAATATCCTTCCTTACTATTGTGTTAATCTCCTCTTTAACCAGCAATGCTACCCCACCTCCTTTTCCTTTTTCTCTCTCCTTCCTGAATATTGAATACCCCTGGATGTTGAATTTCCAGCCTTGGTCACCCTGGAGCCATGTCTCCATAATCCCAATTATATCATATCCGTTTACATCAATTTGCGCAGCTAATTCATCCACCTTATTACGAATGCTCCTCGCATTAAGACACAAATCCTCCAGGCTTGCTTTTCTAACACTCTTAGTCCTTTTAGAATTATTATTTACACTAGCACTGTTTGATTTACACCCTTGATTTCTCTGCCATCCACTTCTGCTTTTCTCCTTCCTATCTTTTGCTTCTATTCATGCTTCCCTTTCCTCTGTTTCCATGCAAACATTCCTAACCCCCTGCCATTTTAGCTTAAACCCTTCCCAACAGCACTAGCAAACACGCCCCCTAGGACATCGGTCCCAGTCCTGCCTAGGTGCAAACCGTCCAGTTTGTACTGGTCCCACCTCCCCCAGAACCGGTTCCAATATCCCAGGAATATGAATCCCTTCCACTTGCACCATTCCTCTAGCCACATATTCAGCTGAAATATCCTTCTATTTCTACTCTGACTAGCTCGTGGCACTGGTAGTAATCCTGAGATTACTACCTTTGAGGTCCTATTTTTTAATTTACCTCCTAAGTCCCTATATTCAGCTTTTAGGAGCTCATCCCGTTTTTTACCTATTTCGTTGGTACCTATATGCACCACGACAACTGGCTGTTCACCCTCCCCCTCCAAAATACCCTGCAGCCGAACCGAGACATCCTGGTCCCTTGCACCAGGTAGGCAACATACCATCCTGGAGTCTCGTTTGCGGCCGCAGACCCGCCTATCTATTACCATTACAATAGAATCCCCTATCACTATAGCTCTCCCGTTCTTTTTCCTCCCATCCTGTGCAGAAGAACCACCCATGGTGCCAGGAAGTTGGTTGCTGCTGCCTTCCCCCGATAAGCCATCTCCCTCAACAATATCCAAAGTGGTATATCTGTTTGAGAGGGGACGTCCACAGAGGAACACTGCACTACCTGCCTGCGCCTACTACTCTGCCTGGAAGTCACCCATTCCCTTCCTGCCTGTGCAGCCTTTATCTGCGGTGTGACCAACTCCCTAAACGTGCTATCCACGTTGTCCTCAGCATCGCGAATGCTTCAATATGCATCCATTCCCAGCTTCAGCGCCGCAATGCGGTCTGCCAGTAGCTGCAGCTGGATACACTTCCCGCACACATGGTTAACAGGGACACAGGAAGTGTCCCTGATTTCTCACATAGTGCAGGAGGAGCATGCCACGGGGCTGAGCTGTGCTCCCATGACTTATCCTTTATTTAATTTAAATTAACTCAAATCAAAACCACAAATTACACTACAATTATATGTTTTACTCAAGGGCCCTTGTATACTAGCAATCGCTGAGACAGAGGACAGTGTAATTTTGGGGAACACAGTAACTGTGTAATTAGAGATAGAGGGCAGGATAATTTAGGGGAGCACAGTAACTGTGTAATTAGAGATAGAGGACAGGGTAATTTAGCGGGACACAGGAACTGTGTAATTAGAGATAGAGGACAGGGTCATTTAGAGGGCACAGTAACTTATTCATTAGAGATAGAGGGCAGTGTAATCTAAGGGAATACAGTAACTGTGTAATTAGTGATAGAGCACAGGGTAATTTAGGGGAATACAGTAACTGTAATTAGATATAAAGGACATTTTAATTCAGGGGAAATGAGTCACTGTGTAATTAGAGATAGAGGACAGGGTAATTTAGGGGTACACAGTAACTGTGTAATTAGAGATAGAGGTCAGGGTAAACTAGGGGAACACACTAACTGTGTTATTAGAGATAGAGGCAGGGTAATTTAGGAGAACACAGTAACTGTTTAATTAAAGATAGAGGACTGGGTAATTTCGGGGAACACAGTAACATTGTAATTAGAGTTAGAGGACAGGGTAATTTAGGGGACCACAGTAACTGTGTAATTAGAGATAGAGGACAGGGTAATTTAGGGGAAGACATTAACTGCGTAATTAGTGACAGCGGACAGGGTAATTTAGGGGAACACAGTAACTGTGTATTCAGAGATAGACGACAGGGTAATTTAGGGGAACACAGTAACTGTTTATTCAGAGATAGAGGACAGGGTAACTTAGGGGAAAACAGTAACTGTGTAATTAGTGATAGAGGACTGGGTTATTTTTGAAACACAGTAACTGTGTAATTAGAGATAGTGGCCAGGGTAACTTAGGGAAACACAGTAACTGTGTAATTAGAGATAGTGGACAGGGTAATTTAGGGGAACACAGTAACTCTGTAATTAGAGATAGAGGACAGGGTAATTTAGGGGAGCACAGTTACTGTGTAATTAGTGATAGAGGACTGTGTAATTTAGGGTAACACAGTAACTGTGTAATTAGAGAGAGAGGACAGTGTAATTTAGGGGAACACAGTTACTGTGTAATTAGAGATAGAGGACAGGATAAGTGAGGGGAAGACAGTTACTGTGTAATTAGAGATAGAGGACAGGATAAGTGAGGGGAACACAGTAACTGTGTAATTAGAGATAGAGGACAGGATAATTTAGGGGGACACAGGAACTGTGTAATTAGAGATAGAGGACAGGGTAGAGTCATAGAATCATAGACTCATGGAGTTATACAGCACAGAAAGAGACCCTTCGGCCCATCGTGCCCGTCCCGGCCATCAAGCCCTGTCTATTCGAATCCCATTTTCCCGCACTTAGTTCTAAGCCTTGTATGCTATGACGTTTCAAGTGCTCATCTAAATGCTTGTTGAATGTTGTGAGGATTCCTGCCTCTACCACCCTTTCAGGCAGTGAGTTCCAGATTCCAAAAACCCTCTGGGTGAAAAAGTTCTTCCACAAATCACCTTTAACCCTCCTGCCCCTTACCTTGAATCTATGCCCCCTGGTTATTGACCCCAATACCATGGGGAAAAGTTCCTTTCTATCTTTCCTATCTATGCCCCTCGTAATTTTGTACACCTCAATCAGGTCCACCCTCAGCCTTCTCTGCTCCAAGGAAAACAACCCCAGCCTGTCCAGTCTCTCCTCATAGCTGAAGCGCTCCAGCCAGGTAACATCCTGGTGAATTTCCTCTGCACCCTCTCCAATGCAATCACATCCTTCCTGTAGTGTGGCGACCAGAACTGCACCCAGTTTTACAGCTGTGGCCTAACTAGCCTTTTGTACAGCTCCATCATAACCACCCTGCTCTTATATTCTATGACTCGGCTAATGAAGGCAAGTATCCCATATGCCTTTTTAACCTCCTTATCAACCTCTCCTGCTGCCTTCAGGGATATATGTACCTGCTCAGCAAGATCCCTCTGATCCTCTTTGCTTCCTAAGGTCCAACCATTCATTGTGTATTCCCTTGACTTGTTAGTCCTCTGAAAATTCATCACCTCACATTTTTCAGGGTAAAATTCCATTTGCCACTATTCTGCCCATCTGACGAACCCGTCTATATCGTCCTGTAGCCTGAGGCTTCCCTTTTCACTATTTACCACTCCATCAATTTTCGTGTCATCTGCGAAGTTACTGATCATCCCTCCTACATGCATATCTAAATCATTAATGTACACAACAAACAGCAAGGGACCAGAATCGATCCCTGCGGTACACCACTGGACACAGGCTTCCAGTCATAAAAACAACATTCGACCATCACCCTCTGCCTCCTGCCACAAAACCAACTTTGGATCCAATGTGCCGAATTGCCCTGGTAATTTAGGGGAACAAAGTAACTGTGTAATTAGAGATAGAGGATAGGGTAATTTAGGGGAACACAGTAACTGTTTAATTCGAAGCTGGGGCCCGTGGAACATACTAGCAATGTAGTTAGAAGTAGGTGACAGGGAAGACAGCAACTGTTTAATAACAAAATGAGGGCACGAGAATGTCCGGAAAATACAGTGACTGTACTGAGCAATAGAGAAATTAAGGGAACATGGAAACTGTTGAATTAGGAACAGGGGGCCGGAGAATCACAACCATATGGGACGGAATCTGACACGGTAATGTAATGGTTAACTTGGTCGTTCCTTTGCTCACTATTTTACAAGTAGATATTAGATGATGTGGTTGATTACACATCGCCTTCTCAAGATTGGAGCTGTGTTCAGATACATCGCTGACTGAGAATTAAAACCTCTGCCTGCTGCCTGAGTCGTGACTTAAATTCTGTTCGTCGTCTGAATCCAGTTAAATGAGAATGTGTCTATTACACAGAACAGCCCGCAATTCAACACCACTCCATTCAGAAGCTGGATGCCAGCCGGTTTGGCAGAGCACGGGCTCCACGGGAAAAGAAACCATGAGGGTTTGGCATTTTGAACCAATGCAATATAACGTTAGCAGATTCAGGACAGTCTGACTTACCTTTACTTCATACAACCCCCTCTATTGGCGTTAGAGTATTTAAGGCCATCACTAAATAACAACTCATCAGCATCATATTTCTATCTCGACCTATTCTATGGCGCGGATCTCTAACCATTGGTTTTACACATGATCTCACTCTCTAGACCCACACTAACCATTTCATGTAGTGGTGATGTCAGCGTGACTGACCATGTCATGGACCCGTGCTCCGGGGCATTTCATCATGCATATCGCATGCTGGTTTGTTCACCTGCAATACGTCACTTCTCCACACACAATGATATCACAACTTCATCCAGCACAAGACATCCGATACAAACAATTCCTGCCGTTTCTGGAGATCCCTCAAATGATCGGTGGTCTAGAGTTGTGTCTTTAGAATCTCCCCGTGAATGGTCACAATGTTTCGGGTAGTGACCAATCTATCAAAAACATTCTTCTCATTGTTCAGTACAAGCAAGGTCACAACAATCTCCGAGAGAAAGTTATCAATTTACTATCTTAACTAAACTCTCCTCAATTTAATTAGATTGTGCATTGACAACAGACTAGTACATTTTGGCGAGTGGTGCCGAGGGGATTTAAGTTAAAAAAGATAGAAGCAGACGGATTCCATTAGCTGAGAAATAAAGAACGAACGACCATAGATAAAAGAAATGTCAGAGATATTTAAGAGTGTTGGATAAAACTCGTTACACAGAGAGTTCTGACACTGTGGATTTCACAGAGGCAAGAATTATGTCAATATTCAATGGCCCAAAAATTAGTGTTGCTACGCGAGAGTACGCACTGTGTGCTCTCGTGTATTCTGTCTCCAATTGCCGGTTTTCTGCATGCACTGCGCATGCGCTGAAAACCGGCACTTGGTGATTTCAAAAGGGGGCGGTTCCTAGGTGAACCGCGTGCGCGCTACAGGCTGCGCGCAAGCAGTGCACTTAGTGCTTTGAACGCGCAGGTAAGCATGGAGGATTTTGCACATAAAGAAAGGAGGCGTAAGACCCTCTTTTAACAAGGTAAGTAGTTAATTAAGTATTATTTTGAATTTTTTTCAACAGGTATATCTTTTTTAGAGACTTTAAAGAAAGGTAAGTTTATTTTTATAACTTTTTAAAAGATTTTGAAGTTTTCCAAAACTTAAATTTTTTGTTTAAAATGGTTAATTTATTTAACTATACTTATTTTATTAATGTGATGGGTTTTTTTAAATTTAATTGAGGTTTAGCTGTTCTTTTGGGGGGTATAGATTCATAGCTTTCACAGCACTTGTTGTGAAAGCTGTGAATGAAAGATGGTGTGCTGCCATTGGCTCTAACTGAGTCACGTGATCCCACAGCTCTCACGAATTAACTGCGCCTGTGGGATACCGAAGCTCTGCACAGCTGCTGTCCAGAACATCAAGTTCGTGCGAGCTGGGAATGAAAAAGCCAGCGCGCAGTGAGAGATCGCGGGGTAGCCTTACCCTCGCACGAAGGCTCCCTCACTAATTTTTGGGCCATTATCAAATTGGACAGATGAATGGACAAAAGGTGATAGAAGGGATGTTGAGTCGGGCGGGTTATGCGATTGGAAGTATTTGCTCGGGTGGAGTGTAAACGCCGACAAGGACTGTTTGGTTCCAACATTGTGATGACCAGTTGAGATAATGGCCCTGGAATTCACCTCTCCGGCTTGCCGCGGGGGTAAGGATCGCGCGCGCACTTACCTACCGCGCCTGCCGTTGTGTTTTGGGCCCACGGGAACTTCAGCTCCTGGGCCTGCTCCAACTGCCGGCGCGCATGGCGTGCGTATCCCAGGGGTGCAGTAAGTGCGATGCGTCCCCTGGGATTACGTGGGCCATGGAGAGCCAATGGCAGCAGACCATTTTTCATTCATAGATTTGACAGGAAGCCCTGTCAAATCTGTGAATTGAAATCGGCCCCAAAAGAACAGCTAAACTTAAAATAAATTTTAAAAAATCCCATCACATTTATAAAATAACTATAGTTAAATAAATTAACCACTTTAAACAAAAATTTAAATTTTTGAAAAAATTAAAATACTTTTTAAAAGTGATAAAAATAAACTTACCTTTCTTTAAAGTATCTAAAAAATATAAATCTGTTGAATTGTTTTTAAAATTAAACTTAATTAACCACTTACCTTGTTGAAAACGGCTCCTGTGCGTCCTTTTTATCAGCGTAGGTTCTTCACTACTTACCTTCCGGTGGAAACCTGAAACAAAATCTAAGTTTGCTGCGTGCGCACAGCCTCTACCGCGCACGCGGTTCACCTCGGAACGGTCCCCTTCTCCAGATCGGAAGTTCCGGTTTCCCACGCATGCGCAGTGCATGCAGGAAACCGGCACTTAAGGACGTCTTCCGGGTGAGTACGCACTGTGTACTCACCCGGGAAGGGCGGAATTTTTGGCCCAGTATCTTTGAAGAGAGATATCTAATGTCACATTGACGAGTCTAGTTCCTACTGTCTCCTTCATCAGACACTGATGAGGAGACAGGGCCCCGTTCTATTGGTCCAGGAGACAATGGGGGGCGAAGTCTGATGGGGAGACCAGCGCCTGCAACATTCACACCGAGATTGCAAAATTACAGATAACCACCATTGTAACACATTGTTTCTACATTAAAGGAAACTTTAGCTGTTAATTAAACTGGGGCGTCTCATTCCAGTACCTGCGCAGTGAGGCAGTTAACGCTGGCGCCCACATGTTCTACTCCACTGCTGAAGCTCAGTCTTGACTGTTCTCTTTGAATCTTGAGCGGGAAACGCGCTGTTTTACGGGAATCGATTATGTTTACCCGGGAAAGCAGCAGACATCAAACACACGGCACAAAGTGGAGGAAATATTTTCTGATACCTGTTCATTTTCACAACAACAATCCATTTCCGTCTTAACAGAAAGACGACCATTCTAAAATGGAACACGGGCTGTAAGTTAACGCTAGTTTGAACAGGAAGATTTGGTTTATTTTTACATTTATTTAAACAGAACAATCCATTTTCATCGTAGTAGAACTCAGCTCCAGTTTGGACAGGAAGGTTTGCTTTAATTGTTCATTTTTTAACAAAATTCCGAATGAATGTCCAAGGAGATATCACCACGTTCTTCAGCTCTTCCCTGAATTTAGTTTGAGTAATTGCATAAATGCATGTGTTTATACAGGAACTCAAATAATGGAGCATATATCCGGTTTCTGTGGCAATGTATGCAGGGGATTTATAATCGCCTCGGTAATGTGCGGTGTTTGTCAGTTTGGTTGTTAAATAACTAACGACAGCTGTCATCCACAACACAATAAAACTGCCCGAAACACTGAATAGTAAAATAATGGATTTCCTTCGGCTCTCCATCTCTGGATCGCTCTGATTCTCACTACTGTGACCCCGGAGTCCCCTGCGGGCTCTGCTGGCCACTAAAATACGTCTGACTGTCAAACAATTAAACAGTAATATCAATGCAAAAGGAATCCATGCAATTAAAATACTTTGTAACCAGGAGTACGCTACACCTGCAGGCGATGTAAAAAAGGTCACACTGTAGCGGCAACCCCAAAGAACATTGTTACTTATTCGCTCAGGTTCATATGCAAACCAAAAGGGGATGTTCTCCAAACAGATCAGAACAGAGACCGTTGTTATAACCGCGGCCGCAGTTCTCACTGTGCAATACTTTGTTTTAAAGTTCTGACAACATATAGCTACAAATCGGTCAAATGTGAACGAGACGGTAAACCACACAGACATACACACGGTAGCAGGATTCATATACAGATTTAACTTACTAACGGCAGTGTAGTTCAGGAATGAATGTGGAAAGTGATAACTGAAAGTTTGATACACTATTACATGTAAGATAATGACCAGTAGATCTGCTGTTGCCATGGCCACCATGTAGACAGAGATACATTTGGAAAGGCCGCAGTTTCCCCTGGAGAGAATCACGATTGTCAGTAGGTTCGCTGTGAGAAAGAGAGACAAGAGGTCAGTAACGGGGTCACTCAGATAAATCTCATTGCTTATTGTAGGGAAATGTTCGGATGTGTCCCTGCTCAGGGTCATAGACACTGATTATTTCTTCATAAAATAGGCGATCGTTGGACAATGTGTTTAAAAGAAATAAAACATTGAACACTGGCGATAGAGGAATTGAATATCGGCTGTTTCCAGCATCCTCGAGTCAGACATCGTCAGCTGTTAAATATAATTTACAAACAATTAATGGAAAGGGATGAATTCAAATAAAACTTTCAGCTGAGACACACACATCCGATGTATGTCGAAACTCTGCGTTTTTTCTATTTATAATCGCCCCGAGGGAGCTGCTCGGTAACAGAGCGGAGCTGGTGGAGCCGCGACGGTTCTTTGCAGCCGAGGGGAGGGGAGCAGCTCCCTGAGCGGCAATTATTGCTCCAAATATCTTTCACAATCCTCTGATGGGTGGAGGTGGCTGCAGTACAAGGAATTATCAACCTAAAGTAGACAGGGAACAAGGGTACAGATGAAAGGATTACCATGGACACTGAGCAACACATTCTTTAATGATCTATGTACTATTGGAGGGGCTTCGGAATCAACCTCGCCCTCCCTCAGTATAGGGAGGAAGATTTAGCTCTGCTCCACCGACCAGAACAGCGCCTCAGTGGCCGCGCGGACTGATACGATTCCCGCTGATATTCAGCAACTGATCCCGGTGAATAAATGACTCTGCAATGAGGAATTTCTCGGAATTTGTTACATTAACACTGAGATAGTCAACAGCTATTAGGCAACAGGATGCATTGACTTACCGGGAGCCCCAAAGGCTGCGAGAATAGGATAGTAAATGTTCTTTATCTGTACCATTGTTGGCAGTTCCATTTTTGGAAGAATCTGCGAATTCTGTGCAGCTTTACGGCACCGACTGGAGTTTAACTGAGATCCGGAAATTCACCCATCTTTATAGAACAATCGCTGCCCCGGAGAGAAAATCAGGTCACCCTATAATTGGCGTTAGTTACAGTCACTTAACAAACAATAGGCGATTTTCCCCTTCGGGGCGCCCGGGCCGCCATTGGGGAAATTGAACACCTCAGTCCATGAAAATCCGTCCATTAAAATCAATGAACGGAAAGTAATCCCAGAGGGAATGTGCGCTGCGCATGTCCCATAAACCCTGAAGGGAACAGCCCTCCCGGACAATGTGTTAGGATCTTGGACTCTCATATATAATTCGATGTAACCTACACACATACATTGCATAATTTAAATTTGTTATGTATTGAAATGATAACCACTAAGGACTCGGCTCTAACCTAACCGGCGAAGATCCTACACTAACATTAAGACTAATGAACATATTCTAACATGCATGGTGGTGAATCAAATCTAACCTTACTGATGGTGACTCACTCTAACATTACTGGTAGTGAACCTACTCTAACCTATCATTAATAAAGTGGTGACTGCACACTAACATTAATGGTTTTGAATCTATTCACCCATTAGTGGTGGATACCGACTCTAACATTACTGCTGGTGACCGTACTCTAACATTACTGGTGGTGATATTGCTCCGACATTACTGGTAATGACCCAACTCTAACATTATTCGTGGTGCTACTAATATAACTTGACTGGTGCTGACTTAACACTAACAGTACTGGTGTTTACTCTACTCTAACATTACTGGTGGTGTCTAAAATTACTGGTGGTGTTCCTGCTCGGACATTACTGCTGAGGATCCTACTCTAACATTACTGGTGGGGACGCTAATCTAACATTATTGGTGATGAATCAACTGTAACGTTACTGGTTGTGAACATGCCCTAACATTACTCATTGTGACCCTATTCTAACATTACTGGTGCTGATTCTACTCTAACATTACTGGGGGTAACCCTATTCTAACATTACTGGTGCTGATTCTACTCTAACATTACTGGTGGTGACCCTACTCTAACATTACTGGAGGCAAACCTAATCTAACTTTACTGATGGTGACCCTACTCTAACGTTATTGGTGGTGACTCTACTCTAACATAACTGGTGGTGACTGTACTCTAACATTACTGGTGGTGACTGTATTCTAACATTACTGATGGTGACCCTATTCTAACATTACTGGTGGTGATCCTAATCTAACATTACTGGTGTAGACACTATGCTAAACTTAATGGTGGCGACTATACGCTAACATTACTGTTGATGAGCCTACTCTAAATTTGCTGGAGGTGACAATATTCTATCATTACTGGTCGTGATCCTACCCGGACATTACTGGCGATGACCCTACTCTAACATTATTAGTGGTGTACCAAATATAACATTACAGCCAATGACTCTATTCTAACATTACTGCTAGTGAGTCAACTCTAACATTTCTGGTGTTGTCTCTTCTCTAATATTATCGATGGTTCTAGACTCCCCAGCCAGGGGAAACATCTTCCCTGCATCTACACTGTCAAGTCCTGTAAGAATGTTGTATATTTCAATAAGCTCACCCTTCATTCTTCTAAACTCTAGAGAATATAGGTCTAGTGTACTCAATCTGTTCTCATAGGACAATCCCCTCAATCCAGGAACCAGTCTGTTGAACCTTCCTTGCACTCCCTCTATGGCAAATATCTCCTTCCTCAGGTAAGGAGGCCAAAACTGTGCACAATACTCCAGGTGTGGTCTCACCAGTGCCCAATATATTTGTAGTGTCGATACGAAGGAGCAGTAACTCCGAAAGCTTGTGATTTCAAATAAAACTGTTGGACTATAACCTGGTGTTGTGCGACTTCTCAATATATTTGTAGTAAGACGTCTTTACTCTTATACTCAAATCCTCTTTTAATACCATTTGCTTTCCTAATTGCTTGCTGAACCTGCATGTTAACTTTAAGTGATGCGTCTACAAGGACACCCAGCTCCCTCTGAGCACTAACATTTCCCAATCTCTCACAATTTAAAAAATACTCTGCTTTTCTATTTTGCCTACCAAAGTGGATAACATCATATTTTTCCACATTATATTCGATTTGCCATGACCTTGCCCATTCACCTACACTGTTTATATTCCCTTGAACCCTCTTTGCATCCTCCTCACAACTTACATTCCCACCCAACTTTGTATCATCAGCAAACTTGGATATGTTACATTTGGTCCTCTCATCCACATCATTGAAGTAGATTGTGAATAGCTGAGGCCCAAGCATTGAAGCTTGCGGTACCCCACTAGTTACAGCCCGCCAACACGAAAATGATCCGTTTATTCTTACTCTCTGTTTTCTGTCCGTTAACCAATCCTCAATCCATGCTAGTATATTGCCCCCAGTCCCAAGAGCAATAATTTTGTTGAATAACCTCTTGTGTGGCACGTTATCGAATGCCTTCTGAAAATTCACATAAACCACATCCACTGGTTCCCAAATATCTATTCTGTTAGTTACAAACTCAAAAAATTCTAACAGGTTTGTCAAACACGATTTCCCTTTCAAAAATCCTAGTTGACTCTGCCCAATCCTATTGTTATTTTCTAAGTGCCCTGTTACCACGCCCTTAATAGTAGATTCTAGCATTTTCCCTACTACTGATGTCAGGCTCACTGCTCTGTAGTTCCCCGTTTTCTCTCTCCCTCCTTACTAGGCATAAACAAAAGACAATGGAAAAAGCAAATTTAATAATGGCCTATTTCTTCAGGGTGCTGGAATGCGACGGAGGTGATGCTTCAGTTGTTCGGAACCTCGATCATTCCCAGTACTTCATTCAGATTTGGGCAGCCCTTCCCAGGAAGGATATACTGTTGTTGCAGAGGGTCCCGCACAGTTTCAACAGAGTGACACCGGAGCTTAGCGGGTTACATTATGAGGACACCTCGCGGATACCAGGTTCTTATTCCATTGAGTATCGAAGATTGATTGGTAATCTGATCACTGTGTTAAAATCTAAAAGGGATTTGATACGGCGGATGTCCGGAGAAACTATTTGCTCTGGCGGCCGAATCAAAAGCAGCGGGAAATAATCGTAAAATGAGATCTAGGCCATTCTGTAGCGATGTCGTGCAGCACTTTTTCACACAAAGGGTAGCTAGGAATCTGGAACTCAGTCCTCAAAAAGACCGTGGAAGCTGGGACACTTGGAGCATTCAAGACTGAGAAAGAACCAGGCTGCCTTGCAAATTTTGTAAATATATTAATCTGTTTTGTTGAGACGGCAGGAAATATCATCGTGAATTGCTCGTGCATTGTGCGGCTGCATGGAAGTGGGAATTGAGAAAAAGCATTGCCCGGACAGGGACTTGAAACCTGGACATCTGACTAAAAGTCTAATGTTCTACCGACTGAGCTGCCGAGAATTTGCTTTGCGGGGTTCACACAGTGAACTTCCCTGGCTGATATGGATGATACACCCTGCACATTTTGCAAATTCTTCCTGTCGTAAGGCCGCCTATCCGCAGCATTTCACTCACACACTGCCTCCCACAGTATTAGCTTCACAAACACTATCCCTCCCTCCTCCCACACTCTCTTTAAGAGCTGTATCTGATCTGACAAGTGCTGCTTCCCAGAGATCTGTAGTGGGGCCTCAAATTCTGGCCATTTTATTAATGACTGGATGAAGCAATAATGAGCTGCGTATCCAAATTTGAAGAAGACACTTAGTTATGAGGGAAAGTTAGTGATTGTAATGAGAGTGGGAAGTTACTAAGGGAATCAGACAGATTAAGTTAGTTGGTAAAACTATATAAACAGGAGCTTGTTGTCGGAAAATATGAGGTCATCCACCCTAAAACCAAGAATTATATATCGGAGAATGTTCTAAAAGGTGGAAAGCCAGAAACTGTAGGGGTGCAAAGTGTTTTGGAAGTCCGAGTTGTTAAACCATTAAAAGCTTGTAGACATATAGAAAAAATAAGGAAAAGCGCTAATGGAACGTCCTACTGTTTCGCAAAGTCACTGGAATACAATGGAAGTTATGTTTCGGTTGTACCACATTCATTATATTGTTCACCATAAAACCTGTTTATTATCGGACTATGAAAGGGCACCGATAGCCAGGGGCCGCATTCAGTTTTGGGCACCACATCTCATTAAAGATATATTGGATTTGGAGGGTTTGCAGCGCAGATTCACCAGAATGATACCGTTGTTTAGCGGGTTAAGTTATGAGGAGAGGTTTCATAAACCTGTCTTGTATTCCAGAGAGTATAGAAGGTTGATTGGTGATCTGTTTACAGTGCTAAAAGTTAAAAACATGATTTGATAGGGTAGATGTACGGAGAACCTATTTACATAGGATATACGGCACCGAAACAGGCCATTCGGCCCAACCAGTCCATGCCGGCGTTTATGCTCCACTCGAGTCTCCTCCCGTCTTTCCTCATCAAAATCGATCAGCATAACCCTCGATTCCCTTCTCCCTCATATGCTTGTTTAGCCTCCCATTAAATGCATTCATACTATTCGCTTCAACTACTCCCTGTGGTAGCGAGTTCCATATTCTCACTACCCTCTGTATAAAGAGGTTTCTTCTGAATTCCCTATTGGATTTCTTGATGACTATCTAATATTGATGTCCTCTGGTTATGATCTTCCCCACAAGTGGGAACATTGACTCTGTATCCACAATATAACAACATTTCATAATTTTAAAGACCTCTATTAGTTCAGCCCTCAGCCTTCTGTTTTTAAGATAAAAGAGACCCAGCCTGCTAATCCTTTACTGATAAGTATACCCTATTTGGTAGGGAAATCAAAAAGAGTGGAAATAATCTGAAAATTAGATCGAGGTCATTAAGGAGCGAAGACATGATGCACTTTTTCACACAAAGCGTAGTTAGAAATCTGGAACTCAGTTCTCAAAAAGATTGAAAGCTGGGACAATTGGATCTCGCAAGACTGAGAAAGGTCAGGCTTTCTTGCAAAATTTGGAAATATATTTAACTGTTTGTTGAGACAGCCGGAAATATCGTTGTGAAATGCTTGTGTTTCGTGAGTCCAAATTCACTTTTCTCTAGAGCGCTCGGGCCCATTGGGAAGGAAGTTATGCTTCCGATGTATATAACGTTGATTAGTCCCATCGGGAGTACTGCGTTCAGTTTTGGCCATCAGAATAAGTGACTGGGCAAAACTAGGGCACTTGGAGTTCAATGTGAGCTACTGTGAAGTCATCCACTTTGCAACCAAGAATGCTCTAGTATCAGAAGCTCTGTCACAGAACAAGTCTAAAAGGGGTGACCTCAGGGACATAAGAGGGCAAATATCTGCGGGGCTTCATCGATCGTCCGCGATAGCTTTGCGGATGATACACGGAAATCCTGGGGGTAAAGGACATTTACAGCAGACGACCAGGAAAACCTCCAGAGAATCCATATTGAATTTTTCGAATTATGATCTGAGGTCACGGAGGCAAAACTTCAATCAAGTCAGTACAACACGGTGGCGATGCTAGTGGATAGTGGCGAACTTACACACCTCACTGATTTTTTGAATATCGACATCATCCTAATTAATATCACCAATATTAATTGTAAACGGAACGAAATATTTGCATTTATCTCGCGCCTGTCACGACCACCGGATGAACCAAAGCACTTTACAGCCAATGAAGTAAATTTTTAGTTGTAGTCACTGTTGTAATGTAGGATACGTGGCAGCCAATTTGCGTCCAATAAGCTCCCACAAAGAGCAGTGTGATAATGACCAGATAATCTGTTTTTAGTGATGTTGACTGAGAGACAAATATTGGCCATGAGACAATATTGATTGTTCGTCATGTAAATCGGAGATCTCACTCTGTGAAGGTGATCAGGGTGGGTATTGTGTCACTGGAAAAGAGAAGGTTGAGAGGTGATATGATCCCTCTTATTAGGATCCTAATGGGACGAGATAATGTATGACCATGAGATTCTAGTTCACCTTGTGCAAAATCGGTAGAGCCAGAGCATATGACCTGCACTTGAAGGGGTTAAATTCAAAACTAATCTGCGTCATTAACATTTCATTGAGCGAGTGGTCAATCTATGCAACAGGCTTCCTGGAGAGATGGAGGGAGTAATTAGTATTGATACATTGAAATGAAAATTAGATAGATTTCTTCATAAAATCACATTTTGGGATAGAGTATATGGGTAATTTGAGACATGACATGTGGTTTTTGTAGCATGCTTGGGAGAAACAGGTAATATTTTGAACATATGATACCCAAAGCTCTCTACCACTGAGGGTTTTCCTCACCTCATGTCTCGGTCTGTTGTAGGCTAATTGATAAAGATCGATTGCAATTATCAGTCAACAACTCGATTATCGCGGTATCGTGTGACTAGCTGGAATGGTAGAAGTCGAGCTTAGATGGCCCTCAGTATTTAGTCGGCTAACAATTTCTATGTTCGTAAAGTAACCATACTGATCACCTTCACTGCAACCGGGATACTAACCTGATGTTGAGGTATTGTATGTAAAGTTCAGGCAGAGTAGGGACATTTTTACCTTCTCTCAGATCCATGTGCTCCTTGACTAGTCACCCATGATTACTGGCGATGACTCAGAAAGAAACAAATTCATGGGCTCACAATTCAAATGCTCCATATGTTTAACTTTTATGTCGACGTTTGAAAAATGTAGGTATCCTGTTCAACGCTAACCTCCCGAGTACTTCCTTGACATCGATATATAATTATCATCAGAAAACAGTGAGCGGCCTTGATTAGATTCACACCCTTATGAGTTTGAACAATGGTGGATGGGAACATCCCTCAGCCTTGTCCCGTTCAGCAGTGAAATATTAATGAATCAGCACCCTCGCCAGTTAACTTGACCTTGCCAACAATTCCAAAATGTCAAGTTACGAACAATTGGGGCATACTTACTCAATGGAATCAATCCATCAATCGACAGAAATGGGCTTTATTTTTCCGCATTAGTTTTTGAAAGCATGAGGGCAGAATAAATTAATTAAAAAAATATTTATGGAATTATATTGCCTTTATCTCACATGTTAGCATCATCGTGCACCTGGTAGGATAGTTTCCTCTGATTGCTATTACTAATCAAATCATGAAAGCCTGCTTTCAAAACGCTTTTATACGTATTGCTTGAAATGTGAAATTAGAAATTCCTCCTGCCGTATTTACAATGTCCGTAACGACCGTCAGAAATCCATATAGTCCATTATAATCTAAAGCATTAATGTGATTTGAGAATAATTGTAATGGATATTTATACATTTTTAAATTGCTCTTGATGCAACGTTACGACAATTACAGAATCGCATTCAACTAGAATGGCAAGTTATGACAGTGTGGAGCGCAGCACCATCAGGAGAGGACAGTCCAACTACTTTCCGGAGCTTCACAGAGTTTGATGAGAGTACTCAATGCTTTCTCCAGAATAGAGAAGGCCGAGGTGTGACCTGATAGGAGTCTTTAAGATTATTAAACTTTGGATAGAGTAGATGGAGAGAAAATGTTTTCACTTGTCTGAGTGTGCATAACTAGGAGCCATCAATATAAGATAATCACGAATAAATCCAATAGGTAATTCAGGAGCAACTTATTTACCCAGAGTTTGGTTAGAATGTGGAACTTGCTATAATATTGAGTATTTGAGGCAATTAGTATGCATGCATTTTAGGGGAAGCTGTATAAGCACAAGAGATAGAAAGAATAAAAGGATATGCAGGCAGTATGAAATGAAGAGGGGTTGGAAGAGGCTCGTCTGGAGCAAAAATGCCGACACCGGCCAGTTAGGCCGAGTGGGTTCTTGCTGTGCTATAAACTCTATGTAACTCTATGTCACTAAACCAGATGAACAGCGAACTGATCAATGAACACAGTCCGCTGCTCAGTCTCTCGGACTCCCATGTGTTGCTCAATTTCAAATTCTCCCTGGAAGCAAATTGAAATGTTGTCTGAGGCTCAGCATTGAAATATTAACGTGCCTTTTCAAAGCTGTCCTGGCCAACATTCCATCTTACAATCTCCGTGAACTTGAGTTCATCCAAAAATCTGTTGCCCGTTTCCTAACTCGCGCCAAGTCCCGTTCGCCCATCACCCCTGTGCTCGCTCACCTATATTGGCTCCCGGTCAGGCAACACATCGATTTTAAAATTCTCATCGTTTTTTTTCAAATGCCTCCATGGCGGCGCCCTTCCCTATCTCAGTTACCTTCTCTAGTCCTACAACTCTCCGAGACCTCTGAACTCTGCCAATTCTGGCCTCTTGCGCATCCCTGATTCCAATCGCTCCACCATTGGCATTCGTGCCTTCAGCTGCCGAGGTCCTAAGCTCTGAAATTCCCTCCCTAAACCTCTCCGCTCTCTAACTCTCTCTTTCCCTCTTTAAAACACTCCTTAAAACCTACCTATTTGATCAAGCTTTTCATCATCTGTCCTATTATCTCTTTATATGTCTTGGTGTTAGATTCTTGTCTGATGACGATCCTGTGGATGCCTTGGACGTTCCATTACATTAAAGTCGATGCTTAAATGCAATTTGTTATTGTTGTTGTGTGTGTGTATCCACAGATGCTGAATGTTTGCAGCATTTTCTGGTTTAACTTCACAATTAAAGCAACATAAATGTATTTATTTATTTATTGTCTTCCTATTGCTACTCATAAGGTTTGAAATTATTTAGAAACCCATTATAAATAAAAGGCAAATAATCTAGTGAATTAATTTTCCTATACTGCCAAGAAGACAATGCACGCCATCTTCAAACGGTGATATTTTATTTTAATATAGTTTATCATGTTGTATTTCAAAACTAAAACATTGATTATACAAGGAAAAACTGATAGTTTATTTCAAATAGAAATCGACCTATAAATTAGGCTGCGAAAATCCGAAAACGCCCATTTCATTCACGGTATTGTGTCAATTTAATAGCAATGATGCACTTGGTAAATGTGTAAAAGGTAATGGAGTAATAAGACTAAATATTTAGGGAATTGATTCACCTGTAACAGTTATTCGCATCACTAATGACGTTACACAGGCTGATATGTCCAGAGAAGCTGTATCTGATTGAATAGATGTTGAGATTGATATTATACTGACCAGAGAAGATGTATCTGATTTAGTAGGTGGTGAAGGTGTTATTGTACTGACCAGAGAAGATGTATCTGCTTTAATAGATGGTGAAGGTGCTATTTTACTGACCAGAGAAGATGTATCATTTTGTACAAGGTGAGAGTGTTATTGCACTGATCAGAGAAGATGTTTCTGATTTAGTAGATGGTGAGAGTTTTATTGTACTGAACAGAGAAGGTGTATCTGATTTAGTAGATGGTGAAGATGCTAGTGTACTGACCAGAGAATACGTGTCTGATTTAGTAGATTGTGAGAGTGTTATTGTACTGACCAGAGAAGATGTATCTGATTTAGTAGATGGTGAAGTTGTTATTGTACTGACCAGCGAAGATGCATCTGATTTAGTAGATTGTGAGAGTGTCATTGTACTGACCAGAGAAGATGTATCTGATTTAGTAGATGGTGAAGGTGTGATTGTAATGACCAGGAAATATGTTTCTGATTTAGTAGATGGTGAAGTTGCTATTTTACTGACCAGAGAAGATGTATCTGACATAGTAGATGGTGGGTGTTTTATTGTACTGACCAGAGAAGATGTTTCTGATGTAATAGATGGTGAGGTGGCTGTTGTACTGACCAGAGAAGATGTATCTGATTAAGTAGATAGTGAAGGTGCTATTGTACTGACCAGAGAAGATGTATCTGATATAGTAGATGGTGAAGGTGTTATTGTACTGACCAGAGAAGATGTATCTGCTTGAGTAGATGGTGAAGGTGCTACTGTACGGACCAGAGAAGATGTATCTAATTTATTAGATGGCGAGAGTGTTATTCTACTGACCAGAGAAGGTGTATCTGATTTAGTAGAAGATGTAGATGCTTTTGTACTGACCAGAGAAGATGTTTCTGATTTAGTAGATGGTGAAGGTGTGATTGTAATGACTAGGAAATATGTTTCTGATTTCGTAGATGGTGAAGTTGCTTTTTTTACTGACGAGAGAAGATGTATGTGACATAGCAGATGGTGTGGGTGTTATTGTACTACCAGAGAAGATGTATCTGAATTAGTAGATGCTGAAGTTGTTATAGTATTGACCAGAGAATATGTATCTGATTTAGTAGATGGTGACGTTGTTATTGTACTGACCAGAGATGATCTATCTGATTTAGTATATGGTGAGATTGTTATTGCACTGACCAGAGAAGGTGCATCTGATTTAGTAGATGGTGAGATTGTTATTGCACTGACCAGAGAAGATGTATCTGATTTAGTAGATGGTGACGGTGCTACTCTTCTCATCAGGGAAGAATAATCTATGCTTAAAGATATTGAGCTGCTATTGAAATTGAGAGATGATGTTTTTTAATTAATAGATGATGAAGCTGTTACTCTACTGGCCTGGGGATGATGAAGCCTGATTTAGAGATGATGAACGTGCTGTACTACTGACCTGGAATGTTGTAGCCTGATTAGTAGATGAGAGTGGTACTATTCTGAACTGGGATAGTGTAAGCTGATTAATAGATGATGATGGTGCTGTATTGACCTGGGATGGTGTAATCTTATTCATAGATGATGATGGCGCTGTATTGGCCTGGGATGGTGTAGTTTTATTTATAGATGATGATGGTGCTGTGTTGACCTGGGATGATGTAGTCTGATTTATAGATGATGATGGTGCTGTATTGATCTGGAATGGTGTAATCTGAGTTATAGAGGATCATGGTGCTGTATTGACCTGGAATGGTGTAATCTGATTTATAGATGATGGTGGTAATGTATTGACCTGGGATGGTGTAATCTGATTTATAGATGATGATGGTGCTTTATTGACCTGGGATGGAGTATTTTGATGTATCGTTGATGATGGTGCTGTATTGACCTGGAATGGTGTAATCTGATTTATAGATGATGGTGGTGCTGTATTGATCTGGGATGGTGTAATCTGATTTATAGTATGATGGCCGTGTTGTATTGACCTGGAATGGTGTAGTCTGATTTATAGAGGATGATGTTGTTATATTGACCTGGGCTGGTGCGGTCTGCTTTATAGATGATGAACGGACTCTAGCACTGTCCTGGGATGTTTTAGACACCGCAAAAGTTAATGTCAACGCTGAATTTAAAGCCGGAAGCAACATTGATCTCATAGTAACAATTGATGACTGTTGAATGGCTCTACCTGTCAGGGAGGTTGGAAACACATTGTTGTTTTCGGTCGATGATGGTGCCTTTACCTTGTTGGAAGACGGAGGCACATTCGCACTGGACAAGCTGGGCACACTCGCGCTGCTCACGATAGGCAAAGTCTCACTGGTCACGATGGGCACAGTCGCACTGCTCACGATCGGCACAGTCTCACTGGTCACGATGGGCACAGTCTCACTTTTCAATATGGACATCGTTTCAGTGGTCACGATGGGCACAGTCTCACTAGTCACGTTGGACACAGTGTCATTTTTCACGATGGGCACAGTCTCACTGGTCACGATGGGCACAGTCTCAATGGTCACGATGGGCACAGTCTCACTGGTCACGATGGTCACAGTCTCAGTGTTCAAGATTGGCACAATCTCACTGATCACGATGGGCACAGTCTCACTGGTCATGATGGGCACAGGCTCAGTGTTCACGATGGGCAAACTCGCACTGGTCACGATGGGCAGAGTCTCAGTGGTCACGATGGGCACAGTCTCACTGGTCACGATGGACACAGTCTCAGTGGTCACGATGGGCAGAGTCTCACTGGTCACGATGGGCACAGTCTCAGTGGTCACGATGGGGAGAGTCTCACTGGTCACGATGGGCAGAGTCTCACTGATCATGATGGGCACAGACTCACGGGTCACGATGGGCACAGTCTCACTGGTCACGATGGGCACAGTTTCACTGATCACGATGGGCACAGTCTCACTGGTCACGATGGGCACCGTCTAATTAGTCACGTTGGGCACAGTGTCAATGGTCACGATGGGCACATTTTCACTAGTCATGATGGGCACAGTGTCAATGGTCACGATGGGCACAGTCTCACTGGTCAAGATGGGCACAGTCTCAGTGCTCAAGATTGGCACAGTCTCACTGGTCATGATGGTCACAGTCTCATTGGTCTCGATGGGCAAGTATCACTGTTCACGATGGGCACAGGCTCACTGATCATGATGGGCACTCTCGCACTGGTCACGATGGGCACAGTCTCAGTGGTCACGTTGGGCAGAATCTCAGTGTCCACGAAGGACAGAGTCTCACTGGTCACGATGGGCACATTCTCACTGGTCATGATGGGCACAGTGTCAATGGTCACGATGGGCACAGTCTCACTGGTCAAGATGGGCACAGTCTCAGTGCTCAAGATTGGCACAGTCTCACTGGTCATGATGGTCACAGTCTCATTGGTCTCGATGGGCAAGTATCACTGTTCACGATGGGCACAGGCTCACTGATCATGATGGGCACTCTCGCACTGGTCACGATGGGCACAGTCTCAGTGGTCACGATGGGCAGAGTCTCAGTGTTCACGATTGACACATTCTCACTGGTCACGTTGGGCACCGTGTCAATGGGCACGATGGGCACAGTCTCACTTGTCACGATGGGCACAGTGTCACTGGTCACGATGTGCACAGTGGCAATAGTCACGATGGGCACAGTCTCAGTGGTCACGATGGGCAGTGTCTCAGTGGTCACGATACGCACAGTCTAACTGGTCACGATGGGCACAGACTCAGTGCTCACGATGGGTAAAGTCGCACTGGTCACGATGGGCAGATTCTCACTGTTCACGATGGGCACAGTCTCACTGGTCACAATGGGCACAGTCTCACTGATCACAATGGGCAGATTCTCACTGTTCACGATGGGCACAGTTTCACTGATCACGATGGGCAGATTCTCACTGGTCACGTTGGGCACAGTCTCAGTGCTCACGATGGGTAAAGTCGCAACTGGTCACGATTGGCAGATTCTCACTGTTCACGATGGGCACAGTTTCACTGGTCATGAAGGGCGCAATCGCACTGATCCAAGAATCCATAATTGTGGATAAACTGAAAGCCACTAAGGATGGTGTAGAAGTTGGAGGCTGTGCTGTTGAACTGGGGTGTGGACCTGCTCTGCCAAGTGAAGAGGAGGTTTCCATTGATGCAGGGTGAATGGGCGATCGAGGCGCAGTTGAACTTCTCATGGACGTGGTTGTACTTTTGATGCGGTGGTTCACAATCCTGGAGTTGATAGAAAGTGGATTCTGGGATTCGCTGAGCGGCGGCAGCCTATTGTCCGCGGAATGCGCTCTGGCCATAGTTGTCACTGTGCAAAGTAGGAGAAACAAGATCAATAGATTATTTGAGGCAGCAGTGAGTAAAATTGGGCTTGGACGAAGAAGGAAAATTGGGAGAAACGCATTTGCCAACCGTTTTGCAACACGCCTGATATTCGGTTCTGTTGGAAATAGTGGAATGAATATCGGGGTTTATAAAGAAAGAAACGGGCGAACGATGACATAACGCCTGTTTTGCGCATCTGCTCTTGTCCAATTTCGGCCACAACTTCTGGAGATACGCTCAAAATCAGCGCCTGTGAAAAGTGGAGCTCAGGCACAAACCAGCTCTGCATTCCAGTTAGTGTGACCATTGTCATATGTGAAGATCCCTGAGGATAGCAACATTGGCGAACCTCCCGCTGGGAGTGAGGCCAAGCAGATGGCTCAGGGCTTCCAATTATTTCACTTAGAAAACTGAGCAAACATAAAGGATTCAGGAAGGTCAAGGTGTGAATGGGTAAAATACCCACTTCAGTGCTCCTGGCAAATATCCTCGAGAAAATATCATGAAACTGGACAGTGATTTAAAATTAACAGATTCAAACCATGAGGCTACAATTCAGCGGTTAACGATGGATGTTCAGCATCCTCTGGGCCGAGCTAAGTACTTGGCTCTGAAATGGTCTCTGAGATGGGCGAGCGAGCCACAACTCAGGGCAACTAGGGATGGCCCTCTCTGTGACTCCACTCCCACAACAACGTGATTGATTGTTAACTGCTCTCTGAAATGGCCTCGGAAGCTACAGGTCAGGGTAACTAGGTCTGTCCTATATGTGACCCCAGTCCAAAGCCAAAGTGCTTGACTCGTAACTGCTCTCTGAAGTGGCCTAGGAAGGCACTCGGTTGCAACAAACCAATACCAGCGGTACAAGGAAATGGCCGACCACCACTTTCTCCAAGTCATCTAGGGACGGGCAATAAATCCTGGCCTTACCAATGATGCCCATGTCCTGAAATTTCACTTTAGAAAAACAGAACCATCTGGCGTGCTCTGTAACGGCCCTACAATCCCCTCAACTCAACTTTTTTCTGACCTGACTTCACACTGAAAGCGGCAAGAAGGAAAATCTGAGATTTGTTCGTATTTCGAATTCTGGCGTAATCCTTTTGTAACTGCTTTCTCAACCTGCCCTGCCACCTTCAACGATTTGTGCAAACATAGCCCCAGGTCCCTCTGTTCGTGCACCCCCTTTGTCATTGTACCCTTCAGTTTATATGTCCTCTCCTCATTCTTTCTTCAAAATGTATCACTTCACACTTTTGTGCTTTAAATTTCATCTGCCACGTGACCGGCCATTTCACCAGCGTGTCTATGTCTCCCTGAAGCCTATCGCTCTCCTCCTAACTGTTCACTATACTTCCACGTTTTTAGTCATATGCAAAGTTTGAAATTGTGCCCTGTACACCCACGTCCAAGTCATTAATATATATCAAGGAAAACAGTGGTCCGAGAACGGATCGCTGGGGAACACCACTGTAGACCAAGTCATCTGGCACTACCCCCGCATCTATGGAGGTTAGGAATATTATGGCAGAACCTCCGCGATTTCTGCCCTCAACATCGTGCGATGCATCCCATCCGCTCCTGGTGCTTTAGCTACTTTAAGTACAGCCACTCTTTCTAATTCCTCGTCTTGTTCAGTTTCTATACCATCAAGTGTCTCCACTACCTCCTCCTCCATTATGTCTATGTCAGCATCCTCTTCCTTGTAGAAGACAGATACAATTATTCGTTTATTACCTCAGCCATACCGTCTGTCTCCATGCCAAGTCTCCTTTTAAATAGCTAATCGGCCCCACCCCTCTTCTTACTACCCTTTTACTATTTATATGGCAATAGAAGACTTTTGCATTACCTTTTATGTTGTCTGACATTCTATTCTCATATACTCTCTATGCCCCTCTTATTTTCCTTTTCACTTCTCCTCTTACCTTTCTATATATAGCCGGATTATCAGATGTCTTTGCAACCTGCTATCTGTCATACACGCTCTTTTTCTGCTTCATCATATTCTCTATCTATTTCGTCATCTGGGGAACCCTGACTTTAGTAGCCCTGCCTAGTCCTAGAATCACCAACCATCCGAAATAGTTTAACTTTATCTACGCTATCAGTTCCCCTTAATATCTAGAAAACTTCTATCAAATCACCCATTAATCTTCTAAATTCCAGGGAATGAAACCATACTTTGTGTAATCTCTCCTAGTAATTTAACCCTTAGAGTCGATGTGTCATTCGAGTAAATCTACGCTTCAGTCTTTAAGGCTAATACTTCCTTCCGAAGGTGCTGTGCCGAGAACTGAACACAGTCTAACCAGGGCTTTGTATAGCTGTAGCAAAACTTCTACCTGTTTTTTTGTAGTCCTGTAGATATAAATACCAGCATTACATTAGTCTTTTTTGCTTATTTTCTGCACCTGTCCACGACATTTTAATGATATACGTACAAGGAACTTTAAGTCTCTTTCGACCTCCACTGATTCCAGCTTTTCACCATTTAGAAAGTATTCTGATCTATCGTTTTTAGGTCCTAACTTGATACCTCACACTTGCCTATATTTAAAATCAGTTGCCACAGTTTTGAAAATTCACTTAATCTATTAATATATCTTTGTAATGTTATACTTCCATCTACACTGCTTGCATGCTGCCTATCTCTGTGTAATCGTCAAACTTGGATATGTGGCTCTCAATCCCATCATCTAAATCGTTAATAACTAGAATGAATAGTTCAGGCTCAATACAGATCCCTCAGGGAAACCACGAGTCATATCCTGGCAATGATGGTACCTGCCCATTATCCATACACGCTGTAACCTATCGCTCAACTAATTTCCTAAACATGGCAATAATTTGCCTTCAATTTCATGAGCATTAACCTTAACAAACAGCCTTTTATGCGGGACTTTTCGAAAGTCTTTTTGTACATGTATGCTAATTTTTAATGATTTTGAACTGGGACTCACAAACCTTTTTGTTCCTCAACAGTTAATAGATTCCCATGATTTCGAAAGTACTTCGAATATTCTTACTTGTTTCCAAAGTGGATGCAGTCACACTTGTGAACAATGAACACGATTTGCCATAATTTTGCCACATATTTAATCTGTCTCTGTTCCTTTGGTTACGTCCCGCACCCATTTGCACTAATACAATGCATCCGAAGTAAGTGTCATCTTCCAACTTGGATCTACAGTACCCTTTTGCTCCATCCAAATCATTAATAAATATGATGAAAAGATGAGTATCCAACAGAGATATCTGGGGAACAGAACTGTTCACATCGAACGCCGCTGATAAAGAGCTTGTCGTTAGTAGGAGTGAGACTGTATCTTAAGTGAAGCCTGTGGGAGGCAATCAGTCTATGTTTTTGAGAGAAATATACTGTACAGGCGGGATGTGATGTTTTCACATTGGTAGAAAAAAAGGCTGATTATTTTTAAATGTTGAGAGAATGGGAAATATTGATATTCACCGGGACCTGGGTGTCCTTGTACAAGAATTACAGAAAATGAACCTGCAGTTACATAAATTATGTCAGCCTTTATGACAAAAAGATTGCAGTATAAGATTAGAGAAGTCTTACTGCAATTATATAGGGCCTTGGTGAGACCACACATGGAGTACTCTGTACAGCTTCGGTCTCCTAAACTAAGGAATGAAATACTTGCCTCAGAGGTAGTGCAGCGAAGGTTTACTAGACTGATTCCTTGGATGGGGGATTGTTCTACGAGGAGATATTGAGTAGACCAGGCCTATATTCTCTAGAGTTTAGATGAATCAGATTTGATCTCATTGAAACGTATATAATTATTAAGGGGCTTGACAGGGTAGATGCTGGGAGGATGATTCCCCTATCTGTGGAGTCTAGAACTAGGCGTCACAGTCTCAGAATAAGTGGTCGGCCATTTAGGACTGTGAGCAGTAGAAATTTCTTCACTCAAAGTGTCGTGAATCTTTGCAATTTTCCACCCAAGAGGGCTGTGGATGTTCAGTCGTTGAGTGTATTCAAGACAGAGATGGATAGATTGTTGGTACTATTGAATCAAGGGATATGGGGATAGGGCGGAAATCTGGAGTTGAGGTAAATCAGCAATGATCTTATAGAGTGGCGGAACAGACTTGAAGGGCCTAATGGCATACCCCTGTTCCTATTTAATTTGTTTTTATGCTCTTACTTGTGGCCCCGAGTACTTATAACACCAGTTCTGCAAAACTGATCAGTACTCGTGCCCCAGCAGTAGAAATAACACAACTACAGTTGGTAGCACCCGCGCCTCTGAATCATGAAGGTTGTGGGTTCAATTCCCACTCCATGGGACTTGAGCAGAAAAAATCCAGGCTGACACTCCAGTGCAGTACTGAGTGCGCCTGCACCGTCGGAGGTGCCGCCTTTCGGATGAAATGTTAAACCCCGGCATTGTCTGCCCTCTCAGGTGGACGTAGAAGATCTTATGACACTATTTCGAAGAAGAACAGGGGAGTTTCCCAGGTCTCCTATCCAGTATTTAACCCTGAATCAACGTTACTAAAAAAAAACAGAAATTCTGTTCATTATCACATTGCTTTTTGTTGAGACTTGCTCTGCGACAATTGGCTGCCACGTTTCCTACATTACAACACTGTGACTACATTTCATAAATACCTCTCTGAAATGCTTTGGGACGTCCGGTGGTCGTCAAAGGCGCTATATAAATGCAAGTCTTTCTTTCTTTCATTGCTGAAAATCAGATCAGTACTTGTATCCCAGCAGTAGGTGTTCCACCAGTGCTGCAAAGGTTGGGTCATCGCCAGTAGTGCAGCAGTTGTTTCACCGTCAGTGCAACAAGAGTGGCGCCTCGAATAGGAATAGAATCAGTTATACAGTGGAAGAGCGTTGGCACTTCTCCTGTAACTGTAAGGCATCCTATTACCAGAGGAGCACGGTCACAACTTGTGTCTATATAGGGGTACCACTAGTACCATAGAAGCAGGATCACCACTGATGTAAGTTTATGGAACCACTAGTACCGGACGAACACGTTCACCACTAGTTTAAGTGCAGTGCCACCACTAGTGCTGGAGGAGGATGGTCACCTCTCCTGTAAATGTAGATTGCCGCGAGCACCGTAGCAGCACTTTCTCCACTAGTGTAAGTGTAGTGGTTCGACTAGAAGCATTTAGATGAGCACTTGAAACGCCATAGCATACAAGGTTACGGGCCAAGTGCTGGAAAATGGGATTCGAATAGACAGGTCTTGATGGGCGGCGTGGACACGATGGGCCGAAGGGCCTCTTTCTGTGCTGTATAACTCTATGACTCTA
Source organism: Squalus acanthias (assembly GCA_030390025.1). NCBI lineage: Eukaryota > Metazoa > Chordata > Chondrichthyes > Squaliformes > Squalidae > Squalus > Squalus acanthias. The sequence goes on along the minus strand of JASTWF010000065.1, from coordinate 1,397,821 downwards.
TGACACTAGTACAGGAGTAGCACGGTCAACTCGAGTTTAAGTTTCGGGTTTCACTAGCACAGAAGCAGGACGCTCACCTCTACTCTAAGTGTAGGTGTACAACAACTACAGGAGGTACACCGTTTTTTTAATGTTACAGGATTGGTGTCATCACCAATATTGCACGATTTGGTTCACCACCTGTTCTGGAGGAGTTGAAGCACTCGGACTAAGTCAAGCATAGGATCGGGGTGTGAAGTGGAAGGGGAGCTGCCTTCACTACTGCTGTGGGAATAGCGTTAGCACCATTACTGCCGGATTACACGTTCTACTTGTAAAGAATGTTTTTCGAAAATTTCCAATAACAGTTTCAAACATTTCTCTTAATCTGACGTATGAGACAAAAGAAAAATTGCCTGAGTCTATTTGTTAAATGACTGTAACTAATGTTAATTATGACTAAACCTGATTGACTCCCTGAAGGATTGATGTGTGGATAAATATAGGTTCCCTTCCATTGCCTCAGCAGTGCGCCAGTCAGAGTCCTTTAGATCCGACAGAATTCATCCATTCTCACAGAAAATGGGGCGACCAACGATTCTGCTGATAAAAGATATTTACTACCCGATTCTCGCAGCCGTCGGTGTCCCCGGTGAGCCACTGTAACCTGTTTATTGTTAATCGGTGTTTATTATCCACTTGTTCTTACTACCTGTTGGGTAAGGTGACGCGTTTTGTGGATGTCAGCATTACACAGTCAGTAGTGACTGGACCTACTAGTGAACCACCTGTCCGCTCTTCTGTGTTCCCCTTAATCCGATAACCTCACTGATGTTACAATGTTCTTTGAAACTCCAACACAAGGATTTTAGCGGATTTCCGGAAGGTCTTGTCCCCCCGTGCAGATTGAACGCTGCAGCAGCTCATTAAAATGTGTGGGTGGGTTTTCCAGGTAATGGCTCCAATACTAATCCTGTTCTCACACTGCTCCGTGTTGATAATCACAATCAATGGAGTAAATGTTCTGAACAGGTATCTCCATATATATTTTCATCAGACACTGGAACATTAATTCTCTCCTCTCTCTTTCTTATACCGAATTTGGTGACAATTGTGATTCTCTCCCGAGGAAACTGCGGCCTTTCCAAGTGTATCTCTGTCTACATGGTGGCCATGGCAACAGCAGATCTACTGGTCATGATCTTCAATGTAATAGTGTATTTTATTTTCAGTTATCACTTTCCATTTTCATTCCTGTCCCACACTCCCGTCTGTAAGTTCATTATATACATGGTTATTTTCACTCTAGATTTGTCTGTTTGGTTCACCGTGAGCTTCAAATTTGACCGATTTGTTGTTATCTGCTGCCAGCAGTTTAAATCAAAGTATTGCACCGCGAGAACAGCGGCCGCAGTTATAACAACGTTCTCTGTTATGAACTTGTTGAAAAACGTCCCTTTTTTGTTTGCATATGAACCTCAGCAAATAATGAACAATCTGCAGTGGGGCTGTCGGTCAAGTGTAACGTTCTTTACCTCACCTCCAGGTCTAGCGTACGCCTGGTTTCACAACACTTGGCGCGTTTGCCTTCCGTTTACTTCAATCGATTTGTTCAATTCTTTGACAATCAGACGTATTTTAGTGGCCAGCAAAGCCCGCAGGGTACTCCGCGGTCAGAGCAGTGAGAATCAGAGCGACCCAGAGCTGGAGAACCGAAGGAAATCCATCATTTTACTCTTCACTATATCGGGCAGTTTTTTACTGTTGTGGTTGACAGCTGTCGTAGGTTTTGCAACTACCGGACTGACAAACGTCAATTATTACCGAGGCGACCGCACAAACCCTGGATATATCGCCACTGAAACCGGAGCAATGCTGAAGCTTTTGAGTTCCTGTCTGAACACGTGTATTTATGCAGCGACCCAGAGAAAATTCAGAGAAGAGCTGAAGAAGGTGCTGAAATCTCCCTGGACACTGATTCTAAGATTGGTTAAAAATAAAAGAAATTCGAACTAGAGCTCCCTTTGCAACATTAAAATTCACTTTTAGCTCCTATTCCAGCTTAAACTGGGGTTCTCTCTCCTTACAGTTACATCCAGATGGTTCTTGTAAAATCTCACATGAACACGACTATATCTGTGTCCCCTGTGTCATTTAACCCAAAATTGTCTGTGGGTTTCCACAGTTCGTTGGCTGACTATTCCTGACAAATAAGGACATTCCGCTTGAAGTATGAAAATTGTCAGTGATGAATGAACTTTAATAATGGAATAGAGTATTTGATCAACGGGTTTAATATCTGACAGAGCGAGGACTGTACTTTAACTCTACCGTGTAATTGATAGGAATATCCGCCAGATTTAGGATAAGATTCGCTGGTTTAGAACTCCTGGTGACCTTAATTTTTCTCGCTGGTTTGCTGAAAGTATTGCTTGGACTGATTGCAGCGGCACCGATCGCCTCATCCCATCTCCTGGGAATAAGGAGCGGTGCCGCTGTCTCCTTCACAGTGTCGCGATGTTTCACCATTTCTTTGCATGTTAACTGGCGTTGCCTCGTTTTACCTGCTTCTTTCTGATGTCTCTATTACTGAGAATTAGTTGAAGGCTGCCCAGCTACATTAAAATAAAGCTAATGTTTGTTTTTACTAATTTTCTCACAGAGAACCTGACTGCAGTTAATCTGAATCAGCGACCTGGATCAACAGGTAAAGCTGTGTAAGAATTCATAATATTCTAAATAATAGGGGCAGTTAATTCAACGATCTGCACAATGTTAGAACCAGGTATTGAGATGGAACAATCCTCTGTCTGTGTTTGCACACAGACAGTAATATATAATACCCCCCTGCCTTATATCAACTGGTGTTGACCGGGTATCCTCACTCCAAGGCGGTGTATTCAGAACTCCGCCCGGCCCCACTGGGGACCTGGGTTTGAGAGCATTGCTCGGTGCAAAGACATCAGCTGAATACTTAAGCCAATTAACTAACATTTTTCCGCCCTCATAATGTGCCTCAGCTGAAACTGTTTTCCAATATAAGCAGCGGTCTTTGAGTTAGTGAATGGAAGATGTGGAGGAGAGGCTGCCCCTGGGATTGGTCAAATCCACTGCAGGATGTGTAAGATCAGCAGAGGAGTTGTCGCGGACTGCTTCCACTGGTCTGATCTTCACTATACTCGGTTACACATAGAATACAGCCAGCGCAGTGTCTACACGATCTTTACAGGCCTTCCGTGATTGATCAGCATCGCATATATTGTTTGAAATTTCCAATACAATTTATTGTTTTGAATGTGTTTTATTTTGGACAGCCGGTTTTTGCACTGTCTTTCATATACCGGTTTTCTGTAGTTCTCCTGATGGCGTAGTTTTGCGCCCAGTGCGAGAATTTCCCGTCCTGAACCCAAGGGGAGGGGTGGGGCCGTGATAATTCAGGTTAGAGCTCTTACGCTGCCTGTCTATAATGGGTTAGGGTCTACAAGAAAAACAGTAATTAAGTTCGTGGTTTGCTAAAGAGTTCCCAATTTTTACACGAGTCGGCCTTGCATGGTATCTCTAATCTTCCGGTGTCCTGGTCAGTATTTATTCCTGAACAGACAGAATTACAATAGATCACTGGGGGAGCAATTGGACACTGAAAATGTCGCAAACCAGACGAATCTCATTTGCCGACCTTTATACGACAATATTCATTGCTAATAAAGTCAATGTAAGTGAATATCGGGCCCAGCGTATAACAGGCGATCGATGCGATACCGTTCGTTTAGTGTCCCCCGCCCATGCCCAATTTTGTCCCATCTTGTCATTTATCATGTTGCTGTTCGTGGGATCTTGTCTTCCGGATTTCCTGACATTACTTAAGAGACTGAAGTACTTTATTCGCTGTGAGACGCGTTCGGACGTCCTGGGCCTTAAAAGGCGCTACATAACTGCAAGGGGTAGAAACTCGTCTTGGGCAGTAAGGCAGAATCACATCGCTTCCTGTTATATGCACCGCCCAATATTCAGTTCCATAGAAGCGTATAACAGGCGAGCGATGCGACTCCGCCGGTTTGGCCTCTCCTCCCATGACTAATTTCATACCAAGTCCTTTATTTCCAGCCAATCCTCCAGGACTAGTATAAAGGAGCATTTCAGCGTCCACAATTGCATCTGTTTTAAACACAAGTTGTCATGTTAGTTATCGATCCATTTGGGTTTAGTGGAATCTGAATATTCTGAAACTAAAGTCATTTTCAAATTCGGCCTGGGCTGAAATCTGGCTGGAGCGGACTGTCGGCCACCCATAGACTATATGAAAAAGACCATTGCGCAGGTGTAAAATATCTTACCGGCAGTTTAAGCTCCATCGAAGTTTGAAAGTTCACATGAACCTGTGCTTTAATCGGCAGAATTAACTAAAGCGGAGGGAAGTTCAATAGATACGGAGTTATTATCTTGTTCCATATTTCCCGAATACTAATTGATAAAGTGCCGACACTGATGAAGTAGTCAGCAATTGTGCCAAGACTCTGCTATCAGCGTCAGTTGGGCAGTGACAGCATTTGGATTGTGGTTCAGATTTCAGTCCCTGTAGATGAAACCGGCTCTCATAAACGCTTAGACGCGGCAACAGATTTAAATGTGTGTTATAAATCTATTGCATAATGAGGTAGAAAGAAAGATTGAATAGTTGGGGTATAACTGGCGCGAAGTTCTCCATTGTGTACAAATAAGTCGGAACACGATGATCGCGTTGGATGTGTTTGTATAACAGTGCAGTGAGTTCTGTGATTGTAAACTGTTAGTGGAGGATTGTAGAGGTCCATCCTGAGTCTGACGGCTTTCCTTAGCTTCGGAATCTGCCACTTGTTCCACTCAATGCCAGAAGAATCTAAAGGGACCTTTACCATGGCCGGAATTAAATACATTTTGCGTTAGACTAAAGGGCAGACAATTAATGCCCAATGCTGTTGCCCACAAGTCTAATGATCGCGAAAAAAGGAAGCATAAATATTAGCGATGTATTTGTTATGCTTGAACTAAAAAATATAACAAAATTGCTGAACAAACAAACTGCAAGGAATGAAAGATTCAGGAGCTCCTGAATATAATTGCTGACACGTCACAGGATCGGCTGAGCGCTGCACCCATTGGCTGTTAGTGTCTGAATTGTAACGAACCAGATTCACCTTTGAAACGCGCCCGACGTCAGCAGAAACCCGGTACGACAGACTGAGGCGCTCTTCACGATTGGCAGCAGGAAGTGAGGTCACAGTCTGCTTGATAGGAAATGCAGCCGCCGATCAGCGTCTCTCTCAGAATGCTTCAGCTTTCTCAGTGACCCGATGTCATTTTACCCAGTGCCGGAATTATGCCGGACCAACAAATTATGGGAGTAATACCCAACACCAAGTCTGTCAGCCCCAGGATATCAGTTCACCCTACAACGCTTCAAGCAAAGAACATAATAGAATTGGAACAAATATCAGTGGAAAATGCATATCGGAGGTTAATTGTGTTCCAAGCAACAACCATGTACAGTAATGCCTAAAATGCCATATAACACATTAGATTTAATTTAATGTCACTTATTTAATTTAAATGAATTTCATTTATTTCAACTGAATTAAGTTTATTGTACGTTCGTTCAATCTAATTTAATGTTATTTTATTTTCAAACTCTCTTTAAGCTTCCATCGTGATTTCTGTCACTATTGAATTTAGATGCTGCAATTTATATTGGTAACAACAGTGGATATTCCTGTGACATGTTACATGATAATCACGTGTCCACGAAGTGCCTCCATCTGCTCGAACTTAAGCTCAGAGTTCCTGAGCTTGAGGAGCGGCTGGCGTCACTGCAGGGCTGAGAATTTGCTCGATCACATGTTCCAGGAGGTGGTCACCCCGCAGCCACAGTGAGTTCAGGAGGATAGTAAGTTGGTGGCGGCCATCGGCAGGGTGCGAAGAGGCAGCTGGTGCTGGGATCCTCAGGGAGTGTGGCACTCTCAAGGATGGGGATGTATACAGATCTAAAAGGAGATTTTCTTGTGCAGGCAGGTAGCATGCCTTAGGTACTAAATGAATATCTTGCAATTGTCTTCACTAAAGAAAAGGATGCTGTCAATGTCACAGTAAAGGAGGCGATAGCAGAGAAATTGGATAGGAAAACATAAATAAAGAGGAGTTGCATAAAAGGTTGGCAGGGCTCAAAGTAGAAATGTCACCCGGTCCAAATGGGCTGTGTCCGCGGTAGCTGAGGGAAGTAATGGTTGAAAATGCAGAGGCTCTGGAGTCATTAAATCTTCCTTAGATATGGGAGAGCTGCCACAGTGGTGGTGAATTGCAAATATTACATCCCGTTCAAAAAAAGTGGAGAGGGATAAACCTGATAACTATCGGCCAGTCATTCTAACGGGTGCAGATACATTTAAAGACAATAATCCGACACCAGGTTAATTGGCACTTGGAAAATGTGGGCAAATCAATGAAAGCCAGCACAGATATTTTAAGGGGAAATTATGCTTTACTAAATTGATTGAGTCCTTTCATGAAGTAACTGAGAGGGTTGATGAAGCTAATGCAGTTGATGTTGTGTTTCTGGACTTTCAAAAGGCTTTTGACAAAGTACTACATAATAGACCTGTCAGAAAAATTGAAGCCAAAATTGAATTCAAAATTGAAAACAGAAAACGGGAAGCTTAAGATAAATGTTAGGTAAATAATTCAGGGGAGCACCAAGTTGAATACAAATTAGGAATGGTTTAGATAAAGAAAATTCTACGAAATTGCTTCCGGGGGCAGACTGCTCGGTAACCAGAGGACACAGATTTAATGTAATTGGCACAAAAGCCAGCGGGAACATGAGGAAAAACAAATGAAAAACAAAATAAGTAGCAGAGGAGTGGGACTAACTGGTTATGTCTTTCATAGAGCCGGCACAGGCACAATGGGACAAATGGTCTCCTTCTCTACTGTATAATTCTAGGATTCCATGATTCTATGATCCCCGTGCCATTGTTCGCAGTAAGTCGCAGCGTAGGTTATACATTTAACAAATGCTGCACTAAGAAAGCGCAGAGACTGATTGTGTGAAACGGGTGTGGGTTCTTGGCGTCACTTTGGGAGATATGGGCTCACATGAAGAGCTCAGACTGCAGAGAAAGACATGAATTCACGTAAACCCTCCGCGAGACCTTTCTCACCAATTAGCACTAACAGCTAAGCAAGGGTGATTGGGTTTTTATTTCCTAAAAGAGAAATTGGAATCAATCAGAAAACTATAGAAATTAATGGCCCAGAAATTGATCTCGCTCTGTTCCCGCGGGGGTAAGCCTTCCCCGCGATGTCTCACCTCGCTTATGCTTTTTCTGATCCAGCTCGCACGAACTTGATGTTCCAGACATCAGCTGTGCTGGGCTTGCGTATCCCAGCGGCGTAGTGAATTCGTGCGAGCTGTGGGATCACGTGATTCAGTTAGAGCCAATGGCAGCACACCATCTTCCATTCATAAGTCTCACAGCATGGCTGTGAGACTTATGAATCTTACACCCCCCCAAAATAACAGCTAAACCTCAATTAAATTTAAAAAAAAAAACCATCACATTAATAAAATAAGTATAGTTAATTAAATTAACCATTTTAAATAAAAAATTAAATTTTTGAAAAAATTTAAAATCTTTTAAAAAGTTATAAAAATAAACTTACCTGTCTTTAAAGTCTATAAAAAAGATATACCTGTAAAAAAAAATTCAAAAAAATACTTAATTCACTACTTACCTTCTTAAAAGCGGGTCTTACTCCTCCTTTTTACATTTCCAAAATCTTCCCTACTTACCTGCGCGTCCAAAGCATGAAGTGCACAGCGTGCGCGCAGCCTGTAGCGCGCACGCGATGCACCCAGGCCCCGCCCCCTTTTCGGAAGAGCAATTGCCGGTTTTCAGCGCATGCGCAGGGCATGCAGAAAACCGGCAATTGGAGTGGGAATACGCGAGAGTATGCAGTGCGTACTCTCGCGTCCCGGGATCAATTTTCGGCCCATTATATTTTTGCTAGTGGTTCAATTGAAGCGCATCACGCACTATATCCAATCATTACAATACATTAGTAAAGGTAATAAATGCATAAATCCAATTTCAAATTGGAATTTCAACTAAACATTAGGGGTTTATCAGCAATTATCTGTGAGAAATTCCTCCTGAAGTTTCAAACCAACCGTGCATCTCTTTCTGGATTCGGAATCTTATAGGCCCAGAAATTGATCTCGCTCTGTTCCCGCGGGGGTAAGCCTTCCCCGCGATGTCTCACCTCGCTTATGCTTTTTCAGATCCAGCTCGCACGAACTTGATGTTCCAGACATCAGCTGTGCTGGGCTTGCGTATCCCAGCGGCGTAGTTAATTCGTGCGAGCTGTGGGATCACGTGACTCAGTTAGAGCCAATGGCAGCACACCATCTTCCATTCATAAGTCTCACAGCATGGCTGTGAGACTTATGAATCTTACACCCCCCCAAAATAACAGCTAAACCACAATTAATTAACAAAAAAAACCCATCACATTAATAAAATAAGTATAGTTAATTAAATTAACCATTTTAAATAAAAAATTAAATTTTTGAAAAAATTTAAAATCTTTTAAAAAGTTATAAAAATAAACTTACCTGTCTTTAAAGTCTATAAAAAAGATATACCTGTAAAAAAAAATTCAAAAAAATACTTAATTCACTACTTACCTTCTTAAAAGCGGGTCTTACTCCTCCTTTTTACATTTCCAAAATCTTCCCTACTTACCTGCGCGTCCAAAGCATGAAGTGCACAGCGTGCGCGCAGCCTGTAGCGCGCACGCGATGCACTCAGGCCCCGCCCCCTTTTCGGAAGAGCAATTGCCGGTTTTCAGCGCATGCGCAGGGCATGCAGAAAACCGGCAATTGGAGTGGGAATACGCGAGAGTATGCAGTGCGTACTCTCGCGTCCCGGGATCAATTTTCGGCCCATTATTTTGCTAACTTTTCAAAGTCATGATAATCAGCCCAGTTCTTAATGCCCCAGTTCAGTTTGAGCCTCTGTCTCGGGTGGACTGCAACTCCCAGAATTCAGCATAGTCGCAAAGCACCTCAGTCCGTTTAACGCTCAATTCTGCAATGCAGCGTAATCCCGCCCCTCCTCCTCTTTCGTCCAATTCCTTAGTGAGGAGTTAAAGGAGTGAATGAAGGATTCGACTCATCCTCAGCATATATGCTTCAGGATAATAAAATCCAGCTTTTCAACAATGGGATCTCCACGACGTGGGAAAATATTTGGATTCGCAACACAGGAGATTCCGTGCATTTGATGCTATGGGCCCCTTCAACACAACACAACCGAATTGCGCTGTTTGTACTTCAATAGAGTGCATATAACTGGGTCGCCAGCTTTTTTTTTTTACGGTCGGCACAGGCAACGCAGATTATCCCATTGACAACTGTGTGTATGATTAGGATAAATCGGCAACTTAACAAAATAACGTTAAATAATAGAGTTCCTATGATTGCCTCGAAACTGCAGTAAATGAAGTGACAGGTGTACTCCATTTATAGGTGTATTTTTGATGCCACTCGCTTCTTTCAGGATAATTTTCTTGCTTTTTTCGTTGTATTTCTTGATTGTTAAACTTCTCAGATTGAAGTTCATCAGCTTAGATTTGCCTGTGTTACGCAGCATATGGATGTTGTAGTTTGTTTACAGAAGGTTATGTTTGTCATGTGATAAACGTTCGATAACATAGTTGTCAATTTCAGAAGCAGATAAATAGGTTTGTGCTGAATGACCCTCCTGGTAATTCAGTAAATAACATACAGAATACAGTTACCCAGTGAGTTGAAATGTTCCACCCGGCGCAACTTCTTACTCCTAATTTCAAAGTTTGAATTTATAGATCTTTATGATTGAAGTCCTTGCTACAGTGAAGAAATTGCGTAATTCGCGCATTCTCCTCGTAACACTAAAACTGGCATTAGATCACCTGGAGGTTTCCTCTTTTATATAGATAGAAAGCAGGATTTTCTATAATTTCTTCAAAATTGGAATCATGAATTCCTGGCATCTCTGGTACTGAGCTGTGTGACCTATAAAGTGCGGAACTACCCTTTGTATGATTTGCTTACTTGAAGTGTCCGCACAGTGCAAATGAGGTAAGCCCAGCACTTCCTGTGACAACAATAACAAATTTCATTTGAACGCTATCCCTCTGATATTCTAGGGGTCATTCTCGAACAAAGGGGAGATCGGGAACTGGCAGAGTGTGGGAACACTTGGGACTGGAATTTGGCGGAGTATGGGAACCCGTGGGATTGGAATTTGGCGGTGTATGGGAACCCGTGGGACTGGAATTTGGCAGAGTGTGGGATCCGACAGAAAGAAAGGTGAGCTTGGCCAGGATAAGAAACTAAGGGGGAAGTTTCGGAAACAAATAAATGGAGACAGCCCCACTTTGGATTAATACAATATCAATTGTGTTTTGTTCTCAGCTTTTAAATATCGATCAGTGAAATGATATTACAAGCGAATCGATAAAATCTTTAAAGGAAGAAGTTGGATCCGTTTCAAAGGGGAATTGGTTAAAATACTTAAAATATATTTTGCTTAATATAAAATTATTGATAATACATAAAAAAATAAATAGGTTTTATTATTATTCTAATAATTCTGAACTGAGCAAGAAAGAGATCCAGGTGATACTGGAAGTACACGGATGTGTTGTCTCGGGCGGGGCCTTGTCCACAGTTGGTGAAAGTCCTGAAAACTGTCGACATGGCTAGAGCCTGGGATAGTTCTCCATGGAACATGCAAAGTTCAGGAAAGATTTGTTCAAAATTATGAGAGGTTTTGACTAAAAAAGGCAACATTGTTTCAATTGGCAGGAGTGTTGGTAATCACGACCACAATTTAAGGTAATTGGCAATAAATCAAGCGAGGAGATGAGGAGTTTTTATTTACATAGCGATCTGTTATGATCTGGAATGCATTGCCTGAAAGGGTACCGGAAGCAGAATACAGCTCCCTTCACGACCTGCGGACGTCCCAAAGCGCTTTACAGTCAATTAAGTACTTTTTCAAGTGTAGTCACTGTTGCAATGTAGGCAGCAGAAAAGCCAATTTGAGCACAGCAAGCACCCACAAACAACAATGAGAAAATGACCAGATCATCTGTTTTAGTGATGTTGTTTGAGCGATGAATATTGGCCAGGACACTGAGGAGACCTCCCCTGCTCTTCTTTGAAATACTGCTGTGGGATCTTTTATGTCCTCCTGACTGAGCAGTCGGGGCCTCGGTTTGACGTTCCATCCTAAAGACTGAACCTCCGACAGTGCAGCACACACTCAGTAATGCATTGAGGTGTCAGCATAGATTTTATGTCCAAGTCTCTGGAGCGGGACTTTAACCCATTGCCATCTGATTCGGAGGCGAGAGAGTTACCACAGAGCCACTGCTGACACCTTTATAAAAATAGTAACTTTAACAGGGAATTGGATATTTACTTGAAAAAGCAAGATTTGCTGGGCTGTGGGGAAAGAGCAGCGGAGTTGGAGTAATTGGCTAGCTAGTTCAAAGAGCCGAGAGAGGCATGATAGATAGCATGGCCTTCTTATGGGCTTTCTGATTCTGTGATTCTATGCCGTTTGCGTTGCCCGTGACATTCAGCCAATAGTGACAATGGAAACAAAGCTGAGGAAACGGTTCCATCATTTTCCAATAATCCACCCGTGTGCGTGTGAGACTCCGGCAGTGGTGCAGGTAAAGGAGATCCGACCCGAGATTAGACAAGCGGAAATGTAGCTCAAAAGGAGATATAGGGTGTGGAATTAAAATATATTTACTATTTAATAAAGAATAGGAGGCATCATGGGTCCACGTCATTATGTCGGGAGCAATATTAAGGATTAGAATTTTTTTTAATTATTCAATGAATCTAGCAGGTAGATCGTAAGGGCCAGCAAAGGCAGCTTCGTAAATAAAATAAATAATGTAGATCGCATGTGAATCATTAAAGGCGTGTTTGAGAGACAGCGATCAATGCGTTATGTAAATGTAGTTACAGTGTTCAAACACATAACATGGGAATCTGGAATCCAGCGACACAGACACCGTGAGATCGAGGAATGGGGACTGACAGGAGTGACGATTTACTGACACTGTTGCAAGTTTCCTCAATTAGAGAAGGTTCCTGAGGTTCCGACAGCGGCTGAAGTAATCCCAGTGTTAAAAATAAGGCCAGGAGAGATCTAGTGAGCGAGCTCCTGGGAGGTCAGTAATGTAAAAGGGAATTATATTGTTTTGAGGGACGATGTGTCATCTTTAACTAACCTGCTGGAGTTTCTGAAACACATCACTGGCCTGTAGGGCAGGGGAAATGCAGTGGGAATGACCCAGTCTGATTTTAACGAAGCAGCGGACAAGGTTCCACATCTACAAACGGTGAGGAATTATGGGATGGGTGGGAGATCTGGCACTACGCAGACAGCTCATTACAAAATGAAAGTAGCTTATCGACAAATGGAAATCAGTAATGGACGGGTGACTATTGACCCTCTGGGATCTTCCTTGGTCTCAGTTTATTTATAATCTTCTGTTCAATAGAAGCTCAATGGGGTTGAGGGTATCTTAGACATAAAAACAATTAAAATTATACCAGCATAGGTAACACTGTAAAACCACAGAAATGTAGTGGGCGGGAGTATGTAATTTGACCCATTCTATCTGTACTGGGTTATTTGAGACAGCAATCAAAAACTATCCGCACTGTCCTCTCTCCAGAGAAAATGATTTTCTCTTTTTAAAATATTCACCTAACTTTCACTTAACTATTATCTGAGGCCAAACATTCCTTGCTCCAGCACCCTTTGCATAAAGAAGCTTCTGGTAATCTCTCTGCTCATTCCCTTTGTGACCATTTTAAATCGATCACCCATTATTGTTCGCTACCCAACTAGATGGAATAATCTCTCCCTCTTCACTCTAACGAAACTGTTGACAATTTTTAAAACCTCTATTTAATCTCCTGTTATCTTTCGTTGCTCCAGTGTAAGTAGTCCCAATATCTTGACCCTCATCACCAGTATAATTCTGATCCATGGCACCATCCTGGTGTATCTACGCTGCCCGCTCTCGGTGGATTTAATGGCCTTTCCACAATGAGGCACCGAAGCTGTACCTGGTGTTCAAACGGTGGCCTCACCAGTATTTTCTGAAGATTCATCATCACTTGTTTATTCTTGTGATTAATGTCCCTGTCAATAAAACTGTTATTTCTGTTGGTTTGCTCATGAACTTTCTCGGAATTGAATATTTGGATCCCGAATCTCTCGCTGTCCACCCACACACTTCAGCTCCTTCCCATTGAGACTCTGCTCGCATTCCTTGGCGTTTCTCGCAAAATCAGGCGAGATCACCGGTGAACGATTTCTAACTGATTCAAAGTTGCTGGTATTTTTCAATTTTATTTGGAACAATGTGTAACCGCATAATAAGACGGTAATGACCAAAGATCCTTTCTGACCGTCTGCAAATGTTCATCGAAACACAGAAGACTTAATATTAGTTGTATTTTATCTGAATTTCTGGCAGTTATTTTAACAGATCACTTGCAACAATTGTAATAATTAATAACTTCATGTAAAGTCATTCATTTTACATTCGTTTACACCTTTGTTTGGGAGACTGATGATATTTTTATCGACAGCACAAAACAAGAGCAGACTCCATCTTTGTGCTGAGTGAGAGATACCAGTTAGTGGACAATCGAGATTTTAAGTCAGTATCTGGGAAAAAAGTGGTGAAAGATCACATCGATGAGCCGAGTTCGGACTGCTTCCTCCATGCGAACACTGATCACGTGACAAGAGAACGCTCCATTTGTCAGTGAGGAATGGAGTCCGATAGAGAGACCCGCGCCTGCAATATTCACACCAAACCTCCAGGAAAGTTGCCAATATCGGCGACCGCATGACCTTTGATTGTTTGGGCAGCGAATGAAATTCTATTGATGATTTTAAAGGGTCGCGCCCGATCCCAGTATCTGCAGTGTAAGGTGGATTCCTCTGTTGTTCACATGTCCGACTCCATTGCTGAATCTCATCATTGTTATCTTTGATCCCTGAAGTTGAAATATGCTAAATTTGCAGGTATAGGTTATGTTTACTCAACGAAAAAAGCATTAAAGATTAAGCATTGCAGACATCAAACACATGCTTCAAAATTGGAGAAATGTTAACACAAATTCTCATCACATTACCATAAAGAAGGACGTTCTACGGTGAAAAAGGAGTTGAAATGGAGATTTAGTGACGAGGGAGCTTTCGTTTGACTGATTCGTTTTAGTCTCATTTTCTAACTAATCTCAGAATGAGTGTCCAGGGGGATTTTACCACCTTCTTCAGCTCTTCTCTGAATTTCCTCTGGGTCGCTACATAAATACACGGGTTTTGAAAGCAACTCAAAAACTTCAACATTGTTCCGGTTTCAGTGGCGATATATCCAGGGTCTGTGCGGTCACCTCGATAATAAGTTGGGTTTGTTCAGTCTGGTAGTTACCAAACTCACGGCAGCTGTCAGCCATAAAAGTATAAAACTGCCCGATATAGTGAAGAGTAAAACGATGGATTTCCTTCGATTCTCCATCTCTGGATCGCTCTGATTTTCACTCCTGTGACCCCGGAGTCCCTTGCGGGCTCTGCTGGCCACTAAAATACGTCTGACTGTCAAATAATTAAGCAAGGCGATTAAAGTAAAAGGAAGCCAAACGCCCCAGGCGCTGAAAAACCAGAGGCAAGGCAACAGCTGGAGTTGAGGGAAAAAAGGCCCCACTGCTCCTTGTTAATTATTTGTTCAGGTTGAAAGGCAAAAAAAACAGGGATGTTCTTTAAAACGATTAGGAACGTGAACGCTGTAATAACCACGGCGCCAGTTCTCTCGGTGCAATACTTTGCTTTAAACTTCTGGCAGCAGATAACTACAAACCGATCAAATGTGAAGAAGACGGTGAACCAAAAAAACAAATCGAGGCTGACAACAGCCATGTATAGAATGAACTTACACACGGGAGTGTGGTACAGGAATGAAAGTGGAAAGTGATAACTGAAAATATGATACACCATTACATTGAACATCACGACCAGTAGATCTGCTGTTACCATGGCCACCATGTAGACAGAGATACACTTGGAAAGGCCGCAGATTCCTCGGGAGAGAATCACAATTGTCACCAAGTTCGCTGTAAGAAAGAGAGAGGAGAGAAATAATATCCCAGTGTCTGATTGAAATATATATGGAGATCCCTGTAGAGAGCATTTTACTCCATTCAGTGTGATTATCCACACGGAGCAGTGTGAGAACAGGATTAGTATTGGAGCCATTACCTGTGAAACCCACCCACACATTTTAATGAGCTGCTGCAGCGCTCACTCTGCACAGGGGGGACAAGACGGTCCAGAAATCCGCTAAAATCCTTGTGTTGGAGCTTCGAAGAACATTGTAAAAATAGTAAGGTTATCGGATTAATTGTAATGCTGACATCTAGAAAGCTTGTTACCTTATCAAAGCAGGCTGTATGTACATGAATACAATTAACACCGATTAACAACACACAGGCTACATTGGCTCACCGGGGACACCGACGGCCGCGAGAATCGGGAAGTAAATCTCTTTGATCAGCAGAATAGTTGATTGCTCCATTTTCTGTGAGAATGCATGAATTCTGTCGGAGATGAAAGACTCTGACTGGCGCACGGCTGAGGCAATGGAAGGGAACCTATATTTATTCACATATCAATCCTCCAGCGAGTCAATCAGGTTATATCAGAATTAGCATTATTAACAGTCATTGAACAAATAGACACAGGTAAGTTGTTTTTTATCTGATAAATCAGATTAAGAGAAATATGTGAAATTGTTATTGGACAATTAAAAAAATACACAATTAAAACATTATTACGAGTAGGAATTGCAATCTCCCAGTACGGGTGCTGACGTCAGTCCTACAGGCCTGGTGAATGCAGCTGCCCAGGCAATATTCGTCATGACCGTGACATTGATTAATTCCTAGTGCACCAACTCCTCCAGAACAGGCGGTAAAACAAAAGCTGCAATATTGGTGATGAACCCAGTCTGGCAGCATTAGCGGTGACAGTTCTCCTCCTGTACTAATGGCACCCTACATTCAGATTAGAGCTGACATTGCTCCTCCTGTAATACTGGCACCATACACTTACGCTAGATGTGACCGTGCTCCCCAGGTACTAGTACATTACTAGAGCTGAACGTGCTGCTATGGTAATAGCGGTAGTGTGGCGGGAACGCCACCTAAACGGGCATTATCCACTTTTCCGTCCGTGGACAATATATCGAGCACCTTGCCTTTAAGGCAACTTACCTTTAAGGCAGGAGTGGGCGGGGCCTCAGGATTTTTCCAGAGAATTCTGGGAGAAGTCTGTTCAGCCATTTTATTGAGAGGTCGCACAACACCAGGTTATAGTCCAACAGTTTTATTTGAAATCACAAGCTTTCGGAGCTATCGATTGCCCCTTCCTCAGGTGGGGAAGGGGCAATCGATAGCTCCGAAAGCTTGTGATTTCAAATAAAACTGTTGGACTATAACCTGGTGTTGTGCGACCTCTCAATTTTGTCCACCCCAGTCCAACACCGGCATCTCCGCATCATGACCACTATCGAAGCCATTTTATACCATGGAGTTGTATTAAAAAGTCTCTTGTTTTCCACACATGGATTCAGTCTTAATTCGTGTTTCACGGCAGCCTCAACAGTAGCACTAAACTAACACTACTATTGACATTGCTCCTCCAGTACTAATGAAAACCCCCCTCATATATTGGATGTTCGTGTGCTCCTCCTGTTCAGTGGTACCCCGACACTGACACTAGATGTGACCGTGTCCCTCCTGTCCCAGTGTTACCCCTACACTTACACTAGATGTGACCGTGTCCCTCCTGTCCCAGTGTTACCCCTACACTGACACTAGATCTGACCGTGTCCCTACTGTCCCAGTGTTACCCCTACACTGACACTAGATGTGACCGTGTCCCTCCTGTCCCAGTGTTATCCTTACACTGACACTAGATGTGACCGTGTCCCTCCTGTCCCTGTGTTACCCCTACACTGACACTAGATGTCACCGTGTCCCTCCTGTCCCAGTGTTATCACTACACTGACACTAGATGTGACCGTGTCCCTCCTGTCCCAGTGTTACCCCTACACTTACAGCAGGTTTGTGCAAGCGCCTCCGGTAAAAGTGGTCTCCAAAAGTTGCACCAATGGTGAGCGTTGTCCGCCGGTACTAGGGGGACCCCTACACTTGCACTAGATGTGACTGTGTATCTCCGGTATTATGGGAACCTTACACTTGCACTAAAGGTGACTGGGCTCCTCCGGTACTAGTGGTAACACTGAAATTGTACTAGAAGTGGCCGTGCTCCTCTGGTACCAGTGGAACCCCTACATTTACATTAGGATTGAGAGTGCTCCTCCCGTACATGTTGTCCCCAAAACATACACTTGATGTGAACGTGTTGCTAAAAATGAGCTCATTGTAATTTATGTGACCGTGCTCTTCAGGTAACCGACATTGACACTATATGTGATCCTGCTCCTCTGGTACTTGTACAATCACTTATACGAGAGATGAGCATTCACCTCCTGTACTAGTGGCACGCCTACATTACACTTACAGTGAGCGTGCTCCTCCTGTACTAGTGGCACCACTACACTGACTCTAGAGGTGACAGTTCCCATCTGGTTCTAGTGGTACTCTACAATTTCACTAGATATAACCCTACAGTTACACTAGATTGGTACATGCTGCTCCATAAATTATCGTATCAATACAATTACACTCGTGGTGACCGTGCTCTTCCTTCACTCGTGGTACCCCTACACTAACACTAGTGTTGAACGTGCTCCTCCTTCACTCGTGGTACCCCTACACTAACACTAGTGTTGAGCGTGCTCCTCCTCCAATGGTTTGAACCCGTACACTAACACTAGTGTTGAGCGTGCTCCTCCTCCACTAGTTGTACCCCTACACTAACACTAGTGTTGAGCGTGCTCCTCCTCCACTAGTTGTACCCCTACACTAACACTAGTGTTGAGCGTGCTCCTCCTACACCAGTGGTGCCCTTACACTTACACGAGAGGCAACCGGGCTCCTCCGGTTCAAGTAGTACCGCTAAACTTACACTAGGTGTCAGCATTTTACTCTTGTATTAGTGGTACCCCTAAAATTAAACTAGATATAGCAGTGCTCTTCGGTACTAGTGATACTCCTACATTTACTGTAGTAGTGACCGTGCTCCTTCAGTACCTGTGGTACCCTAAACATTCACTAGAAGTGTACCTGCTTCCCCGGTATGAGTGTTACCCCTGCACTTACACTAGTGCTTAACGAGCTCGTCCTGTACTCGTGGTTTCCTACACTTACACCAGCGATGAAGGTGAATCTACGGTACTAGTGGAAACCTAACACTTTACAACAACAACAACTTGATTTTATAGTGTCTTTAATGTAGTTAAACTTCCCAACGCGCTTCGCAGGAGCGTTATCAAACAAAAAATGACAACAATTCACATAGGGAGATATTAGTTCAGATAACCCAAATCTTGATCAAAGAGGCAGGTTTTAACGAGCGTCTTAAAGGACGAAAGAGAAGTAGAGAGGAGAAGAGGTTTAGGGAGGGAATTCCAGAGCTTAGGGCCTTAGCAGCTGAAGGCACTGCCGCCAATGTTTGAGAGATTAAAATCAGCGAAGCTCAAGAAGCCGGAATTGGAGAAGCGCAGATATCTCGGGGGTGTGGGGCTTGAGGAGATTACAGAGATAGGGAGGGGCTGGACCATGTACCGAATTGAGAACAAGAATGAGAATTTTAAAATCGAGTCGTTTCTTAACCGGGATTCAATGTTGGTCAGCGAGCACAGGGATAATGTGTAAACGGGGCTTTGTGCGAATTAGGAGCCGGGCAGCAGCGTTTTGGATGACCTCAAGTTAACGGAAAGTAGAACGTGTGAGACCGGCCAGGAGTGCGTTGGAATAGACAAGTCTAGAGATAAGAAGGGCTTGGATGAGTGTTTCAGCCGGAGATGAGCTGAGACAGGGGCGTGGTCGGGTGACGTTCCAGAGGTGGAAATAGGCGGTCTTAGTGATGATGCGGTTATGTGTTCGGAAGCTCATCTCGGGGTCAAATATGACACCAGTGTTACAAACCGTCTGGATTAGCCTCAGACATTTGGAGGCCTGAAACCGCAACTCTCCGCATTCAGGAGGCATTGAGGGAAATTCGGAAATGTTTCTTGGGTCGGAGGCGTATTCCGGGGTTACGGCTTCGACAGTAATTTCTCTGCCATGGTTTCTGCCTTTAGCATCGCAATTCCCGCTCTACTGACATTCCATCTGTTGGCTATTTTAACGGGAGTGTTAATCGTTTTATAATAGAGTTTACTGCCCCGATGAAATAAAGTCAATCAGAGGAATATACGAAGCTTCCCGTCCAAAAATGTGCATCCTCTCAACAATTCAATTTAAGAAGAGCAAAATTCCTTCAAACATGTTCTGCTAAGGACATTGGATGGACACTCACAGACAGACTGTTCCACCAGTGTGTTCTGTTTTCTCCTACCACCGATATCGGATACGGTGTGTCAGCTGTGGCTCAGTGGGTAGCACACTTGCCTCTGAGTCAGAAGGCTGTGGGTTCATAGTCCCATTCCATGGGACTTGAGCACTTAAATCTAGGCTGACAATCCTGTGGAATGCTGCATTTGAAGAGGTGCCGTCTTTCGGAAGAGATGTTAAACCGAGACCCCGTCTGCTCTCTCAAGTAGACGTAAAAGATCCCATGGCACTATTTCGAAGAGGAGCAGGGGAGTTAGCCCCGGTGTCCTGGTTAATATTTATCCCTCAACCAACATAGCAAGATCAGATTATCTTGTCATTATCACATTGCTGTCGCGTATCCCACATTACAACAGAGACTGTACGCCAAAAAGTATTTCATTGCCTGTTAAGCGCTTTGAGACGTCCGCTGGTCATGAAAAGGCGCTATATAAATGCAGTTCAGAATTAAAGTCGTCCAGAAAATTATAAAACATTACCAAAATAATCAGAGTGACCTAAAAGAGAACAAATATCGTGCTATGCAACATAAAAGTGAACTATATAAAATCAACCAACATGTAAATGTGCACGTGCAAGAGAGGGAGAGGAGGTGGGAAAGAGAGAAATCAAGGCTCGAGACAAATAAAATTCCTAGAAAAGTGAGTGAGATCGCCGGAAAACCACGTATGACTTTAAGCATCAACTCGGTCCACCAGCGGCGCACCATGGCTGCAGTGTGTACCATCTACAGGTTGAACTGCAGTAGCTCATCGAGGCTTCTTCAGCTGCACACCGTGATCTCCACTAGAAGGACAAGAGCAGTAGCTAAATGGTAACAGCATCACCCCCAAGTCACATATCATCTCAACTTGGATATATATCGCTGTTCCTTCAAAGCCGCTGCGTCGATTATCCTGGAACTCCCTCCCTAACAGCACCGTGGGAGTACCGTCATCACACGGAATGCAGCGGTTCAAGAAGATGGTCCACCACCATCTTCTCAAGGGCAACTAGGGATGGACAATAAATTCCAGCCGTTCCTGTGACGCCCATATCCCGCGACTTACTTTCAATGCAGCCATATTCCCGGGTTAGTACTCCAAGCGAAATCGTACATCCGATCTTAATGAAGGTGTTCATAATTTATATTAAATGTAATTGCAGAGCGTTTAGAACACAGAAATAGACTATTCTGCACAACTGGTCTAGCCCGCATTTATACTCCACATCAACCTCCACCCACCCCTCTTCAGCTCATCTTATCAACATATCCTTCTATTCCTTTCTCGGGCATGTGCTTATCTAGCTTCCCCTTAAGTTCACATTTCGCTAGGAATAGAGACGGGAATTAATCTTGATCAGCTAATTAATGATGTCCCATTCGCTTGTCACTGGACCTAATTTTTTCAAGACATCTTGAAAATAGACCATTGCCAATTGAAATTGTGATCCACTTGAGAAGGAGTAAAAGAATAATAGAAATTATTTAATTTTACACCCAGTGCTTTCGGAGTTCCCACCTGATTTCAGGGACCGGTTACTTTTCTGGGCTGGGAATAAGTCCGGGAGCTTCCCCGTCTCACTGGGACTTTCCTTGAACCGGATTGCGGATTAATATGGAGACTGATGACTCCCCCTTCAGTGCTCAGTGAAGTCTCCATTTTCCAAGTAAAGACCGGATAATAAACACTTAGTGAAGAGAAGGACGTGCTTCACACATTAATATGACAACATATCGCTTAATAATGACTAAACAATACTCTTTATGATATTACTGTCTGACACTGGCAATTTGTGACGCTTTAACAAAACTGGCACCGAATCTACAATTGTTTATTTCGAATTCAATTAATTTCAATTGTACTTATAAATGTGATAATTTTTTGATGTGTTCATAAAGTTATTTTCTTTCAATCTGGACAAGTGCTTCGTTTTCACAATTCGCGTGTTGAGGATTTTAATATTTTAGTTCATAAAACCAGAAAGAAATGAAACCTCTGAAGAAATCTTTGTTCCCCAGTCTTGAAATTTAGACGAAGGGATGATTTGGGCCGCAATTGATCAGCATATTGTTGCTGCCTTCAGTTTTTTTTTTGCTGTCTGATATTCGTCCTGAAATTGCTAGCGTCTTGTTTTTGAAGAAGATGTCGCTGCAATTATCAACCAAAATAATGTTTCCCGGACACATTTAGGTTAATCTTCCAATAGAGCTGAGTGAAAATCGTCCCACTCTGTTGTCTATCATTATAATAATAAAACACTTTTCAAAACTTAATATTATTAATGTATGAGGTTGCACTTCCATTTAAATAAAAATTAACATAATTGCATCAATGTAAAAAATAGTGTTTTAATTCGGTTGAACAAATACAAGTTAAGGCAATTGTTTTAATTCTACTTTGTGTGAAGTAGACATTAAATAATCAGATGTTACAAATTAATTGACGGGATAAGATCCTTCTATTTGAGAGAGAGATTTTGGTGCAAAAAGCTTCACTCCCTTCTAATTTAAAAATGCAACATTACCTTGAGCAGGCATTTTAATTTACTTCTGACGTTCCAAACAACAATCATCCAAAAACAATGTATAGAAATAGAAATGTATAGAAGTTATAACACAATAAAACAGGCCTGTCGTCCCCACGACTCACTGTTGGCGTTTAACCTCAAAGCGGACAAATTACCGAAAGGAGAATTTGAGAAAAAGGACCTTGTTACAAACTCTGTACTTATATTCAGTAAACAGCCGGCTGTGAAGGATTCAACCACAGCTTGGAATTTCTATATATAAATGTTAGCATAGAAAATTCTTATCATAACATAGGGAATATTGTGTGTAATGGTTGGATTACATTTAAAACATGAGCGTCACTGAAACTTTCAGACTGAAGATATGCAACAAACTGAGAAGTTGCTGTACAATTTATGCAGATAAACTTATCACATTTTTATATATATTTTAACTTTGAGCAAAATCAGACGATATCGAAAAGGCTTTTATACGGCCCCGTCAGATTTTCAATATGAAGTCAGCATAACTTACTTGAGATTATCAATCACCGAACGGGACTCTGCCTCCTGTTTTAGAGCCGAGAGTCTTTAGGGACACATGGGTAATACTGCCGGAGCTAACGGAAATTAGCGATTGGCTCGCGTTCGGGGCCGGTTTGGGACATGTTCATTGGTATTGGAAATCGGACTGATTGGGTCACTGGCGTGCTTTTATCTCGTACCTTCTGTGCATTCTTTGGGTCAAAAGCA
The DNA here is from genome assembly GCA_030390025.1 of Squalus acanthias. Classification (NCBI taxonomy): domain Eukaryota; kingdom Metazoa; phylum Chordata; class Chondrichthyes; order Squaliformes; family Squalidae; genus Squalus; species Squalus acanthias. Next base: position 1,374,960 of record JASTWF010000065.1, on the reverse strand, counting down.
TCTCACAGCATGAGTCCAATCCCTTAATCTTATCTGTAGCTGTTCTAAGCATTTCAATTCAGAGGAGAACAACAGGTATTTGAAAGAAACATGGCAGGAATACTGACCTGCAATGCGAGTCTGGAAATTACCCTTTGTCCTATCAGAGGAGAGACGTTTCGGGGGTGAAATAGGACACGTGAGGTGAAGCAAAGCAGGCGGAATCCCATTTCCGGACTGTTATAGGAACCGTATCATTTTCATTTGAATTGTTGCCTCGGGGACTGAATATCGCGTGGAACATATATCAGGCGACCCATGGGATACCACCAATGAAGGCAATGGGACTGAATATCGGGCGGAACATATATCAGGCGACCCTGCGACACCACCATTGAAGGCAATGGGACTGAATATCGGGCGGAACATGTATCAGGCGACCCATGCGATAACACCTGATTTTATTCCCACCCAAGGCCAATTTTACACCCCTCCGAATTTCCTGAAAATATTCCTCTGATGGTTATTTTATCGGAATGTTATATATTTCAAGGAAAGCATTTGGTACTCGAACTGAAATTGGAACGCGAATTTTCATACGAATGAGTGCAGTGTTCACCCGCTATTGTCCAATTATCAATTACACCTGTTTAGGTTTCCCGCCTATGTTCAATTTCAACCGAATGATGGTCTACCGCTTAATTTTGATTCATCTGTTATGGAGACTTCAGAGTGAAAGACCTTTACAATGTTTAGAATTTGGAGGCAATCGACAGCTCTCTGGGCTGAGTACACTTTCGGCAGAGGTAAAGGGGTCAGCACTCTGCTACGGAACACAACACTGCCGTGTTAGTTTTGTTTAGTTTTCATAACAAAATCTGATATATTTAGTTGTGCAAATAAAGTTAACTATCAACGAGCGGTAGATGGTGTAAAGCCGATATTCTTACCAAAAAGGGCATCACTGCAAGAGAGACTAAATGTCCATGTTCTTGTTTCCTGTTCTCACATTCACTCCGTGCATCTGACGATTCAATTACCCATCTCGGTTTAGGCGGTAATCTGCAATGTGAGTTTAAGACGGCGGGGCACGCACGTCCGCATGACATTATTTGGGTCAGAGCTGTGCTTTGTAGTAGGTTCTGCACATTGTCAATAGCAACCGAACCACAGCCAGTGGCTTCAGCAGCTGCACATTTTGGTGGATGTTGAGATTCCAGAACAATGGGACTGCACCCGCTTGATTCCATTCTTAACTATCCAAATACAGCCACAGTAACTCCAGCAATAGCTGCTCCCCATTGTTACATTTGGGGTTTCCCACAAAGAAATAAGCTTCCCCCTCTCCCCTTCCTCATTCACAACTGCTCCTTGGAGACATCATCCCAAGACTTCGAGTCAGCATCCAGATGTGCTGAAGTCGCAAATCTCGGAATCTAAGCCTTTGAATATAGAAGATAAAGAAGGGTGTTCTAATTGAGATTTTTAAGATAATTAAAGTAGATAGAATTTTAAAAAATGGTGCTGGAGTCCAGAAATAGGTGGGCACCGCCGTAAGATTGGAGCTAGTAAAATTCAGGACTGATGTTCGGAAGCATGTCTTCACTCAAAGGATAGTGGAAATCTGGAACACTCTCCCCAAAAAAGCTGTATAGGCTGGGGGTTAATTCAAAATGTAAAACTGAGTTTAATAGATTTGTGTTACCAACGGTATTAAGGGTTACAGAAGCAAGGCCGGTGGATGGAGTTAAGATACAGATCAGCCAATATCTAATGGAATGGTGGGATAGGCTCCAGGGGTTGAATGGCCTCATCATTACCCTATGTTCCTAAATCCAAAATACTGTTGGTCTTTTTTCATGACTTTACCTACCTGCATCTGTACTTCTGGTTCTCCATTAAATATATGCGACCATTCGTTACAAAATCTAATATGTCACACTTATCCACATTTACACCATCTGTCATCTCTATCCCCAGTTCTCCAACCTGTTTTCCTGAAGATGCTGACAGTCCTGATCGCTGTTTAACAAACCCTTTCCTTTTGTGTTGTAAGCAAATTAAGAGATTATTCTTGCTATTTTCAAATTCACGTCATCTAAATACACAAAACACGAAACTGGATTCCTGTGGTACACTTCGAAACCAACTCCAACCTTTCTCACTCTAACTAACATTAATGTAACCTAATTTATGATACTTGTCAATCAGCCGCCGTTATATCCACGCTGCTGCATCTTTTCTGATCCAGAAGAACTGATTTTCCTCGGGTGTAGTTACAGGACAGTTAACGATAAAACGAAGTGAACCATTTTGTTCTTCAACAAAACCTTGGTCAGGCCTCAGTTAGAAAACGGTGTCCAATTTTGGTCCCGTCACATCGGGAACTTGAGGATAGAAATGGTGCAGAGGAAGGCCCCGCCTTTAATACCCTGTTTGAAGCATCCTAGTTATCAAGATAGGCTCAAAAAGATGGGTCTGTACACTTTGGAGAAGCGTAGACTTAGTGGTGACTTGATTAAGGTTTATAGGATGATGATGGGAGCAAGTTGTCTTTCTCTGGATAAAATGCTTCAGCTAAATAGTTTAGGATGGACCAGGAGTCACAATCTGAAGTTGTATCCTGCCAGATCTAGTTAAGATTTCAGGAGATAGTTCTTTTATCAGAGAATAGTGCTCCTGTGGAACAGGCTTGTGCGGTGGACGACGAGACGCTGAATTGCATTAAGCGAGGGCTGGATCTACTGTGGGCGGGTGCGGAGGGCACCTCGTACAACGGGAAGGTATCTGATAAGGTTAATCCGGGCCGGTATGATCCCCTAGACTAATTTTAATCCCATAAAGGGATCTGAGAGGAAATTTCCAGATTTTCGATTCATGAACCTGGGTTTTGATCTGTTTTGTCGCCTCTTCCAGTAGATCACATGGTTTTGGGTGGGGAGTTGAGTTTATATATTGGGAAGCACAAGATATCACAACTGTACGGGACAGGCTGGATGGACTAGTAGGTCTCTTCCTGTACGCCATTTTTCGTATGTTCCTAACAAACCTTTTGTGGAAAACATTATTAAACACCTGATAAAAATGTATACTATGAATTTACTTCATACCCTCCATCTTTACAATCGGTTAATTTTTTAAAAGATGTTGTACAAGTTCTCAAATATGACTTGACTTTCTTAAATCCATGCACACAGCCCTTAAATTAACCCTTGCATTTCTAAATCCTCACTAATTTTATCTCGGTTTCGTGATTTGAAGCGTTTGTCCAACGACTGACGTTTGTACTCGGGTTACAGATTGGCGCAAAGTTCCGATTTAACGCCAGCGACCCAAATTGGGAGACGGGCTCAAACTGAGATATCAGACCAAAATCAGCAATCATCAGAAATCCTTGCAGCGTCTCAACAGAACCCAAACTGACTGAACTCCAAATAAATGAACAAAAAATAGTAACCATCTCTCTGCTTCACTGTTTTTTTGCAGAAATAGATTCGACACAATTAAAATCAAACTGCAAACCTCCAAAAGATGTGCAGCTGCTGAAACCACTGGCTGTGATTGAATTGCTATTGACAATGTACCGAAACTGCTGCAAAGCACAGGCCTGACCCAGATAAGGTCATGCGTACGTGCGAGTCCCGCCGTCTTCGAATCACATTGTCGATCACCACATTAACCCAGATGGTTTATTGATTGGTCGAATGTAGCGAGTGAAGGTGAGAAGAGGAAGCAAGAAAATTAACATTTACTTGTTCTCACAGTCAGGCAATTATTTGGTACAAACATCCCTGTATACCGTCCACCATAGTCAGCGTTATTCCCTAAATAAATGGAATCAGAGAATGGTGGAGCACAAATGGAGGACATTCGGCCGATCGTGCCCGTGCCGACAGATATCTGACACATTCCGTTGTGAAAACTAAATAGCAAAACTAATACGCAAGTATTGCGTCAGTGCCAGAGTGCTGACCACTTGAACTCCGCCATTATCGACCTACAGCTACTGGGTCCATCGAGAGGAGAATTGGTCGCGCGTTTTAGCAGCTGAAAAGGGAAAGGTCGTTTATTTCGCGTTCTCGGTAACTAAGAGTCATGATTTGGGCAGTGATTGTATACTCACCGTTGAGTTAGAAGGTTGAGGGCTAGATTCCCACTCCAGCACAAAATCTAGGCTGACTCTCCCAGTGCCAGTACTGAGGGAACGCTGCACTATCGGAAGTGCCGTCTTTCCGAAGAGACTTTAAAGAAAGTCTCCGTCTATTTCGAAGCAGAGCAGAGGAGTTCTCCCTGATGTCTTGGGACCAATATTTACCCTTCAAGCAACATCACTAAAAAACAGTTTGTGTGGTCATTATCACGTTGCTGTTCGTGAGTCCTTGTTGTGCGCAAGGTAGCGGTCACCCTTCCTACATCACAACAGTGACCTAGCATCAAAACTACTTAATTCGCTGTAAAGTGCGTTGGTCCCGAGGTCGTGAAAGACGCTATAGAAATCCAAGTTGAAGTTTAAATAGCATCATAGAATAGGGCAGCCAGGTTGGAGGCCATTCGGTCTATCCAGTCTGTGCCGGCTCTTTCGAAGAGCAATCCAGTTATTCCCACTCCCCACTCTTTTTCCATATCCCTGCAATTCTTTCTACTTCAAGTATTTATAAAATTCCCTTTTGAAGGCTACTATTGAATCGGTTTCCTCTACCCTATCAGGCAGCGCATTCCAAATACTAACCACGTGTTGCATTAACCTTTCCCTTCATGTCGCCTCTGATCCTTCCGACAATTACCTTCAATCTGTGCCCTCAGGTTATCGATCCATAAGTCATTGGCAGCACTTTCTCTTTATTTACTCTATCTAAACCCTTCATGGTTTTAAATAACTCTATCAGATCTCTGCCTCGCCTTCTCTGCTCTGAGGAGAACAATCACAGCTTCTCTAGACTGTCCACGTGACTGTAATCACTCAACCCTGGAACAATTCTAGTAAATCTCTTCTGCACCCTCTCCAAAGTCGTCAGCTCCTTCCTAACGTGCTGTGCCCAGCATTGGACACAATAGTCACGCTGGGACCGAACGAGTGTTTTATATAGATTTCGCATAACTTCCTGGCTTTTGTACTCTATGACTCTATTTATTAAACCCAGGATCCATATGCTTAATAAATTGCTTTATTAACATAAACGGACACCTTCAAATATTTGCACAAATGCGCTCAGGACTCTCTATTCCTGCAATCCCTTTAAAATTGTACCTTTTAGCTTTTATTGTCGCACCTCATTCTTCCTAACGAAATGGATCAGCTCTCACTGTTCTGCGTTGAATTTCAGCCGCCATGTGTCCGCCCATTCCACCAGCCTTGCTATGTCCTCTTGAAGTCTATTACTATCTTACTCACTGGTTATTACACGTCCAAGTTTCGTGTCATCTGCACATTTCGACATTGAATCCTGTAACCCCAAGTCCAAGTCATTAATGTATATCAAACACAAGAGTGGTCCTAGTACTGAACCCTGGTGAACAACAGTACAGTTCCCTCGATTACAAAAACGAGCCATTCATCACAACTCTCTGTTTTCTATCCCTCAGCCAATTTTGTGTCCATGCTGCTACTGCCCTTTATCCCATGGACTTCAATTTTGCTAACAAGACAAATATGTATTATTTCTCAAATCCTTTTGAAAGTCCATATATACAACATCAGCTGCACTGCCATCATCCACCCTCTCTGTTACTTCATAAAAAACTCAATCAACTTGATCAAACAGGAATTGCCCTTAACCAATCCGTGCAGGCTCTCCTTTATTAGTCCATGCTTGTCCAAGTGGCTGGTAATCAGGTCCCGGATTCCCCACCACGGACGTTAAACTGGCTTGTTTGTAATTGCCATCCTGCTCCCTTTTTTGAACAAGGATGCAACATTTGCAATCCTCCTGACCTCTGGCGCCACCCCGGTATCTGGCAAGTTTGATCCAAAATTGGCTCAGTGGCAGGAATCAAAAGGTAATGATCGACGGATGTTTTTGTGATTGGAAGTCTGTTTCCAGTGTGGTTCCGCAGGGCTGAATGCTAGGTCCTTGCTTTTTGTGGTACATATGATTGTTTTAGCCTTTAATGTAGGGGGCATGATGAAGAAGTTTACAGATGATACAACAATAGCCGTGTGGTTGATGGTGAGGAAGAAAGCTGCAGACTGCAGGAAGATATCAATGGCTGGTCAGATGGACAGAAAGTGGCAACTGGAATTCAATCGGTGAAGTGTGAAGTAATGTCTTTGGGGAGAGCTAACAAGGCAAGGGAATACACAATGAATTGTAGGATATTGAGAAGTGTAGAGGAAAAGAGGGACCTTGGAGTGCATGTCCACAGATCCCTGAAGGTAGCAGGACAGGCAAACAAGGTTGGCTAAGAAGGCATTCGGGATAATTTCCTTTATTAGCTGAAGCATTAAATATAAGAGCACGGAAATTATGCTTGAACTGTATAAAACCTTACTTAGGCCACAGCTAGACTACTGCGTCCAGATCTGGTCACCATATTACAGGGATAACGTGATTGTACCGGAGAGAGCCAGAGGAGAATTACGAGGCTGTTGCCAGAACTGGAGAAATTTAGCTATGAGAAAAGATTGGATAGGCTGCGTTTGATTTCTTTGGAACAGAGGAGGCTAAGGAGAGACTTGATTGACGTGTATAAAATTATGAGGATGCTAAATCGAGCGGAGAGGAAGGACTTATTTACCCAGCAGAGAGGTAAATAACAAGGGGGCATAGAGTTAATGTATTAGGTAGAAGGATTAGAGTGGAGATGAAGAGAAGCTTTTTAACCCAGAGGGTGGTGGGGTTCTGGAACTCACTGCCTGAAAGCGCGTTAGAGGCCGACACGCTCATTACATTTTAAAAGTACTTGGATATAGACTTGAAGTGCTGTAACCTACAAGGCTACAGACCAAGAGCTGGACAGTGGGATAGCAAAATACTGCGGATGCTGGAAATCCGAAATAACAACAGAAAACGCTGGAAAAACTCAGCAGGCCAGGCAGCATTCGTGGAGAGAGAAACAGAGTTAACGTTTCAGGTCGAAGACCTTTCGTCAGAACTGGAAATAGAAGGAAATGAAATAGATTTAAGGCAAGGATAAAGCTGGGAAAAGGGGGAGGGGATGAAAGACCAAAAGGAGAGATTAAGAGACATTGAGAGACATTAAGAGATGGTCAAGGCAAGAGGTGGTGGCATAGTGGTTAGCACTGTTACCTCACAGCGCCAGGGACTCGGGTTCGAATCCGGCCTCAGATGACTGTCTGTGTGGAGTTTGCACATTCTCCCCGTGTCTGCATGGGTTTCCTCACACAGTCCAAAGATGTGCGGGTTAGGTTGATTTGGCTATGATAAATTGACCCTTAGTGTTAGGGGGATTAAATGCGTGGGGTTACAGGGATAGGGTGGGATATGTGTCGGTGCAGGCTCGATGGGCCGAAATGGCCCCTATCTGCACTGTGGGGGTTCTGTGATTCTGAGGTGTTAATGTGACAGGTTGAGGCTAAATGTAGTGCGAAATGCACTGGCAGAATGAAGGACAGCTGGCAGCTTCTAGGACGAAAAAAAAGGGGGGGCAAACAAAAGTGTGGATGAAAAAATAAAATATAAATGTGATAGGGGCCGAGGATATGATCTAAAATTGTTGAACTCGATGTTGAGTCCAGAGCTGGAAAGTGGGATTAGGCTGGATCGCTCTTTTTCGGCCGCATGGAAACGACTAGCCAAATGTCCCCCTTCTGTGCTGTTAATTGATATGCTTGTATGATTATATGTATCTGGTGAGGATTAGAAGATTGTGGCCAGCAACGCGGCAATTTTTACCTTTCTTCTCTCAGTAACCTAGGATGGATCCCATCCAGACCGGCTGACTTAACCACTTTATCAACACCAGCCTTTCTATTACATCCTCTTTATCTGTTTTATCTCATCCAGTATCCTTCCTGTTTACCATAGCTTTGGCAAAGTCCTCTTCTTGGAAAACACTGATGCATAGTACTCATTTAATACCTCAGCAATGCCTTCTGCCTCTACCAATAGATCAACATTTTTGCACGATTGGCCCCACTGCTCATATGACACAAATGATTTTGTTGGTATGCCGATATGAGACCTTTGGTTTCCCTTTTATGTTAGGCGCCAATCTATTCTCGCACTGTCACTTTCCCTCTATTATTTCCTTTTTCACTTCTCCTCTTTGCTTTTTTATCTTCAGCCTGATTCTCGCTTACATTATCAAGCTGACATCTATCATACATTTTATGCTTCATCCTCGTCTAACCCCTTCGTCATCCAGGGAGCACTGGCTTTGGTCGCCCTCCCTTTCCCCCTTGTGGGAATGTACCTAGACTGTACCCGAACCATCTCCTCTTTAAAGTCCGCCCATTGCTCCATTACATTTCTGCTGCCAGTCTGTGACTCCAGTTTACCCGGGACAGATTCCCTCCTCAATTCGCCGAAAATAGCCCTCCTCCAGTTAAGTTCTTTTATTCTGTATTGCTCATTGTCCTTCTCAATAGCTAATCTAAACATTATGATACAATGATGACTATTCCCGAGATGCTCCCGCACTGTGATTTTTTCCACTTAACCCACTTCAACTGAGGAAGTAAAATGCAGCGGCAGCTTTCTGGACAGCCCATGTCTCTGAAATACACTGAGATAATCGACCATCTGAAGTCAGGCTGTGAGAAACTAACTTCCAACAACAGCCCGGGCAGTAAAATAGGAAACAAAAGGAAATACTTGTATTTATATAGCGCCTTTCACGTCCACTGGACGACCCAAAGCGCTTTACAGCCAATAAATGTTTTTTTTTCAAGTGTAGTCACTATTGTAATGTAGGAAAGGCGGCAGCCAATATGCGCACAACAAGCTCCCACAAACAGCAATAAGATAATGATCTGATAATCTGTGTTCAGTGATGTTGATTGAGGGATAAATATTGGCCAGGGCAACGGGGATATTTCCCCTGCTCTTCTTCGAAATAGCGCTTAGGCATATTTTACTTCACTTGAGAGGGCTGACGGGGCCTCGGGCTAACGTGTCGACTTAATAGTGTTTCCACTTGTGAGGAAGAGCATAACTGGAGGCCATCAATATAAGATAGTCACAAAGAAATCAAATAGGGAATTCAGAAAGAATCTACTTTACCCAAAGATACGTGAGAATTTGGAACTCGCTACTACAGGGAGTAGTTGAGGTAAATAGCATAGATATTTTTAAGGGGAGGCTAGACAAGCATATGAGGAAGAAGGGAATCGAGATTGTGCTGAAAGAATTAGATGAGGAAAGACGGGAGGAGTTTCCAGCAGGGTATAAATGCCGGCATGGACTGGTTGGGCCGAATGGCCTGTTTCTGTGCCGTGTATCCTATGTAGCCTATGTATCATCTGAAGGACGGCACCTCCGGCAGTGCAGCACTCCACTGGAGTGTCAGCCAAGATTTTTGTGCTCAAGTCTCTGGAGTGGGACTTGAACCGATAACCTTCTGATTCAGTGGCGAGGGGTGCTCCCAGCTGAGCAGCGGCTGGCAGTAAAGAGGGAAAGAAGGAAGTTCAACGCCCTGATTTCCTTCTTCCATCCAGGCCCGAAAGGTAAATAAATTAATGGTCCCGAACTAAATTTCTGTCCAGTGTTTGTATAAATCTGTGCAAATTTCCATTCTGCTTTGACACCGACAATGATAATTGTACCGTCAGACCGCGGTCCGAGTAGGAAAAGAGCCCAGTCATCACGGTTCTGTTCTAGATCATTAGTGGAGGACACAAAACCAGTTATATGCAAATCTCCAAAAGTTCCCCTGCTCCCTATGTCTCGCCGAATCGTTAACCCATTTATAGAGAATGTGTTTGGGATTTATATACACATAATTCATAACTCATAATCTCGCAATATCATAAGTTCAGTCAACACGTACCTCGAGTTCTGGTGTTTGAAGAATAGTATCACAATTTAGCCAATTTTCTCGGGTATGGTAATGTCATGCTTATTCTACTGGACTCCTGACTTGGTTTCCTCGAGTAATAATCCAGAGAACGTGAGCTGAAATCCCACCATGCCAGCTTGAGAATTTGAATTTGGTTTCTGAAAAGTTCTGGAAATAAAAGGCTGGCATCAGTAAAACTAATCATGAAGCTGTTGGGCTGTTTTAAAACGCAACTGGTTCACTGATGTCCTTTAGAGAAGGGAACCTGCATTCCTTACCCGATCTGGGCCTCTGTGTGACTTCAGTGGCTGAGTCCGAACGGCCGCTCTGAAGTGGACTAGCGAGCCTGTCAGCTGTATCCAGGACAACTAGGGATCGTATTATGCCGACCTTGCCAGCGACACCCACATGCCTAGAATGAATAAAAACAATTGAACGGATTAATATTTTCTTTTGGTACTTGGTTTCCTGAGAGAATGAACAAGATAAAAAATTATCGCTTGGAGATTATTTTGGGATATTTGAATAATCTGTGATTATTGAAAATCTACTGTCCAATGTTAGTGCCTAATCAATCACTTCAAACGTTTAACCTTCCGATAAAATAACCATCAGTACGGACACACGGAGCATCTCTCCACTTATAGGACCAAGTGTAATATCTAGACTCACATTACAGGTCGGCATTCCCGCATTCTATCCTACAAATATCAGCTGTTCTCCTCGGAACTGAACTGACGAAAACAGCTGCAGAGAAGATAAAATGGTTGCACTGTTGCTTTAAGAAGCTAGTGAGAGAACAGGGCCAAACTCCACCCCCCGGCTAACCGGTTGTAGAAGACACATCTCGTTGTGTTACTCAAGTGTCCCGTCAGAAAGGCTGGCGAGCTCTGAAAGAGGTCGCAGAGTCCGGATCGGTGAGCGATACTCACGGGTAAGTTAAGCTGACTTCATATTGTCCATGTGATTCATTTACCAGAGACATGGATTTTGTTGCGATCAATGGGGGCAATTTAAACTCTGGGCGATGCTGTGAAATGGGCGATGTGAAATCAGCCGCCCGTTACACGCCCGCCAGATGTTCCTTTCCATTAAGATCCATTGAAGGGATAAACTGGCGAGTGCAGATAACAGCCCATTCGACACCGCCCGTTTTCCGCTATCGGTCAAAGTTAAAATAGCCCCCAACGTTTATAGAATTGTGACAAGTTTATCTGCATATTATTTGCATTTTAAATATTACAGTATGTTCTCGGATTGATGGATATCTTCCGTCCGAATTTGTCAGTTGAGGTCCTGTCCTCAAATGCAATCCAACCATTGCATACAATATCACACGAACAGACGAATCGTGTGGGCAGGATTATTTTTAACAACTGATCATTCAATTTGCATTTAACACAATGCAGAAGTAAAACTACGTCTTAGCATTCAGCCGAAATAAGACACGAAGTTTTACATTGATGCAATTACTTTTCTTTTTAGTTCAATGCTCAGTGTAACCTCATACATTAATAATATATACTGTTAAGTGATTTATTATCATAAATATAGAGAACGGGATGAAACTTAAATGGGAAGATTTTCGCTAGGCTGTATTGAAAGAATTGCTTAGGTTGGCATCGAAAAGCTATTTCGGTTGGTAATTATAGCGAAATTCACAATAAAAGTAGATGCTTGCGATTCCAGGACGAATATCAGACAGAACAAAGTGCATTATCACCACAGGAAATATATTGTCATCGATTTGGCCCAAATCCATTGCCCCGATTTAATTTCACGACTGGGTAGAAAGTTTCCTTCAGAGGTTTAGTTTGTTCGATTTTTTTAACTGAATTATTAAAATCCCCATCATGTGATTCGTGAAAACGAAGCACTCCTCAAGATTCAAAGGAAAGAACCTTGTGCACATGACAGGAACGTGTATTATTGATGGGTTCAATGGAAATGAATTGAATTCGTAGAAAATGATTATAGATTCGGTGCCAGGATGGCTAACATGTCACAATTTTCCATTGCCAGATTATAATACTGTAAAGAATGTTGTTTATTTACTATTAAGTCAAATGTTGGCATTCTAATGTCTGTGGAACTAACTTCGTATTCACTAAGGGTCAATTATCCAGTCCTTATTTGGATCATGGCAACTTCACTGTGCACAGAAGAGAGCGTCATCAGACCCAATATTACCCCACAACCCGGTACTAGGGAACCCCTAATGAGACGAGGAGGCTCCCAGACTCATTCACCAACCACAAGAGTAAAATGTCCAGGAATTCAGATGGGAAAACCGAAAGCTCTGGGGGTAAGAGGAAACACGTTATTTTATTCATTTATTCATTCTCAAATAGATCACAATTTCAACATGCAATGCTTTAATTTCAAGATGCCTTGAGTAAAATGTTTTTGAGCCGCAAGTGTACGGACATCGTCAATCAGCTGATGGAGATTAGTTCCAGTCACTAGTCGAAGCGAAATTATAAACAACTTCAGTGTGATCACATGTAGAATTTCACTGGGACTATATAATTGGGATTACGGAGACATGGCTCCAGGGTGACCAAGGCTGGGAACTCAACAACCAAGGGTATTCAATATTCAGGAAGGACAGGCAAAAAGTAAAAGGAGGTGGGAAAGCGCTGCTGGTTAAAGAGGAGATTAACACAATGGTAAGGAAGGATATGAGCTCGGATGATGTGGAATCTGTATGGGTAGAGATACGAAATACCAAGGGGCTGAAAACGTTAGTGGGAGTTGTATACAGACCCCCAAATAGTAGTGGTGAGGTTGGGGATGGCATTAAACAGCAAATTAGAGGGGCGTGCAATAAAGGCACAGCAGTTATCATGGGTGACTTTAATCTGCATATAGATTGGGCTAATCAAATTAGTAATAACACTGTGGAGGAGGACTTCCTAGAGTGTATACGGGATGGTTTCCTGGACCAATATGTCGAGGAACCAACTAGAGATCAGGCCATCTTAGACTGCGTATTATGTAATGAGAAAGGATTAATTAGCAATCTTGTTGTGCGAGGTCCCTTGGGGAAAAGCGATCATAATATGATAGAAATCTTCATTAAGATGGAGAGTGACGTAGTTGACTCAAGTCCTGAATATAAATAAAGGAAACTACGATGGTATGAGGTGCGAGTTGGCTAGGATGGATTGGGGAACGTTACTTAAAGGGTTGACGGTGGATAGGCAATGGCAAACATTTAAAGATCACATGGATGAACTACAGAATTTGTTCATCCCTGTCAGGCATAAAAATAAAACAGGAAAGGTGACTCAACCGTGGCTAACAAGGGAAATTAGGGATAGCATAAAATCGAAGGAGCAGTCATATAAATTGGCCAGAAAAAGCAGCAAACCTGAGGATTGGGAGCACTTTGGTTTCAGCAAAGGAGGACAAAGGGATTAATTAAGAGGTGGGAAATAGAGTATGAGAGTAAGCTTGCAGGGAACATAAACACTGACTGTAAACGCTTCCATAGATATGTGAAGAGAAAAAGATTAGTGAAGTCAAGCGTAGTTCCTTTGCAATCAGAATCAGGGGAATTTTTATTGGGGAACAAAGAAATGGCGGACCAATTAAATACATACTTTGTTTCTGTCTTCACAAAGGAGGACACAAATAATTTCCCAGAGGGGTCGGGGAACATAGGGTCTAATGAGAAGGAGAAACTTAATGAAATCAGTATTTGTAGGGAAATGGTGTTAGGGAAATTGACGGGATTGAAGGCCGATGAATCCCCATGGCCTGATAATCTACATCCCAGGGTATTTAAGGAAGTGGCCCTAGAAATAGTAGATGCATTGCTGGTCATCTTCCAAAATTCTATAGACTCTGGAAGAGTTCCCATGGATTGGAGGGTAGCTAATGTAACTCCACTATTTAAAAAAGGTGGTAGAGAGAAAACGGGGAATTATAGACAAGTCAGCCTGACATCGGTAGTGGGGAAAATGCTAGAGTCTATTATAATAGATGTAATAGCAGAGCACTTGGAAAACAGTGACAGGATCGCACAAGGTCAACATGGATTTACAAAAGGTAAATTATGCTTGAAAAATCTACTGGAATGTTTTGAGGATGTAACTGGTAGAATTGATAAGGGAGAACCAGTGGATGTGGTGAGTTTGGACTTTCAGAAGGCTTTCGACAAGGTTCTGCACAAGAGATTAGCATGCAAAGTTAAAGCACATGGGATTGGGGGTAAGGTACTGACTTGGATAGAGAACTGGTTTGCAGACAGGAAGCAAAGAGTTTACCAAGTGCCAGGCAGTGACTTGTGGGGTACCGCAGGGATCGGTGCGAGGACCCCAGCTATTCACAATATATATTAATGATTTAGACGAGGGAACTAGATGTAATATCTCCAAGTTTGCAGACGACACAAAGCTGGGTGGGCGAGTGTGCTGTGAGGAGGATGCAGAGAAACTCCAGTATGGTTTGGACAGGTTAGGTGAGTGGGCAAATGCATGGCAGAGGCTGTATAATGTAGATAAATGTGAGGTTATCCACTTTGGTGGCAAAAACAAGTAGGCAGATTATTATCTGAACGGCAATAGATTGGGAAAAGGGGAAGTGCAACGAGACCTGTGTGTCCTTGTGCACCAGTCGCTGAAGGTAAGCATGCAGGTGCAGCAGGCGGTTAAGAAGGCAAATGGTATGTTGGCCTTCATAGCGAGAGGATTCGAGTACAGGAGCAGGGATGTCTTGCTGCAGTTGTACAGGGCCTTGGTGAGACCACACCTTGAGTATTGTGTGCAGTTTTGGTCGCCTTATCTGAGGAAGGATGTACTTGCCATGGAGGGAGTGCAGCGAAGAGTCACCAGACTGATACCTGGGATGGCAGGGATGACGTATGAAGAGAGATTGGATCGATTAGGCTTATATTCGCTAGAGTTTAGAAGAATGAGAGGGGATATCATTGAAACTTATAAAATTCTAACATGACTAGACAGGCTGGATGCAGGAAGGATGTTCCCGATGGCGGGGGAGTCCAGAACCAGGGGTCACAGTCTAAGGATAAGGGGTAAGCCATTTAGGACTGCGATGAGGAGAAATGTCTTCAACCAGACAGTGGTGAACCTGTGGAATTCTCTACCACAGAAGGCAGTTGAGGCCAAATCATTAAATATATTCAAGAAGGAGTTGGATATAGTTCTTAAGGCTAAAGGGATCAAGGGATATTGGAGGAAAGCAGGGACAAGGTACTGAATTTGGATGATCACCCATGATCTCATTGAATGGCAGAGTAGGCTTGAAGTGCCGAATGGCCTACTCCTGCTCCTATCTTCTATGTTTCTATGCTTCTATGACTACCAACCGGGAAGTATGTTCCTGATTACATTTATGAGCTATACTTTTCAAAATTAATTCTGGTGATATGGTCCTCGCTAGCAAGGTCAGCATTTATTTCCCAAACGATTTCCCCATGAAAAAATTGCGCTGCGCCTTCTTGTTTAACAGGTACAATCCCTGTGGTGAACGTGCTTCCAAAGTACTGTTAGCCAAGATCTCAAGTGGTTTGATCCAGCGACGATGAAGGAACGACGGATATCTTCCCATGTCGGGGTGGTGTGTGACTTGGAGGGAAGTTCATGGTGTTCTCATGCGCCTGTTGCCCTTGTCCTTCTGGATTGTGGAGTTCCCGGGTTTCGGCAGTGCCGTTCATGAAGCCTTGGCGAGTTGCTGCAGTGCATCCTGTAGATGGTGCACACTGCAGCCACGGTGCGCCGGTGATGGAGGGAGCGAAAGGGTTTGAGAATAGGAACACGGATGTCCTGCTGCAGTTGTACAGGGCCTTGGTGAGACCACACCTTGAGTGTTGTGTGCAGTTTTGGTCGCCTTAGCTGAGGAAGGATGTTCTTGCCATGGAGGGAGTTCAGCGAAGATTCACAAGGCTGATACTTGGGATGGCAGGAATGACATATGAGGAGATATTGGGTCGATTGGGCTTATACTCGCTGGTGTATAGAAGAATGAGAGGGGATCTCATCGAAAAATATAAAATTCTGACAGGTCTGGACAAACTAGATGCAGGAAGAATGTTCCCGATGGTCGGGAGTCCAGAACCAGGGGTCATAATCTAAGGATAAGGGGTAAGCCATTTAGGACAGAAATGAGGAAGAATTTCTTCACCCAGAGAGTGGTGAACCTGTGGAATTCTCTACCACAGAAGGTAGTTGAGGCCAAGTCATTAAATATATTCAAGAATAAGTTAGATATATTTCTTAAAGCTAAATGTATCAAGGGATATGGGGAGAAAGCAGGTACAGGGAACTGAGTTTGGATGATCAGCCATGATCTCATCGAATGGCGGACCAGGCTCGAGGGGCCGAATGGCCTACTCCTGCTCCTATCTTCTATGTTTCTATGTTTCTATGTTTTCAGGTGCTCCACAGGCATATATGTGTTGGAGAATTTCCTCCGTGGCTATCGTCGTAACAAAAGTTTGTTTGTACGACGATAATAACACAGCTCATGATTCTTGCATGAGTGCTTTTGTAAAATAATATCAAGCATGATTACATTGAACAATAACAATATTAGATTGTAAATGACTGTTCAACACTGTTATAGTAAATGACAAGAATCCATTTAAATTATCCAACCTGGTTCCCCGGGCCGGAGGGATCACTTTCGGCTTCAGGCTGCCTGTATGTGTTTGGTCTTCCAACTGACCCTGAGAGCGCCCCAACCCTCAAAAGAACCACCCAGCCTGTGCTTCCCAGGGGAACAGCCCCATCCCTCCAGGTCCACCGTTTGGCTGCGTGGCTCCTGACCAACCCGAGAACGGCTGCCTTGGGGACAAACAGGTTCTATTTTATACTATAGTACAAGCTTGGTCTGTGCCTACATAATATATAGTTGCCGTTTTGCTGAGGCCAAGTTTTTAGGTGTTTATCCCGCTTAATTAGGGCTAGAAATTCGGCTCGGGCGGTGGCACAAAACGGCCTTTATCGGATCGGCGGCTGATATTCTCAGGACCTGATATTCAGTTCCATTGCCGTCAAGTGGACTGAATGTCAGGCGGTGCGTTTAACTGGGCCTATCCGATACCGTTCGTTTTGTGTCACCTCCAGAGAAGAATATCTAGTTCGTTTTTAGGACTTTGCCGCTGTTCTACAAGCTTTGTTTAACTGCAGTAATTAGATCAACTTTTTTCTTTTACCGTGATATATGGTGTCTTGGCAAGTAGTACCTTTCAGCCTTTTTTCTCGACCTGGGCTTTTATGACTTTGTGTCCTTGGGTTTCCTAACCATTTATGGTTCATACATAGAGACAAGATTCACGTTCCCCTTTCTCCCATATCTGGTCTATCACTAAATATGCTAATGGGGGAATGTTAGGACACCTTGACCATTTAAATGATCTTAAAGCTTTTTAACAAAGTGCTAATCGAATCATCTCAATCAGATTTCAACAAAGTTTTACATGTCTCTTACCTTGATCTCTCACCCTCTCTCCCTCTCTTCCTTACCCCTCTCTCTCTCTCGCTACTTCCCCTCTCTCTAGCTCCCACTGTTATATATTGTATGATTTTTATATGTTACCTTTGTTAGTCAATACTTGTTCTCTTTTAGGTTACTCAGATTGTGTTGGGAATATTTTTTGTAATATTCTGGACGCCTTTAATTCTGAGTCCGATATCGATGGCAGGAGGACACAGAACACACTGGTGTGGCGGACTGTCGGTGAGTTTCCGTGCAATGTCTGTACTAGAAACTGTTTGGAGGAATTTAAATCTGGTTGGAATTGATTAGATTTGATGTTAGACTTTTTTTGCCATTTTATGCATGGAATTGTAGCGCCTTGCTGTAATATTCTTCTGATTTTCGCTATTTTATCGGAGGCAAATACTTTTCTAAACCGAATAACAGTCCCGTTAAAATGGCGAACATATGGGATGTTACAGGAACGAAAATTCAGAAGGTAAAAGTAGAAATAATAAAGTCTGCACCCAGATTTATTTAAAATCGTTAAGTATCGAGATGGTTATTTGTTTATTGCTATCGTATTCAACGTTTGATTGTCTGAACAATCAGCCAGAAAATTAAGCTTCAGAATTTAACACAGTTCACCAGAATGATAGCGGGCTTACATTCATTGTAATTATGAGGGCAAGTTGCATAAACTTAACTTGAATACCCTCGAGTATAGAAGATTAAGAGGTCATCTATCTGAAGTGTTTAAGATGATTAAAGTGTATAACATGGTTGATAGAGAGAAACAATTTCCTCTGGTGGGGGAGTCCAGAACATAACCTTAAACTTAGTACAAGGCCATTCAGGGGTGACAGCAGAAGGCACGTCTTAACGTAAAGGGTACTGAAATCCGGTGCTCTCTCCCTCCAATAGCTGCTGAGGGAAGGGATCAGTTGAAAATTTCAAAACTGAGGCTAATCCATGTAAGTTACATGCATGAGGTTATTAAGGGTTACGGAACCAAGGTAGGTAAATGAAGTCAAGTTACAGATTAGCCATGATCTAATCAACAGGCAGAAAAGTCTCGAGACGCTGTATGACCTAGTCGTGATTCTGTGTTCCAATAATTCAACACAGGCTTCATCAAGTGGAATTGATATGTCACATTTCTTTCCCAGTTTATACTTTGTGGGAGCTTGTGGTGTATTGTGGGAAAGACATCATCTGCAGACCTTGTAAGTATCACCACAATGATTCTCCATTTAAATAAAACAGTCCATTGCACGTAATACTGCTCTAATGTGACATTCTGGTTGCTGAGCTGATTATTGACGTATACGCAAAGTAACCTATAACTGGGACTGTTTAGATATGTGGTAAGCCGTATAATTGGGTAGGTCTTGGGGATGAAATTGGAGAATTGCAGGGCGGTAACACAAGCATCGGTCCTTTAGACGACCGGCCCGATATTCAGTTCTATTGATTTCATAATCGATATTGTCGGTTTTACCCTCACTGGGAGTAAATTTGGACTTCATTGGAAGTAAAATGAGTCGGCAGCCCGTTTTAAGATCTGCCCCAGTGTCTTTAACCCACTAGACCTAATTGTAATTCCAGACACTTGTTCTCATTTCACTTTTACTTGGCAAGAGTATTACGGTTCTTTGGAACCAAGAAGGGTAGATGGAGTTAAGGTAGAGATCAGAAATAATCTAATTCAAGGGTCTAACAGTTTCGAGGGGCTGAATGGCCTATTCCTCTTCCTATGGTCCTGTGTTCCTAGTGACTGCCTAGAAGAGATTTCATTATTTGTTCAGTGCAGTTTCCCACTACTCATATTGCTCTGCAAATCCAAAATAGAAAACCATTTTCCTCTACAAATTAGATTGAAATAAATCCCAATTCTTCTGTTCTCTTTTATGCCAACTACATGCCCTGCCATACTAGGTCAAATTTTATTTTCAGAAAGAAAAATGAGACTCTAAATTGATAGATCTTTCAAAGAGCCAGCACAGAATTTATGGTTCTAATGGCCTTCTTCTGTGCTGTATGTTTCTGTGATTCTATTTATATTACAATACATGCATTCGAGTCATAGAGTCATAGAGTTATACAGCACAGAAACAGGGCCTTCGGCCCATTGTGTCCGCGCCGGCCATCAAGCCCTGTCTATTTTAATCCCATTTCCAGCACTTGCTCCGTAGCCTTGTATGCAATGGCGGTTCAAGTGCTCATCTAAAAGCTTCTTGAATGTTGTGAGGGTTCCTGCCTGTACCACCCTTTGAGGCAGTGAGTTCCAGATTCCAACCACCCTCTAGGTGAAAAAGCTTTTCCTCAAATCCCCTCTAAACCTCCTGCCCCTTACCTTGAAACAATGGCCCCTGGTTATTGACCCCTCTACTAAGTGGAAAAGTTCCTTTCTATATAACCTATCTATGCCCCTCATAATTTTGTACACCTCAATCAGGTCCGCTCTCAGCCTTCTCTGCTCTAAGGAAAACAATCCCAGCCTGTCCAGTCTCTCTTCATAGCTGAAGCGCTGCAGCCCAGGTAACATCCTGGTGAATCTCCTCTGCACCCTCTCCAATGCAATCACATCCTTCCTATAGAGTGGCGACCAGAACTGCACACAGTATTCCAGCTGTGGCCTAACTAGCGTTTTGTACAGCTCCATCATAACCTCCCTGCTCTTATATTCTATGCCTCAGCTAATGAAGGCAAGTATACCATATGCCTTTTTTACCACCTAATCTACCTGTCCTGCTGCCTTCAGGGATCTATGTACATGCACACCAAGGTCCCTCTGATCCTCTGTCCTTCCTAGGGTCCTACCATTCATTGTGTATTCCCTTGCCTTGTTAGTCCTCCAAAAATGCATCACTTCACACTTTTCAGGGTTAAATTCCATTTGCCACTGTTCTGCCGATCTGACCAACCCGTCTATATCGTCCTGTAGCCCGAGGCTTCCCTCCTAGCTATTTACCACCCCACCAATTTTCGTGTCATCTGCAAACTTACTGATCATACCTCCTACATTCATATCTAAATCATTGATGTACACTACAAACAGCAAAGGACCCAGCACCGATCCCTGCGGTACACCACTGGACACTAGCTTCCAGTCACAAAAAAAACCTTCGACCATCACCCTCTGCCTCCTGCCACTAAGCCAATTTTGGATCCAATGTGCCAAGTTGCCCTGGATCCCATGGGCTTTCACCTTCTTGACCAGTCTCCCATGCGGGACTTTGTCAAAAGCCTTACTGAAGTCCATGTAGAACACATAAACTGCACTGCCCTCATCCACACACCTAGTCACCCCCTCGAAAAATTCAATCAAATTGGTCAGACATGATCTCCCCCTGACAAAGCCATGCTGACTATCCTTGATTAATCCTTGCCTCTCCAAGTGGAGACTGATTCTGTCCCTCTGAATTTTTTCCAATAATTTCCCTACCACTGATGTTAGGCTCACTGGCCTGTAATTCCCTGGTTTATCCCTACTACACTTCTTGAATAATGGTACTACATTAGCTGTTCTCCAGTCCTCTGGCACCTCCCCTGTGGCCAGAGAGGTTGTGAAAATTTGTGTCAGAGCCCCTGCAATCTCCTCCCTTGCCTCACACAGCATACTGGGATACATCTCGTCTAGGCCAGGAATTTATCCACTTTTAAGCCTGCTAAAACCGCTAGTACCTCCTCCCTCTCAATACTAATTTGTTCAAGTTATTCTGTATGGATTTGTAACTCATTAGTGTCTTTAGATTGGAGATTTGAATTTGATTTTCCACCCAGACAACATAATGGCCATGTGTATACATCACCAAACGTAGATATTTTAGTAATCTTTTGCTTATTCTTCGAAGGTGGCGACGTGACTGGTGCTGAATGCGATCAGCGTTCTTCTTGGCGTAGGCAATCTGGTGCTGTTTTGCATTTACTTCGAGATTAGGACCCCACTCATACTCTGCCCTTCAGGAACAGTCTGTGATTCTGGGCCCATTACTTTGGCAGAAAGTACAGAATTGAAATATTAATCGCAGAATTATAGAATGATACAGCACAGCGAGATGGCCATTCGTCCCATCGTGCCAGTGCTTGCTTCTTTAAAGATTTATCCAGGCATACTCACTCCACTGCTCTTTCTCCATAACCCTGCAACATTTTCGCAATTGATGTATTTATCCAATTCCCTTTTGAGAGGTATTATTGAATTTGCTTCCACCATGCGTTCAGGCAGTACATTGCAGGTCACAACATTCGCGATATAATTTTTGTCCTCATGTCGCCTCTTTTTAATTTGCAAATTAACTTAAATCTCTGTCCTCTGGGTACCGACCGTGCTGCTACTGGAACCAGTTTATCCTTATTTACTCTATCAAACGCCTTCATGATTTTGAACAATTCTACCAAATATCCCCTTAACTTGCACTGCTCCAAGGAGATCAACCCCAGTTTCACTAGTCTATCCACATTACTGACGTTTTTCATCCCTGGTACCTTTCTATAAAATCTCATGTGCACCCTCTCTCAGGCTTTGACATCCTTTCGAAAGTGTGGTGCCTTGAATAGGCCACAGTACACCAGCTGAAGCCTAAGCAATGTTTTATACAGTGTTAGCATAGCTACCTTTATATATGAATATTCAAATCAGCACTCTCTTTGGACTTGTTACGGTTGATTAAATAAATTCCTATAATAAACAATCGAGATTTCCCTTTACAGTACAGCTTTGAATCACTTTCCGTTTCGCAGGCAAACACAGGCGCAATAACACCAGTGTTCGGTGGATAAACTTGAGAGAGAAGCCGTGAGAAATCCCTTTAGGAGGCATCTTGTTTTCCATCTTACGAAGTGTAACGGCAATGCAGTGACAATTCAGTGTTTCAATGGGATGAGGGGACATCCTGTGAAGTCATGTATACAGGAAACAAGCTTGAAGTTGAAGTAGATATTTAGAGAGGCTACACAAATGTGCTTAAATTCTGCAAATAGCTAACAAAAAGATGTATTACATAGATAGTGTAAATCATTAATTATTTATAGAGTAAATAAGGAAAAAATGATTCCAGTGGCTGAGGCACGGTAACCAAAGGACACAGATTGAAGATAATTAGCAAAAAAACACAGCGACTTGAATAATAACTTTCAAAGGGGAATTCGATAAATACCTGAATGAAAAAAAAACTGGGCGATGGGGAAAGGGCCGAGCAGTGGTTCTAATTGGATATCACTTTCAAGGTACAAGCATATGCCCGAAGGGCCGAATGGCCTCCTTCTGTGCTGTATAATTGTGTGATTTTATGAATTGGTACTGCGGAGAGTAAAGCAATCTTCGGCCTGGTCGTACTTTCTATGTGCACAAGCTGTTATAACATTTCCAATTATATTATCATCTGTTCACGTTTGTAACGACCAGACGTTATGCCAGCCGACCTGTGGCGGCGCTGTAGCGCATGCGTTTTATGGCTGCTGCCTCCTCAACCTGGAGCGCAGAGATGCTTCAATGAAATGTTCTTCTAGACTTCCAACATTGCGTTCAGTTTTCCTATCCACAGTGTCCGCTGTGGCTCAGTGGGTAGAACTCTCGCCAGTGAGTCAGAAGGTTGTGGGTTCACAGTCCCACTCTAGAACCTTGAACACAAAAATCTAGACTGACATTTTAGTGCATTGTTGAGAAAATGCTTCATTGTCGGAGGTGCCGCCTTTCGGATGAGACGTTAAAGCAAGTCTGCTCTCTCAGGTGGACTTGAAAGATCCCATGGCATATTTAGAAGAAGAGCAGGGGAGTTATCCCCGGTGTCCTGGCCAATATTTATCCCTCAACCAACATAACAAACACAGATTATCTGGTCATTATCACGTTGCTTGTGGGAGCTTGCTGTGCGCAATTTGGCGGCTGCATTTCCTACATTACAAAAGTGAATACACTCCAAAAAATACTTAATTGGATGTAAAGCGCTTTGAGACGTCCGGTGGTCGTGAAAGGCGATGTATAAATGCAAGTCTTTCTTTTGAGAGCAATGTTCAGACTTCCAAATGGCGGCTGACCAACATTTCCACGCCCTGGTCCAGTAATTGCCTCCCCCACCCTGAAATATATTTTCAGCTGAAGGCATGTTCTCGAATCCCTGTGGGCGGTCGCCTAATATTGAGTCAATTGGGATGAAATCAGTCTGCTTTACGCTTCTCCCGATTTTCTTTTCCATTGAGTTGAATTGGAGCGGAAAATCGGGAGGAGCGTAAAACGGACTTCCGATGCCCGTTTGGCACGACTGGCGGAGATCAATTTCAATCCCAGTACCTTTCGTTGGCCCAAAATTGGCTAATTATTAAGCTTCGATTTCAGATTCTCCTTGAATTGTGCTGTCGCTGTATGTACGGCATTTCTCGTTGCCAGAAGTCGTCTTATTTCTGATTGCCCTGAATATGTTCTTGCCACTGATCCACAGATATACCGTTTCAGTCTCGTACTCGCTCTTTCTCTGCTGGCAATGTTGGAGGTGTTGATATCAATTGTCATTTCCATTTCCGGAGGCAAGGATTTGTGGTATATTTCAATGATACAAGTCAATAAGGTTTGTATTTATAAGACCAAATTACCAATCAATATTCCCGGCTGTGCTGAATATTGACACTAAAAATGCAGAAATTGGTATTAACCTCCCAAAGGTATTGCAATGAGAAATGTTGCGCCAGGATTTACTGTAGCTAGCTGACAAACAGCGCCCGCCATTCGTTAGACTTGCCATGTCCATTTAATTTCGATGACCTTTTGTACTGGAAGCTGCAGTCAGAGATTCAAACGTTGCGGCGAGCAAGCAACTGTGTATCTCCTTCACCAATCATAGTGGAGGATTGAAGTTTGAACACTGCAGATTCTGAAACACGAAGTGTAAGTTAGAATAGTGTATTCAATGTCAAATCAGGTATTCAAAGCGCAATAGAGAAAGGGACAGGAAGACTGGATTCAGAGAGAAAAAAAGAGACAGAAAGAAAGATAAACTAATAATTTAAAATAGTTAAATTTTAAAATAATCTCCATCAACATTTAAAATCTGATGGAATAAGATTCCTCATTCGTAATAGTTAATTATCAGTTCCGGATAGGTTGTTTGTCAGTAATTAAAAATTATCACGCTTTCAAAAAAAACTACTTAGACTGGTATGGACATTCCCTAGGTTTCTGTGGTGAGATGAATCCCTCTCTACCATGCAAGTACAGGAAATTCACGCAGCTCAGTACATTTGAATGGGGAGCCAGACAGCAGATGCCATTTTCGAACAGCTTGATGATTAGCGGTGGATCTCGGACAGAAACGCCAGGTTTTCGCGTTGAACTGCGCATCTGTGCTGGCTGGAAGTAGCTGTCCGACTTGTGAATAAATAACAATGAGTGGCATTAGCCTCACCATTATTTTGACAAAAACTCTAGCCCATTATAACGTATGCCGCGATTCTCATTTATCGAAGAATTTCACACATTACGTGGAGGAAATCATCATCATTTACCTCAGCTTGGATGTTTGCATATTAGTTTATTTGTTTATTTATTTACTGTTTTCCAACTATTACGTATTCCTTCCCAGCCTTCCCATGAGCCGACTGATCAGGGCAACATCTCTCAAACACCAATCACCACGGTCCAACCTACAACAGTCTGATGTCAACACCGTTATAGAAAGGTTTTCAATGGTACGAATGGAGATCGTACAATGGGACACATTAAAGATGAAATTTATTTCAGAGAAGTGTGAAATGTTGCATTTTTGAACGAAGGACGAGGTGAATCTTTATAAACTATTAATTTATGTGACCTTATGTACTGGATTGGGGTACAGGAACCGAGAGACCTGCGGGTTCAGGGTCACTCAACTTTGATGGTGGCAGGACAAGCTGATATAGCTGTTAGCAGCATACGGGGTAATTTGCTTTGTAAATAGAGGCATAGTGTACAAAAGCACGGAAGATATGCTCAATCTTTGTAAATCATTGATTTGGCCTCCACTGGAGCATTGTGTCCAATTCTGGATACCACACTTTAGGAAGGATATCAAAACCTTGGATGTGGTGCAGAAGAGATTTACTAGAATGTTAGCAGTGGTGAGCGGTTTCAGTTACTTCAAGAGCCTATAGAAGCTGAGATTATTCTCCTTAAAGCAGGGAAGGATAAGGGGAGATTTAATAGAGGTGTTTAATATTATGAGGCGTTTTGATAGAATAATTTCGGAGAAGCTATTTCCACTGACAGAAGAGTCGTTAACCAGAGGACACAGATTTAATGGCCCTGAATTTGTGGTCAGGGGTTTCCAGCCGGGGTTGCGTCTAATCCGCAAATAAAATGCCCGTGTACCTGGAGGTCCAGGATTTCCGGAGATTCGAGCTCCTGGGCCTCTCGGGGTAGCCGCGGTAGAGGCCCACGTATCCTAGGGGCGCACGTGATTCGCAAGCGCACCTGGGATCTCGTGGGCTTGCCCAACCAATAAAAGAAAGGAATCCCAATTCATGCTTATGGGAATTCCTTCTGTACGGAATCCCCATAAGCATGAAAGGAATACCCCCAAAATACTTCAACACACCAAATTAATCAAAAAAAATCATTTAAAATTAATTAAAATGCCATTTAATTAAATATTCAAAACAAAAATGTAGTTTTTTGAAAAATAAATTTAAATGTTTTAAAGGGGCTAAAATAAAACTTACCTTATTATGGGTTTTTTAACGTATAAATGATTGGGAAAAAAACATTTTTTAAACCCTTTAGCAGGTTTTATCAGGCATAAGAATTTTACGGGCATTCGCTGGGCAGAAGTTGGGCAAATAGAACAACTCTCCGCTCGCGATGCCCTTTTCTGGGGAAGCGTTGGATCTGTCAAGAACATTTTTGACAGATCGCAGGTACCCCGTTTTCACGCATGCTTGTCACACGCGAAAACCCGGAACATGCGCGGCCATAAATTATGGGGCATTGTAATTGGCAAAAGTGCAAAAGAGGAGATAAGGACAAGTGTATTTACGGAGCGAGTTGTTATGATCTGGAACACACGGCTTGAACGGACGGTGGAAGTAGATTCAATCGTAACTTTCAAAAAGGAAGTGTATATAAAATTAAAACAAAAAACAATGCAGGGCTATGGGGAAAGAGCAGGTTAGTGGGTGTAATTGAATCGCTGTTTCAGGAAGTCAGCATAGGCGCGATGGGCCGAATGGCCTCTTTCTGTGCCATATCATTCGTGATTCTATCATTCAGCAAGAAGACTATTTGCTGCAGTGGTGTCACAATCCAGTTCATGCATGACGTCATTTTTTCTGTCGAACAACACGTGTGAAGCTAAGAGCATTTCCTCAAAAACCAGCTCATAAATAAACAGAATAAAGTGAAATTTGAGACCTGTCACAACGGATTAGATTGGGAAAAATCACCCTATAATACAACAGATTCCAGCTCTGATTCGTTGTTCTTTCTGTAGAGAAAACAGGGAACTACAGGCCAGTTAACCTGACATCAATAGCAGGGAAAACGCTACAATCAATGATTACGGATGTGTATTAGTGCACTTTGGAAATCATAATATGATCGGGCACAGTCAACACTGATTTATGAAAGGGAAATCGCGTTTGCCAAATCTTATAGATTTTTTTTGAGGATGTAACGAGGATAGTAGATAAAGGGCCACCAGTGGATGTCGTGTATTTTTATTTTTAGAAAGCATTCGATAACGTGCCACGCAAGAGGTTGTTACACAAAATTAGGGCTCATGGTGTTGGGGGTAATATATTAGCATGGATAGAGGATTGGTTAACGGGCAGAAAACAGAATAGGAATAACGGGCCATTTTCGGATTGGCAGGCTGTAACTAGGATTAGTGCTTGGTCCTCAGCTATTTACAATCTATATCAATGACTTAGATGAGTGGACTGAATGCAATGCATCCAATTTTGCTTACGAAGCAAAGTTAGGTGGGAAAGTAAGTTGCGAGGATGACGCAAACAGGCTGCAAAGGGATATAGACAGGTTAAGTGACTGGGCAAGAGCATGGCAGATGGAATATAATGTGGAGACGTGTGAAGTTATCCACTTTGGTAGGAAAAATAGGAAAGCAAAATGTTTTTATATGGTCAGACATTGGGACATATTGTTATTCACCGGGAAATGGGAATCCTTGTACAAGTGTCACAGAAATTTAAACTAAAGGGACAGAAAGCAATTTGGGAAAGCAAATGGTATGTTAGCCTTTATTACAAAAGTATTAGATTATACGAGTAAAGAAGTATTACTGCAATAATGTAGGGCAGTCACCAGGTGTACTGTGTGCAGATTTGGTTCTCCTTACCTAAGGATGGATATACTTGCCTTAGATAGATTGCAATGAAGTTTCGCTAGACTGATTGCTGGGATAAGGGATTGTCCTATGAAGACAGATTGAGTAGACTAGGCCTATATTCCCTAGAGTTTAGAAGAATGAGAGGTGATCTCATTGAAAAGCATATAATTCTCAAGGGGCTTGACAGGGTAGTTGCTGGGAGGATGTTTCCCCTGGCTGGGGAATCTAGAACTAGGCGTCGCAGTCTCAGAATAAGTGGTCGGCTATTTAGAACTGAGAGCGGGAGACATTTAATTACTGAAAATGTCGTGAATCTTTGGAATGCTCTACCGCAGAGGGCCGCGAATGCTCGGTCATTGACTATATTCAAGAGAGAGATCGATAGATTTTTGGATATTAAGGGAATCATGGGATATGGGGATACTGCAGGAAGGTGGAGTTGAGGTAGAAGTCCAGCCATGATCATATTGAATGGCAGAGCACTCTCGAAGGGCCGAATGGCCTACTGCTGCTCCTACTTCTTATGTTCTTAAGTTGTTACTTGTATCCCCCAGTACGTGCATCACTCTTGCTGCAAAACTGGTCAGTAATTATGTCCCAGCAATAGTTGTACCGCCAGTGCTGCAAAAGTAGTCATCACCAGTAGTGCAGTGGTTGGGTCACCATCAGTGGAACAAGAGTAGGGCCTCGAACAGGAACAGCATCAGCTATAGCAGTGGAAGAGCATTGTCTCATCTGATATAACTGTAGGGTACCTAGTAAAAGAGGTGCATGGTCACATCTAGTGTATGTGAAGCGGTACCACTAGTACATGAGAAGCAGGATCGCCGCTGGTGTAAATGTAGTTAAACACGAGTATAAATGTAAGGGTACTGCAAGTACCGGAGGAGGACGGTCGTTTCTTGTATAAACGTAGGCTGCCACAAGTACCAGAAGAGCACTCTCGCTACAAGTGTAAGTGTAGCGTGCCACTCGTATTGAAGGAGTTGGCTCACCTCTAGTATAAGTGTATTTGTACTACAACTACAGGAGGAACACCGTTAATTTTAATGCTGTTGGACTGGGTTCATCAACAATATTGCAAGATTTGGTTCACCGCCTGTTCTGAAGGAGTTGGAGCAGTAGGATTGAATCAAGCGCAGGATCAGCACGTGTATTGCAAGGGGAGCTCCCTTCACTACTCCTGTGACAATAGGGTCAGCACCAGTACTGGGAGATTAAACTTTCTACCTGAAAATTTCCAATAACAATTTCAAAGATTTCTCTTAATTTGATATATCAGGTAAAAAAAACTTGACTGAGTCTATTTGTTAAATGACTGTAACTGATCCGAATTATGATTTCACCTTATTGATTCCCTGCAGGATTGATGTGTGGATAAATATAGGTTCCCTTCCATTGCTTCAACCGTGCGCCAGTCAGAGTCCTTTAGCTCCGACAGAATTCATCAATGCTCACAGAAAATGGGGCGATCAACTATTCTACTGATAAAGGATATTTACTACCCAATTCTCGCAGCCGTCGGTGTCCCCGGTGAGCCATTGTAACCTGTTTGTTGTTAATCGGTGTTAACTGTCCCCCTGTTCAAAGAGCCTGCTGGGTTAGCGAACACGTTTTCCGGATGTCAGCACAGTCGGTAATGACTGGAACCAACTCGTGATCTGTCTGTCCGCACTTTCTGCGTTGCCCTTAATCTGGTAATGTTGCTGTTGTTCCAAAGCTATTCGAAGCTCCAACACAAGAATTTTTAACGGAGTTTCGGACCGTCTTGTCACCTCTTGCAGATTGAGCGCTGCAGAAGCTCATTAAAATGTGTGGGTGGGTTTCCCAGGTAACGGCTCCAATACTAATCCTGTTCTCACACTGCTCCGTGTTGATAATCGCACTGAATGGATGAAAATGCTCTCAACATGTATCTCCATATATATTTCAATCAGACACTGGAACATAATTTCTCTCCTCTCTCATTCTTACAGCGAACTTGCTGACAATGGTGATTCTCTCCCGAGGAAACTGCGGCCTTTCCAAGTGTATCTCTGTCTACATGGTGGCCATGGCAACAGCAGATCTACTGGTCATGATCTTCAATGTAATGGTGTATTATATTTTCAGTTATCACTTTCCACTTTCATTCCTGTCCCTCACTCCCGTGTGTACGTTCAATCTATACATGACTGCTGTCACCCTCGATTTGTCTGTTTGGTTCACCGTCTCCTTCACATTTGACCGATGTGTTGTTATCTGCTGCCAGAAGTTTAACGTAAAATATTGCACCGCGAGAACTGCGGCCGCGGTTATAACAGCGTTCTCGGTCCTAATATTTTTAAAGGACATCCCCGTTTTGTTTGCATATGAACCTCAGGAAATAATTAACAAGGTGCAGTGGGGCTGCCGGTCCAGTGTAGCATTCTTTTCCTCATCTCCAGGTATAGCCTATGTCTGGTTTCACAGCGCCTGGGTTGTTTGGCTTCCTTTTACTTTAATTGCCTTGTTTAATTCTTTGACTGTCAGAAGTATTTTAGTGGCCAGCAGAGCCCGCAGGGGACTCCGGGGTCACACGAGTGAGAATCACAGCGATACGGAGTTGAATAACCGAAGAAAATCCATCATTTTACTCTTCACTATATCGGGCAGTTTTATATTGTTGTGGCTGACAAATGCCCTGAGTTTTGTAACTACCAGACTGACAAACACCACTTATTACCGAGGCGACCGCACAGACCCTGGATATATCGCCACAGAAGGAGCCATGCTGAAGTATTTGAGTTCTTGTCCAAACACGTGCATTTATGCAGCGACCCAGAGGAAATTCAGAGAACAGCTGATGAATGTGGTGACATCTCCCTGGACAATCATTCTGAGATTAGTTAGAAAATGTGGATCAAAAGAATCAAGTCAAACGAAAGCTTTCTCGTAACTGAAGCTCCATTTCAGCTCCTTTTCTACCGTAGAGTGTCCTTCTTTCTGGTAATGTGAAAATGGGAGAGTTATTGTGTAAATATTTCTACCATTTTGTAGCTTGCGTTTGCTGTTTGCATTGCTTTCTTTTTTCACGCGTTTTTCGCTGAGCAAACATAACCTATTCCTGCAAATTTAGCACATTTCAAGTTCAGTGATCAAAGATAAAAATGATGAGGTTCAGCAGTGGAGTCGGACATGTGGGCCACAGAGGAATCCATCTTACACTGCAGGTACTGGGATCGAGCGCGCCACTTTCAAATCATCAATAGAGTTTAATTTGGTGTCGAAACATACAAAGGTCTTGCGATCGGCGATATTGGTAACTTTCTTGGAAGTTTGGTGTGAATATTGCAGGCGCGGGTCTCTCTGTCGGACTCCATTCCTCATTGACAAATAGAGCCAGCTTTTGTCACGTGATCAGTGTTCGAATGGAGGAAACAGTCGGAACTCGGCTCATCGATGTGAACTTTCACCTCTTTTGTCCCAGATCCTGACTTAAAATCTCGATTGTTCACTGTCTGGTGTCTCTCACTCAGCACAAAGATGGAGTCTGCTCTTGTTTTGTGCTCTCGATAAAAGTGTGATGAGTAATATTATTAATATTCTGTCTCAATCAGTCTCCCAAACAAAATAGTAAAGGAATTTTAAATGAATGATTTTTCATAAAGTTATTAGCTATTACATGTGATGCAACGTATTTGTAAAAAAAAGCTGCTAGAAATTCAGGTGACATAAAATCGATATTAAGTATTCTGTTTTTGGCTGAACATGTGCAGATGGTCAGAGAAAATCATTGGTCATTACCGTCTTATTATGCGGTTACACATTGTTCCAAATAATAATTGAAAAATACCAGCAAATTTGAATCAGGTACAAATTGTTCATCGGTGATCCCGCCTGATTGTGAGAGAAACGTCAAGGATTGGGAGCATGCTTTCAATGGGAAGGATGAACAGCGAGTGATACGGATCCAAGTGCTGAATTCCAAGGAAGCACATTTGCGGGTAAATAAATCCATGATAAAGCCAACAGAAATGTGTGTTTTGTAGACATGGGCATAGATCATTAGAATAAATAAGTGATGATGAATCTTTACACAATGCTGGCGAGGCCACCGTTAGAACATCAGGTACAGCGTCGGTCCCTCGTTTTGGACAGGCCATTAAATCCACTGAGAGCGGGCAGTGTTGATACACCAGGTTGGTGCCATGGATCACAACTATACTGGCGATGAGGGACAAGATATTACG
This sequence comes from Squalus acanthias, assembly GCA_030390025.1. Taxonomy (NCBI): domain Eukaryota; kingdom Metazoa; phylum Chordata; class Chondrichthyes; order Squaliformes; family Squalidae; genus Squalus; species Squalus acanthias. The sequence goes on along the minus strand of JASTWF010000065.1, from coordinate 1,343,054 downwards.
ACTATTTGCACTGGAGCAGCGAAAGATATGGTGGAATAAAATAGAGGTTTTAACAATTATGAAGAGTTTTGGCAGAGTGAAGAGGCAGGGATCATTCCATTTAGTTTAGCAGTTAGAAATAAAGGGTGATCGACTTAAAATGGTCACACAGGGAATGAGCAGAGAGGTTAGCAGAAACTTCTTTATGCAAAAGGTTGCTGGAACATGGACTGTTTTGCCTGAAGGAATAGTTAAGGGAAATTTAGATTAATATTTAAACAGTGAAATTAAATGGCTGTGGATAGAAACGGTGACAGTGCGGATAGTTTTTGATTGTAGTATCAAAGGATCCACTTCAGAGAGAATGGGTCATATTACATATCACACTTAGTAATTTTCTATGGTGTTATTGCGTTACCTACGTTGGAATCATTTTCATTGTTTTTAATTCGAAGAATCCCTCAGCCCCGTTGTAATTCTATTAAACAAAAATTTAAAACAAAAATGTACCAAGGAAGATTCCAGAGGTTCAATAGTCGCCCATCCCTTGCACGTTTCCCTTTGTCGGTAAACTACGTTAGTTTTGTAATTAGCTCTCTGTGCAGTGCCAGATCTCACACCCGACCCATAATCCCTCACCGTGGAACCTTGTCTGCTGCTTCGCTAAAATCAGACTGGGTCATTTCAACTGCATTTCCCCTGCCCTATAGGCCAGTGATGTGTTTCAGAAACTCCAGCAGGTTAGTTAAAGATGGCACATCGTCCCTTAAACAAATATAATTCCCTTTTACATTGCTCCTTTCCCAGGTGCTCATCCACTGGATTTCACCTGGACTTATTTTAAACACTGGGATTATTTCAGCCGCTGTCGGATCCTCAGGATTTTTTTCTAATTGATGAAACTTGCAGCAGTGTAATTAAACCGTCACTCCTGTTAGTCCCCATTCCTTTATCTCGCGGTGTCTGGGTTCCTGGATTCCAAATTCCCATATTATGTGGTTGAATACTGTAACTACATTAAAAAAAACTCTTGGTCGCTGCCGCACTTGCAAAGCACTTCTTCAATGATTCCCTTGTGTTCTACTGCTAATATTTGATTGTCCTAACTATCTACCTACTAGATTTGATGGATTATTAAAACGCGTTTTTAATCCTTAATATTGCTCCATGAATAATGTATTGGACCTACAGTGTTTCCTATTCGCTTTTAATTACACTCTCACGACACTATGTTAACCATTTTGTGCTTTCCTAATCTACTGCTGGGATCTCCCAGAACTGCACAACTGCCGGAGTTTCACACGCATAAAGGGTGGATTATTGGAAAATTATGGATGTCCTTCCTCAGCTTTCATTCCAATAACATTATTGGGCTGATGATCGCGTTCAACGCAAGCAGTATGGAATATGAAAGCACATAAGGAGATCATGCGGCCTGTCGTGCCTCTCCCGGCTCTTTGAAATAGGAATCCAATCAGTCCAAACCCCCTGCGCTTTCCCCACTGCCCAGCAACCCATTCCTTTTCAAGTATATATCCAGTTCCCTTTTGAAAGTTATTATTTTTGCAAAGATGTCAGCAGTGGCTCTGTGGTAGCATTCTCGCCTCTGCATCAGATAGTAATAGGTTAAAGTCCCGCTCCAGAGACCTGAACACATGCTGACATCTCAATGCAGTACTGAGTGTGTGCTGCACTGTCGGAGGTGCCGTCTTTTGGATGAGACATTAACCCGAGGCCCCGTCTGCCCTCTCAGGTGGACTAAAAGATCCCACAACAATATTTCGAAGAAGCACAGGGGAGGTTTCCACAGTGTCCTGGACAATATTCATCCCTCAAACAGCATCACTGAAACAGATATCTGGACATTATCTCATGGTTATTTGTGAGACCTGGCTGTGATCAAGTTGACAGTCTCGCTTCCTACATTACAACAGAGTCCACGCTTCAAAATAACTTAATTCGTTTTAAAGCGTTTTAGGACGTCCTGGGGTCGTGAAAGGAGCTGTATATATGCAATATTTCTTTTTATTATTGAATCTGCTTCCATTACCCTTTCAGGCAAAGCATTCCAGATCATAACAGCTCGCTAGATGATAAAACAACATCTCCTCATCTCCTCTCTGGATCATTTGCCAATTACCTTAAATCTACCGACCCTCCTGCCAGTGGAAACAATCTCTCCTTAATTACTCAAACCCCCTTTTTAATTTTGAACTCCACTATTAAATCTCCCTGAACATTCTCTGCTCTGTGGAGAACTGTCCCATTCTTTGGCCATGTCGACAGTTTTCAAGTCTGTCTCCCGCTGTGGGCGATCCCCCCCACCCCCGAAACCTCACACCCGGTTCAATCCATTCTTACCTTTATCTCTTCCTTGCTCAGTTTACAAGATTAGTCTTTAATATTATTTTAGCCTGTTTTCCGTATTTTTACGTGTGAATCTTCAAGTGTATTTTTTTCAATTCCCTGTAAATCGACTCAAGTAAAAAGGCCGAGGTAGAGGTCGATTTCAGTAAATAAAAAGAGTTAACAATTGTCTTATTATTCAATTACAAGGCTGAACATGACAAAGTTCCGTGCACTAGAAGCAAGACGTTATTATGATATGTCTATTTTATTAAGAATAATATGAGTGTCAACGCAAAGATCAAGGACAGAAGACGCAAAAGTATGTTTGCTATAACATTAATCCAAATTCCGCCCTGTTTAACAAGACGGGTTTTGTTTTGTCGAATCTCTACATTTGTTTAAACCCGTCAACATGTTGAAGCGTTTCCAAACACAATTACTGACCCATGTGGACTCACACAGGTTACAGTTGCCTGTCCTGGCTTCACACTGTCCCTCAAACCAACACGCCTGAGTTACTTATCTTACGTCAGACTGGTTAACATTCAAGGCTAAGCTTTCCTCCCAATTGTGAGGGGGAGTTGCTTGTGCACAAATAGCAGAAACCCAGGTCGTCCACAGGTAAACTCGCTGTACTTTGTCTAGCTGGAACCACGCTACTCTTTCCCGGCACAGACTGAATGGGGCAATGGACGGGTATTTCTGCCTTAAACTTCTATGATAAGAACATTAACTAGTTGATTATATAACCCAACTGTAAACAGTCTGGACACACATTGACACCACCTCTGCTTGAATTGATGATCCAGGTGCCAAAAGAAGAAGTGAATTAAATCTACATCCTAATGCTCACTGTCGACGGTCAGTTTAGTTTATACGGTACTGCTCTCCATCAGAAAACAACTGGATTACATTCAAATTGACTGCAATAGAAGCACACTGGTGGGAACAGTGCAACTGTTAGGGCAACCACAGTATCATCGGCAAACAAAACGATGTAGTCAATAATAATGATAGTAGAGTGACAGGAGTGAGGTGAAATTCCTGTGTTGTAGAGACTTGTAATGATCTATTGTAATTGTCATGAAATCTGGTCTTTTGTAGTAAAATCCTACATTCAAATGCAATTATATCTCGGCATACACAGAGATCGATTTGGCCAGAGCGAATTGAGCAATTTATTTTATCTTTACATGATATAGAAGAACCGAACCCCTTGTATACTGCTTTTGCATGGCTTTCCAGGTTTGGCTTATAGAAATACACTAGTTTCTGTTTAAGTAATGAATGACTTCGCACACCAGAAATAAACACACCACGGTGAAGACATCATTTATTTGCAGTACTGTAAAGATCAAGGGGCCAAATTTAGGAGGACCACAAATGAACAACAGGTTTTAGCCATGTTGAAAGGTGCATTATAACGTGCAGTGTGGCCCTACCACACATGCTGAATTACTGACCCAAACGGAGCAGGAGGGACCCAGGCTCCATTCTCGACCTGTACTGAATTAGCTGATCTCACCCGGTGTGGTACTGAGCCCAACATGGGGAAGAATAGGCCCAAGATCCAATAACGCCCTGTACTGAATTAACTGATCACACCCAGTGTGATACTGAGCCGAACATGGAGAAGGATGGGCCCAGGATACAATCCCCTCCTATACTAAGTCAACTGATCTCGCAACGTGTTGTACGGAGTCACAAGCAGAGCAGAAAGGGCCGCGGTCAGTGCTGATTCAGCTGATATCACGAAGTATGGTACTGAGATCCGAACAGAACAGGAAGGACAAACGTTCTATCATTCCCCTGTGCTGTTAATTGATCATAATGCTTGTTACTTAGAGCAACGTGGAACAGGAGGGGCCCTGGCATCAACCCCGTCCTGTGCCGAACTAGCTGATTTCACCCTCTGTGTTACTGAGACTTTCGCAGAGCAGGGAGGGACCGAGTTCATTCCCCGTCTTGTACAGTTAGTTGATTTCACCCTCTGTGTTACTGAGACTTTGACAGAGCAGGGAGGGCCCGAGTTCAATCGCCGGCTTGTACAGGTAGCTGATCACACCCCCTGTGTTACTGAGACTTTCACAGAGCAGGAAGGGCCCGAGTTCAATCGCCGGCTTGTACAGGTAGCTGATCTCACCCATTGTGTTACTGAGACTGTCACAGATCAGGTAGGGCCTTAGTTCTATCCCCGACCTGCGTTTTTGGCTTATCTCAGATGTTGTGGTACTGAGACTTTCACAGGGCACAAAGTGTAGGGTTCCAAACCCCGGCCTGTGTTGTTAACTGATGACAGCCTGTGTGGTGCTGAGTCTGACATAGAGCAGGAAGGGCCCAGGCTTCGTTAAAGACCTTTGGTGAATTTGGTACTGTACCACATACCAGCGGAACAGCCCCACGTGATATCCCCGATCTGTGCTAATTTACCAGGTCTCACCCGGTGTGGTGCTGAGCCCCACACAGAGCTGTGAGACTCCAGTGTCCACCCGCAGCCTGGTATGTTCACTGATCTCACCCGGTGTGGTGCTGAGCCCCACACAGAGCTGTGAGACTCCAGTGTCCACCCGCAGACTGGGCTGTTCACTGATCTCACCCGGTGTGGGGCTGAGCCCCACACACAGCTGTGTGGCTCCAGTGTCCATCCGCAGCCTGGGCTGTTCTCTGATCTCACCCGGTGTGGTGCTGAGCCCCACACACAGCTTTGAGGCTCCAGTGTCCACCCGCAGCCTGGGCTGTTCACTGATCTCACCCGGTGTGGTGCTGAGTTCCATTCAGAGCTGGGAGGCTCCAGTGTCCACCCACAGCCTGGGCTATTAGTTCACCTTACCCGATGTGGTGCTGAGTCGATAAAAGACCAAGAAGGGCCTATGTTACTTTCCCAGCCTGTGCTGTTATCTAATGTTAACCTGTGTAATAATGAACTCCTTCCCAGATCAGGAAGAGCCCGTGCGGAGTTAACTGAACTCATCCCGTTTGGTACTGGGCCGCAGGTGGAGCAGATTGAGCATAGGCTTTATTACAGATCTGTGCTGAATTTTCTGAACTCACCCGGCGTGATACTGAGCCAGACAGAGCAGGCTCCATCCCCGATGTTGGCTCAGTTTGCTGATATCAACCATATGGTGCTAAGCCCCACACAATGCTGGGAGCCCCACAATCCAACCATCAGCCTGTGCTGTTAGCTGACCTCACCCGATGTGGCACTAAGGCCCAGGTGGAGCAGGATGTGCCCAATCTTCATTCGAGGCCTGTGCTGAATTAGGTACTGGGCCAAACACATAGACCAGGAAGGAGCCAGGTTCCAGCCTGCACTGGACTAGCTGATCTCAGACATAAGGTGCTGGACCACACAGACAATGAACGGCAGAGGCTTCATTCCAGGCCAGTGCTAATTTTGGTACTGAGCCCGACAACTTGCAGAAAGTGCCCAGATACCATCTACGACCTGTGGAGATGACTGAACTCACCCTCTGTGTGACTGAGACTCACAAATAGCAGGAAGGGCCCAGGCTTTATTAAAGGCCTGTTGTGCAGGGTTGAATTTAAGAGGAAATCAGGAAAGAGAGGGCATGAGAAATATTGGCAAGCAAAATCTAGGAAAACCCAAAGATGTTTAATAAATACATAAAGAGCAAGAACTTAACTAAGGATAGAGTAAGGCCTATTAGTCACCAAAAAGTTAACCTGTGTGCCAATAATTTGTGTCTGTCTTCAGAAAAGAGAGAGACGATGCAGATACTTGAAGTGCCATAACCTGCAAGGCTACGGCCCAAGAGCTGGAAAGCGGGATTAGGCTGGATAGCTCTTCTCTGCCGGCACAGACACGATGGGCCGAATGGCCTCCTTCTGCGCCATAACTTACTTTGATTCTATGATCATATGAATATGGTACCGAACTGAATCAAACACGAACAGCAGGAAGGGCACAGGTTCCATCCCCGGTCAGTGCTAACCCGGTGTGGGACTAAACCCCAGACAGAGCGGGAAGGGCCCAGGTTCCATCCCCGGTCAGTGCTAACCCGGTGTGGTCATGATCTCCAGACAGAGCGGGAAGGGCCCAGGCTCCATCCCCGGTCAGTGCTAACCCGGTGTGGTCATGATCTCCAGACAGAGCGGGAGGGGCCCAGGCTTCATCCCCGGTCAGTGCTAACCCGGTGTGGTACTGATCTCCAGACAGAGCGGGAAGGGCCCAGGTTCCATCCCCGGTCAGTGCTAACCCGGTGTGGGACTGAGCTCCAGACAGAGCGGGAGGGGGCCAGGCTCCATCCCTGGCCTGTGTTCAGTTAGCTGATCTCAACCAGTGTGGTACTGAGGCCCACACAGAGCTGGGAGGCTACAGGTTCCATCTGCAGACTGTGCTGTTAACATTCCCTCCAACCATTATAGATCGTTGCTTCTTTCATTTAAAGCACCAGAAAAAATGAAGGAATTTAAAGGAACAATATAATAACCCGCTTATTAAACGAGAGCAGATCAAATTGGTCGTCCACGAAAGCGCGAAGGGGCAACAGCCAATCGGCAGGATGTCTTACAGTTTGACGTCAATTCACATGAAAAGTAAATGGGGCGCCGTGTAATACAGCCCGCCGATTCGCTGTCGCCCGTTTTGCCCTGTTGCAGAAGACCAATTTCACCCTCGGAATCAGGCAGGATTTAAATAACGGCCAGTTATAATCAAAAGCTTGATAATCAGATACATACCTGAAGAACAAGGATAACAACCACAAATTGCCATTAAATAGCGCATTGAACTTAGTAACATATCCTAAGGCAATTCACAGGAGTGTTGTCAAGCACAATTTGACACAAGGCCACGTAGGAAGAAATTGCACAGGTGACCAACAGCTTTGTCAACGAGGTAGGTTTTAAGGAATGTCTTAAAGGAGGGGACAGAGGTAGAGAAGCAGAGAATTTTAGGGAGGCAATTCCAGAGCTCAGGGCCTAGACTGCTGAAGGCACTGTCAGCAATGGTTGGGCAACGAAAGGAGGGGATGTCCAAGAGGCCAGAATATGAGCGATGTAGGGCTGCTGGAGGGGACAGAGATTGGGAGGGGCGAAGCAGTCGAGGGATTCGAAAAAAAATTATGATTTTTTTTAAAACGAGGCGATGTCCAACCGGGAGCCAATGCAAGTCAGCGAACACAGGGTTCTAGGTTGATCAGGACTTGGTGTGAGTCAGGATATCAGCAACATAATGTTTGGATGAGTTCAAGTTTAGTGAGGGTGCAAGGGTTGGAAGCCGGTGAGCATAGCAGTGGAATATTCACTTAACATGGTTTTATTAAAACGAACTACCTAGCGAAAAAGCACGGCGTAGCAACATTAGTGGCAAGTTAAGCTGGGACATGACTGGAGAGAGTGAATCTGGTCTCTAAACTCATGTGTCTCGTGACCAAACACAGTAATCAGAAAGAGGGGGCGCAGTCTCAGAATAAGGGATCGGCCATTTAGGGCTGAGTTCACGAAGGGCTGTGAATCTTTGGAATTCTCTACGCCAGAGGGCGGTGGATGCTCAGTCTTTGAATATATTCAAGACTGAGATCGATAGATTTTTGGACTCTAAGGGAATCAAGGGAAATTGAACATGGCGGGAAGGATGAAGTTGATGTAAAAGTTTAGCCATGATGTCATTGAATGCTGGAGCATGCTCCAGGGGCCGTAAGGCCTGCGCCTGCCCCTGTTCCTTTTGTTCTGAGCTTCTAAGTTGAATTGTAATGCCAGCAAATCCATAGTGTTTCTAACCATCTAAAGCTCAACATTCTTATTAAATGGATATTTCACCATTTTCTTTAACTCCTCTCTGAATTTGGTCTGTGTCACTGCCTAAATACATGTGTTTGTGAAGCAGCTCAAAAGCAGGAGCATATTTCCGGTTTATTGTCATTTCCGGGTCATTGCAACCTGTGTATAAATAGGTATTATTAACTCGGTAATACAAGTAATGGGCCGTGTACGTCAGCCATAACAGTATAAAATTGCCGGATATACTGAAGAGTTGAATGATGGATTTTCTGTGGTTCTCCATCTCAGGATCAGGGTTATTTTCAGTGCTGGGGAGCCCCGCAATGACCGGTGGACCCTGCTGGCCACTAATATATATCTCACGGTCAGAGCATTGAGCAGCAAAATACCGAAGAATGGCAGAAAAGGAATTGCTATACAGCCAAAATAAGAAAATATTTGCCATGGGAGTGAAGGATAAATCTTGATATTATCCGGCAATACCAGAGCACTTTGTTAATTCTATATAGAGATTCATATAAAAAGTACACAGGGATGTTTTTTAAACAGCTCAGAACGAGCACCGTGCCTACAATCGCAGCTGCCGTTTCCTTGGTGCAATATTTGTTTGGCAGCTTCTGGCAACATATGGCTATAAGGTGGCGAAAAGTGAAAGCGACGGTTAACCAGACAGAACAGTCTCTGGGTATTTGAATTGGACGGTTTTGCTCCGACATACCGAAGTAAGCGACAGATAATTTCCGGGATAGTAAATGTCGATGATCCGAATGAGTATAACGCCAGTGATGATGACCAGAAGATCTGCTACTGCCATGGCCACCAGGTAGTGAGTGATGCATTTGGAGAGACCGCACTTTCCCCGGGACGGGATCGCAATCGCCAGCATGTTAACTGTAGGGAAGGATGGGAAAAGAAGGAAATTATTGGCGGACTTTACTGAAAAGAAACAGTATGTGCGCACATCAGAAATTGGGGTAGATCTTGACTTTTAGCGACAGTGCACAGTGAGTGATAGCGAGTCGAGAGCCCGTGTTACATCTCTCCCCAATAAAGTCAAAGGAAATACAAATCGGGGGAGATGTAAAATGGACTGCACACTCATTATCACTCCTTTTACATTATCCCACAAAGTCAAGATCTACCCCTCTGTTACTGCATCCCGCATGGAAACAGCTTTCTAGTAAATATAGGTTTCAATTCATAACATTTGGAAATCAAACGAAAATGTAATGTTCTGGGCTAATGTAACATGATATTTGGACGTCATAACAAGAAACAACGCTGTTTCTGAAATGAAACAAGTGTTTCAAATAGACTAGAAATATTGTTTTAAATAAATACGAAAATCGTGAATAAATTCTGGGCCGTGTCCTCCAATCAGGAAACAGAATTAGATTTTTCATCATTTCAGAAGGGAATCCCGTAATCATTTTAAATTATAATTACTTTCCAGGATTGGAATTTAATTCCTTATTAGCTTCATTCCACCAACTTCACTATATATTGGTCCTGTTATTAAAACAATAATTTTGCTGATAGTTATTATTGAAATCATTAAAATTCCAATCTTTGCAGAAACTACAAAAACTAACGAGATACAATTAAACTATTCGATTTCCCCGGTGAAAATGATTACAACATGCCTGAGATATCCCCTTACGCTGATTCAAACACGCCCTGGCCCTATTTACATCAACCGTAAAAAAATTTGCATGCAATTGCTGGGCAGTTTGGGGGTAAATAGCCGAACTCTACGCCAGAAATTGTTTGTTTTTTTGGCCGTGCGGATGATTTGTCAGTGCGCACACTGACAGTTCGCAGCTTGCGGGCCATTTCAAAGGCGGTATGACGGCGTACCACCCACCACAAATTCTGACCCAAGGTCTTTTCTTATACTGAGCTACACAGAGATGGAAATCTAGAATTCATTCTCGTTTCATCTGTCCGTTGATCTCAGAGGTTGTGATGTAGGTAACACAACCAGAATCAGAGTCATGTTAGTTCCACTCGGTTGCACAAACAAACCGAGCGAGTGGTTTTAATTCTAAATTTGTAATAACATTGAATTTTGTTAAAATTTATTACCCTTGTTATTTGGGAAAGACACGAAATACATGTTTTTTTATTTTTGTGTCATTCCTTCCGAATATCAAATTGGAAGGTGATACAAGCAACATCTTAGATTGGATCTCAAGCCCAGATTGGGTCTCCCGTGTGTGCTGAGTTAGCTGAGCTGTCCGGATAGTGAAGGTGGGGCTGATGACATTGCTCGACAGCTGGAAAGGCTGAAAATCAGCCCGGGTTATGCTTACAAATTATTATCCATTGACCCCTACTGGAAGTGTATTTGTGCTTTTATGATTAAGCGATGAAGGTACAGAATGTCAGTGCGTTGCTTTGGAATGACCTTCCACAAAGCTAAGCATGAGCTCTGCCATATACAAACCCGGAAACCGTGCTATCTATCTTCCAGCAGCTTGAAATGCACATGCCAATTTCTTATGTCCTGTCGTTTACCGGAAATTAACCGGCTGTTTCCTGCTTCGAAGCATAATACCGTCTAAAGGGCTAGAAATTCGTCTCGGGCCGTGGTGCAAAGCGGGCGCTATCGGTTCGGCCACCCGTTATGCGCAGCGCCTGATATTCAATTCTATTGCAGTCAATTGTACAGGGCCTTGGTGAGAACACACCTGAACAATTGTGCACAGTTTCGGTGTCCTTATCTAAGGAAGGATATACTTGTACAATAGCAAAATACTGCGGATGCTGGAAATCCGAAAGAACAACTGAAAACGCTGGAAAAGCTCAGCGGGCCAGGCAGCATCTTTCTGACGAGAGGTCTTCGACCTGAAACGTTAACTCTGTTTCTCTCTCTACGGATGCTGCCTTGCCTGCTGAGTTTTTCCAGCGTTTTCTGTTGTTATTAAGGATATACTTGCCTTGGAGGCAGTGCAACGAAGGTTCAGTAGATTGCTTCTTGGTGAGAGATTATGTAGAATTGGCCGATACTCTCTGGAGTTTAGAAGAATGAGAGGTGATCTCATTGAAACATGCAAGATTCTGAAGGGGATTGACGGAGTAGATGCTGAGAGGTTCTTTCCCCTGGTTGGAGTGTTTAGAACTAGGGGGCTTAGCCTCAGGATAAGGGGTAGGCCATTTAAGACCGAGATGAGAAGTAATTTCTTCACTCAGAGGGTTGTGAATCTTTGCAATTCTCTGTCCCAGAGGGTTGTGGATGCTAAGCCTTTGAGTATATTCAAGGCTGAGAGAGAGATATTTTTGGACTCTAGGGGAATCCAGGGATATGGAGATGGGGCGGGAGAGTGGAGTTGAGTTCGATGATAAGCCATGAACTTATTGAATGGTGGAGCAGGCTCCAGGGGCCGTGTGGCCTACTCCTGCTCCAATTTCTTATGCTCTTACGTTCCTAACACTCATAGGCCTAGACTGTGAGTGTCGAGAAGGTATCAGATGTAGAGAATATCATAGCTGATCGCATTCTACAGAAACGCATCGCCCCAGCCAGATTTTATGGTGATAATGACGGCGAAACTCTCAGCGTTCGCCGTCAGTCCTCCTCTGAAAGTGACAGCAACTGCTAAATTCAGCTTATGCGTAAATCGACGCGGAAACACAGAAACTACTGACAATGATTCTAAGCTTCTCCACAGGTCGCGCTGTGGAAATCCCCGGAGCCGGCGATCAATTCAAATCATACTGAAATCTAATGCCTGGCGAAAACTTCCCCTATTCGGCTGGAATATCGCTGTTTAAATATAACACGAAAATATTGGCTTTTTAATGGCGTATTGCCTGCTGAACAACCTTTCTGACGCTGAAAAAATAATTTTATAATAGTGGAATGTCAATTTATAACATTAATATTTTAAGCATAATATTGTTTTTAAAGTAATAATTTTTTGAAAGTTTTTTATGATATTTGAGATTCTCTCTCAATCCTATGTGTCTGTCACAATCCTTATTGTAAATTATAATTTCTGCATTTTACCTGCTGGATTGCCGTCTTTGAGAATTCTTCAATGTGATTGGCTGCTTAGGCTCTTGATGATATCTCTGCTGCTGGATGCTGGAGATACCAATGATTTGGTGGCCGATTCAAACTAACGTCGGGGGAGGTGAAATTCACGCCACAGATATAACTAGTTCATTGTGGGTAGCTTACTTCAAGTACAGTGGCGAGTGCCATCGCTTCGCCATTGACCACAAATTCCGAAACACTAGGTCTCTTCTTGCTCGATTAATAAGATGCTGATAAGAAGCAAGTCCTTTTCGTAACCGAGCCCCTTCCTCGACACAAGGCACCAATGAAATCCATAAAGATCAATAAGGGCAATTTCAACCTAAATAGCCCACCGGGAAACTGACAGGATTGGTAGAGACGCCAGGTTTTTTATTCGTTTATGGGATGTGGGCGTCGCTAGCAAGGCCAGCATTAATTTCCTTCCCTAATTGTGCTTGAGAAGGTGGTGGTGAGACTCCTTCTTGAACGGCTGCTGTCCGTGTATTGAAGGTACTCCCACTCTGTCTTCGACGCGAGTGTCCTCAACTCCATCACGCAGCATGCTACGCGCCACCCTCTCAGCACAACCCCAGCCCGGCATGAGGTTGAAAATGCCATCCGACAACTGAAGAACAACAAGGCCTCAGGAGCAGATGGAATCCCCGTTCGAGGCACCAAAGCATGTCGGAGAAGCACTACTGGCGCGAATTCATGAACTCATTTCTCTTATATGGAAGGAGGAGAGTATGTCTGGGAATCTCAGAGATGCCGTAATGGTGACCATCTTCAAGAAAGGTGACAAGTCCGATTGCGGTAATTACTGAGGAGTTTACCTGCTGTCTGCCACAGGGAAAGTCATCGTAAGAATCCTCCTCAATCACCTGCTCCCAGTGGTCGAAGAGCTCCTCCCAGAGTCGCTATGCGGATTCCGCCCACTAAGGGGCACAATGGACATGATCTTCACTGAACGTCAATTACAAGAGAAATGCAGGGAACAGCACCAAATGCTGTACATGGCCTTCTTTGATCTCGCAAAGGCCTTCGACACTGTCAACCGTGAGGGATTATGGAGTGTCCTCCGCAAATTCGGCTGCCCTCAAATGTTTGTCACCATCCTCCGCCAGATTCACGATGACATGCAAGCCGTGATCCTGAACAACGGTTCCACCACAGATCCAATTCACGTACGAACCGGAGTCAAGCAAGGCTGTGTCATCGCACCAACGCACTTCTCGACCTTCCTTGCTGCAATGCTCCATCTCACCCTCAGTAAGCTCCCTGCTGGAGTGGAGCTAATTTACAGAACAAACGGGAAACTGTTCAACCTCCGTCGCCTCCGGTCCAGATCCAAGGTCCTCCCATCCTCTGTCGTCGAATTACAGTATGCAGACGACGCTTGCGTATGCGCTCACTCAGAGGTGGAACTCCAAACCATCGTCAACACCTTCACCAAAGCGTACGAGAGCATGGGCCTTACACTAAACATCCGTAAAACAAAGGTCCTCTACCAATCTGCCCCACCACACACTACTGTCCCCCGATTATCAAAATCCACGACAAGGCCTTGGATAGCGTGGACCACTTTCCATACCTCGGGAGCCTACTGTCAACAAGGGCAGACGTCGACGACGAAGTCCAACACCGCCTTCAGTGTGCCAGTGCAGCCTTCGGTCGCCTGAGGAAGTGTTTTTTGAAGATCAGGACCTCAAACCCGGCACTAAGCTCATGGTCTACAGGGTAGTAGTGATACCCGCCCTGCTGTATGCCTCAGAGACATGGACCATGTACAGCAGGCACCTCAAAGCACTGGCGAGGTACCACCAACACTGCCTCCGCAAGATCCTGCAAATCCATTTGCAGGATAGGCGCACCAACATCAGTGTTCTCGCTCAGGCCAACATCCCCAGCATCGAAGCTTTTACCACGCTCGATCAGCTCCGATGGACGGGTCACATTGTCTGCCTGCCCGATACGAGACTCCCAAAGCAAGCGCTCTACTCGGGGCTCCGGCACGGCAAGAGTGCCCCAGGTGGGCAGAGGAAACGCTTCAAGGACACCTTCAAAGCCTCCTTGAAAAAGTAAAACATCCCCACAGTCACCTGGGAATCCCTGGCCCAAGACTGCGCAAAGTGGAGGAGAAGCATCCAGGAAGGCGCCGAACACCTCGGGTCTCTTCGTCGGGAGCAAGCGGAAGCGAAGCGCAGGCAGCGCCAGGAGCGCATGTCAACCCAAGCATCCCACCCACCCATTCCTTCAACCACCGTCTGCCCCACCTGTGACAGAGACTGTAGGTCCCGCATTGGACTCATCAGTCACCTAAGACTTATTTTTAATGTGGAAGCAAATCATCCTCGGTTCCGAGGGACTGCCTAAGAAGGATAGATCGGGAAATGCTGATGAACAGAGGGACCTGGATGTTCTTGTACACCAGTCACTGAAATCAAACACGCAGCTGCAGCAAGCAGTTAGGAAGGCATTGCAAAAGGATTTGAGTACAGGAGCTAGGATGTCTTACTACAGTTGTACAGGGCCTTGGTGAGACCACAACTGGAGTACTGTATGCAGTTTCGTTCTCCTTACCTAAGAAAGGATATAATTACCATAGAAGGAGTGCAGCAAATGTTTACCAGACTAATTCCTGGGATGGCAGGACCGTCGTATGAGGAGAGATTGGGTCGACTAGGCCTGTATTCACTAGAGTTTAGAAGAATGAGAGGGGATCTCATTGAAACGTATACAATTCTGACTTAGCTGGACAGACTGGGTGCAGGAAGGATGTTTCCCCTGGCTGGTGTGTCTAGAATGAGGGGTCACAGTCTCAGGATACAGGGAAGGATATTTAGGGCTGAGATGAGGAGAAATTTCTTCACTCAGAGGGTGGCGAAACTGTGGAATTCTCTACCACAGAAGGCTGTGGAGGTCAAGTCACTGAATATGTTTAAGAATGAGATAGATAGATCTCTAGACACAAAAGTAATCAAGGGGTATGGGGAGAGAGCGGGGATATGGAATTGAGATAGAGGATCAGACATGATCATATTGAATGTTTCGAAGATCCGAATGGCCTACTCCTATTCCTATTTTTCTATGTTTCCAGTAGATTAGAAGCAAACATAAAATGGAATCCAAAAGTCTTACATAGGCATATAAATAATAAACGTGTAGTCAGAGGAGGGGTGCGGCTGATTAGAGACCAAAAGGGAGACCCTCGCATGGAGGCAGAAGGCATGGCTGAGGTACTAAATAAATACATTGCATCTGTCTTTACCAAGAAGAAATACTGCCAAAGTCATAGTGAAAGAGGAGGTAGTTGAGATACTGGATGGGATAAAAATTGTTAAAGAGATGGTACTGGTAAGGCTGGCTGTACTTAATTGATATTTTACCAGGACCGGATGGGATGCATCCTAGGATACTGAGGGAGGTAATGGTGGAAATTGTGGAGGTACTGGCCATAATCTTCCAATCCTCTTTAAATGTGGTGCCAGAGGAAAGAAGAATTGCTAATGTTACACCCTGGTTCAAAAAAAAGGCTGTAAGGATAAACCCAGCAACTACAGACCAGTCAGTTTAACCTCAGTAGTGAAGAAGCTTTTAGAAACGATAATCCGGGACAAAATTAACAGTCACTTGGACAAGTGTGGATTAGTAAAGGAAAGCCAGCATGGATTTTTCAAAGCCAAATTGAATATAACCGCTTTGAGTGAGTTTTTTGATGAGGTAACATAGAGGGTTGATGAGGGCAATGCGGTTGATGTGATGTACATGGACGTCCAAAAGGCGTTTGATAAAGTGCCACATAATTGCCAGCAAAGTTGAAGCCCATGGAATAAAAGGGACAGTGGCAGCATGGATACGAAATTGGCTAAGTGACAGGAAACAGAGAGCAGTGGTGAACGGTTGTTTTTCGGACTGGAGGAAGATTTACAGTGGTGTTCCCCAGGGGTCGTTACCAGGACCACTGCTTTACTTGATATATATTACTAACTTGGACTTGGGTATACAGGGCCTAATTTCTAAATTTGCTGATGACACAAAACTTGGAAATAAAGTGAACAGTGAGGAGAGTAGTGACAGACTTCAAGAAGACATAGGCAGGCTGAGGGAATAGGTGAACACATGGCAGATGAAATTTTATGCAGAAACATGCGAAGTGATACATTTCTGAAGGAAGAATGAAAAGAAGCAATATAAACAAAAGGGTACAATTCTAACGGGGGTGCATGAACAGAGAGGCCTGAGGGAATATGTGCACAAATCGTTGAAGGTGGCATGGCAGGTTACGAAATCAGTAAAAAAAAAGCATAAGGGATTCTGGGCTTAATAAATAGAGGCAGAGAGTGAACCTTTATAAAACACTGGTTCGGCCTCAACTGCAGTATTGTGTGTAATTCATGGCATCACAATTTTGGAAGGATGTGAAAACCTTAGAGAGGGCGCAGAAAAGATTTACAAGAATGGTTCCAGGGATGAGGGACTTCAGTTACATGGATAGGCTGGAGAAGCTGGGGTTGTTCTCCTTAGAGCAGAGAAGTTTGAGAGGAGATTTGATAGAGGTGTTCAAAATCATGAGGTGTGTAGACAGAGTAGATAGAGAGAAACTGTTACCATTGGTGGAAGGGTCGAGAACCAGAGGAAACAGCTTTAAGGTGATTGACAGAAGAATCAAAGGCGACATGAGGAAAAACTTTTTTATGCAGCGAGTGGTTATGATCTGGAACGCACTGCCTGAAAGGGTGGTAGAGGCAGATTCAGTCGTGGCTTTCAAAAGGGAATTGGATAAGTAACTGAAGGGAAAATAAAGGGCAAAGGGCAGCGGAGTGGGACTAACTGAAGTTCTCTTGCAGAGAGCCGGCACGGGTTCGACGGGCCGAATGGCCTCCTTATGTGCCGTAAATTCCTATGGTTGTATAATAGTCCTTTACAATGGAATATCACTGTGTAATATAATCGTGCTTTGCAGTGGACTGTCACTTTAAATGGGCTCTCAGCTTCTGTTGCAGAGCGGCTTGTGTGTGTGGCCATTTTCTGGAGCCGCTCACAGGCTGTGCTGCTGCTCACAGACTCACCCAGGCAGGCAGCACTTGGTGCAGGAAGCAAGGAAGGAATAGCGGCTGCAGCTCACCAGCTCTGCTCTTGTGTGAGTGAGTGAGTGTGGAGTTCAGGACCACAAGGGGCTGGGGGAGTGGGCTGGGGGATTGGAGGGGGGTGAACAGGCATGTAGGGGGTGAGTGATGCCCCAGGCAATGGGCAAGGAGGGAGGGAGGGTGAAAAGAAGAAAATACAATCAAGCATAAATAAATTAGAATATATATCCTTCACTTTTGTAAAGGAAATGATTGTATGTATGATTTGAGTGGAGTAGAATAAAATGAATGGAATGATTCCACAGCAGCTTTTGCTCTGAAAACACGCCAAGCACATTCCCCAATAATGCCCAGTCAAGAGAAAAACAAATGGATTATTCTTATAATATAAAAATGAAACTTATATATATATACTTTGTTTATACAAAAGTCTTAACTTGGTTTGGTTGGGTTGGGCTTAAAGGGAGAGTAAGATCCCACATCAGGATATGCTCTGAAACACCCCACAAACATTCCACGATAAAGTCCAGTCCAGAAACAAAATCAAATGTCTTGATGTATATATGTAGCTTTGCTTTTTACAAAAGTCTTGAAAGAAAGACAAAGTAAGATCCCACTGCAGTGCAGTCTGGAATGAAATCAGTATGATCTAATGGTGTATACTTTGTTTTTTTCAGACATGAGATGCAGTACCAATGCACACGGCAGGTAAGTGGAACTCAGTCAAGCCCTGCTTACACACCAGCTTTTGCTGTCTGTCTCTCTCTCTCAGACACACACACACACAGGCCAGCCTGCAACATTGCCAAACAACACCGTCAGCAATGAAAGTAAGTTGATTTTTCTCATTGCTCTGCTGTGTTCGGCAGTTTAAGGCAAAAAGACACTTTTCAGTATTTTATCTGTTCATTTTGCGGCCTACAGAAACAGGCTTGTATTCTGCATCAAAAGCAAAATACTGCGGATGCTGGAAATCGGAAATAAAAACAGAAAATGCTGGAAATACTCAGCAGGTCAGGCAGCAACTGTGGAAAGAGAAACAAAGTTAACGTTTCAGCTCCATGACCTTTATTCAGATTCTGGCAAGGTTCTGACGGAAGGTCATCGACCTGAAACGTTAACTCTGTTTCTCTCTCTCTCTCCACAGATTGCGCCTTACCTGCTGAGTATTTCCAGCATATTCTGTTTGTATTTCTATTCTGCATGTTGTCTTGATTTCATGTGTCTCTCTCACTGCCTGCCTGATTTGTCTTGATTTGAGTGGAGTGGAGTAAAAAGAATGAAAAGATCCCATAGCAGCTTTTACTGTCAGACCTGTTCCAGAGAGGACTGACCGACACTTGTTCATAGAAACATAGAAGATAGGAGCAGGAGCAGGCCATTCGGCCCCTCGAGCCGGTTCTGCCATTTAATGAGATCATGGCTGATCATCCAAATTCAGTACCCTATCCCTGCTTTCTCCCCTTATCCCTTGGTCCCTTTAGCCTTAAGAAATATATCTAACTCCTTCTTGAATATATTCAATGAATTGGCCTCAACTGCCTTCTGTGGTAGAGAGTTCCACAGGTTCACCACTCTCTGGGTGAAGAAATTCCTCCTCATCTCAGTCCTAAATGGCTTACCCGTTATCCTTAGATTGTGGTCCCTGGTTCTGGACTCCCCCCGCCCTCGGGAACATCTCTCCTGGATCTAGTTTGTCTAGTCCTGTTAGAATTTTATAGGTTTCAATGAGATCCCCTCTCATTCTTTTAAACTCTAGCGAATACAAGCCCAATCGTCCCAATCTCTCTTCATACGTCATTCCTGCCATCCCAGGTATCAGTCTGGTGAATCTTCGCTGCACTCCCTCCATGGCAAGAACATCCTTCCTCAGATAAGGCGACCAAAACTGCACACAATACTCAAGGTGTGGTCTCACCAAGGCCCTGTACAACTGCAGCATGACATCCTTGCTCCTGTACTCGAATCCTCTCGCTATGAAGGCCAACATACCATTTGCCTTCTTAACCGCCTGCTGCACCTGCATGCTTACCTTCAACGACTGGAGCAGAAGGACGCCCAGGTCTCGTTGCACTTACCCTTTTCCCAATCTATTGCCATTGAGATAATAATCTGCCTTCCTGTTTTTGCCACCAAAGTGGATAACCTCGCATTTATCAACATTATACTGCATTTGCCATGCATCTGCCCAATCACCCAACTTGTCCAAATCATCCTGGACTGACTGAGGCCTCCTCCAGAGGTGACTGACCGAGGACTCCCCCGACGAGACTGACCGAGGCCACCCCCCGAGTGGAATGACCGAGGCCTCCTCCAGAGGTGACCGACCGAGTCTTCCTCCAGTGGTTTTGCCCATTGAGGCCCACCTCATTTCTGCCTGTTTATTACCTGGGGTTCAATTTCCTCTCTGGGCTCTGGTTTTGTTACCTCGGGTTAAGAAGTTTTACTGTTTTTATGAAAATAAGGAGTAGAATAGGCGCGAGCTGAAGTAAACGGTGGGGTTTTATTAACACAACACTTGGACAACAACAAAAACTTGCATTTATATCGCGGCTTTAATGTAACGAAACGTCAGAAGGCAATTATCAGGCAAAATTCGACACTGAGCCACTGGTAGGTTTTACGAAGCGTTTAAAGGAGGAGGAAAGAGCGAGGTAGAGCTGCGAAAAGGTTTAGGGAGGGATTTCCAGAGTTTAGAGCATTGGCGGTTTATGTCATGGAGCCAAAGTGGAGCAACGAAAATCGAGGATGTGCAAGACGTCAGAAGAGTGGATAGATCTCGGAGGGTTGTAGGGACACTTGTTACAGAGTCCGTCTCCTCACTGGAAGAGACACACACTGTACACAGGGACACTTGTTACAGAGTCAGACTCCTCACTGGGAGAGACACACACTGTACACAGGGACACTTGTTACAGAGTCAGACTCCTCACTGGGAGACACACACACTGTACACAGGGACACTTGTAACAGAGTCTGACTCCTCATTAGGAGACACACACTACACAGGGACACTTGTTACTGTGTCCGACTCCTCACTGGGAGAGACATACACTGCACACAGGGACACTTGTTACAGAGTCTGACTCCTCACTGGGAGAGAGACACACTGTACACAGGGACACTTGTTACAGAGTCTGACTCCGCACTGGGAGAGGCACACTGTACAAAGGGCCACTTGTTAGAGTCTGACACCTCACTGGGAGAGTCACACACTGTACACAGGGACACTTGTTACAGAGTCTGACTCCGCACTGGGAGACACACACTACACAGGGACACTTGTTACTGTGTCCGACTCCTCACTGGGAGAGACATACACTGTACACAGGGACACTTGTTACAGAGTCTGACTCCTCACTGGGAGAGAGACACACTGTACACAGGGACACTTGTTACAGATTCTGACTCCGCACTGGGAGAGACACACTGTACAAAGGGACACTTGTTAGAGTCTGACATCTCACTGGGAGAGTCACACACTGTACACAGGGACACTTGTTACAGAGTCTGACTCCTCACTGGGAGAGACATACACTGTACACAGGGACACTTGGTAAAGACCGACACCTCACTGGGAGAGCACACACTGTACACAGAGACACTTGTTACAGAGTCTGACTCCTCACTAGGAGACACACACTACACAGGGACACTTGTTACTGTGTCCGACTCCTCACTGGGAGAGACATACACTCTACACAGGAACACTTGTTACAGAGTCAGACTCCTCACTGGGAGAGACACCCAGAAATACTGAGTGCAATTGTCAGTTTCCCACTGCAGCCCAGACTGAGCCCTACAGTGGGCCCTTCCTGTCTGTTAATTTCTCCAGTGCCCCATTGGGGAACATTCAGCCCCGGAAATCCTGCAGAAGCAGCGCTGTGGGGCCGGGCGGCTGAGTCTCGTGACCCTGTGGCTGGGCCTCTGACCTCACAATGGGAGATGACGCTCACTCAGATCGAGCTGAACACCCTTAAACGGGCCGATAGTATTTAAAGCCGGAGCGCGGCCGCTTAAAGGGGCGGGGCAGAAAATCGGCCAAAAATGTTCAAATAATGAGAGCAGTGACGTAATCAATTGAAATGTTTACACTGTCACACTCAGTCTGGGTCTGGATTCCCGCCGCGACTCCAGGAGTCTCTTTCCATTTGAACTGAAGTCATTCCCGTCCAGCCTGAAACAGATTAAAGATTAAACAGGAAATAAAATTATTGAACAACAGTGTAAATAACAGGGAGACTGGGGTTAATATTTCAATAATAATTACAGACAAATATTAACTGTAAAAAAGTGACTGAATCCCATTTATCTTTATTTATTAAACATCAACACAAACACTCAACGGATCTGCTCCAGACTCCTGCAGGTCAGTATGAGGCGGCTGAGAGCGGGGACAGATCGGTCTGTGAAGGAGTTTGATATTAGGTACTGATCAGTCAGTGACCGGTTTGTACTGAGAGCGGTGGCGAGATCCTCGGCACAGGAATCTTCGAGACCGACAACATACAGCCTGAGGATCAGAGAGACAAATAACAGGAATCAGGGTAAATCCCCAGAGTTTATTAATAGCACGATTACTGATACTACTAATAATGTTCAGTGTCAGACATCCAGTTATTATAAACATAATCTCTCACAGTCTGGTACTTACCACAATGTCTGTATTTTACAGTCTGGGTTCCTCAGAGCCGGAGACAATAGTTTAACTCCTGAATCTCCCAGTTCATTGTTGTTCAGACTAAACACAAACAATCAGAGAGTGAGAAACAAACTGAATCAAACCCCGGATCTGAAATATTTTTCTCTCTCAGATATTACAGCAATCACTGAAAGTACTTCAGGAATTAATAACCCGGTTTCCCTACCGTGCTGGAAGGGAGCGGCCGGTGTCGGTGTCGGTGGCGGGTCGGGAGCGGCCAGAGTCGGTGGCGGGATGAGAGCGGCCGGGGTCGGGGGCGGGTCGGGTGCGGCCGGGGTCGGGGGAGGGATGCGGCCTCGCTCTGGAGAATTGGAGGAAGCGGGTTTGATGACATCTTTTGATGACGCGCACATTGAGTTTGACCATTGTGATGTCAGTGTTCTACAGTATTGAGGTGCTGCAAACACTGACAACCTCTGCACAGAGGAGCACGGCTGCACCCAGGCTCTCCCATAACTCCCACCATATGCTTATGGGGGGAGACACAGCACGCAGGGAGGTTCTCTTCACTTCCAATGGGCGGAAGAGACCAACGCATCCTGGTTGCACATGGCTCAAGCAGGAATGTCGTCAGGAGGACCAGGCTGCAGTGGTGCAAACCTTTCAATGATCTCAGTAGATCACGAAACGTTCCTGTAAAGCCACACTCAACCTCATCCTGCTGTGCCACTCATCACATCCCCGTCACTCTGCATGCCCTACCCTACTCCTGCACATTCTTACTCACACCAACTTACCTTGCACCTCCACCCAACCCTCTCCATCTATATTACCACATCCGCATCTCACTAGCCAACACTCACACTCACCCTCATCCTAGTCCAATCATAACAACTAGCAACACACATGTGTAGGCAATTGTCTGTTTTAGCCAATGTTCACATGAAGTTTCTGTTAATGTCGTGTCAAACATTGAAATCTTTATTTTCACCACTTTCCGTTCTTCCACAGAGTTATGTACACTTTTGGATGTGGCTCAATGAGTTGCAGTGAATGTTGAGACATAACGGTACCCCACGCAATGCTGATGAGTGTGACAGGAGTTGTTTGGGCATTGTTAGGGATGCTTTATGTTGTTGGTATGGGCTGGTGGCAACCTGGCGCATCATGTGGCTTCCAGTGTGTGCAGCGTCAAGTGAAGAAAATCTGGCCATGGTGAGGCCATCTCTGGCGTCCCGGTCAGCAATGTGGACGGGTGTTGATGCCCTCTGTGCTGTGCAGCATCAGGAGTTGCGGAACAGGTTGGTGTTGTTGTTGGTGCTGCTGGTGTTGGGGCTGATCGTGGTGGGACGCTGTGGCCCAAGGTGAGACAGTATAAACCATAGTCATGTTGATGTAATAGATGGCAGGTGAACTTGAGATTACAGAAGCCATCTGTAAATGGTGAGAGAGGTTGTTCCAATGAGGTGACACTGGACAGAGAGTTTGCTCCAAAAAATTGCAACCTGCTTAAAGCTCAATCTGCCTTCCAAATGAAGTAAGCAACAGCTTCTGTGCTTGGAAAGTGAACAGCTGTGAGATGGGAGCGTTTATAGCACATTTCCAGCTGTCAAGTAATGAGATGATTTCATGGCCATTCAACTCCTGCCCTGTTCACCTGACGTGATCCCCGAGCAGCGTGGACCACCTAGGCGACCTGGTAAACTCTGAAGGTGAGCTGAAAATAGTTGTTAATCCTTTGTTAACAAAGTCATAATAAACTGTATTGCCTCCCCCGCCGCTACATGTCAGGTCTGCTCAGCGCTGACAGACCCGAAATATGGGAAAGGCGCGTGGCGGCGGGTTGACAGCGGTGTCCCAACCCGCTGGGGACAAATCCAGTTTCCACCCGACCCGCCATTGATCGCGCCCACTGACCCCCCATGCAAATCCCCCCCTATTCCTGTCGCTGGGAATGAATCTCACCCTGTCCAACTGCCCATATATTCAGGGACTGTCAGTAAATGTATATATTAACAAAGTGCTGTCTGTGTGAAGCCTTTAAATGTCCCTCAGTCCGGTCTCATTCCCTGATGATCAGAATTACCCTCCTGGAGCTCAGTGACCGGCCCCGTCATGTTTGGAGAAGCTTGTCTAATTTCTGCTGCTCCTTAAATCCTGGATTTTATGGGAATGGGGCGATTTTCCCAGAATTAAATGATAAAGTGGTGATTTCCTGTATTTATACTCTGTGCATTATATTAATCTGTATATTATCTCGGGGTGAGTGATATTGTTAAACTCTAACTGCTGCTGTAAAATCCGTCCCCCAAGATTTTATATAACAAGGAGAATTTATACTGAAATAAAAACAGAAAATGCTGGAAATACCCAGCAGGTCAGGCAGCATCTGTAGAGAGAGAAACAGAGTTAATGAACCGTATTTTCCAATTGGCGGCTTCCCGATCTGGAAAAAAATGTACACATTTACCTGAGGGCTCCCGAGGTGCGCATAGTTCCGATGATGGGCCTCTCCAACTCCAAGTGTGCAGGGCCCACGTATCCCAGGGGCGCATTCGGTTCGCAAGCATCCCTGGGATCACGTGGGCCATGGAGAGTCAATCAAATAAGGGATCTCCCTTCATACACTTGACAGGATCTGTCAAATATATGAATGGAGATCACCCCAAAATATTAATCCAATAAATATATTTTTTTAATCACATTATTTAAATTAGTTGAAAAATATAATTATTTTTTTTACAGGGCTAAAAATAATCTTACCTTTTTTAAAGTATTTACTTTTTTCAACTCATAACCTGTTTAAAGCAGGCCTTACGCCTGCTTTTACCAGGCGTAAGAATTCTAAAGTTTTTCTGCGGGCAGAGGGGCTCCAGAAAGCGGAACTATCCGCCCGCAGAGGCCCTTGTCTCGGGCGGGCGTCCGATCTGACAAGAGCAATGTTTCAGGTCGAGGACCCTTCGTCAGAACTGGAAAAAGTTACAGATGTAAAAGATTTTTAAGCAAGTGCAGAGGCAGGGAAAGGTGAGGGCGGGAGGGAGCGGAGGAAAGAACAAAAGGGAAGGTCTATGATAGGGTGGAAGACAGGAGAGATTAAAACACAAAAGGTATGATGGTGCAAGCAAAAGGAGATGGTAATGGGACAAGTTAAGAAACAAAAGATGAATCTAGATTAGGAGTGAATGGAAATGTCAGAGTCATCAACAGCTGTCATGCAAGAGAAAAAAAAAGGGAAAAGGAAAAAAAGCAATGAACAAAATAAAATAGGGGCCGAGTTTATAGTCTGAAATTGTTGAACTCGATGTTGAGTCCAGAGGTTGTAAAGTGCCTAATCGAAAGATGAGATTCTGTTCCTCGATCTTATGTTGTACTTTGTTGGAAGAGTGTAAGAGGCCGAGAACGGAGAGATCAGAGTGGGAGTGGAGCTAAGAATAACAGCGATAGGCAACCAGAAGCTCGGGGTCACACTTACGGAATGAGCGGAGGTGTTCTCCAAAGCGGTCACCCAATCTGCGTTTGGTCTCCCCAATGTAGAGGAGACCGCATCGTGAGCAGCGAATGAACTATACTAAATTGCAAGAAGTACAAGTAAATCGCTATTTTACCTGGAAGGAGTGTTTGGGGACCTGGACAGTGGGAAGGGAAGAGGTAAAAATGTAGGTGTTGCATCTCCTGCGCTTGCACGGTGCCGTGGGAAGGGGAAAGGGTGTTGGGGGTGATTGAAGAGTGTACCAGGGTGTCGTGCAGGGAGCGGTCCCTTCAGAATGCTGAAAGGGGAGGTGAGGGGATAATCTGTTTGGTCACAGGATCACGCTGTAGGTGGTGGAAATGGCGGAGGATGATCCATTGAATGCGGAGGCTGATGGGGTGAAAGGTGAGGACAAGGGGAACCATATCGTGGTTCCGGGTGGGAGGGGAAGGGGTGAGAGTAGAAGTGCGTGAAATAGAATGGACACGGTCAAGAGCCATGTCAACCATGGTAGAGGGGAATCCTCGGTTGAGGAATAAGGAAGACATGTCGGTTGCTCCAGTATTGAACGTGGCATCGTCAGAGCAGATGCGTCAGAGATGGAAAAACTGGGAGAATGGACCAGCGTCCTTACAGGAAGCGAGGAGGAAGGAAGTGTATTCCAGGTAGCTGTGGGGGTCAGAGGGCTTATAGTGAATGTTTGTCAATAGCAGCAATAGAGTTTATTCTGTCCCGTTACAAGTTTTAAATGTCCCTGTGCTCCTAATTTATAGGGGAGGGGAGTTTCTCACTTTATTCCCAATTAAACTGGCTCTACACTTATTTCAGGTGTAACTGGCCCGACAGTTTTTGGGGAATTTTCGGAAGTTCCCTACCCGAGCGGGGCCTCACTCACAGGGGGCGGATTATGGGGAATTCCCGGTTCACTGCCCCCGGTTTACCCAGGAGCCGCCCGCTGTGTGCGAGGCCCCACCGCTGGCCGGTGTGTGTCTGTACTCCGGGGCTAATACCCCACAAGCCGTTCGATTAGAACCGTTTTACCAGCATAATTAAGATCCTGAATAACAATCTTTACTCAATGTTCAGGACTGTGTACAGTTGTAAACATTTACAGCTGAAAGAATTCCTGATTCCCCAATATTCCCAATCCAGGAACCTAAACCCTCAACATGACACACCCTGCACGGTATTGGAGTAAATATCGAACTGTTAGTGAGTTAAACTCGCGTTTCTCTCCTGTTGCCAGTTGAAATGGCGGATGTGGAATATATTTTAAGTACATTTTATCTTTACTGCTGGATTATATTTTATGTTTACCTTCCACTGTCCAGTATTATTAAATATGATTTATTTTAAGTAAAATATCAGACAGTGACCTGTATTTGCTGATCTGATAAAGACTCTAAAATCCCTACTTGTTCACAAGTATCCATTTTAGATTCTCCAGTCCTTAGGGAATTACTGACCGATCCTCTTAATATTAGACATACTCTTATTTAATCTGCTTCTCTCTGGTTTAACTGAACTGTTTGTTTCCCTTCATTACAGAGCAACAACACAATCATTGACTGTTCTACAATTCACCCAACAGTTAAAGACAAATAAACAGTTACCTCAACTCCCGGCATTTTTGCAGTACGGGTACCAGCCGCTGGAGTCCTTCACACTGAATAAAACATTGCGTCAGGTCAAGATTTTTTACTGTATCACAGAATCCAATCACATGAGACAGGACTGCACAGTCAATCGGAGTGAGTCGCAATAGACTAAATGTAAGTTTTTTCCACAGATCCACTGTGTTCCGAGCCAGTGCTTTATTCTGAGACTCAAACAGGTAGTGGAATGTGTTCAGGAGGTTCCTTTGGCCAGTTTCACTCTCTGTGTTTCCAATCTGTCCTTCAACCTTCTCCTGCACCCAGCCAATCACTCGGCAGGTGGTTTGATGAAGAAATGGACCCAGAAACTCCTCCAGGGGCCGAGCTGCATGTGGGGAGGAGAGACCAGCAACAAAACGGAGAAATATCTCAAATCGCCCATCTACCTTGCTGTGGGCTTCACTGAGGAGTTTCCGGATTTCCCCGGGATCTGGAGTCAGGAATTGTGCGAGTGCGGCTACAAACTCTTGGATGGTGAGGTGCGGGAATGTGTACACCACGCTCTGGGCAGAATCATCTCTCTCCAAAAGTTCCATCAGGAACCCAGTCAGGAACTGGGAAGGTTCCAGATTGTATTTGATCAAATATCCATTTCTAAACACAATCTTCTTCTTGGAGACTCCTGTGAAGGCCATCTCACCAAGCTTCAGTAACACATCAAGGGGGCTTTCAATCTCTCGGCCATGGTTTTTCAGAATGTTGTAAATATAGTAGGAATATAGCTGGGTGATGGTCTTGGGAACTCGCTGCTGATTCCTGTCTTTTTGTGTAAAGAAGGGGCCCAGTGAGAGGCCGAGGATCCAGCAGTAGGAAGGGTTGTAGCACATGGTGTACAGGATCTCGTTCTCCTCCACGTGTTTGAAAACAGCTGCTGCCACCGCCTGATCTTCAAAAAAATTGTTGAAATATTCCTTCCGTTCTTCACCAACAAATCCCAGGATTTCAGCCCAGACACTGATCTCATCCTTTTGCAATAAATGTAATACAGTGGGGCGGCTGGTCACTAGCACTGAACATCCTGGGAGCAGCTTGTGCTGTATTAAACTGTACACAATGTCAGACACTTCACACCAGTCTTCAGGATCTGTGCACATGTGCTGAGGTTCTGTATTTCTCCGATTGTCAGCAAAATCGATCCTGTCCTTGAACTCATCCAAACCATCGAATATAAACAGCAATCCCTCTGGGTTCTTCCAGAGCTCTCCCAGAATATTCCCAAAGTAAGGATACAGATCCAGTATCAGATTCCTTAGGTTTATTCTACAGTTAATAGCGTTCAAATCCCGGAATTAAAAGCTGAAAACAAATTGAAAGTGTGGGTATATTTTCCCAATGGCCCAGTCATGAACAATCTTTTGTACCATTGTTGTTTTTCCAATCCCCGGGACTCCACTCACTGCTTCTGAACTCCCAGATTTGGATTTTCTCCGGGAAAAACTGCTCTGGAACATTTGATCAGTTCGGATTTTTTCCAGTTCTCTCCGGAGATGTTTCTCTCTCCACTCTTCATGATCTCGGCCTCTTGCCAGCAGTTCATGTTCTACAAGAGTCCGATCTAGAACAGTAGAAATGACCGTTAGCTCAGCGTATCGATTAACCAGCTGGAAAACCTTAACCTTCTCCTTCATGAGGATAGTGTTCACTCTCAGTGTTTCAGTTTGTACCCGGAGTGTTTCCTTGTGTTTCTGTTGAACATCTTCAAATAGAACAGACAGAAAGTGGTTTCAATGATCATTATATTGTCAAAGAAAGCTCCGATAGACTGCTCTGCTTTTCAGTAAAATGTAACAGGATCTACTTCGATATTTTAATCGAGGTCAGTTAGAAAACTAAAACCAACATTTCATGAGAACCTTGGCTGACACGAAGTTTGAGAGAAGTTTCAAATCGACATGGGACACTAATATTTACTTAACATGGCGAGCTGGGTGAAGGTGAAATGTTCCCTCTGATGGTGAATACTATCTGTCACACAATGTACTGCAGACATCTCATTACACATCCAGAGGTGATTCTGGTTATATGTCTGTAGTGGTTAAAAAGGATCAATGATTGAACCCCCCACCCAGCAGAGCTGAGCTTTTTACAAATAGCAAAGAGAGAATTGGGCAGATTTGAGAGGGGGACAGGCTCACAATGTACTGATTGGGCAGCACTGAGAGGGGGACAGGTTCACAATGTACTGATTGGGCAGCACTGAGAGGGACAGACTAACAATGTACTGATTGGGCAGCACTGAGATAGGGACAGACTCACAATGTACTGATTGGGCAGCACGGAGAGAGGGACAGGCTCACAATGTACTGATTGGGCAGCACTGAGAGAGAGACAGGCTCACAATGTACTGATTAGACAACACTGAGAGAGGGACAGGCTCACAATGTACTGATTGGGCAGCACTGAGAGGGACAGACTCACAATGTACTGATTGGGCAGCACTGAGAGAGGGACAGGCTCACAATGTACTGATTGGGCAGCACTGAGAGAGGGACAGACTCACAATTTACTGATTTACCAGCACAGAGAGGGACAGACTCACAATGTACTGATTGGGCAGCACTGAGAGAGGGACAGGCTCACAATGTTCTGATGAAAGGTCTTCGACCTGAAACGTTAACTCTGTTTCTCTCTCCACGGATGCTGCCTCGCCTGCTGAGTTTTTCCAGCGTTTTCTGTTGTTTTTTCACAATGTACTGATTGGGCAGCACTGAGAGAGGGACAGGCTCACAATGTACTGATTGGTCAGCACTGAGAGAGGAACAGAATCACAATGTAATGATTGGGCAGCACTGAGAGAGGGACAGGCTCACAATGTACCGATGGGGCAGCACTGAGAGAGGGTGAGGCTCACAATGTACTGATTGGGCAGCACTTAGAGAGGGACAGGCTCACAATATACTGATAGGGCAGCACTGAGATGGACAGACTCACAATATACTGATTGGGCAGCACTGAGATGGACAGACTCACAATATACTGATTGGGCAGCACTGAGAGGGACAGACTCACAATGCACTGATTGTCAGCACTGAGAGAGGGACAGGCTCACAATGTACTGATTGGGCAGCACTGAGAGAGGGACAGGCTCACAATGTACTGATTGGGCAGCACTGAGAGAGGGACAGACTCACAATTTACTGATTGTGCAGCACTGAGAGAGGGACAGGCTCTCAATGTGCTGATGTTCCCCAATTATTTGATCAGCTCTTGGGTGAGCCCTTGGCAAATTCTATACATTTCCAGTTAACATGTCACAGGGGGATGTTAATGTCATTGTGAAGGTAAAAAGTGTTTTAACATAAACAACTTGTATTTATATATCCCCTTTAACGTAGTAATAACGTCTCAAGACGCTTAATTGGAGTGTAATCAGACAAAATGAAACACCGAGCCAAATAAAGAGATATTAGAACTGGTGGCCAAGAGCTTAGTTGAAGAGATATAATTTTAAGAGTGAAAAGGCGATAAGTAGAGGTGGATAGTGTTGGAGAGGGAATTCCAGAGTTCAGGGCCGAGGCTGCTGAGAACACAGCCGCCAAAAATGGAGGGATGAAAATTAGTGATACGCAAAGGCCAAAATTGAGGAGTGCGGAGAACTCGGTGGGTCGTAGGCCTGGAGGAGATGACAGAGATAGGGATGGGTGAGGTCTTGGAGGGATGGAAAACAAGGATGATAATTTCAAAGTCAAGGTTTTGCCAGACAGGGAGCTAAAATACGTCAGCGAGCCCATGGGTGATGGGTGAAGGGGACTCGGTGCGAGTTCCGTTAGGCACAGCAGAGTTTTGGATAAGCTCAAATTTACAGAGGATGGAACGTGGTTGGTTTGCAAGCCTTAGCGTGTTGGAATAACTGAGACTGGAGATAACAAAGGCATAGATGAGGATTTCAGCATTAGATGGGCTGAGGCAGGGGCACAGACAGCGAATGTTACGGAGTTGGAAGTAGGTGGTCTTGTTGATGGAGTGTGTCTGGGAGTGAAAGGTAATTTCAGGATCTAATAGGATGCATTGGTTGCAAACAGTCTGGTTCAGACTCACACAGTTGCCAGAGAGGGGGATGGAGTCCATGGCTAGGGATTGGTGTTTGTGGCCGCGAGCAAAAATAATGGCTTTGGTCTGCCCAATATTTAACAGGAGGAAGTGTTTGCTCAGCCGATACATGATGTCGGACAAGCTGCGTGACGCATCAGAGACAGTGGAGGATGTGAGAGAGATGGTGGTGCGGTAGAGCTGAGTCTCGTCAGTGGAATCTGAAATTGTGTTTTCGGATGATGTCGCCAAGGGGCAGCATGTGGATGATAAATAGGAGGGGCCAAGGAAAGACCCTTGGGGGATACCAGGGGTAACAGAGCGGGAGCGGGTATAGAAGCCAATGCAGGCGATTTCATTCTCTTGCTACGATTGGATGAATAGGAATGGAATGGAATTAAGAAAGATGATTAAGAGCATCAGGAAATTAAGATGAGGAATGATCGAGGAAATTGGATTAGTTTCCTTTACTGAAGAGACTTCAGATTCCTGATATTGAAGTGATTCTGATTTTAATGGAATTAACATCATTGCTGCAGGAACCAGGCTAACTGAGAAGGGAATCAGGTGCTAACAGAAAGTTCCAATTAGGAGCTAAGGATTAAGATGGAATTGAGCTACAATTATTTCACCCAAAGGGTAATAGAATAGGGGATCACGTTACCTGGAAAGGGCATCTGGGGCAGTGTAAATGGGACCGAGCGACAATTCGATAAGTTTCTGTGGAGACACTGAACAGATGGGCAGGTGAGATCTTCACTGTTACAGAGACAGACATGTTTGGGTCAAGTGGATTTATTCTGTTTCTCAGAATGTTCCTGCTGTATTTTTGTTTCAGAAAATACTAACAGTGTTTGAGTGGTGTTGCACATACAGACTGCATGACCTAGAATTTGATCGGGCCTGAAAATTGGCGTGCAGTGAACGGAGCGTGCCTCTTAGCGTCGACTCAGGCAGCAGGTATGATTTGTGCTGATTGTAATGAGCCAGTGGTGCAGTTAGCGCTACCCGTGCTATTCACTGGCTATGCGCCTGTGTTTTCCTGTGGGCGGGGGTGGGTATTGGATATCGGGCCTCCCTGACGCCAGTTAAAAGGCAACCATCACCTTGTAAAGGTACTGTCTGGGTACAGACAATAGGGAGACAATTGAGAATTGGTCAAATGGCTGCTAGAGCTAGAGATCTTGCCCCTTTATTCACAAACGTTGCCCTGGAGGACTTGGTAGAGGCAGTGGACAGGACGAGGGACATTCTCTGCCCCCTAGTGGCCAAGAAACCCTCCAGTCATCAACTCCAGCCACAGTGGGAAGAGGTGGCCGAGTAAGACAATAAACTATCGACCTTTACGGCACAAAAGGAGGCCATTTGGCCCATCGTGCCTATGCTGCCCGAAAAAGAGCTATCTAGCCTAATCCCAATTCCCAATTCTTGTTCCATAGCCCTGTAGTTTATTGCACTTCAGGTGAATATCCAAGTAGAGGGTCTCTGCCTCTACCAGCCTTTCAGGCAGTGAGATCAAGAGCCCCACCCTCTAATCCTTCTACCAATTACTTTAAATCTACGCCCCCTGATTATTGACCTCTCTGCTAGGGGAAATAGGTCCTTCCTATTCATTCTATCTAGGCCCCTCATAATTTTATACACCGGCCTCATAATTTTAGCAGTGCTGGATCGTAGCTCCCAGGACATGGCTGCAGTCCGTAGTGACCACATTGGAGTGGTCAAGGTAAGAATACCGCTCTCTTACTCTCTGCTCACACCTTCCCCATCTCCAGCCTCACTACTCACTATACTCATAATACTCCCCTACCAACTTCACTTCACCCCCTACAAACACTGCACCACTCTTCACTATATATCCTTCTCCACAAAGTCACACACCCCAAATCTGACATCTTACACGCTGCATACCAGCTGTTCCACCATGACAGGCACATTCTAAAACACCTCACAAGACTGTTGCGAACACAATCCCTTCTTTCCGAAAAACCGGCAGTGCGCGATCGAATATCTCGGCCTATGGCTGAGTACTACGCCCATTGCGACATCATCCATTTGACTCATCCAGTGAAGCCCCAATAAATTAATTTTCTCTGCTGATTAATCGCAGTATTAGACCGACTGACCACTGGGAGTTTGATGTTTTATCCCGGTCAGTGACGTGCACTGGCAGCAAAGGCCACTCACATGAACAGCTGGATAAACTACTGGAGTAATGGAAACACCTGCAAGTTTACAGATAATCCCAAGTCTGGTGTGAATTGTAACTTCATCCCACAAATTTCAATGACACATTTCAGAATCAGTGACAAGTGAAAATGAAGTTGAATTCTGTTTGCCCAGCTCTTGAACTTCTCACCCCCAGATTTTGGAAATCTCTAAACCAATGGTCAGAGTTAAAGTCTCTGATAATCAGAACCAAAATAATCTGTTTGAAATCTTCACCCCATCACCTACCTTTCAGCTGACTGGGAACTTCGGGTATACATTCTGTGGCTTTCATGTCATTAAATCTCAAGAAACCTGTTTAAATAAATTAGTTTTCATGAAAGCAAATCTGTGCACTACTTTGGTAAAATATGTAATTTTAGATGTGAAGTTGAATTCAGTAGGTGATTTTAGCCTACCAAGTTCCTGTATTTCTCTCAGTATTTTGTCCAGCTTTGGCACCCCATGGCGCATTTTCACAAAGGATTCCCACATCGTCCTTCGAGCCGGAGAGCCTTTCTCCATTACCAGAGTTAGGAGAAGTTTGGAACTGTCCGCTCGGTTTCCCTTCTCCGTGAGCTCAGTGACTTTCTGTAAAGAATAATAATGAATATATTGATGAGCGGAGTGAAGGGACTGCAGGGATAATGAACTGGAAGTGATTTTCCTCTTATTGCACTTGGGCGAGAGGACAGCTTGGGTGGGACAGGAAGAGGAAAACAGGGCGGCGTTGTTTTCCTGCTGTTAACAGAGCTTGCCTGCTTTCGGCCCCATACACCAGCACAATACTCTCTCTCCCCCTCTCCCTCTTCACCCCCACTCCCCGCCCAACCCCACCACACCTGTCTCTGGCACAACTGTGCGCTGTTTTCTTTCAAATATCTACAACCAATCTCGGAAAAATGTGTAGAATCACCCACCATCTTTACCAATTTGAAAACAGACACTGTTCTTGTTGCTGCTAAGTTCACCCTGACACTGGCTCATCAATGGAAAGGAAAATCGGGCGCAATGTAGAATAGGCGCTGATTCGCTCTGAGCCCGTTTCACGTTAAGATGAATTTCACCCCATATTCACCAAGTTTATTGAATTCGATACTATTGAATCCGTTCAACAGCAGGAGCATGGTAAGTAATTTCATTGAAGTGATTATTAGTTACCGATTGGTTAATCTGTCGACACTAACTTCGCCAGTCTGTTTTCAATGGGTCAATGACGCTGTTCAGCAGAATATTGCGCAGCAGGTTCTAAATATTCACACACAAGAATTTTACTCCTTCTCAGGCAATGCAGATACTCTGAGGTCCATGAAATGCCAATGATTCGTGTCGGGATTTACTGAAGCGGTGGGAGAAATCGCTTTTCCATGGGAATATATCAGGCCATTTTACCTAGAAGGCCTGCTCCTGGAAACACCATGTAGACCCCACCCCACCAGGGACGGCACTTCATATATTTAATCTCCACACTTCAATCTCCCCACATTAATCTGAACACAGCTGTCTGACTCCATCAAATGCTGTCAAGGGGAATCCTGAATATCTGCTCGTTGACATCTCCACTAATTAACTGTGGTTTGATTATTTCTATTTATTTCTTCTGCTGCAACAAGATTGTGTCCCCTTCAGTATTTTTGATTTTTTCACTCTATTCTTATTTCTATAATCTACAGTTTTATTCAATTGACACCAATTTTTTGAGAGATTTTTTGGACACATTAATGCTTTCGATACTGGACGGACTGCTACACATTCAATTCAATGTGAATTGGGGGTGACCATTGGTCTCGTCTGAGGCTTGTATCATGTCTCTGGTTTAGTGCTTACGGTCCAAGGTCCACAGTATTATCTACAGTTCGAATGTGTTATCGTTTCAAGCATTTATAAAACCCGGATCATGTTCCCCTCATCTATTTTTTTTCCTGTAAGGCGATAAATTCAGCTCCGTGAGTGTGTTTTATAATGGAAGGTCCTCGGGCCTAGTATGATCCGGTCTGCCCTACTCTGACCCCATTCCCCATTAATCGTCCATTCTGATGTTAGGGGGCTCAATCCTGCTCAGCAATGAACTCAGCAATGCTCTATGCAACTTTTGGCCATGAATGGGAGTGTTTAAACTTATTTGGTGAGGGGGATGGGAACCAGGATGAAGAATTAGAGAGGAGAAACAAGGTGTATCGAGCATTGCGAGAGACAAATAGCGACAGAATTTGGAACATTCCAGAAAGACGAGGAATCAGACAGGGGAGAAATGCAAAACAGACAAAGGCGTGTCTAGAATGCATGTGTATCAATGCACGGGGCGTGATTAATTATATTGTTAAGCTGCAGGCATATGGGTTATGATATAATAGCAATATGGAGACCTGGCTCAAACAAGGGGAGGAATCAGAAATTAGCATTCCTGGATACAAAGAGTTCAGGTGGAATAGGGAAGAAAAATAGTGGGGTGGGGGAGGGTGACAGTAGCCTGGGGGAAACACAGAGTAAATGCTAAGGAGGGATGGAATTCCTGAAATGTTTAGAGGTGAACATTCTTGATGAATACAATTCCAGCCCAACAAGGAAGGAAGCAGTGCTCGATCTAGTTATGGGAAGTGAAGTGGGGTAAGTGGAGCATGTTTCAGTGGGACAGCATTTGGGGAACAGCGATCACAATATCATTAGGTTTCAAGTAGAAATGGAAAGGTACAATGAACAACCTAACGTGAAGATGCTCAACTGAAAGAAGGTTTACATCAGTGAGCTGTAAAGGGATCATTTGAATTGGAAACAAAGATTGGCAGGTAAAACTGTAAATGAGTAATGGGAGGCTTCAAAGAGGGGATATCACAGGTACAGACCAGACACGTTCGTATGAGGGGGAAGGAATGGCATCCAAAGCTAGAGCTCCCTGGATGACTAAAGATATAGAGGTTAAAATTAAACAGAAAAAGTTGGCTTATCATAAATGTCATATTCATAATACAATAGAGAGAATCCAGAAGAATACAGAAAGTGCAGAGGAGAACTGAAAACAGAAATAAGAGGGACAAAGAGAAGTATGAGAACATATCATCAGCTAAAATAAAGGGGAACACTGTAGTCATTTTAAAATATTTAAGTAGTAAAAGGTTAATCAAACGAAGGGTGGGAACGATTAACAACCAAAAATATATTTTTGTGGTGGCAGAGGGCATGGCTGAGGTACTAAATTAATACTATGCATCTGTCTCCACAAAGGAAATGGGTGCTTCCATTGTCACAGTAAAGGAAGCGATAGAGAAATTGGACAAGATGTAAATAGGTAAAGGGGAGGCCCTTAAAATATTGGCAGCACTCAAAGTATAAAAGTCACCCTGTCCGGATGAAATGCATCTTCAGTGGCTGAGGGAAGTAAGGGTGGAAAGTTTCGTTGTTCTAGCCACACTCTTCCAATGCTCCTTGGACATGTGAGTGGTGCCAAAGGACTGGAGACTTGCCAATGTTACAACCCTGTTCAAAAAAGGAGGTAATAACCCAGGAACTACAGGCCAGCCGGCCTAATGTCAGTGGTGGGGAAACTTTAGACAATCATACAGGGCAAAACTGTCATTTGGAAGACATGGGTTTATAAATTACAGCCAGCTCCAGGGATGAGTGACTTCAGTTACATGGACGGGATGGAACTGTCTGTTTGACACCCCTGATCTAGGGTCTAAAAATAGGGAGACTTTCAGTAATTATTTAGTATCCCGTGCTGAGAACTTGTCTGGATTGGTTAGTATTCAGACTCCAAGGTATCCTACTATTAGGTTGGAAAAGTTAGGAACGTTCTCTTTGGAACAAAGGAGGAGACCGAATAGGGGTTTTAAAGATGATGGGAGGTTTTGATAGAGTAAATAGTGAATAACTATTCCCAGAGGTCATAGATTTAAAATCACTGAAAAAGATCTAGAGGGAGGATGAGGAGAATTGTTTTCACTCCGAGTTGTCAGGATTAGGAACGCTCTACCTGTAAAGATGGTGGAAGCTGATTCCACAAATGATGTTACAGAGAGCTGGACAAGTACTTGAGGATGAGGAACTTACAGGGCTTTGGACAAAAAGTTGGAATTCGGGACTAAGCAGGACTGTTATTTCAAAGTGTCTGCAGCGGCACGACGCGTCAAGTGGCCTCCTTCTGTGCTATAATTTTCGATGATTCAATAATTATAGCTGTGTAATTTTATGACCATCCTGAGGATCTTCATGGAACCAACAAGTTGATTTAGCTCTGGTGTCTGAATCAATATAATTTGGATCATTCTATTCGGTTGATCCGACAGTCCCCACAGGCTTTCTGTTGGGTTGTTGGCGCTGTTTTGTTTCCAATACTTTTTCACTGGTTTAGCATTTTCTAAAACAAATATCCTTCCTTTACAACGCAGATGATTTTTTATCATCTCAAAGTTCCTTAATTTACTTTATGCAGTTTGTAGGTCATTCAACTCATGAACTTCCTTCCACATCCCATCAGTTGTTTCCCACCTCTCTTGGTTTCCTTTGATTTCAGCCCACCAAGGGTTATATCGTACCCGTTACCCTGTCCTTTGTACAGAGATTGACGGATCTGCTGGGGAATTTCATATTTCTGTTGTTGTTTCAGATTTACACCATTAACAGTTTAACCCTTTCTTTCCTATTTGGCCTGTTTCTCTTCTGTAACATTCTATGATTCTAAGACCTGATTTCCTGTCAGTTCTGTGATGTTTAAATAATCCAAACTCATTCTGTGTCCCTCCCACTCACCCGATGTTCTTGTCCACTGAAATGCCACTCGTATGTTAACAACGAGCTGACTCCGTCCACCCCTCCTTCAATCGCCTGTTCCAGTCTGTCCCGGTAGAATTTCGTCAACTGGAACAGCTGGAAATTGTTGCACTCTGTCAAGAACTCAGTGATTGTAGAGTTCGAATCTGTGAACACAAATGGAGAAAACTCCTCTTATACCAAACAGCTGAAACCTCCTGTGAGCCGCATTATCAAACACCTTCTCAAAACCCATATACACCGCAGATGCTGCATCCCATCGATCTATAGAGTCCATTCTTTATAAAAACGTGCCAATTTGTCAGACACATCTTGCCTACAGTTAGTCGGTTCCAGCCTCCCCTGATCATCCCCTGTATCTCAACATTGAATAATTCAACCTTAAATTCCGGATTCGAGCATTCTGCCCATAACTGCCGTAGACTGTTCTAGTTACCCGGTTTATCTTCTCTCCTCCATTGTTGAACAGAGACGTTACTTGGGCTCCTTCAGTGCTCCAGTGTATTGTTTAAATCTAAAACGGATTGAACAATTGTGTAGAGTCTGTCCTCCCTCCTCTGTGATTTGATTTAACAGCCTGGAGTGTGTTATCTCTGGGCCCAGTCACTTACCCATCGTGACTATCTTTTCAGCTCCAAATCCTTCCCTACATTTTACTCCAACTATGATCCCACATCCTCCTCTAGTCCACCTTCTCGCACCACCACCATCATTTTTAGAAACTATTTGAAATGTTTGATACCTCCTCAAAACATCATCCTCCACAACTAGATTCTCCCTTCATCCCCAGTGATAGAACCTTGAGTTATTGCTTTACTTTTCATAAACCCGGATTTTTTATATTATCCGCTGGCCTTGAACACAATTCCATTTTAACCACCCCGCCCCCACCCTACATCCAGAGATCACCACCTTGATGCTTTTTTTACATTCCATTGCCTGACTTTAAATTCCCTCAATATAGGCCTCAAACCAGGCCAGCGTCCTGGACTCAACTACTTCCAGCTGCTTCATCAGTGACCTTCGCTGCATCATAAGGTTAGAAGTGGGGCTGCTCGCTGATGGTTGCAGTTTGTTCGGCCCCATTCGCAATTCCTCCAATAATGAAGCAGTCCATGCCCGCATGCAGCAATACGTGGATAACATCCAGTTTTGGCCTGATATGTGGCAAATTATATTCGAACCAGACAAGTTTTTGTTAATTCGTTTTATGGGATCTGGGCGTCGCTGGCAAGGCCAGCATTTATTGCCCATCCCTCGTTGCCCTTGAGAAAGTGGTAGTGAGCCGCCTTCTTGAACCGCTGCAGTCCGTGTGGTGATGGTATTTTGTTTCGTAACGGTTAGTTACAACTGAGTGACTTGCTAAGCCATTTCAGAGGGCAGTTAAGATCAACCACATTGCTGTGGGTCTGGAGTCACATACAGACCAGACCAGGTAAGGGCAGCAGATTTCTTTCCCTAAAGGGCATTAGTGAACCGGGTGTGTTTTTAACGTCAATCCGATAGTTTCATGGTTACCATTACTGATTCTAGCTTTTTATTCCAGATTTATTTAAGTCCCCAGCTGCCGTGGTGGGATTTGAACTCACGTCTCTGAGTCATTAGTCCAAGACCTCTGGATTACTAGCCCAGTGACATTACCACTACGCTACCGTTCCCAGGGTCAGGCAATCTCCAACGAGAGATACCATAGCCATATGCCACGACAGTCAATGCCATTATCAACAAGTCCCCCACATCAAACAAAATAGAACTGGACCAGTCACATACATCCCCCGTGTCTACAGGAGCAGGTCAGAGGCTGTGTATGCTGTGGCAAGTGGCTCACCTCGTGACTCCCCAAATTCTCTCCCCCACCTACAACACACATCAGGAGAGTGATGGAAAACTTTCCATTTGTCTGGACAAGTGAAGTTGTAACAACACTGAAGATGCTCAACACCATCCAGGACAAAGCATTATGCTTGATCAGCACCCCATCCATTGGGTTAAACATTGACTCCCTCCACCATTGGCTTACCATGGTTGCAGATTACTGTCTACTGGATGCCCTCCAGTAAGTCAGCAAGGCATGTTCGACAGCGCCTCCCATACCGACGACATCCACCATCTAGAAGGACAAGGGCACCAGGTGCGTGGGAACACCTTCGCTTCCAAGTTCTCCTTAAAGTCACATACAACCCGAACTTGGACATACATCACATCTCCTTCATTGTCGCTGGATCAAAACCTTGGAACTCCCTACCTAACAGCACTGTGGGAGCACCTTCACCACATGGACTGCAGCGATTCAAGAAGGTGGCCCACCATCATCTATTGAATGGCAACTTGGTGTGGGCAATAAATAGGGGCCTTGCCAGCGACACACATGTCCCGAAATTTTTTTTTTTAATGTATTTCTAGTTGTGTTTTTGGTTTTGACCGGGACAATTTTCTGCTCTTCTTGCCTTCACAGAAAAGGTCACAGAAGGTCAAAGATGTTCTTCCCTCGGGAATCAGATATCTCTATCATTCTCCGCTCACCGTCGGCTCACTCGGGGTGGCCTCCTGCTCCCTGGCTTCAAACTATTGCTCAGGAAGACGATCCTCTGAGTCACTGTCTCCATCCACCTTACATTCCCCATCTATTGGACAGTTCCACTACTCAGGAGCTCCCTCCACCTGTGACTGTGATTCCCCTCTAGATGGTCACTCACTTCCCTCTTTCTAATCAGCCCCTGTCCTGTTCCCTCTTCCTGTGGGAGCTGCAGGTTCTTGCACGAGATCTGGACCATTTGTCAGGTCAGAAATGATATTGTAAATAATATTCTGTGTTCTTACCTGTGTCCATTCTCATTCTTGTTGAAGATGTTGGATCTTCTCCCCTGGCTGGGCCTTCAGCCATGGCGGTGACAGGCGTTCCCAGATTATGATGCTCTGTAATAACTATATTAATAGGAGGGTTAGATAGAAATATTAAAATGAGGAGAGCACTGCCTTGTTAAACATGATTTCAAGTCCCTCCTCCCCATTAGTACACCAGCTGTTAGCTCTGGGATCGAGCATTTCCCGAGTGTTACGATCAACTCTCCACATCAGGTGTGACACAGACAGCTGTCCAGTGAAATCCAGTGAGTCCCGCTGATCCCCACAACCGAGTTCCAGACGGGCTCCCATCGGCCGAGACTCGCACAATCGTGAGATTTACTCACACAGTGCAGGCCAAAGCCAGCCTTATTCCTGAGGTATAGAATATTCTGCAGGAAAATATGGAGCGAGTGATCATTGATGAATTCAATGATCCACAACTCAGTTTTACACAGCGTGGCGCTTTTGTATTTTGTATTTGCATATTTGTATTTATTAATTTTGATTTGAGTTATGGAATTAAATTCCGGTACTTTATGAATATGATTTCTATCCACATACAA
The DNA here is from genome assembly GCA_030390025.1 of Squalus acanthias. Lineage (NCBI taxonomy): Eukaryota > Metazoa > Chordata > Chondrichthyes > Squaliformes > Squalidae > Squalus > Squalus acanthias. Next base: position 1,301,690 of record JASTWF010000065.1, on the reverse strand, counting down.
TATATAGCTGGGTGTGATTCCTCTGGTCTCTAGGGGCTGAGACATTGTCCGTCTGTTCATGGAGATGTGTCCTGGTTGGTGCTTCTATTTGAATATATTGACCATATCTCTCCTGGTGTCAGCACCTGACTAATGAGCACTGTAGGAGGTGAGGATATTTACCGCTGTTCCACTAATATTAACACTAATGTATAATGTTATGAATCATGTAACTTTAAACAGTGAGGTGATGCACAGCATTGATTTGTGGAACATTTTCACAGGTTTTATCAATCTCAGGAATGGCCATGAATATACAAGTGGAAGATTTGCCTGCTGTTTTACAGTGAATATTCTCCACTTGTGCGCGTGTCTCGCTGTGTGTGGGCCCACTCACTTGCGACCAATCAAACTCAGTCAGCGTTCCTTCCTTTCCCCACTGGGGAAATGTAAAAGTGATTCAGTCTCAGATCAGAAATTTCTCCAAACTATAGTTGAAGTTATTCTATATTAATCTATAACCAAGTTTGAGATCTTGTAAGATTCAGCTATCTGCTGTCTCACTGACACTGACACTGGTACAATAAACACACAGCAACAACAACTTGTCCATCGAAACACATCGCAAGATGCTTCACAGAAGCCAAGTACGACAAAAGATGGGCTCAGACTAAAGGGGGTAGAAGGAGACGAATTAAATACATATTTTGGTTCTGTCTTCACAAAGGAGGACACAAATAACCTCCCAGAGATGTCGGGGAACATAGGGTCTGATGAAAGGGAGGAACTGAAATAAATCAGTATTTGTAGGGAAATGGTGTTAGGGAAATTGGCGGGATTGAAGGCCGATAAATCCCCAGGGCCTGATAGTCTACATCCTAGGGTACTTAAGGAAGTGGCCCTAGAAATAGTAGATGCAATGCTGGTCATCTTCAAAACATTCGATGGAATTTGGAACTGTACCCATGGATTGGAGGGTAGCTAATGTTACCCCACTATTCAAAAAGGGTGGTAGAGAGAAAACGGGGAATTACAGACCGGTAAGCCTGGCATCTGTAGTGGGGAAAATGCTAGAGTCCATTATAAAAGATGTAATAGCAGAGCACTTGGAAAACAGTGACAGGATCGGTCAAAGTCAACACGGATTTACAAAAGGTAAATCGTGCTTGACTAATCTACTGTAATTTTTTGAGGATGTAACTGGTAAAATAGATAAGGGAGAACCAATGGATGTGGTGTATTTGGACTTTCAAAAGGCTTTCGATAAGGTCCCGCATAAGAGATTAGCGTGTAAAGTTAAGGCACATGAGATTGGGGGCAAGGTATTGACTTGGATAGAGAACTGGGAGGCAGACAGAAAGCAAAGAGTTGGAATAAACGGGTCTTTTTCCGAGTGGCAGGCAGTGATTAGTGGGGTACCGCAGGGATCGGTCCTTGGACCCCAGCTATTCACAATATATATATATGATCTAGACAAGGGAACTAGATGTAATATCTCCAAGTTTGCAAAAGACACATAACTGGGTGGGAGTGTGTGCTGTGAGGAGGATGCCGAGAAACTCCAGGATGATTTGGACAGGTTGGGTGATTCAAGCGTGGCAGATGCAGTATAAAGTGGATAAATGCGAGGTTATCCACTTTGGTGTCAAAAACAGGAAGGCAGATTATTATCTGAATGGCAATAGACTGGGAGAAGGGGAAGTGCAACGAGACCTGGGTGTCCTTGTGCACCAGTCGCTGAAGGTAAGCATGCAGGTGCAGCAGGCGGTGAAGAAGGCAAATGGTATGTTGGCCTTCGTAGCGAGAGGGTTTGAGTACAGGAACAAGGATGTCTTGCTGCAGTTGTACAGCGCCTTGGTGAGACCACATCTTAAGTATTGTGTGCAGTTTTGGTCGCCTTATCTGAGGAAGGAGGTTCTTGCCATGGAAGGAGTTCAGCGAAGATTCACCAGGCTGATACCTGCGATGGCAGGAATGACGTATGAGGAGAGTTTGGGTCGATTGGGCTTATACTCGCTGGAGTTTAGAAGAATGAGAGGGGATCTCATTGAAACTTATAAAATTCTGAAAGGACTGGACAGACAAGATGCAGGATGGATGTTCCCGATGGTCGGGGCGTCCAGAACCAGGGGTCACAGTCTAAGGATAAGGGGTAAGCCATTTAGGACAGAAATGAGGAGGAATTTCTTCATTCAGAGAGTGGTGAACCTGTGGAATTCTCTACCACAGAAGGCAGTAGAGGCCAATTCATTAAATATATTCAAGGAGTTGGATATATTTCTAAAGGCTAAAGGGATCAAGGGATATGGGGAGAAAGCAGGTACAGGGTACTGAGTTTGGATGATCAGCCATGATCGCATTGAATGGCAGAGCAGGCTAGAGGGGCCGAATGGCTTACTCCTGCTCCTATCTTCTATGTTTCTATGGTCAGAATGTTGGCCACAGCAGTGAGTTTCGGAGGGTTCTAAAGGAGGAGGGAGCTGGAGAGGTTTAGGTGGGGGATTGATGAGCATTGAGCCGGGACAACTGAAGGCACAGCCACCATAGATGGGGGGAGTTGAGGGGGAAATGCCACAAGAGGCCAGAGTCGGAGGAATAGAGAGATCTTGGTGGTGGGGGATTGTAGGGCTGGAGGAGGTTACAGAGACAGGAAGGGACTTAAACAACGATGGGACTTTTAAATTGGAGACGCTCGGGGAACCGGGAGCCAATGTAAATTCACAAGCACAGGGATGATGAGTGAGCAGGGCTTTGAAGCTATTTCTCACCCCGCAGTCGCAGCTACACCCACACTGACACTGCCACGCACCCCACTGACCCAGACCCGCACCCCACTGACCCAGACCCGCACCCCACTGACCCAGACCCGCACCCCACTGACCCAGACCCACACCCCACTGACCCAGACCCGCACCCCACTGACCCAGACCCGCACCCCACTGACCCAGATCCGCACCCCACTGACTCAGACCCGCACCCCACTGACCCAGACCCGCACCCCACTGACCCAGGCCCGCACCCCACTGACCCAGACCCGCACCCCACTGACCCAGACCCGCACCCCACTGACCCAGCCAAAAGTAGCTTTTATGTGACCAAACGTTTGGTCAAAGAAGTAGGTTTTAAGGAGCGTCTTAAAGGAGCAAAGATTTAGAGATGTTTAAAGAGGGAATTCCAGAGCTTAGGGCCTCCGCAGCTAAAGGCACGGCCACCAATGGTGGAGAGAAGGAAATCAGAGATGAGCCACAGGTCAGAATTGGAGCAGCGAAGGGATTTCGGTGGGATGTAGAACTGGAAGAGATTACAGACATAGCGAGGGGCAAGGCCATGGAGGGGTTTGAAAACAAGAATGAGAATTATAAAATCAATGCAACACCAGACCCGGAGCCAATATAGGTCAGCGAGCACAGGGACAATGGGTGAACGGGACTTGTTGTGAGTTTGAACACGCGGAGCAGAGTTTTGGATGAGTTCAAGTTTATGGAGAGTGGAAAAGGGAGGCCGGCCAGGAGAGCCTTGGAACAGTCAAGTCTAGAGGCAACAAAGGAATGGATGAGGGTATCAGCAGCAGATCAGCTGAGGCACCGGCAGAGTCTGGTGCTGTTACGGAGCTGGAAGTAGACGGTGTTGGCTATGGAGTGGATATGTGGTCAGAAGCTCATCGTACGGACAAATACGACAGCAAGTTTACGGATGCTCTGATTCAGCCTCAGACAGTGGGCAGGGAGAGGGATGGAGTCGATGCCTCGGGAACACAGTTTGTGGCGGGGACCGAAGACAATGGTTAATGTTCCCTTTTTACCTGTCCCACAGGTGCTGCTCACCCAGGAGAATCCCTCCCACTGACACAGCTGGTTGATGCTTTTCATGTATCTCCACACAACAGCAGGGTGCACTGTCTAGGAAACACTTACAATGGAAAGCCTGGTCACTCACAGGCCGAGGGGTTGGACGTCCAGCGGACACAGGCGCGGGTCAGTGTGGCGGGGGTAGAGGAAGAGGAAAGAGAGGGGGAGGGAGGGGGCAGAGTGGGAACAGGAATTTATTGCAGTCTGAACAGTCTCACGGACATTGTACAAGGGAGGAAACATAGTCATAGAGTTATACAGCACAGAAAGAGGCCCTTCGGGCCATCGTGTCTGCACCGGCCATCAAGCCCTGTCTATTCTAATCCCATTTTCCAGCACTTGGTCCGTAGCCTTGTATGCTATGATGTTTCAAGTGCTCATCTAAATGCTTCTTGAATGTTGTGTGGGTTCCTGCCTCTACCACCCTTTCAGGCATTAAGTTCCAGATTCCAACCACCCTCTGGGTGAAAAAGCTTTTCCTCAAATCCCCTCTAAACGTCCTGCCCCTTACCGTGAAACTATGCCCCCTGGTTATTGACCCCTCTACTAAGGTGAAAAGTTCCTTTCTATCTACCCTATCTATGCCCCTCATAATTTTGTACAGCTCAATCAGGTCCCACCTCAGCCTTCTCTGCTCAAGGAAAACAACCCCAGCCTGTCCAGTCTCTCTTCATAGCTGAAGCGCTCCAGCCCAGACAACAACCTGGTGAATCTCCTCTGCACCCTCTCCAATGCAATCACATCCCTCCTATAGTGTGGCGACCAGAACTGCACACAGTATTCCAGCTGTGGCCTAACTACCGTTTTGTACAGCTCCATCACAACCTCTCTGCTCTTATATTCTATGCCTCGGCTAATGAAGGCAAGTATCCCATATGCCGCCTTAACCACCATATCTGCCTGTCCTACTGCCTTCAGTGATCTATGTACATGCACACCAAGGTTCTTTTGATCCTCTGTCCTTCCTAGGGTCCTACCATTCATTGTGTATTCCCTTGCCTTGTTAGTCCTCCTAAAATGCATCACCTCACACTTTTCAGGGTTAAATTCCATTTACCACTGTTCTGCCCATCTGACCAACCTGTCTATATCGTCCTGTAGCCTGAGGCTTCCCTCCTCGCTATTTACCACTCCACCAATTTTCGTGTCATCTGCGAACTTACTGATCATACCTCCTACATTCATATCTTAATCATTAATGTACACTACAAACAGCAAGGGACCCAGCACCGATCCCTGCGGTACATCACTGGACACAGTCTTCCAGTCACAAAAACAACCTTCGAACATCAACCTCTGCCTCCTGCCACTAAGCCAATTTTGGATCCAAAGTGCCAAATTGCCCTGGATCCCATGGACTCTTACCTTCTTGACCAGTCTCCCATGCGGGACTTTGTCAAAAGCCTTACTGAAGTCCATGTAGACTACATCAACTGCACTACCCTCATCTACATACCTAGTCACCTCCTCGAAAAATTCAATCAAATTAGTTAGACATGATCTCCCCCTGACAAAGCTATGCTGACTATCTTGACTCTCCAAGTGGAGACTAATTCTGTCACTCAGAATTGTTTCCAATAATTTCCCTACCACTGATGTTGGTTTCACTGGCCTGTAATTCACTGATTTATCCTTACTTCCCTTCTTGAATAATGGTACTATGTTAGCTGTCCTCCAGTCCTCAGGCACCTCTCCATAGTGAACACAGATGCAAACTTTTCATTTAAAACCTCACCTACATCTTCCAGCTCTACACACAGATTGCCACTTTGGTCCCTAATGGGCCCTACTCTTTCCTTGGTTATCCTCTTGCCCTTAATATACTTATAAAACACCTTGGGATTTTCCTTTATTTTGCCCGCCAGTTTTTTTTCATGCCCCCGTTCGCTCTCCTAATTTCTTTTTTTAAGTAACCCCCCTGCACTTTCTATACTCCTCTTGGGCTTCCACTGTTTTTCGTCCTTTGTATCTGCCAAAAGCCTCCCTTTTTTTCCGAATCCATTCTTGCATATCCCTTGATATCCAGGGTTCCCTGGACTTGTTGGTCCCACCCTTGACCTTTACGGGAACATGTTGGCACTGTACTCTCTCTATCTTTTGATATTAGAACATACATCTCTTCTAATATCAAAACCAACTTCTAATATTACTAACAGCAAACTACTGGAGATGCTGGAAATATGACATAAAAGCTGAAAATGCTGGAAACACTCAGCGGGTCAGGCAGTGTCTGTGGGGAGGGGACGCTGTTGTTAACTGTTCAGGTCAATGACCTTTCCTCAGAACGGGTTCAGGAACTGAAACATTAACCCCACCTTCCTCTCCCCACAGTCGCTGCCTGACCCGCTGAGTGTTTCCTGCATTTCGTACTTTTATTTCTAATATTACTCATTCCCATTTCAGACTATATTCCGTGCTTTACTTGGTTTGGGATCTCACCATTTCAGAATACACTGGGAATCTGATGCTCGCTGTGTATCTGACGTTGATTTTGGAAGCACATTCCCTGCTTGCTTTGTGTTGTTCTACTTCTGTATGGTGTGTGTCTGTGACCAATGAAACAGGAGGCAAACACTCAACCGGCGTTTAATGTCTTTCACCGTCCCCAGTACTAAACACTGGGGATGTCCAAAGGTAATGAAGCTGTGCTCAGCACTCACTATCTGACAATACCCCATACCCGCTGGTCAGAGGCCATGCTGATTTTTGAGGTTTGTCTCTGCATTGTGTTCAATGAATTGAGTATAATTAGTTTCTCTGTTCAATCTTTCCCGTGATTTTTCATCAGATCTGAACTATTTTAACACGGAGATTTGATGCTGTCGGTGTGAGTTCAGCCCCGCCTAATAAACAGACACGTGTCCATCTGCTGGGCTCTGCCCCAGACTGGAGTCACCTCAGATCAAATTCCTTTACTCTGAAATACACAAGATTCGCTGTGACTGTGTGTTTAGAAACAGAAACTGATCTCACTTCACATCCCAGTGCACGGCCTCATGCTGGATAATTGTGCTCGGTGGTCAGACTCACCCAGTCTTGTTCTCACCATTTTCTGCTGTACCCTGTAACCATTGTGTACTGTCCACAGGACCAGTGTGTATCTGAGTCAATGGGACTCTATCTGACCTTTCTCCTCGGTCCATCTCCAGGACCAGTGTGTATCTGAGTCAATGGGACTCTCTCTGACCTTTCTCCGCGGTCCATCTCCATGACCAGTGCGTATCTGAGTCAATGGGACTCTCTCTGACCGTTCTCCCCGGTCCATCGCCTGGACCAGTGGGGGAGAGGGAGAGGAAGGGGTGAGGGGGAGGGGGGGAGAGAGGGAGGGGGAGGGAGGGAGGTAGAGGGGGGGAGGGAGAGGGGGGGAGGGAGAGAGGGGGAGGCGGGGAGGGGGAGGGGGGCAGGGACAGGAGGGGAGGGAGAGGGGGGGAGGGAGAGTTGGGGAGAGAGAGGGGGAGGGAGGGGGGGAGGGAGAGGGGGGGTGGAGAGTGGGGAGGGAGAGAGGGGAGAGGGAGAGGGGGGAGAGGGAGAGGGGGGAGAGGGAGAGGGGGAGAGGGAGAGGGGGGAGAGGGAGAGGGGGAGAGGGAGGGGGGGAGAGGGAGGGGGGGAGAGGGAGGGGGTGGGAGATGCAGGGGGGAGGGAGAGGGAGAGGGAGTAGGAGAGGGAGGTAGAGGGAGGGAGAGGGTGGGGGAGGGAGAGGGAGGGAGAGGGAGGGAGGGGGAGGGAGAGGGAGGGGGAGGGATAGGGAGGGAGAGGGAGGGGAAGAGAGAGGGAGGGGAGGGAGAGGGAGGGGGAGGGAGAGGGAGGGAGGGAGAGGGGGGATGGAGGGGGGGAGAGGGAGAGGGAGAGGGGGAGGGGGAAGGGGAGGGAGGGGGTGGGGGGAGGCGGAGGTGTGGATGGGGGAGGGAGGTGGAGGGGGAGGGAGGGGGAGCGGGCGAGGGAGGGGAGGGGGAGGGGAGGGAGGGGGAGGGGGAGGCGGAGGTGTGGATGGGGGGAGTGGGAGGGGGAGAGGGGAAGGGGATTGGGAGGGGGTGAGGGGAGGGGGGGAGGGGAGGGGGAGGGGCGGGGTGGGTTAAAGGAGGGGAGGCGGAGGGGGGGAGGGGGAGTAGAGTAGAGACACCAACAGTAATGTTAGAGTACTGTCACCATCAGTACTGTTAGATTAGAGGCACCACCAGTAATGTTAGAGTAGAGACAGCATCAGTAATGTTAGAGTAGAGTCAACAGTTGTAATGTTAGAGTAGAGGCAACATCAGTAATGTTAGAGTCGAGACACCATCAGTAATGTTAGAGTAGAGTCACCATCAGTAATGATATATAGAGACACCACCAGTAATGACAGAGTAGGGTCGCCATTAGTCGTGTTCGAGTAGAGACACCACCACCAATGTTAGAGTAGCGACATCACAAGCAGTGTTAGAGTGGAGGCACAACCAGTAATGTTAGAGTAGGATGACAATAAGCAATATTAGTGAGGTGTCACCACCAGTAACGTTAGAGTAGGGTAACCAGCAGTAATGTTATAGTAGTGTCCCCAGCATTACAGTTAGAGTAGCGTCACCAACAGTAATGCTAGATTTTAGTCAGCACCAGTAATCTTACATGGAAACATAGAAACATAGAAAATAGGAGCAGGAGTAGGCCATTCGGCCCCTCGAGCCTGCTCCGCCATTCGGTGAGATCATGGCTGATCATCCAAACTCAGTACCTTGTAACTGCCTTCTCCCCATATCCCTTGATACCTTTATCTTTAAGAAATATATCTAACTCATTCTTCTTTGGCCCGAAAATTAAACTTAATACGCGAGAGTACGCACTGTGTACTCTCGCGTATTAGATCCCGAATTGCCGGTTTCCTGCATGCACTGCGCATTTGCGGGAAACCGGCACTTCGTGAATTGAAAAGGGGTCGGTTCCTCAGTGAACCGCGTGCCCAGTACAGGCTGTGCGCACGCAGTGCACTTAGTTATTTTTCCAGCTTTGAACGCGCAGGTAAGTGGTGAAGATTTTACACACAAAGAAAGCAGGCGTAGGACCCCCTTTTAACAAGCTAATTAGTTAATTAAGTGTTATTTAAAAAAAATTTCAACAGGTTTATCTTTTTTAGAGACTTTAAAGAAAGGTAAGTTTATTTTTATAAGTTTTAAAAAGATTTTGAATTTTTTCAAACATTTAATTCTTTGTTTAAAGCGGTTAATTTATTTAACTATACTTATTTTATTAATGTGATGGCTTTTTTTTTAAATTGAGGTTTAGCTGTTCTTTTGGGGGTGTGTAGTATTCATAGCTTTGACAGGTCTTCCTGTCAAAACTATGAATGAAAGATGGTGTGTTGCCATTGGATCTAACTGAATCACGTGATCCCAGAGCTCGCACGAACTAATTGCGCCTCTGAATCAAGCAAGCACTGCATGGTTCCAACAGGGAGAGCCTTTGAAACTAAAGTTCGTGTGGGCCCGGAGCAAAAAGGTATGCGCGGAGTGTGATATCGCGCGGAATCCTTACCCCCGCGGGAACCATCCATGTTTAATTTCTGGGCCAATATATTTAATGACTTGGCCTCAACTACCTTCTGTGGTACAGAATTCCACAGGTTCACCACTCTCTGGGTGAAGAAATTCTTCCTCATTTCTGTCCAAAATGGCTTACCCCTTATCCTTAGATTATGACCCCTGCTTCTGGACTCTCCGACATCGGGAACATTCTTCCTGCATCTAGTTTGTCCAGAACTGTCAGAATGTTATATGTTTCGATGAGATCCCCTCTCATTCTTCTATACTACAGCGAGTACAAGCCCAATCGACTCAATCTCTCCTCATATGTCATTCCTGCCATCCCAGGTATCAGCCTTGTGAATCTTCGCTGAACTCCTTCCATGGCAAGAACATCCTTCCTCAGATAAGGCGACCGAAACTGCACACAGTACTCAAGGTGCGGTCTCACCAAGACGCTGTACAACTGCAGCAGGACATCCCTGTTCCTATACTCAAACCCTTTCGCTATGAAGGCCAACATACCATTTGCCTTCTTCACCGCCTGCTGCACCTGCATGCTTACCTTCAGTGACTGGTGCACAAGCACACCCAGATCTCGTTGCACTTTCCCTTCTACCAATCTATTGCCTTTGAGATAACAGTCTGCCTTTCTGTTTTTGACACCAAAGTGGATAACCTCGCATTTATCCACGTTATATTGCATCTGCCACGCTTCTGCCCACTCACCCAACCTGTCAAAAACATCCTGGAGTTTCTCGGTATCCTCCTCGCTGCACACCCGCCCACCCAGCTTTGTGTCATCTGCAAACCTGGATATATTTCATTTAGCTCCCTTATCTAGATCATTACTGTATATTGTGAAGAGCTGGGGTCCAAGGACCCATCCCTGCGGTACCCCACTAGTCACTGCCTGCCACTCGGAAAAAGACCCATTAATTCCTACTCTCTGCTTTCTGTCCGCCAACCAGTTCTCTATCCAAGTCAATACCTTGCCCCCAAACCAATGTGCCTTAATTTTAGATGCTAATCTCTTATGCGGGACCTTATCGAAAGCCTTTTGAAAGTCCAAATACACCACATCTACTGGTTCTCCCTTATCTATTTTCCCAGTTACATCCTCAAAAATTCCAGTAGATTAGTCAAGCACGATTTACCTTTTGTAAATCCATGTTGACTTTGTCCGATCTTGTCACTGTTTTTCAAGTGCTCAGATATTACCTCCTTTATAATGGACTCTAGCATTTTCACCACTACCAATGTTAGGTTTACCGGTCTGTAATTCCCTGCTTTCTCTCTACCACCCTTTTTGAATAGTGGGGTAACATTAGCTACCCTCCAATCCATGGGTACAGTTCCAGATTCCATCGAATGTTGGAAGATGATAAACAATGCATCTACTATTTCTAAGGCCAGTTCCTTAAGTACCCTAGGATGTAGATTATCAGGTCCCTTTCGTCAGACCCTATGTTCTCCAACATCTCTGGGAGGTTATTTGTGTCCTCCTTTGTGAAGACAGAACAAAATATGCATTTAATTGGTCTGCCATGTCTTTGTTCCCCATTATATCTTCCCCCGCTTTTGACTGCAAGGGACCTACACTTGATTTCACTAATCTTTTTCTCTTCACATATCTATAAAAGCTCTTACACTCAGTTTTTATGTTCCCTGCAAGCTTACTTTCATATTCTATTTTTCCCTTCTTAATTAATCCCTTTGTCCTCCTTTGTTGAATCCTAAACTGCTCCCAATCCTCAGGGTTACCGCTTTTTCCATCCACATTTATATGCCGTCTCCTTATATCTTATGCTATCCCTAATTTCCCTTGTTAGCCACGGTTGAGTCACCCGTTTTGTTTTATTCTTAAGCCACACTGGGATGAACAAATTCTTTAGTTCATCCATGCTGTCTTTGAATGTTTGCCATTGCCTATCCACCGTCAACACTTTGAGTGACATTCCCCAATCAATCCTACCCAATTCGCGCCTCATACCATCGTAGTTTCCTTTATTTAAATTCAAGACCCTAGTCTCTGATTCAACTACTTCACTTTCCATCCTAATGAAGAATTCTATCATATTATGATCACACTGACCCACGGGGCCTCGTACAACAAGATTGTTAATTAATCTTGTCTCGTTACATAATACCCAGTCTAAGATGGCCTGATCTCTGGTTGGTTCCTCGACATATTGTTCCAGAAAACCATCCCGTAATCATTCTAGGAATTCCTCCTCCACAGTACTTTTACTAATTTGGTTAGCCCAATCTATATGTAAATTAAAGTCACCCATGATGACTGCTGTGCCCTTACTGCAAGCTTTTCTAATTTCCCTTTTAATGCCGTCCCCAACCTCCGTATTACTGTTTAGAGGTCTATATACCACTCCCATTAAAGTTTTCTGCCCCTTGTTATTTCTCAGTTCTACCCATACAGATTCCGCATCATCAGAGGTAATATCCTTCCTTTTAATTGTGTTAATCCCCTCTTTAACCAGCAATGCTACCCCACCTCCCTTTCTTTTTTGCCTATATTTCCTAAATATTGAATACCCCTGGATGTTGAGTTTCCAGCCTTGGCCAACCTGGAGCCATGTTTCTGTAATCCCAATCAAATCGTATTCATTTACCTCTATTTGCGCAGCGAATTCATCCACCTTTTTCCGAATGCTCCTTGCATTAAGACACATAGGGGTAGAAATTAGGTCGCGCCCCATTTGGGGCGCAAATATCGTCCGGACGCAAATATTAGCGCCTGGCGCTAATTATCGGCACTGACAGGAAACTTCACTTTTACCGCCCCGGGAGGTGAGTGGAGCGCTAAAGCAGGCGCTGCACACCTCTCTTAAGGCGCGAAGGCCGAGCAGTGAGGCGCTAACTCGGAGCGCTGGCGAAGCTCATGTAATGTCAGTCAGCAATGGAACACACACACAATGGCACGGGCCAGTTCTTAAAGGGGATGGTTAATCTTGCTTTCCATCCACATCCTGTTCATTGCTGCCTTGAATCTCGGCCTGGAGAGACTTGCTCATCAAATGTGCTGGAAAGAACAATGGAAATTAGCAGGCAAAGAGCTCAGAGTGCAGCTCCCACAGTCTCTGCTAAATCGATACAAGGAATGGCAAATCAAAATGAACCTGCAAAGTGCTGCTCAGTACCCAAAACTCCTTCACACAACGTTGAATCTCTCCAGAAGTCTCTCCCTCTCTCTCTCAGAATGCGTAGTTCAAAAATGCCACCAACAATAAAAGACAGGAAGAGGCCCCCTTTAAATAGCGCCCCCCCCAAGCCCCACAGCGATTGATAGCGTTCCAGTCTTCTGGTCGTTGGAAGCGCCAGGCGGTAAGGCAGGGGGCGCCACTCAATTTCCGCTACGGGGCGCCACAAGGGCGTTGCACCATGGAATGACGTCACAATCTGCGCGCGCAGGTGGTCGCAGCGGTAAGTTTTAGCGCTGCCGCACAATCTCAAGTTAAGTTCTCGAGCGGCGCAAACATCGCTGCGCCCGGGCGTTAGCGGCTTTGCGCCCCATTAGCGCCCTCTTAAGGCGCTAACGGAAGGCGCAACCAAGTGAATTTTTACCCCAAAGCCTTCAGGCTTGTTTTTTTAACGCTCTCAGACCTCTATGAATTGTTATTTACTGTGACCATGTTTGATTTAAACCTTTGAGTTTTTTGCCTTCTACTTTTGTTTTTCTCCTTCCTGTCTTTTGCTTTTATCCCTGTTTCCCTTTCCTCTGTCTCCCTGCTCATGGTCCCAACCCCCTGCCACTTTAGTTTAAACCCTCCCCAACAGCACTAGCAAACACTCCCTCTAGGACATCGGTCCCGGCCCTGACCAGGTGCAGACCGTCACGTTTGTACTGGCCCCATTGCCCCAGAACCGGTTCCAATGTCCAAGGAATTTGAATCCCTTTCCCTTGCACCATTCCTCTAGCCACGTATTCATTTGAAATATCCTCCTATTTCTACGCTGACCAGCACGTGGCACTGGTAGCAATCCTGAGATTACTACCTTTGAGGTCCTATTTTTTAATTTACCTCCTACCTCCCTATATTCTGCTTTTAGGACGTCCTCCCGTTTTTTAACTATATCGTTGATGCCTATTTGCACCACGACAAGTGACTGTTCGCCCTCCCCCTCCAAAATGTTCTGTAGCCGCTCCGAGACATCATTGACCCTTGCACCAGGGAGGCAACACACCATCCTGGAGTCTCGTTTGCGACCGCAGAAAAGCCTATCTATTCCCCTTACAATTGAGTCCCCTATCACTATTGTTCTTCCATACTTTTTCCTCCCAGCCTGTGCAGCAGAGCCACCCATGCTGCCAGGAAGTTGGCTGCTGCTCTTAGAGTAAATTCACCTCCAGTAATGTTAGAATAGAGTCATCACCACTAATGTTAGAGTATTGTCACCACCAGTAATGTTAGAGGAGAGCCACCATCATTAACGTTAGCGTAGAATCACCACCAGTAATGTAAGAGTAGTGTCAACGCCAGCAATGTTAGAGAGGAGTCATCACCAGTAAAGTTAGAGTAGTGCCACCAAGGTTAATGTTTGATTAGAGGCACCACCAATAATGTTAGATTTAGGCACCACCAGTAATGTTAGAGTATATTCATCACCACTAATGTTAGAGTAGAGACACCACCAGTAATTGTAGAGTAGCGACACCACCAGCAATGTTAGAGTAGGGTCCTCACCTGTAATGTTACAGTAGAGTCACCACCAGTAATGTTAGAGTAATGTCAACATCAGTAATGTTAGAGGAGAATCACCACCAGTAATGTTCGAGTAATGTCTCCAACAGTAATGTTAGAGTAGATTCAGCGCCAGTAATGTTAGAGTAGGGTCATCAGCAGTAATGTTAGATTAGTGCCACCACTAGTAATTTTAGTGCAGTGTCACCACAATAATGTCAGAGTAGAGTCACCATCAATAATGTTAGAGAAAGGTAATCACCAGTAATGTTATATTAGGGTCAACAGCAGTAATGATAGAGTATGGCCACCAACAGTAATATTAGCCTAGAGTCACCACCAGTAATGTTAGAGTTGAGTCACCATCAGTAATGTTAGATTAGAGTCACCACCAGTAATCTTAGCGTAGCGACACCAGCAGTAATGTTAGAGTAGGCTCACCACCAGCAATGTTAGAGTAGATTCACCAACAGCAATGTTAGAGTAGGGTCACCACCAGTAATGTTAGAGAAGGGTCAGAACCAGTAATGTTATGTTTGGGTCACCACCAGTCATTGTAGAGTATGGTCGCCACCAGGAAAGATTCAGTAGGGACACCAGCATTAATGTTCGAGTAGGGTCACCAGCAGTAAAGTTAGAGTACATACAACACCAGTAATGTTAGAGTTGTGTCACAAACAATAATGTTAGAGTAGGGTCAGCACCATCAATGTTGGAGTAGGGTACCCACCAGTAATGTTAGAATACGGTCACCGCCAGTAAATGTAGAGCAAGTTCACCAAAACTTATGTTAGAGTAAGTTTACCAGCAGTTATGTTGGAGTTGGCCCTCACCTATAATATTAATTATTGTTAGCAGCGGTAATGTTAGACTATAATAACCAACAGTAACGGTAGAATAGGATCAAAACCAGTAACGGTAGAATAGGATCACCAGCATTAATGTTAGATTAACGTCACCACCAGCAATATAAGAGTAGTGTCACCACCAGTAATGTTAGGGAGGAGTCTTCACCAGTGATGTTAGAGTAGAGTCACCACCAATAAAGTTAGAGTAGTGTCACCACCTGTAATGTTAGAGCACGGTCACCACCAGTAATGTTAGAGTAGATTCACCACAAGTAATGTTGGAGTAACGGCACCAGCAGTAATGTTAGAGTAGAGACACCACCGGTAATGTCATAGTAGAGACATCACCAGTAATGTTAGAGTAGCGACACCACCAGCAATGATGGAGTAGGGTCCTCGCCAGTAATGTTATAGTAGAGTCATCACCATTAATGTTAGTTTAGGATGACAATCAGCAACATTAGTGAGGAGTCACCACCAGTAATGTTGGAGTAGAGTCAACACCAGTAATGTTAGAGAGGAGTCATCACCAGTAATGTTAGAGTAGCTTCACCACCAGTAATGTTAGAGTAGGGTCACCACCAGTAATGTTAGAGTGGAGTCAACACCAGTAATGTTAGATTAGTGCCAACACCAGTAATGTTAGAGAAGGGTAACCAGCAGTAATGTTATATGAAGGGTCACCAGCAGTAATGTTACAGTAGGGTCACCAACAGTAATGATAGAGTAGGGACACCACCAGTAATGTTAGAGTAGGGTCACCAACAGTATTGCTAGAATTGGGTCACCACCATTAATTTGAGAGTAAATTCACCACCAGTAATGCTAGATTAGAGTCACAACCACTAATGTTAGAGTAGAAACAACACCTATAATGTTAGATTAGCGACACCACCAGCAATGTCAGGGTAGGGTCCTCACCAGTATTTTTATAGTAGAGTCACCAGCAGTAATGTTAGAGTCGGATGACAATCAGCAACATTAGTGAGGAATCACCACCTGTAATGTTAGAGTAGAGACACAACCAGTAATGTCAGAGTAGGGTCACCATCATTAATGTTAGAGTAGAGACACCGCCTATATGGTTAGATTAGCGACACCACCAGCAATGTTAGAGTAGGGTCCTCAACAGTGTTGTTATAGTAGAGTCATCAGCAGTAATGTTAGAGTCGGATGACATTCAGCAACATTGTTGAGGAGTCACCACCAGTAATGTTAGAGAAGGTCAGAAGCAGTAATGTTAGAGTTGGCTCATCACCAGTAATGTGAGATTAGCATCACCACCAGTAATATTAGAGAAGCGTCAGAACGAGTAATGTTAGAGTTGGGTCAACACCAGTCATTTTAGAGTAGGATCGCCAACAGAAAAGATTCAGTGGGGACACCAGCATTAATGTTCGAGTAGGGTCACCAACAATAATGTTAGAGTCGGCTCACCACCAATAATGTTAGAGTAGGGTCAGCACCAGTAATGATAGAGTGGAGTCACCACGAGTAATGTTAGAGGACATTCACCACCAGTAATGTTAGAGTAGAGTCACCTCCAGTAATGTTAGAGTGGAGTCACCACCAGTAATGTTAGATTAATGTCACCACCAGTAATGTTACTGCAGTGTCACCAGCAGTAATGTTAGAGTAGTGTCCCCACCAGTAACGCTAGAATTGGGTCACCACCAGTAATCTGAGAAAAAAGTCACCACCAGTAATGTTAGAGTAGAGTCACCACCAGTAATCTTAGAGTAGAGGCACCAACAGTAATGTCAGAGTAGGGTCAACACCATTAATGTTAGAGTAGAGACACCAAAAGTAATGTTAGAGTAGAGACACCACCAGCAATGTTAGTGTAGTGTGCTCAACAGTAATGTTATAGTCGAGTCCCCACCAGTAATGTTAGAGTAGAATGACAATCAGCAATATTAGTGAGGAGTCATCACCAGTAACGTTAGAGTAGAATCACCACCAGTAATGATAGAGTAGAATAACCAACATTAATGTTAGAGTAGGCTCACCACCGGTAATGTTAGATTAGGGTTACCAACGGTAATATTAGTGTAGTGTCACCACCAGTAATGTTAGAGTAGATTCATCACCAGTAATGTTAGAGTAGGGGTCAACACCAGCAATTTTATAGTAGGGTCACCACCAGTAATGTTATAGTAGAGTCACCACCAGTAACGTTAGAGCAGGGTCACCACCAGTAATGTTAGGGTATGGACACCACAAGTAATGTTAGAGTAGGGTCAACACCAGTAATGTTAGAGTAGAGTCACCATCCGTAACGTTAGAGCAGTGTCACCATCAGTAATGTTACGGTAGGGACACCACCAGTAATGTTAGAGTAGGGTCACCACCAGTAATGTTAGAGAAGGGTCACCACCAGTAATGTTAGAGTCGGGTCACCACCAGTAATGATAGAATGGATTCACCAACAGTAATGTTAGATTAGTGTCACCACTAGTAATTTTTGTGAAGTGACGCCACAATAATGTTATATTAGGGTCAACAGCAGTAATGTTAGAGTAGAGTCACCATCAGCAAGTTAGATTAGAGCGTAGCGACACCACCAGTAATGTTAGAGTAGGGACACCGCCAGTAATGTTAGAGTTGGTTCACCAACAGCAATGTAAGAGTAGGGTCACCACCAGTAATGTTAGGGAAGAGTCAGAACCAGTACCGTTATATTTGGGTCACCACCAGTCATTTTTGAGTATGGTCGCCACCAGGAAAGATTCAGTAGGGACACCAGCATTAATGTTCGAAAGGGTCACCAACAGTAATGTTAGAGTACATTCAACACGAGTAATGTTAGAGTTGGGTCACAACCAATAATGTTAGAGTAGGGTCAGCACCAGCAATTTTGGAGTAGGGTCCCCACCAGTAATGTTAGAATACGATCAACGCCAGTAATTGTCGAGCAGGATCACCAACGCTTTTGATTCAGTAATTTGCCAGCAGTTATGTTGAAGTTGGCCCTCAGCTTTAATATTAATTATTGTTAGCAGCGGTAATGTTGAACTATAATAATCAACAGTAACGATAGAATAGGATCAAAACCAGTAATGGTAGAAAAGGCTCACCAGCATCAATGTTAGATTAATGTCTCCACCAGCAATATTAGAGTAGTGTCAACAAAAGCAATGTTACAGAGGAGTCATCACCAGTGATGTTACAGTAGAGTCACCACCAGTAATGTTAGAGTAGTGTCACCACCAGTAATGTTAGAGTAGAGTCACCAGCAGTAATGTGAGAGTAGAGTCACCACCAGTAATGATAGAGTAAGCTCACCACCAGTAATGTTAGAGTACTGTCACCAACAGTAAAGTTAGAGTAAAGTCACAACCAGTAATGTTAGAGTAGATTCACCACCAGTAATGTTGGAGTAGATTCACCACCAGTAATGTTAAAGTAACGGCAACAGCAGTAATGTCAGAGTAGAGACACCACCGTTAATGTCAGAGTAGGGAGATCACCAGTAATGTTAGAGTAGCGACAACACCAGCAATGTTAGTGTAGGGTCCTTACCAGTAATGTTATAATAGAGTCAACACCAGTAATGTTAGAGTAGGATGACAATCAGCAATATTAGTGAGGAGTCATCAGCAGTAATGTTGGAGTAGAGTCAACATCAGTAATGTTAGAGTAGGCTCACCAGCATTAATGTTAGAGTAGAGTCACCAGCAGTATTGTTGAAGTAGAGTCACCAGCAGCAATGTTAGAGTAGTTTCATCATCATTAATGTTAGAGTAGAGACACCACCAATTATGCTCGAGTAGCGACACCACCAGTAATGTTAGAGTAGAGTCACCAGCAGTAATGTTAGAGTAGCGACACCACGAGTAATGTTAGAGTAGAGTCACCACCAGTAATGCTAGAGTAGCGACACCACCAATAATGTTAGAGTAGAGTCACCACCAGTATTGTTAGAGTAGAGACACCACCAATAATGCTAGCGTAGCGACACCACCAGTAATGTTAGAGTAGAGACACCACCAATAATGCGAGAGTAGAGTCACCACCAGTAATGTTAGCGTAGTGACAACACCAGTAATGTTAGAGTAGAGTCACCACTAGTAATGTTAGATTAGGGTCACCACCAGTAATGATAGTGTAGAGACAAAAGCCATAATGCTAGAGTATCGACACCGCCATTAATGTTAGAGTAGCTTCACCACCAGTAATGTTAGTGTACTGTCACCACCAGTAATGTTAGAGTAGAGTCACCACCAGTAATGTTAGAGTAGAGTCACCATAATTCACGTTAGAGTGGAGTCACCACCAGTAATGTTAGAGTAGAGTCACCACCAGTAATGTTAGAGTAGATTCACCAAAAGTAATGTTAGAGTAGAGATACCACCAGCAATGTTAGAGTAGGGTCACCACCAGTAATGTTAGAGTCGAGTCCCCACCAGTAATGTTAGAGTAGGATGACAATCAGCAATATTAGTGAGGAGTCATCACCAGTAACGTTAGAGTAGAATCATCACCAGTAATGATAGAGTAGAATCACCACCAGTAATGTTAGAGTAGGCTCACCACCAGTAATGTTAGATTAGGGTTACCAACGGTGATATTATTGTAGTGTCACCACCAGTAATGTTAGAGTAGATTCATCACCAGTAATGTTAGAGTAGAGTTCAACACCAGCAATTTTATAGTAGGGTCACCACCAGTAATGTTATAGTAGAGTCACCACCAGTAACGTTAGAGCAGGGTCACCACCAGTAATGTTAGGGTATGGACACCACAAGTAATGTTAGAGTAGGGTCAACACCAGTAATGTTAGAGTAGAGTCACCATCTGTAACGTTAGAGCAGTGTCACCATCAGTAATGTTACGGTAGGGACACCGCCAGTAATGTTAGAGTAGGGTCACCACCAGTAATGTTAGAGAAGGGTCACCACCAGTAATGTTAGAGTCGGGTCACCACCAGTAATGATAGAATGGATTCACCAACAGTAATGTTAGATTAGTGTCACCACTAGTAATTTTTGTGAAGTGACACCACAATAATGTTATATTAGGGTCAACAGCAGTAATGTTAGAGTAGAGTCACCATCAGCAAGTTAGATTAGAGTGTAGCGACACCACCAGTAATGTTAGAGTAGGGTCACAGCCAGTAATGTTAGAGTTGGTTCACCAACAGCAATGTAAGAGTAGGGTCACCACCAGTAATGTTAGAGAAGAGTCAGTACCAGTACCGTTATATTTGGGTCACCACCAGTCATTTTTGAGTATGGTCGCCACCAGGAAAGATTCAGTAGGGACACCAGCATTAATGTTCGAAAGGGTCACCAACAGTAATGTTAGAGTACATTCAACACGAGTAATGTTAGAGTTGGGTCACAACCAATAATGTTAGAGTAGGGTCAGCACCAGCAATTTTGGAGTAGGGTCCCCACCAGTAATGTTAGAATACGATCAACGCCAGTAATTGTAGAGCAGGATCACCAACGCTTTTGATTCAGTAATTTGCCAGCAGTTATGTTGAAGTTGGCCCTCAGCTTTAATATTAATTATTGTTAGCAGCGGTAATGTTGAACTATAATAATCAACAGTAACGATAGAATAGGATCAAAACCAGTAATGGTAGAAAAGGCTCACCAGCATCAATGTTAGATTAATGTCTCCACCAGCAATATTAGAGTAGTGTCAACAAAAGCAATGTTACAGAGGAGTCATCACCAGTGATGTTACAGTAGAATCACCACCAGTAATGTTAGAGTTGTGTCACCACCAGTAATGTTAGAGTAGAGTCACCAGCAGTAATGTGAGAGTAGAGTCACCACCAGTAATGATAGAGTAACCTCACCACCAGTAATGTTAGAGTACTGTCACCAACAGTAAAGTTAGAGTAAAGTCACAACCAGTAATGTTAGAGTAGATTCACCACCAGTAATGTTGGAGTAGATTCACCACCAGTAATGTTAAAGTAACGGCAACAGCAGTAATGTCAGAGTAGAGACACCACCGTTAATGTCAGAGTAGAGAGATCACCAGTAATGTTAGAGTAGCGACAACACCAGCAATGTTAGTGTAGGGTCCTTACCAGTAATGTTATAATAGAGTCAACACCAGTAATGTTAGAGTAGGATGACAATCAGCAATATTAGTGAGGAGTCATCAGCAGTAATGTTGGAGTAGAGTCAACATCAGTAATGTTAGAGTAGGCTCACCAGCATTAATGTTAGAGTAGAGTCACCAGCAGTATTGTTGAAGTAGAGTCACCAGCAGCAATGTTAGAGTAGTTTCATCATCATTAATGTTAGAGTAGAGACACCACCAATTATGCTCGAGTAGCGACACCACCAGTAATGTTAGAGTAGAGTCACCAGCAGTAATGTTAGAGTAGCGACACCACGAGTAATGTTAGAGTAGAGTCACCACCAGTAATGCTAGAGTAGCGACACCACCAATAATGTTAGAGTAGAGTCACCACCAGTATTGTTAGAGTAGAGACACCACCAATAATGCTAGAGTAGCGACACCACCAGTAATGTTAGAGTAGAGACACCACCAATAATGCGAGAGTAGAGTCACCACCAGTAATGTTAGCGTAGTGACAACACCAGTAATGTTAGAGTAGAGTCACCACTAGTAATGTTAGATTAGGGTCACCACCAGTAATGTTAGTGTAGAGACACAAGCCATAATGCTAGAGTATCGACACCGCCATTAATGTTAGAGTAGCTTCACCACCAGTAATGTTAGTGTACTGTCACCACCAGTAATGTTAGAGTAGAGTCACCACCAGTAATGTTAGAGTAGAGTCACCATAATTCACGTTAGAGTGGAGTCACCACCAGTAATGTTAGAGTAGAGTCATCACCAGTAATGTTAGTGTACTGTCACCACCATTAATGTTAGAGAAGGGTCACCACCAGTAATGTTATAGTAGTGTCACCACCAGTAATGTTAGAGTTGAGTAACCACCAGTAATGTTAGATTAGTGCCAACACAAGTAATGTTCGTGCAGTGTCACTGCCAGTAATTTTGGGGCAGAGACACCACTGGTAATGTTAGGGAAGGGTAACCAGCAGTATTGTTATAGTAGGGTCAACAGCAGTGATGCTACAGTAGGGTCACCAACAGTAACTTTAGAGTAGGGACACCACCAGTAAAGTTAGAGTAGTGTCACCAACAGTAATTTATGTGTAAATTCAACACCAGTAATGCTAAAGCAGAGACACCACCTATAATGTTAGATTAGCGACATCACCAGCAATGTTAGAGTAGGGTCCTCAGCAGTATTTTTATAGTAGAGTCATCACCAGTAATGTTAGAGTCGGATGACAATCAGCAACATTAGTGATGAGGCACCACCAGTAATATTAGAGTAGGATGACCACCAGCAATATTACTGAGGAGTCAGCACCAGTAATGTTAGATTAGGGTCACCACCACTAAAGTTACAGTAGGGTCACCACCAGTAAAGTTAGAGTGGAGTCATCACCAGTAATGTTAGATTAATGTCACCACCAGTAATGTTAATGCAGTGTCACCACCAGTAATGTTAGAGTAGAGCAACCACCAGTAATGTTAGATTAGAGGCAACAACAGTACTGTCAGAGTAGGGTCAACACCATTAATGTTAGAGTAGAGACATCAAAAGTAATGTTAGAGCAGCGTCACCAAAAGCAATGTTAGATTAGGAGTAATGTTATAGTCGAGTCAGCACGAGTAATGTTAGAGTAGGATGATAATCAGCAATATTAGAGAGGAGTCATCACCAGTAACGTTAGAGTAGTGTCACCACCAGTAATGATAGAGTAGAATCACTACCATTAATCTTAGAGTAGGCTCACCAGCAGTAATGTTAGATTAGGGTTACCAACGGTTATATTAGTGTAGTTTCACCACCAGTAATGTTAGAGTAGATTCATCACCAGTAATGTTAGAGTAGGGTTCACCACCAGAAATTTTATAGTAGGCTAACCACCATTAATGTTAGAGTAGATTCACCAAAAGTAACGTTAGAGAAGGGACACCATCAGTAATGTTAAAATACGGTCACAACAAATAATGTTAAAGTAGGATCACCACCAGTAATGTTAGAGTAGGTTCACAACCAGTAATGTTGTAGTCGGGTCACCACCAGTAATGTTAGATTAGCGTCACCATCAGCAATGTAAGAGTAGGGTCATCACCAGTAATGTTAGAGAAGGGTCAGAAGCAGTAATGTTACATTTGGGTCACCACCAGTCATTTTAGAGTAGGGTCGCAACTAGAAAAGATTCAGTTGGTTCATCAGCATTAATGTTAGCGTAGATTCACCACCACTAATTTTAGATTAGATTCACCACCAGTAATGTCAGAGTTGGGTCACCACCAGTAACGTTAGAGTAGTGTCACCACCAGAAACGATAGAGTAGAGTCACCAACAGTAACTTAGAGCAGGGTCACCAGCAGTAATGTTAGAGTTGTGTCACCACTATTAATGTTAGATTAGTGTCACCAACAGTAATGTTAGAGTAGAGTCACCACCAGTAAAGTTAGAGCAGGTTCACAAGCAGTAACTTTGGAGTGGAGTCACCACCAGTAATGTTAGAGAAGATTTAGAACCAGTAATGTTAGTGTTGGCTCATCACCAGCAATGTTAGATTAACGTCACCACCAGTAATGTTAGAGAAGGATCAGAACCAGTAATGTTAGATTTGGTCAACACCAGTCATTTTAGAGTAGGGCCGACACCAGAAAAGATTCAGTAGGGACACCAGCATTCATGTTCGAGTAGGATCAGCACCAATAATGCTATAGTCGGGTCACCACCAATAATGTTCGAGTAGGGTCAGCACCAGCAATGTTAGAGTAGGGTCCCCACCAGTAATGTTAGAGTGGAGTCACCAGCAGTAATGTTAGAGTCGATTCAACACCAGTAATGTTAGAGTAGGGTCACCACCAATAATGTTAGAGTAGTGTCAGCACAAGAAATTTCAGAGTAGGGTCACCACCGGTAATGTTAGAATACGGTCACCGCCAGTAATTGTAGAACAGGGTCACCACCAGTTATGCTTGAGTAAGCTTAGCAGCAGTTATGTTGAAGTTGGACCTCACCTTTAATATTAATTATTGTTAGCTGCGGTAATGCTAGACTATAATAACCAACAGTAACGGTAGAATAGGAACAAAACCAGTAACGGTAAAATAGGATCACCAGCATTAATGTTAGATTAGTGCCACCATAGGCAATATTAGAGTAGTGCCACCAACAACAATCTTAGAGAGGAGTCATCACCAGTAATGTTAGAGTAGGGTCACCAACAGTAATGTTAGAGTAGATTCATTACCAGTAATGTTAGAGTAGAGGCACCACCAGTAATGTTACAGTGGAGTCACCACCAGTAATGTTAGAGTAGAGACACCACCAGTAATATCACAGTAGGATGACAAGCAGTAATCTTAGAGATGAGTCATCACCAGTAATGTTAGAGTAGGCTCACCACCATTAATGTTAGAGTAGAGTCACCACCAGTAATGTTAGATTAGTGTCACCACCATTAATGTTACATTAGTGTCACCACCAGTAATGTTAGTGCATTGTCACCAACAGTAATGTTAGAGTAGAGTCACCAGCAGCAATGATAGAGTAGAGGCACCATCAGTAATGTTAGTGTAGAGACACCACCAGTAATGATAGAGTAGAGTCACCATCAGTAATGGTAGAGTAGAGTCACCACCATTAATGTTAGAGTAGAGTCAACATCAGTAATGCTAGAGTAGAATCACCATCAGTAATATTAGGGTAGAGACACCATCAGTAATGTTAGAGTAGAGTCACCACCAGTAATGTTAGAGTAGAGACACCACCAGTAATGTTAGAGTGGAGTCACCATCAGTAATGTTATAGTCGAGTCACCACCAGTAATTTTAGAGTAGAGTCACCAGTATTAATGTTAGAGTAAACATAGAAACATAGAAACTAGGAGCAGGCCATTCGGCCCGTCGAGCCTGCTCCACCATTCAATACGATCATGGCTGATCATCCAAATCCAGTACCCTGTCCCTGCTTTCTCACACAGAATCCCCATCGAGCCTGCACCGACACATATCCCACCCTATCCCCGTAACCCCACGTATTTAATTCCCCCTAACATATCCCTTCCTATCCTATCCCCGTAACCCCACATATTTAATCCCCCCCTAACACTAAGGGTCAATTTATCATAGCCAAATCAACCTAACCCGCACATTTTTGGACTGTGGGAGGAAACCGGAGCACCCGGAGGCAACCCACGCAGACACGGGGAGAATGTGCAAACTCCACACAGACAGTCACCCGAGGCCAGATTCGAACCCGGGTCCCTGGCGCTGTGAGGCACCAGTGCTAACCACTATGCCACCGTCTCACCAAAAGTAATGTTAGAGTAGATTCACCATCAGTAATGTTAGAGTAGAGTCACCAGCATTAATGTTAGAGTAGAGTCAACATCAGTAATGTTAAAGTAGAGACACCATTATTAATGTTAGAGTAGAGTCATCAGCAGTAATATTAGAGTAGAGTCAACATCAGTAATGTTAAAGTAGAGACACCATCAGTAATGTTAGAGTAGAGAAACCACCAGTAATATTAGAGTAGAGTCACCACCAGTAATGTTAGAGTAGAGTCACCACTTTTAATGTTAGAGTGGGGTCAACATCAGTAATGTTAAAGTAGAGACACCATCAGTAATGATAGAGTAGAGTCACCACCAGTAATGTTAGATTAGCGACACCACCAGCAATGTTAGAGTAGAGACACCAGCAGTACTGATAGAGTAGGGTCACCATCAGTAATGTTATAGTAGAGAGACCACCAGTAATGTTGGAGTAGAGTCACCACAAGTAATGTTAGGGTAGCGACACCACCAGTAATGTTAGAGTAGAGGGCCCATCAGTAATGTTAGAGTAGAGTCACCAGCAGTAATGATAGTGTCGGGTCACCATCAGTAATGTTAGAGTGGAGACACCAATAGTAATGTTAGAGTAGAGACACAAGCAGCAATGATAGAGTAGAGTCACCATCAGTAATGATAGAGTAGGTTCACCACCAGTAATGTTAGAGTAGAGACAACGCCAGTAATGTTAGAGTTGTGACACCAGCAGCAATGATCGAATAGAGGCACCATCAGTAATGTTAGAGTGGAGTCACCATCAGTAATGTTAGACAAGCGTCAGGACCAGTATTATTAGTGTTGGGTAAACATCAGTCATTTTAGAGCAGGGTCGGCACCAGAAAAGACTCAGTAGGGACACCAGCATTGATGTTCGAGCAGGATCACAAACAATAATGTTCGAATCGGGTCACCACCAATGATGTTAGAGTAGGGTCCCCACCAGTAATGTAAGAGTGGAGTTACCACCAATAATGTTAGATTACAATCACCACCAGTAATGTTAGAGTAGAATCCCGAGCAGTAATGTTAGAGTGGAGTCACCACCAGTAATGTTAGATTAATGTCACCACCAGTAATGATAATGCAGTGTCACCATCAGTAATGTTAGAGTAGAGTCAACACCAGTAATGCTAGAAATGGGTCACAACCAGTAATCTGAGAATAAAGTCACCAACAGTAATGTTAGAGTAGAGGCACCAACATTAATGTCAGAGTAGGGTCAACACCATTAATGATAGGGTAGAGATTCCAAAAGTAATGTTAGAGTAGCGACACTACCAGCAATGTTATAGTAGTGTCCTCACCAATAATGTTATAGTAGAGTCACCACCAGTAATGTTAGAGTAGGATGACAATCAGCAATATTAGTGAGGAGTCATCACCAGTAACGTTAGAGTAGAGTCAACACCAGTAATGTTACTGTCAGCCCACCATCAGTAATGATCGAGTAGAATCACCATCAGTAATGTTAGAGTAGGCTCACGACCAATAATGTTAGTTTAGGGTTACCAACGGTAATATTAGTGTAGTGTCACCACCTGTAATGTTAGAGTAGATTCATCACCAGTAATGTTAGAGTATGGTTCACCACCAGTAATTTTATGGTAGGGTCACCACCAGTAATGTTAGAGTAGAGTCACCACCAGTATCGTTAGAGCAGGGTCACCACCAGTAATGTTAGTGTAGGGTTAACACCAGTAATGTTTGAGTAAGGTCACCACCAGTAATGTTAGAGTAGTTACACCACCAGTAATGTTAGAGTAGTGTCACCACCAGTAATGTTAGAGAAGTGTCAGGACAAGTAATGTTATATTTGTGTCACCTCCAGTCATTTTAGAGTAGGGTCGCAACTAGAATAGATTCAGTCGGGTCACCAGCATTAAAGTTAGAGTAGATTCACCACCAGTAATGTTAGAGTAGATTCTCCACCAGTAACGTTAGGGTAGGGTCACCAGCAGTAATGTTAGAGTAGAGACTCCACCAGTAATGTTAGAGTAGAGTCACCACCAGTAATGTTATAGTAGAGTCAAAGCAGTAATGTTAGAGTAGAGACTCCACTAGTAATGTTAGTGTAGGGTCACCACCAGTAATGTTAGAGTAGAGTCACCACCAGTAAAGTTAGAGTAGAGTCACCACCAGTAATGTTAGAGTAGAGATACCACCAGTAATGTTAGAGTAGAGACACCACCAGTAATGTTAGATTAGCGACACCAGCAGTAATGTTAGAGTAGAGACTCCACCAGTAATGTTAGAGTAGAGTCACCACCAGTAATGTTAGAGTAGAGTCACCACCAGTAATGTTAGAGTAGAGATACCACCAGTAATGTTAGAGTAGAGACACCACCAGTAATGTTAGATTAGCGACACCAGCAGTAATGTTAGAGTAGAGACTCCACCGGTAATGTTAGAGTAGAGTCACCACCAGTAATGCTAGAGTAGAGGCACCACCAGTAATGTTAGAGTAGAGACACTAGCAGAAATGATAGAGTAGCGTCACCATCAGTAATGTTAGATTAGAGGCACCACCAGTAATGTTAGAGTAGTGACATCAGCAGCAATGACAGAGTGGAGGCACCATCAGTGTTGTTAGAGTGGAATCACCACCAGTAATGTTAGACAAGCGTCAGAACCAGTAATGTTAGAGTCGGGTCACAACCAGTAATGTTAGAGTGAAGTCACCTCCAGTAATGTTAAAGTAGATTCACCACCAGTAATGTTAGAGTAGCGACACCACGAGTAATGTTAGAGTAGAGACACCACCAGTAATGTTAGATTAGAGACACCAGCAGCAATGATAGCGTAGAGTCACCACCAGTAATGTTAGATTAGCGACACCACCAGCAATGTTAGAGTAGAGACACCAGCAGTACTGATAGAGTAGGGTCACCATCAGTAATGTTATAGTAGAGAGACCACCAGTAATGTTGGAGTAGAGTCACCACAAGTAATGTTAGGGTAGCGACACCACCAGTAATGTTAGAGTAGAGGGCCCATCAGTAATGTTAGAGTAGAGTCACCAGCATTAATGATAGTGTCG
The DNA here is from genome assembly GCA_030390025.1 of Squalus acanthias. Taxonomy (NCBI): domain Eukaryota; kingdom Metazoa; phylum Chordata; class Chondrichthyes; order Squaliformes; family Squalidae; genus Squalus; species Squalus acanthias. The sequence goes on along the minus strand of JASTWF010000065.1, from coordinate 1,273,416 downwards.
GGTCACCATCAGTAATGTTAGAGTGGAGACACCAATGGTAACGTTAGAGTAGAGACACCAGCAGCAATGATAGAGTAGAGTCACCATCAGTACTGATAGAGTAGGGTCACCACCAGTAATGTTAGAGTAGAGACAACGCCATTAATGTTAGAGTTGTGACACCAGCAGCAATGATCGAATAGAGGCACCATCAGTAATGTTAGAGTGGAGTCACCATCAGTAATGTTAGACAAGCGTCAGAACCAGTAATATTAGTGTTGGGTAAACATCAGTCATTTTAGAGCAGGGTCGGCACCAGAAAAGACTCAGTAGGGACACCAGCATTGATGTTCGAGCAGGATCACCAACAATAATGTTAGAATCGGGTCACCACCAATGATGTTAGAGTAGGGTCCCCACCAGTAATGTAAGAGTGGAGTTACCACCAGTAATGTTAGATTACAATCACCACCAGTAATGTTAGAGTAGAATCACGACCAGTAATGTTAGAGTGGAGTCACCACCAGTAATGTTAGATTAATGTCACCACCAGTAATGATAATGCAGTGTCACCATCAGTAATGTTAGAGTAGAGTCAACACCAGTAATGCTAGAAATGGGTCACAACCAGTAATCTGAGAATAAAGTCACCAACAGTAATGTTAGCGTAGAGGCACCAACAGTAATGTCAGAGTAGGGTCAACACCATTAATGATAGAGTAGAGATTCCAAAAGTAATGTTAGAGTAGCGACACCACCAGCAATGTTAGAGTAGTGTCCTCACCAATAATGTTATAGTAGAGTCACCACCAGTAATGTTAGAGTAGGATGACAATCAGCAATATTAGTGAGGAGTCATCACCAGTAACGTTAGAGTAGAGTCACCACCAGTAATGTTACTGTCAGCCCACCATCAGTAATGATCGAGTAGAATCACCACCAGTAATGTTAGAGTAGGCTCACGACCAATAATGTTAGTTTAGGGTTACCAACGGTAATATTAGTGTAGTGTCACCACCAGTAATGTTAGAGTAGATTCATCACCAGTAATGTTAGAGTATGGTTCACCACCAATAATTTTATGGTAGGGTCACCACCAGTAATGTTAGAGTAGAGTCACCACCAGTATCGTTAGAGCAGGGTCACCACCAGTAATGTTAGTGTAGGGTTAACACCAGTAATGTTTGAGTAAGGTCACCACCAGTAATGTTAGAGTAGTTACACCACCAGTAATGTTAGAGTAGTGTCACCACCAGTAATGTTAGAGAAGTGTCAGAACAAGTAATGTTATATTTGTGTCACCTCCAGTCATTTTAGAGTAGGGTCGCAACTAGAATAGATTCAGTCGGGTCACCAGCATTAAAGTTAGAGTAGATTCACCACCAGTAATGTTAGAGTAGATTCTCCACCAGTAACGTTAGGGTAGAGTCACCACCAGTAACGTTAGAGCAGGGTCACCACCAGTAATGTTAGAGTTGTGTCACCACTATTAATGTTAGAATAGGTTCACCATCAGTAATGTTAGAGTGGAGTCACCACCAGTAATGTTAGAGATGGGTCAGAAGCAGTAATGTTAGAGTTGGGTCATCACCAGCAATGTTAGATTAGCGTCACCATCAGTAATGTTAGAGAAGTGTCAGACCAGTAATGTTAGAGTTGGGTCACAATCAGTCATTTTAGAGTAGGGCCGACACCAGAAAAGATTCACTAGGGACACAAGCATTAATGTTCGAGTAGGTTCACCACCAACAATGTTAGAGTAGAGTCCCCACCAGTAATGTTGGAGTGGAGTCACCAAAAGTAATGTTAGGGTCCAGTCAACACCAGTAATGCTAGAGTAGGGTCACCACCAATAATGTTAGAGTAGGGTCAGCAACAGCGATGTTAGAGTAGGATCCCTACCAGTAATGTTAGAATACGGTCACTGCCAGTATTTGTAGAACAGGATCACCACCAGTTATGTTTGAGAAAGTTTACCAAGAGTTATGTTGAATTTGGCCCTCATCATTAATATTAATTATTGTTAGCAGCGGTAATGTTAGACTATAATAACCAACAGTAACGGTAGAATAGGATCAAAACAGTAACGGTAGAATAGGATCACCAGCATTAATGTTAGATTAAAGTCACCACAGGCAATATTAGAGTCGTGTCTCCATCAGCAATCTTAGAGAGTAGTCATCACCAGTAATGTTAGAGTAGGATCACCACCAGTAATGTTAGAGTAGTGTCACCACCAGTAATGTTAAAGTACGGTCACCACCAGCAATGTTAGAGTAGGTTCACCACCAGTAATGTTAGAGATGGGTCACAACCAGTAATGTTAGAGTTGGGTCACCACCAGTAAAGTTAGATTAGCGTCTCCACCAGCAATGTTAAAGTAGAGTCACCACCAGTAATGTTAAAGAAGGATCAGAACCAGTAATGTTAAATTTGGGTCACCACCAGTCATTTTAGAGTAGGGTCGTCAACAGAAACGATTCAGTAGGGACACCAGCATTAATGTTGGAGTCAATTCAACACCAGTGATGTTAGAGTAGGGTAACCACCATTAATGTTAGAATACGGTCACCACCAGTATTTGTAGAACAGGATCACCACCCGTAATGTTAGATTATGGTCACCAGCAATAATATTAGTGCAGTGTCACCAGAAGTAATGTTAGAGTTGCGTCACCAGCAGTAATGTTAGATTGGGTCAGCACCAGCAATGTTAGATTAGGGCCACCACCAGTAATGTTAGAATGGAGTCAACACCAGTAACGTTACATTAGTGTCACCACCAGTAATGTTAGTGCAGTGTCACCACCAGTAACGTTAGAGTAGGTCACCACCAGTAATGCTAGATTAGAGTCACCACCAGTAATGTTAGAGTAGTGTCACCATCAGTGATGTTAGATTAGAGTCTCCACCATTAATGTTAGAGTTGGGTCACCACCAGTAATGTTAGAGTAGGATCAACACCAGTAATGATAGAGTGGAGTCGCCACCAGTAATTTTAGATTAGAATCACCACCAGTAATGTTAGAGTACAGTCACTCCCAATAATGTTAGAGTAGAGTCACCACCAGTAATGTTACAGTAGGGTCACCAGCAGTAATATTAGATTAGCGTCATCCACAGTTATGTTACATCAGCGTCACCATCAGCAATGTTAGAGTAGGGTCACCACCAGTAATGTTAGAGAAGTGTCAGAACCAGTCATGTTAGAGTGGGGTCACCAGCAGAAAGGATTCAGTCGGGACACCAGCATTAATGTTCGAGTAGGGTCACCAGCAGTAATCTTAGAGTGGAGTCACCAGCAGTAATGCTAGAATTGGTTTACCACCAGTAATCTGAGAATAAAGTCACCACCAGTAATGTTAGAGTAGAATCACCACCAGTAATTTTATAGTTGGGTCAGCACCAGTAATGTTAGAGTAGGGTACCCACCAGTAATGTTAGAATACGGTTACCAACAGTATTTGTAGAACAGGATCACCACCAGTAATGTTCGATTAGGGCCACCACCAGTAATGTTAGAGTGGAGTCATCACCAGTAATGTTACATTAGTGTCACCACCAGTAATGTTAGATTAGATTCACCATCAGTAATGTTAGAGTAGGGTCACCCCCAGTAATGTTACAGGAGGGTCATCACCAGCAATGGTTGAGTAAATTCACCATCGGTAATGATACAGTAGGGGCACCACCAGTAATGTTAGAGTAGGTTCACCATCGGTAATGTTACAGTAGAGTCACCATCAGGAATGTTAGAGTAGAGTCACCACCAGCAACGGTTAGAGTAGGGTCACCACCAGTAATGTTAGAATGGGACCTCACCAGTAATATTTGTGTTATTTTTATCGATGAATCATCGCCAGTATTGTTAGTGATGAATCATCGCCAGTATTAGAGCGGATCATCGCTAGGTATCATTGCCGTAAAAAAACAAATTTGACTTACACAATGGTTGAGTGAAGTTTTCACCGAATGAATTTGAGACCCCAAGAGCCTAACGCAGAGTCCAGGAAGGATGTTCCATTCAGCGTTCCGTACAATTTCCCCATTGGAGGCCCGGGTGCACTGAAGCGGAAAATCGTCCCTTGTTTGTTAAGTGACTGTAACTAACGCCACTAATTGTGTAACATGTTTTTTTTTATGACCGCGGCACAGATTGTTGTATAAAAGGGGAGTATTTACTGATCTCAGATACATTCCGTTCAGAACCGTAAAGCTGGACAGATTTCGCAGTTTTTTAAATAATGGAACTGACAACAATTCTACAGATAAAGCAAGTTTACTACCCTATTCTCGCAGCCTTTGGGGCTCCCGGTAAGTCAATGTATCCTGTTGGTTAATAGCTGTTGACTATCTCAGTGTTAATGTAACAGATTTCGAGCAATTCTTCATTGCAGAGTCATTTATCCACCGGGATCAGTCGGTGAATATCAGCGGGAACCACATCAGTCCGCGCGGCCGCTGAGGCGCTGTTCTGGTCGCTCGATCGTGGCCACCGGGCGCTCAACCTTCCTCCGCTTACTGAGATAGGGCCAGGCTGATTCCCCGGCCCCTCCAACAGTACATAGATCATTAAAGAATGTGTTGCTTAGTGTCCGTGGTAAACATTTCATCTGCACCGTTGTTTCCCGTCTACTTTAAGTTGATAATTCCTTGAACCGCAGCCACCGCCCCCCATCAGAGGACTGTGAATGATATTTGGAGCAATAATTGCCGCTCAGGGAGCTGCTCCTCCCCGCTCGGCTGCCAAGATCCTTCGCGGCTCCACCAGCTCCCGCTCTGTTACCGAGCAGCTTCCTCGGGACGATTAGAAATAGAAAAAGAGCAGAGTTTCGACCTACATCGAATGTTTGTGTCTCAGTTGAATGTACTATTTGAATTAATATCTTTCCAGTAATTGTTTGTAAATTCTACTGAATACAGCTGACATCGGATGCCGCTCCCGAGATCCCCCTCGCCAATTAAACCGATGAGATTAAATGTAAAATTCCATCGATTGCTCCCTGGGGCCGCTGTTGTAACTCATCAAATTGGCTCGGTGCATCACATGGTCCCAGCCTCATGGCGGGATGGTTTCAGCGCTCCACACTGCAATGGAATAAGTGTTTGGATATATGTACGGGAATCCGTTGGTTTATTGACTGTGAAAATTAACAAGTTAAAGAACCTTCCAAGGTTGCCCTTTAAGGGACTTTAATCTGTAACTGTACCGTCCCTACGAGGTACTGCGGCTTGACCTGGACCGCACCGTTAAAGTGTGAATGGAGCCTCAATGGGTTTCTAACGAAAGGTTTCGACATGAAACGGTGACTTTGTTTCCCTCTCTACAGATGATGCTTCTCCTGCTGAGTATTTGCAAAAGTTTCTGTTTTTATGCATGAATATAGTGTCAGTGGCGATAGAGAAGGAGATTGAATCGGAAGACATGGTTGCATGGGCGGCTGATCCGATGTCGCCCGTTTTACACTGCCGCACAAAGTCAAAATTCCCCTCCTTTGAGCCATCAGTGCCTGGTTGTCGGTGGTGTTGGGGTCGCTATCCGTTACCATGGCGATACTGAATACGAGCGACCCTCCCAGCACCAACCTCCACCAAAAACCTTGACACAGTCTGACTGAAGTGTGCTGGCAGGGCGGCGCATTCTCACTCCCTCGATATTGAGTGTTTAATGATAACTTTCGTTTGAAAATGTCCATTGTCAATGCTCGTCTGTATACTAACGTGTGCATAACCCTCAGTAGGAACACATCGGTTCATCTCCCCACAATACGCTGTGAGATTTATCCGAGTGTCCCCATTACTTACTCTTGTCCCTATTTATTACAGCGAACCTATTGACAATGGTGATTCTCTCCAGAGGTAAATGCGGCCTTTCCAAATGTATCTCGGTCTACATGATGGCCATGGCAACAGCAGATCTCCTGGTCATGATCGTCAATGTAATCGTATATCATATTTTGAGTAAACACTTCCCATATACATTCCTATCCTACACTGCCATTTGTAAGGTCATGATGTACATGTCTTGTACCAACCTAGATATGTCGGTGTGGTTTACCGTCTCCTTCACATTTGACCGATTTGTAGCTATATGTTGTCAGAAGTTTAAAACAAAGTATTGCACAGTGAAAACTGCGGCCGCGGTTATAACATCGGTCTCTGTCCTGGTTTATTTAGAGAACATCCCCTATTTGTTTGCCTTTGAACACAAACAACTAATCAACAATGTTCCCTGGGGTTGCCGTCCCAGTATATCCTTTTTTTCATCGCCGGCAGGTGTAGCCTACTTCCATTTACAAAATGTTTTAATTACATATCTTCCTTTTGTTTTGATATTACTGTTTAATTGTTTGACAGTCAGACGTATTTTAGTGGCCAGTAGAACTCGCAGGGGCCTCCGGGGTCACTGCAGTGAGAATCAGAGCGATCCAGAGATGGAGAGCCGAAGGAAATCCATAATTTTATTGTTCATTGTATCGGGCAGTTTTGTATTGCTGTGGCTGACATCTGCCGTGAGTTCTGTAGTTAACAACCTGGCCGTGCATCACCGACCTGATAACACATCTCCTGCATACATCGCCACTGAAACCGGATATCTGCTCATGTTTTTGAGTTCCTGTACAAACACGTGCATTTATGCAGCTACACAAACTAAATTCAGGGAAGAGCTGAAGAAGGTGGTGAAATCTCCTTGGACATTGATTCTGATATTGGTTAAAAAAATGAAAAGTCAAACCAAATCTTCCTTTAACCAGAATTAAATTACAGCTCGTGTTACATTTTAGAATGGCCGTCTTACCGTTCGGACGAAAGCCGATTGTTGCTGTGAAAATGAACAGGTATCAGAAAACCTTTCTTCCTTTTTGTGCCGTGTGTTTTGTGTCTGCTGCTTTCCCTGGGTCAGCCGTGGCTCAGCTAGTAGCAACCTCGTGAGAAGGTTGTGGGTTTAAGTCCCACTCCAGAGGATCAATAATCTACCATAATCTAGGTTGGCACTCCAGTGCAGAACTGAGGGAGTGCTGCACTGTTGGAGGTGCCCACTTTCGGATGAGACGTTAAACAGAAGCTCCTGTGCACTATTTCGAAGAAGAGTAAGGTGTCCCAGCCAATATATATACCCTCAATCAACATCACTAAAAACCAAATGATCTGGTCCTTATTACATTGCTATTTGTTGGAGCTTGCTGTGCGCAGATTGGTTGCCGCGTTTCCTACATTTCAACAGTGATTACACCTCAAAAAACATTTCGTTTGCTGTAAGGCGCTTTGGGACGTCCGGTGCACGTGACAGGAGCTACAAATACAAACCTTTACTTTTCTTTCATTTAACCCGGGTGAATATATTTTTTTCCGCCGAAACAGAATATCCTAAAATCTGCTAACGTGATACTGTGTTGATTTCTCTTTCTATCGTAGCAAAGTTAACCTTTAGCCTTGTCCTGTTAAGTGTGGAAGTACAAGTCTGTTTAAAGTACCGTTGAGCTATTGGGCCAGGGCAGACCCTGCAACAATGGTCAGTTTCACGATGTAGTAATAAGCGATTTAATTAAACTCATGAGATTGCAAACAGATTAATTAATTTCAGGGAACTTTAATCATTTGGTAACAGTTTGGGAAGAGAGTTAGTTCGGCAATGGAAAACATCTGGGCATCCATCATCATTTTCAATTAGTACAATAGATACAGAAACAGACAGAATTAATGTTAAAGGTTTCACTTGGTACAATTGCAATTATATGGGTCAAGAGTAAACTCTCGATCAGATAAATCAATTACATTATCTTTGTGTAGAGTTTTATTTTAACTTTGATATCATTGTGTAATGCAGAATTCCGAGGATTGTCAAGCACAGGCAGTGAAAAAAATGTATAAAAATGTATTCGGTTTGGTAAATGCCTAAGATAATGAGCTCAGGACTGTGACATGTTTGGGTCTCCACCCAACATCAGGTGTGGTTCTAATTTATATCTTTTAATTGTGTGTAAGTACTATTGCATGTATTATGTGCTTAATAAACCTATGGCACAAATATCCAATGTTGAAGAACATGATTGAAATGCTTATGCTGACAATAACCTTTGTACTTTAATTGTGAATGGGCTCCATTTACTAACTGTGATTAAGAGCCCGCTTTACCCGTCACTCTTTAACGTTCCACTTGACACAGACGTTCTCCAAAACCACAATCCTCTTGGTTGCAGGGCCCCGTGGAGCCCGGGTTCTGCCAATACGGACGACATCCAGCTGCTGGGGAAAGCAGTGATTAGTTGCGGGTGGTTTTGTGTAAAAGCCACATTCTCATTTAACTGGATTCGGACAACCAGTAGTATTTAAGGCCCGAGTCAGGCAGCCGGCAGAGGATTTAGTTCCATCAGTCAGCGATGTTCTGCACCCAGCTACAATCCTGAGAAGGCGACCTACAATCAACCACATCATCCAAACTCCACAGGCAAAATAGAAAGGAAAGGCATGAATAATTAACCGTTACATTACCGGGTCACATTCAATCTGACGTGGTTGTGATTCCCCGTCCCCTGTTTCTAATTAATCAGTTGTTGTATTCCCTTGTGTTTCTCTATTTCTAATTAAACAGTTACTGTGTTTCTCTGACATTCTCGTCTCCTCTATTTATAAATAAACAGTTACTGCCTCCCCCTCCCTTACTTTTAAATAAACAGTTATTTACTGTGTAACCCCATGTTTCCTTTTATTCTATTTCTGATTAGACAGTTACTTTATCCCCCTGAATCTCCTTGTCCTTTATTTCTAATTGAACAGTTGTTGTCGTCCCCTGTCCCCATTTTTAAATGAAGGGTTATTGTGTTCCGCTGGTCCCTATTTCTATATCAGTTGCCATATTACCATGACCTCTATTTCTAATTAAACCATCAATGTGATTCCCTATATTCCCTTTATTCTATTTCTAATTAAAACTTAATTTGTTCTACTTAATGTTCCTGTTCTCTATTTCTAATTAAATATTTACAATGCTCCCCTAAATTCCCCTTTATTCTATTTCTAATTTTGCTGCTCGTGTTCCCCTGAACTCCCCTGTCCCCTAGTTTTAATTATAAAGATTAGGAAGGAAGCCTGTTCCATAGATACACAGTCGCTACTGAAATAATGTTTCCAGAGATTAGTTTGAATTTACCACCTTCAATCTCAGACCGTGTCCTCTGGTGCAAATGTTCTGGACAAGGTGAAACAGCTCGCCATGGTCCACCTTATCGGGCGGATTAAGAGCAGTGTCTCGCACACATTCAGGTACCGGATATTCTTGTGATCTTTGTATGTTTAGCATAGGATTGTTAACATGGAAAGTGTAACTAAACTTCAGGTGCTGAGGTCAACAGTTTCAGAGGTTTCCATATTTCAATTCAGGATCGAACAGCCTATATAACAGGCCTGTATATAATACAATGTCCTCTAGATATAAAGAGCAGCATTAAATTAGCCTTTTTGATTATTTTCTTTACCTGTCCATGACAATTTAATTATATATGTACATGGACACTTAAGTCTCTTTGGACCTCAACTGGTTCCAGCCTTTCACCATTTAGAAAGGATTCTGATCTCTACTTTTTAGATCCTACGTGAATCAATTTGCCACAGATTTGCCCATTCGCTTAATCTATTAATATCTGTTCTAATTTCATGGTTCCATCTAGAGTCATAGATTCATCGAGTCATTACGGTACAGAAGGAGACCATTCGGTCCATCGAGTCCATGCCGGCTCTCTGTAGAGCAATCCAGTCAGTCCCATTCCCCCGCTCTAACCCCGGAGCCCTGCAAGTTAATTTCCCACAAGTGCCTGTCCAGCCTCCCCTTGAAAACATTGAGTGTCTCCGCTTCTACAACTTCCGACGGCAGCGAATTCCAAGTCATCACCACTCACTGTGTAAAAAAGTTTTTCCTCACGTCCCCCCTGTATCTCATGCCCAACACCTTAAATTTGTATGCCCTATGTCCTTGTACTATCAAGTAGTGGGAACAGTCTTTCCCCGTCTAGCCTATCCAAACCCGTCATAACCTTGTACACCTCTATCAATTCACACGTCAACCTCCTTTTCTCCAATGGAAACAAATCCAGCTTCTCCAACCTGTCCTTGTAGCTAAGATTCCTCCATCCCCGGAACCATTCTGGTAAATCTCCTCAGCATCCTCTCAAGGGCCTTCACATCGTTCCTAAAGTGTGGTGACCAGAACTGGATGCAATACTTCAGTTGTGGCCGAAGCAGCGCTTTATAAATGTTCAGCATAACTTCTCTAATTTTGTACTCAATACCGATATTTATGAAGCCCAAGATCCCATATGCTTTGTTAATGACACTCTCAATATATCCTGCCACCTTCAGGGACCTATGCACATTGACTCCCAGGTCCCTCTGTCCCTGCACACTCTTTAAAACTGTGCCATTAAGTGTATATTGCCTCTCCCTGTTCCTTCTGCCAAAATGCATCACCTCACACTTGTCTTTGTTAAATTCCATCTGCCAATTTTCTGCTAGCCTTTATATGTCCTGTTGCAGCCAATTGATATCATCACTGTTTGCCACACACACAAGTTTGGTGTCATCAGCAAATTTAAAAATTCTACTCTGCATTCCAATATCCAGGTCGTTTATATATATATATATATATATATATATATATCAAAAAAGCATTGGCCCCAGCACTGATCCTTGCAGATCACCACTGTCTACCATCCTCCAGTCTGAAAAACGGCCGTTTACCACAACTCGCTGTTTTCTGTCCTTAAGCCAATTCATTATCCAAGCTGCAACTGACCCAGCTATTCCATGAGCCTCAATTTTGCTAACCAGCCTTCTCTGTGGTACTTTGTGAAACGCTTTCCGAAAATCCATGTATACAGCACCCATTGTATTCCCATCTTCAATCCTCTTTGTTACTTCATCAAAAAAATCAATTAGATTACTCAAACACGATCTGCCTTTTACAAACCCATGTTGGCTCTGCTTAAATAGCTTAAATCTCTCCAAATGCTCGTTAATTTTTTCCTTGATTATTGTTTTTAAACTTTACCCACCACTGATGTTAAACTGACCGGCCTGTAGTTAGTGGGATTGTCCTTACACCCTTTCTTGAACAATGGTGTCACATTTGTCACTTTCCAACCGTCAGGCACCTCCCCCGCATCTAGGGAAGATTGGAAAATTATGGCAAGCCCTCCGCCAACTCCTCCTCCATTTTCCATAGCAACCTGGGATGGAAGCCACTTGGACCAGACGCCTTATTCACTCTAAGTATACCCAGCCTTTCTAGTACATCCTGTCTATCTATTTTCACCCCTTCCATTGCTTCTACCTTTTCCACTTCTACCGATATTTTATCAGCATCCACCTCCTTAGTAAACACCGATGCAAAGTACTCATTCAGTATTCTAGCTTTGCCCTGCGCCTCTAAGCATATATCACCTTCTTTGTCCCTAATAGGATCCACCCCGCCTCTTACTAACCGCATAATGTCTTTATGCCGGCAGAAGATTTTTGAGTTCCCTGTTATGTTAACCGCCATTCTAATCTCATATTCTCTCTTTGCCAATCTTAGTTTCCTCTTCACATCCCCTCTCAACTTATTGTATTTGATCTGGTTCTCCCTTGAAGAATTCACCTGACATGCAACACACACACTCTTTTTTTGTTTCATCATCTTCTCTATCTCCCTTGTCATCCAATGAGCCCTTGCTTTGCTTCGCTTGCCCTTCCCTCTTATTGGAATGTACCTAGCCTGTACTTGGAGCATCTCCTCCTTAAAGATCACCCATTGTGCTGTTATAGTTTTTCCTGTCAGTCTTTGTTTCCGTTTTCCCCTGGCTAGATCGTTTCGCATCCCATTGAATTTAAACTGCTTATAAAGACGCCTATCTTTGTATCTTCGTCAAACTTAGATATGTGGCTTTCAATCCCATCAACTAATTCGTTAATAAAAACGGTGAATAGTCAAGGCCCCAAAATAGATCCCTCAGGGACACCAATAGTCATATCCTGCCAAATAAAGTCGCTGTCCATTATCCGCACACTGTGTCTCCTATCGCTCAAACAATTTCCTAACCAGGACAATAATTTGCCTTCACTTCCACGAGATTCAACTATGGCTAACATCTCCTTATGTGGGACTTTATCAAATGTCTTTTGCTCCATGTCTATTAGGTCATAATGGTTTGTGAACTGGGACTCACAAATCTCTTTGCTCCTCAACAGTTCATGGTTTCCTATCTCAGGTTTAAAATTAACAATTGGCCCAGCATGAACTGCTGTTTGTGGGGTGAATTACAGATTTCTACAACCCATTACATGTAGAAGTGTTTCCTAACTTCACTCCTGAAAAGCTTGGATCTAATATTTAGGCTAAGTCACCTAATCCTACACTTGTGAATCATCGGAAATATCTTCTCTCTATCTAACCTATCAGTTCCCTTTAATATCATGAATACTTCAATCAAATCACCCCTTAAGCTTCTAAATTCCAGAGAATACAATCCTAGTTTGTGTAATCTCTCCTCATAATTTGCCAATTGGGCTCTATGTATCACTCTGGTAAATCTACGCTTCACTCATTAAGGCTAATACTTCCTTCCTAAGATGTGATGCGCAGAAATGAACACAGTGTTCCAGGTCTGGTCTAACCAGTGTTTTGTATAAGTGTAGCAGAACTATAGATATAAATACCAACATTCAATTCGCCATTTTGATCTTTTCTGTACCTGTCCATGACAATATAATGATAAATGTACATGGACTCTTAAGTCTCTTTGGACATCCATTGGTTCCAGCTATTCACCATTTAGAAACTATTCTGATCTCTCCATTTTAGATCCGAAGTGGATGACCTCACACTTGCTTATATTTAAATAATTTGCCATACTTTTGCCCAATCACTTAATCTATTGATATATCTTCTAATTTCATGGTTCCATCTAAACTGCTTAAATGCCGCCTATCATTGTGTCGTCGTCAAACTGGGATATGTGGCTCTCAATCCCATCAATAAAGTCATTAATAAAAGCGGTGAATAGCTGAGGCCCAAAATAAATCAGTCCTGGTAAACTTGACTGGATCTCCATTTGACTGAATCTAAAAGTGACCAAATGTACCGACATGCTTTGAGGGCAACAGTCTGTTGGCTAAAAACATTTGCAAAACTTAAAATGTGTGGAAATTTTCCTTCAGAAAATAAGATCTTGAAAATTCTGTGAGAACCTCAACAACCCTGTAGATGTGAAAAACAATGACTGTCTCCAGCCCTTGGAGTCTGGCCTTGGTGAACTGAGCGTCAAAACAGAGAGAGAGAGAGAGAAAGGAAAACAACATTCCTCACAGTTTGGGACATGAATGCTGGGGGCCAGTTGCCCAGTTTTGTGTTATAAGTGTTATTGGACACTGAGATTCGGGACTATAGTCGATGGTGGCCTGGTCAGGTGCCAGTTACAGTTAGTCTTACGTCATTCATCGTTGAATTGACCTCTCATCTGGTGAATAGTCTGCATGTGGTTTTACTTATAATCACCTGAGCTTAAAGTCAATGATTTTAGATGTTTGCTTGTGATAATTTAATGAATTGAGTAGAGTTTGTATTCTGGGAATTTCTTGTAACATCTTGTTGATTTTTAAGTAAAATAAGTTTCACAGATTCATTGGGATTTGAGTTGTCTGTTCCCCGAGTCTGAACTCTATAAACTCTCAGACAATCAGAACGTCTTACAGATTCTGGCGCCCGAACAGGGACTCGCTCGGAACAAACAATGGCAAAAACAATGGCTGAGTTAGTCAGGAAATATGTGAGAGCGAAGTTACCCCTCAGGGAGCGGTGGGTACCGATCATTATTGATATTGCTCACCCAGTGGGTGAGGTTGATCAGTGGACCCAAGTGTCCACCTGCCGGCCAGGGATGATAAAGGCCGTCTGGTTAATGGCAGACCAGAGGCAGTTTAAGAATGACGTGTGTAAAATGGCTCAGATGCATAAGGAGATGGAAGAGATGGCAAAGGATGTCAGTGATAAGGAAGCGGTTGTAAACCGGCTTCGACAGGAATTAGAGGGTGAACGAGAAAGTAAGAAAAGGCTGAGGGGACAGCTTGAAAAGGTAAAGGAGAGGTGGTGTAATAAAGGGCAGTACCATGAGAGCCAGTGTGCAAATACTCACAATCAGTGTGATGTTTGGTCAGAGGAGGCGGCCAACCAGAGAGATCGGACAGAACGAGCACAGAAATCTAATGAGGATCTGAAGGCTGCATTCAGGCTCACTCAGAGACAGGCTCTGGAGGACCGAAGTGCTGCCGGGGCTCACACTGAATGTAAGGAATTGATTAGGGAGCTGGGGGAAAAGTTGAATGTCCAGAGGGGTCTTGTGTGGGCCAGGACTCCTGTGGTTGGAGGAGATCTGCAGGATAGCAAAGGGGTTGATAAAAATCACCCGGATGGGGGCCCACACCCGTAAATAGCCCACCGGAGGGAGTCAGTCCCCCACCTATGGCCCCGATGTGTCAAAAACGGTCCCAGGCACCGGTCGTGGGGGCGGGTGAAGGAGCGTTGGGGGCGCTAGAGAGGGAGTTTGTGGTCCCGCATAATACTGATGATTGAAGGAAAATGCCCAGTGATATGCACAAGCTGGCAATGGGAGGGACCCCCAAGGGCATTATCTGGAGGGAGAACAGAGGCCGCTTTAAATGACCTGTTTGAGGAGGAAAAGAAGCGCTTGCTGCTATTTACCCTGAGCTCCAGTGTCTTTGCTGGACTTCCACCAGAGAATAAGAGGGGAGAGGGCACTTACGATGCGCTAAAGTTGAGGGTTGCCCAGATTTTGGGACAGGGTAAAGGGGATCCTTTTAAGGCCGTGGCGGAACTGGATCAAGGCCCAAACGAACACCCGGCAGCTTTTGCTGACAGGTTATGATGCAGCCATGGGAGGGGCGGTAAGGAGAGCAGACCTCGACGGAGAAGCGCGGAACCATTGGTTGTGGACACTGATCTCCCACAGTCTGCCCTATTTGCAAGCTGCAATGGCGGACTTTGACCCAGAAGATATCACCAATACTGATGTGAGAAGTCGCACAACACCAGGTTATAGTCCAACAGCTTTATTTGAAATCACAAGCATTTCGGAGCGCTGCTCCTTCGTCAGGTGAACTGAAGAAATGCATATAGGCACAGCATATATAGTCAGAGAACACAGCCAGATGATTACAGTTCATCTTTCCAACTGCCCTTTATCACACCTGTAATCATCTGGCAGTGTTCTCTGACTATATATGCTGTGCCTATATGCATCGCTTCACTTCACTTCACCTGACGAAGGAGCAGCGCTCCGAAAGCTTGTGATTTCAAATAAAGCTGTTGGACTATAACCTGGTGTTGTGCGATTTCTCACATTTGTCCACCCCAGTCCAACACCGGCATCTCCACATCACCAATACTGAGGTCAGGGTGTTGCCGGACTAGTCTGTGGAACAGCTTCTTCCAATTTTGGGACAATTCCCCAGATGTTCTTGAGGAGGACTTTGCAGGGTTGACTCGGCTGGCTGTGCCGTAGTTGTGTCCATAGACGGTGCGATGCCGAGTTGTCCGTCTGGTTATATTCTTATTCGTAGCGGTTTGTTGCAACTGAGTGTCTTGCTAGTCAGAGGGCACTTAAGAGTCAAGCACATTACTGTGGTTCTGGAGCCACATATAGGCCAGATAAGGTAAGTGACAGCAGATTTCATTCCCTCAAGGGCATTACTGAATCAGATATTGTTTTACGACAATCCGATAGTTTCATGGTCACAATTACTGATACTAGCTTTTTATTCGAGGCATTTATTTAAGTAACTGAATTTATATTCCTCAGCTGCCGTGGTGGGATTTGAACTCACGTCTCCAGATCATTATCACAGGGCTCTGGATTACTAGCCCAGTAACAGAAACATTATACCACCGTGCACTCATGTTGTTGTCTCAGTTTCCAAAGTCCTACTGCTGGTCAGTTTTACCTCAGTTCCTGTCCAGAGACAAACTGATAGAGGTACATCTCATAGAGCTGTGCCTGCAACAAAGAAAGGAGTGTTCCCGTGTTAATAATGGAAATTCAAGAATGAATTACATCAAAAACTGGAATGTCTGGTGAAAATAATTGTAGAGAAATAGATATGCAAATACAGAAGTAAATACGGGGCCTCAAAAATGCAAAAGTAATGCAAATGTAGATTTAGAGAAGAAGATAGGCAGAGTTTTAGAATTAGAGAGAGGACAGGAAGACAGGGAAAATTCACCTTTTTCTCAACCACAACACATTGGACATAGTCACTGTTTGCTTCGAGTTTCTTTTTCTCCTTCCACGATAGGGTCGTTTTTGTGCTGAAAAATGGAGGCAGAAATTCAGCACAGCCCTGGATACCATGTGTGGATGAGCAGTTTCCTCGTCTCCTCAGTCACAATCTAGCGTTATTTTACATCTGGCAAACTGCACCTGCAGAAATCTTCCTCCGTGGTTAAATGCCTACCTCTCTACTGATGATAATCTCCTTCAATCTCTCTCTTTCTCTCTCTCTCGCTGAATCGCTGTTGTCTCAAAATCTGTTTCGCTCTCTCTCTTTCTGCCTTTCTTTTTTTCCTGCCGTTCTCTTGGACTCCTCGCTCTCGTTTTCTGTCCCTGTCTTTCTTCTTTCTCTCTGCTTCTTTATAGCTCTGTCCCTCTGTTTCGCCTGCATTTCTCTTTAAGTCCCCTCTCTCTGTTTCTGTCTTTCCTTGTTTCTGTGTTTTTCCCTTAGGTCTCGCTATCTGTTTGTGGATGTCTTTGTCTCTTTCTGACATTACGTAGCTTCCTTCATCTATTACTGCTTCTTTCCCTACATCTGACTCTTTCAGTCTCCCTTTACGTCGCTTTCCCTATGTTTTTATTACACTGCATCGTCCGCTGTCAGAGTAACATTTACCTGGAGTAGCACTTTGAAAGGAACATCGAAAGAACATGAATCCGATCAGCATAATCAGCGCCAGAAGGTAACTGTCTCCGGTTAACCAGTTCCAGGTTGTAGATACACACCACTAGCCAGAAGAGAAAAGGAGCCAAGTGTCACATTGAGCAGATCTGTAATAAAGGGGGAGTAAAACTCTCACATTGCAATCTTTGTAATTCACGTTTTTGGTAACTTGTTATCACGGACCATTGCAGGTCAGATTGAGCTTCCCTTGATAAAATAAAGTGCTGGCCCCTGTTACATGACAAGCACTTTCAATTCTTGAGAAATCTTGAGGTAAGTCAAATGCCTAAGCATCTGAGATCAACATAGCTAAAAGTGAGCATGTGAAGTGGACATCAAAGCAAATCTGATTTCCAATCTTAAATTGCAAGATTGAAAATGACCGGAGAAGTGGAACAACCTCATTGTTTCTCAGAAATATATTAAATTATTTTCGACTACCACCTCGTTCTATGCCCAGAGAAAATGCTAGTACCTTATGTGCCAAAGCAAGACTAAGATCAGCGACACCTACCATCAACTACCATCAGGTTAGGTACAGTAGGAGTTTGACACACAGTAAACCTCCCTCTACACTATCACATCAAACACACATGGGGCAGGTACAGCGCGGTATAGATACAAAGTAAAGCTCCCTATACAATTTCCCATTTAATATTTCCAGGGCAGGTACGGCACTGGTCAGATAGAGAGCAGAACTCCTTCTGCAATCTCCCATCAAACACTCACATCAACTACCGTCGGGTTATATACAGTAAGGTTCAGATTAAGCATGCGTCAGTTACAGAGTAAAGCTCCATCTATACTGTCCCATAAAACACGCCCAGGGTAGGTACAGCATAGGCTATATACGGAGTAAATCTCTCGCTACACTGTCCATCAAAAACCAGTCCAACACCATCAAACACTCCCAGGGAAGGTGCAGCATGCGTCAGATAAAGAATAAAACGTCCTGTACAATGCCGAATCAAACACTCACATCAACTAACATCAGGTAAAGTACAGTATGGGTTAGATAAAACATGCGTCAGATACAGAGTAAGGTTCCATCTATACTGTCACATTAAAAACTCCCAGGGCAGGTATAGCACAGGTTAGATACAGAGTAAAGCTCCATCTATACTGTCCCATTAAACACACCCAGTGTAGTTACAGCACAGGTTAGATACAGTTTGAAGCTTTCGCAACAATGTCCAATTAAAACCTCCCAGGGAAGGTATAGCATGGGTTAGCACGTGGAATTACAGAGTAAAGCTCTTTATACACTGTTCCATAAAACACTCCTAGGTTTGGTACAATACGGGTTCGATACACAGTAAAGGTCCCTCTGTATTTTCTCCTCAAAGACTCACGGGGCAGGTACAGACCGGGATATGGAATAGTGATACATCTACGCACTCCAATCAAACAAATAGACGCCTAACACTGGCAGATATTAATTGGTTAGACTGAGGATATTAAGAGAGAGTCATACCGCCCAGATCAGCGAAATGTGGGCCAAGTCCTCTCCCATTATATCGGCGAGGCTTTCTCTTGATGTGTTGGAAATTATGAAACTTGTCAGCAGTGAGAGTGGTGCCAGGTATGTCAAGGAGCTGAAGAACATGCGCTTGATCCAGGCTTTCCTGTTCTGAGATGCCAGTTCACTAAAATGGAATCAGAATAATTGTCTTCAGTAACTGGTGGAAAACAGCTTCCACAAGTCCACCAAATCAGTGTAATAATGGAAACTCAGCACCGCAGGACACCAGGAATCAACAACAGTGATCCGAAGCTGGATCATTTCTTAATATATGAGATCAGCTATAATTTACATACATTCATCTCAATTAGACTCCATGGGGGTAATTTTAACTTTGGGCGCGGGTGCAAAATGAACGTTATTGAATTGGGCGCCATTTTATGCAACGCCCAATTTTCCCTTCGATTGACTTCAAGGTATATATTGGGCGGATAATTCTATATCGTCCATTTTACACCATCACACAACTTTATAATTACCCACCACCGCATACTGTATTCCTGATCGGTCCTACCCTGTCTAACTAATTGTTTAATTTGGTATATGTATAAAAGCCTTTACTATTTGCTGTTATTCTGCCTGTTGTCAGGTTAATACCGCATTTTAAACCTTCTCACGTTTGAAAACGCCATTAAACGTTTTACATTCCACGTGATTATATTTATCACTTTTATTCCCAAACTTCTTCAGACGCCTTCATTTGAAGTTTCCTATTGTGGGTAATTTTAACTCTGGGCGATAGTGTTCAATGGGTGATGTCCATTTAGCCGTTCATTCTAGGCCCGTTCGATTTTCTTTGCCCTGGGAGTAATTCTGGTTGTGTGCCACGGTGTAAAACTGGTGGTAGTGAATCGGCAGCCGGTTTTAAATCTCTCCCGAATGACTTTAATTGAAAGGAAAATTTCGTGAGATTTATCACGAGCGGTCGAACCGATATCATCCGTTTTACATTATTGCACAAAATTAAAATGGCCAACTTTCTGAGGCGCCCCTTTCTCCCAATATGTGGTGGTCACTATTTCCAAGTTTCTATCCTACTCTCAATGCAGTTATTTACCCAAATTAAATCTACAGAACAAAAGCAAGCGATGTTTCTTTCCTTGTTGAATTGAAACATCTTCCAAAATTCTATAGACTCTGGAACAGTTCCCATAAATAGGAGGGTAGCTAATGTAACCCCACTATTTAAAAAAGGTGGGAGAGAGAAAACGGGGAATTATAGATCGGTAAGCCTGACATCGGTACTGGGGAAAATGCTAGAGTCCATTATAAAAGATGTAATAGCAGAGCACTTGGAAAACAGTGACAGGATCGGAAAAAAAGTCAACATGGATTTACAAAAGGTAAATCATGCTTCTCTAATCTACTGGAAATTTTTAAGGATGTAACTGGTAGAATAGATAAGGGAAAACCAGTGGATGTGGTGTATTTGGACTTTCAGAAGGCTTTCAATAGGGTCCCGCATAAGAGATTAGCGTGCAAAGTTAAAACACAATGGGATTGGGGGTAAAGTACTGACTTGGATAGAGAAATAATTGGCAGACAGGAAGCAGTGAGTTGGAATAAACGGGTCTTTTTCCGAGTAGCAGGCAGTGACTAGTGGGGTACCGCAGGGATCGTTGCTAGGACCTCAGTTATTCACAATCGCGCACGCTGTACACTTCATGCTTTGGACGCGCAGGTAAGTACGGAAGATTTTGGAAATGTAAAAAGGAGGAGTAAGACCCGCTTTTAAGAAGGTAAGTAGTGAATTAAGTATTTTTTTGATTTTTTTTTTACAGGTATATCTTTTTTATAGACTTTAAAGACAGGTAAGTTTATTTTTATAACTTTTTAAAAGATTTTAAATTTTTTCAAAAATTTATTTTTTTATTTAAAATAGTTAATTTAATTAACTATACTTATTTTATTAATGTGATGGTTTTTTTTTTTAATTTAATTGAGGTTTAGCTGTTATTTTGGGGGGTTGTAAGATTCATAGATTTCACAGCCATGCTGTGAGACTTATGAATGGAAGATGGTCTGCTGCCATTGGCTCTAACTGAGTCACGTGATCCCACAGCTCGCACGAATTCACTACGCCGCTGGGATACGCAAGCCCAGCACAGCTGATGTCTGGAACATCAAGTTCGTGCGAGCTGGATCATATGTTAATGATCTAGACGAGGGGACTAGATGTAATATCTCCAAGTTTGCAAACGACACAAAGCTGGGTGGGTGTGCGTGTTGTGAGGAGGCTGCAGAGAAACTCCAGAATGATTTGGACAAGTTGGGTGATTGGGCAGATGCATGGCAGATGCAATATAATGTGGATAAATGCGAGGTTATCCACTTTGGTGGCAAAAACAGGAAGGCAGATTATTATCTGAATGGCAATGGATTGGGAAAAGGGGAAGTGCAACGAGACCTGGGAGACCTTGTGCACCACTCGTTGAAGGTAAGCATGCAGGTGCAGCAGGCGATTAAGAAGGGAAATGGTATGTTGGCCTTCATAGCGAGAGGATTCGAGTACAGGAGCAAGGATGTCTTGCTGCCTTTGTACAGGGCATTGGTGAGACCACACCTTGAGTATTGTGTGCAGTTTTGGTCGCCTTATCTGAGGAAGGATGTTCTTGCCATGGAGGGAGAGCAGCGAAGATTCACCAGACTGATACCTGGGATGGCAGGAATGACGTATGAAGAGAGACTGGGATGACTGGGCTTGTATTCGATAGAGTTTAGAAGACTGAGAGGGGATCTCATTGAAACTTATAAAATTCTAAAAGGACTAGACAGACTGGATGCAGGATGGATGTTCCCGATGGCGGGGGAGTCCAGAACCAGGGGCCACAGTCTAAGGAGAAGGGGTAAGCCATTTAGGACTGAGATGAAGAGGAATGTCTTCACAATGAGAGTGGTGAACCTATGGAATTCTCTCCCACAGAAAGCAGTTGAGGCCAATTCATTAAATATATTCAAGAAGGAGTTAGATATATTTCTTAAGTCTAAAGGGATCAAGGGATATGGGGAGAAAGCAAGGACTGAGTACTGAATTTGGATGATCAGCCATGATCTCATTAAATGGCGGAGCAGGCTCGAGGGGTCGAATGGCCTACTCCTGCTCCTATCTTCTATGTTTCTATGTTTCTATGCTGATCTGAAAAGCAGTCCCGGATCCATTCAAGAATGTGTTCTCCACTTTGAACACGCATATTCAGATTATTCCTGTTTTTCTTGGGGTATAAAAAAACCCTCCAGATATGAGTAAGCTCTTGCTCTTACATTATCCTTTGAACTGGCTGCAGTTCTCCCCTTCTATCACATACGCTTAATGTTCTGTTATGTCCATTGAGAATTGTACTATGGCCCTTCCTAGTCCTTAACGTTTTCCATGTGAATCCTGTCTCATTGCAACGTCTGTGATGTCATTGTTTCCTAGCGCTGTAATATAATGATGCACGAACACTGCCACTCCAGAACCTTTTGCTGCTTCTTTCTCTCATGAAAGCAGCAAGAACTTGCGTTTATATAGCGCCTTTAACGTAGTACAACTTCCCAAGGCACTTCACAGGAGCGTAATCAGATAAAATTGAGAAGTCGCACAACACCAGGTTATAGTCCAACAGATTTATTTAAAATTACGAGCTTTCGGAGCGGTGCTCCTTCTTCAGGTACAGGTACAGTGAGCCTCACTGTACCTGTACCTGAAGAAGGAGCAGCGCTCCGAAAGCTCGTAATTTTAAATAAATCTGTTGGACTATAACCTGGTGTTGTGCGACTTCTCATTTTTGTCCACCCCAGTCCAACACCGGCATCTCCGCATCATGACCACTATTAACACAGATAAAATTGACACTGAGCTGAAGAAGGTTACATTAGGATGGGTGCTCAAAAGCTTGATGAAAGAGGTAGGTTTTAAGGATTGTATTATAGGAAGAGAGATTTGGAGAAGTATAGAGGTTTAGGGAGAGAGTTCCAGAGCTTAGGGCCTAGGCAGCTGAAGGCACCGCTACCAATGGTGGGACAAAGAAAGTGGGGGATGCACAAGAGGGCAGAGTTGGGGGAACGCAGAATTCTGAGGGTTGTAGGGCTTTAGAAGGTTACAGATAAGAATTAGGGAGGTCATGAAGATTTTTTTAACAGGAGGATGAGAATTTTAAAATCGATGTGTTGCTGAACAAGGGGACAATGTAGGTCAGCGCTGACAGGGGAGATTGGTGCACGGGACTTGGTGCAAGTTAAGATCTGGGCCGCAGTGTTTACTATGAGCACAAGATTATGGAGAGTGAAAGAAGGACGAGCGGCCAGGAGAGCACTGGAATAGGCGAGTCCACTCTGGAGGTAACAATAGCTGAATGAGGGTTTCAGCAGCAGATGGGGAGAGGCAAGGACTACACCTGGAATATTATGTTCCCAGGCCAGTCCAAATCTAGGATATGTTCCCGCTACAGCAACATTCTATTCTCCATAATTATTATAGTTTCCAACTCCAACTCTGTTTAGAACGCTTTGTGCATCCACACACAGATCGCTCAATCCTGACTCCAGGTTCTGTGCGCTGCTCGCTTCAATTACCTTCCATGGTAAATGATTCCAGGTTCTCAGTTCACTTCGGATAAAATGGGTCATTCGATTTATGTTCTTGTTCCTAATTCCCCGATTCTACCTCGCCTGCCTTGGTATATCAACAGTTCACAATAATCTTTGTTAACTACCCCATTAACTTGAATTATTGGATAAGATCACCTTGACTTATAATATCTGCTGAAGAAAATATGTCCAATTTTCCTATCCAAATATTCATGATATGATAACAGCAGCTTATATTTATATCGCGCTTTTAATGTAGTAAAACGTCCCAAGGCGCTTCACAGGAGCG
Organism: Squalus acanthias; assembly: GCA_030390025.1. Classification (NCBI taxonomy): domain Eukaryota; kingdom Metazoa; phylum Chordata; class Chondrichthyes; order Squaliformes; family Squalidae; genus Squalus; species Squalus acanthias. The sequence goes on along the minus strand of JASTWF010000065.1, from coordinate 1,250,078 downwards.
ATTATCAAACAGAATTTGACACCGAGCCACATAAGGAGATAATAGGGCCGATGAAAAGAGGTAGTTTTTAACGAGCGTCTTGAAGGAGGAAAGAGAATTAAAGAGGTGGCGAGGCTTAGAGAGGGAATTGCAAACCTCAGAGCCTCGGCAGCTGAAGGCAGGGTCGCCAATCGTGGAGCGATTAAAATCGGAGATGTGCAAGAAGCCAGAATTAGAGGAGCTGAGAAAGGAATATCGAACCCAGTCTCTTTGTCCCGATGCCCTCTTCAGTTTTTTCTATTGTCGTGCACACGTCTTGGATCTGATTGACGCAACGTGTTGGCTGCCAGTCCAAAAGACACAAACAGACATAGGAACTACCAACTGATAAATTAGAGGCATCTCATTCCGAAGGAGACATTGTGCATTCTCTTATCCACATCGATGAATAACTGATCCTTCTAGAAACATAGAAACATAGAAGCTAGGAGCAGGAGTAGGCCATTCGGCCCGTCGAGCCTGCTCCGCCATTCAATACGATCATGGCTGATCATCCAAATCCAGTACCCTGTCCCTGCTTTAATCCCCACAGTACACATATCCCACCCTACCCCCGTAACCCCACGTATTTAATTCCCCCTAACATATCCCATCCTATCCCCATAACCCCACATATTTAATCCCCCCTAACACTAAGGGTCAATTTATCATAGCCAAATCAACCTAACCCACACATTTTTGGACTGTGGGAGGAAACCGGAGCACCCGGAGGAAACCCACGCAGACACGGGGAGAATGTGCAAACTCCACACAGACAGTCACCCGAGGTCAGATTCGAACCCGGGTCTCTGGCGCTGTGAGGCACCAGTGCTAACCTCATGTTGTCGCCCATTAAGAATATCAACTTCCCACCACCACTCCCCATCCCCACCATCCGCCTTCCAGTCATACGGTCTTTTGCGAGACGTAAAACACGGAGAAAAGAACATTTGCAAATTTTGGAAAACTCGGGCCAATTTTTTCCGACCCTCTAAAGTAATCGAGCAAAACTACAGGAGAGAACAACAACCATGAGTCCTCTAGCTAGCCCGTGACTTACCAATAACAGAACTGTACCGCTAACTCGGTAACTCGTGTTGCTCCGATTGGACTGTGGTGAATTTACATTCACGGCATGTCTCAGTGATCTGCTCCAGAGTTTGAGGACTCTGGGCCAGAATGTCTAACCTAACACTTTGGCGCCGTGGTTTATATGCACTGTCCCTAGTTCTCCCAGGGATCGAGTAACTCATACAACTGAGCAGAATTTAATCTCCTCAACGATTTACAGTCCTCAATGTTATCTTCACCGATCTAACATTTCTCTTCTGAAAATCAACTCATGTATGATGCCTTTACCAATAATAAAGTGCCCTTAGAATGGGTATCGCTTTGATCGCTCTCCTCCTAATCCTCACTATCTATGCCTGTTAAATTGGTCTGCAATATCCCAAGCGGAACGATGTCAAAGCCTCGTTATAGTGTTTATAGTTTATATTGTACTATTGCAGCAATACAACCTAAATCTATATTTACCTTTCCAATGTCCTTGTAACACTGCATGTGGATCGTCAATGATTTATTGGTTATGACACCACGTTTCCTCCCTGCCTGCCTGTCAGCCATTAACGGGTTCCGCTACATTGCCTACACATTCCTGGAGTTTCTGGTATAAAAATGCTCCAGCCTAAAATGATACACATTGAAGGATATCTGCGCCACTGGGACCCATTCCCTAAATCGGCTTTTATTCGACCCAATACTAACCGCTCCACTACCGACACAATGCAACTGCTGTGCGTACGGTCCACAGGATGTACTGCAGCAACTCTCCGAGGTTTCTTCGATAACACTTGCCTCCTCTGCGAACTCGACCGCAAATAAAAACAAGAGCAGCTGAATAATGGGAACACCAACATCCCCAATTTACCCTCCAAGCTACACTTCACCCTCACAGGGGCATATATCGCCATTTATTCACCGAATTGGGTCAATATCGTGAAATTCCTCTCCTGACGTCACCCTGGGAGCACCAACATCAAAAGGCCTTCAGTGATTCAAAGAGAATGCCCGACATCTCCTCAAGGCATCTTGGGAGGGCCAATAAAAGCTATTTATCCAGAACCACACATATGTGGAGAACAACTAAAGGGAAAATTATTCCAATTCATAACTCCAAGGCAAAAACATTTTTGAAAGGGAGGGTTGTTAACATTGCATCATCTCATTCAAATCAGTTATTAATATGGTTAACAACAGTCACCCAACTCGGAGCACTGCATGACTGAAATTGTGATTTGGCTTCAGGTGGATTTACCCCATTGATGAAGGCCGTCTGTTTGCCTTTTTCTTATTCGTTCCTGGGATGTGGGCGTTGCTGGCAAGGCCAACATTTATTGCCCATCCCTAATTGCCCTTGAGAAGGTGGTGGTGAGCCGCCTTCTTGAACCGCTACAGTATTATTGTTTCTCGTTGCTGCTTGCTAGGGCAGTTAAGAGTCAACCACATTGCTGTGGGTCTGGAGTCACATATAGGCCAGACCAGGTAAGGACGGCAGATTTCCTTCCCTAAAGGACATTAGTGAAACAGATGTTTTTTTAATGAAAATCCGATAGTTGCAATCGTCACCATTACTGATATTAGGTTTTTATTCCAGATTTATTTAATTATCTGAATTTAAATTCCCCAGCTGCTGTGGTAGGATCCTGAACTAACGTCTCTGGATCATTAGTCCAGGCCTCTTGGAATTCTAGTCCAGTAACATAACCACTATGCTACCAGTTCCTTATCCAACATGCACATTGGAAGCCGCACGTGCAGCGTCTAAAGAGCGTTGTTTCTGTGAGCTCTGTACATTCCTGATTAACATTGAGGAATCACGGCCCTACCTTGCTGGGATCCGGGATGTAGATGGTCGGCATATCAAAGCCACATTTGTTCAGCCCGGGTCTCTTGCACAGCTCTTGCACTATCTGCATCATCACTCTCTGAAGGATGACATAAATATATTCCACTGTAAATTTCAGCACATGTCCGGACTTCCGCAAACAACATCCCATCAAAAATAAATCAATCCTACTGTTATAGAGCTTTTAAAATCCTCAGCATGTCCCGAAGCATTTCACAATTAATCAACTGCAGAATACAGTCACTGTTATTGTCAGGGAAACGCTGCAGCAAAGCAATATCCTGCAAATGGTAATGCGATAATTGACCAGTTAAGTTATTTTTAGTGCTGTTGATTAAGGAATGAATATTCGCCAACATCACTACCTTCTTCAAATAGTGCCAGAGTATTTTTACGTTCACCTGAACAGGCAGACGAGGCTTCAATTTAACTTCTAGTCCAAAAGATGATCGCTCCCTCATGGCAGTACTCACCCAGCACTGCAGTGGGCGTTAGCCTATTTCACACCCTCTTCGGAATCATTGCTTACGCTGTTTTATTTTGCTGAGAATGGGGGGATAATTGGACGATCTAACTGCTGATAAAGAAGTAGAAGTAGCAAAATCGGCGTTAAAAGCTTTCATTCATTAAATTCTGGCCCCAGGTTTCATATCTCTGAGTGTCTTTACGGGATCACTTTGTAAATTTGCTCTCGCAGTGTAGCTGCATGTGTTGCCCATCCTTGGCTGCGATGGGGGCATTAAGATTTAGCACGTCGGAGTATATTTTGAATGAGTGTAATAGTGTAAAAAGGATGATTTTTCACTTCCATTGAATTCGATGAAATTAAAAATCGGGGTAGATGGACGACATTCAGACGACGCACTATTACACATTTTACTGTATCGTACAAAGTCGAAATCTACCCGGAACTGGAGTTATGTGTGATCCAAACCAGGTAGATGTGGGAGGCTTCTTTCCCTGAAGGACATTATGGCATCAGTTGAGTTTATAGAACAATATTGAGGTTGAGATAAATGACCAGTTAATCTGTCCTTTTGTGGCTTTAGTTAAAGAATGAAGGTTAGCCGAAACTACAAGATTCATCAAATCCTGAGAGGGGGATACATTACCTCCTCCTGAACTTCAGTAACATTCACCATAATTTCTTTGGACCCAGTCCAGAAATTACCATATTTTATTGAATTCAATGGCACACCTTGCTGTGGTTGGTGTTTACATCCCGACATTTGGACTGCTAGTACTAGACTACCAGACCCCTAATCTGTCCCATAGAGTCCAGCCTGATATCCGTTTTGTGCACCCTCCATTGCGCTCCAACCATACATTTAAATGCGTTGCTAATCTGATCCCAGAGCTCTGTTAATATTCTTTTTGTTCATGTCACTCGGCAAATGCTGCCCGTGCCGTCAATCTTGTCCAGGTGCACAGTCAGTTGTTGTACAGTTGGCGACATGGGGTGAAAAGTCTCTCAAAACCATATACCGTGGATATTAGTATCTGGAAACTTGCTCTGTTATCATGCAAACCATTCCAACGCTGGATTTAAATCACGTTGTCAGATATTGCAACAGATAGCTATTGGCAAGTGTTAATCCTTTTATTATCTACGACCTATTCAAAACCTTATGCCTGCGTGTACTTCCTGTCTAAAAAACCTAACTTCCTGTTGTCACATTTCCGTATCAATCTTTCTCCTTTTAAAAATTCCTTGGTCCAAGTTTATACTGGAAACTGCAGAACCACCTGTAACTATGCCCCGCCAGTGGTGGCGCTGTAGCGTCTCACTTTTCCGTCTCCCCGCTCCTGAGCTTCTCCGGCAGAAAATGTGCAAGAAGCGTCAACAAAATCAACTTCCCAAATTGCAGTAAGCTTTACTATTTAATTATAAATAACAATATCAAATCAAGGAATTATATCACAATAAGGACAACATGTATGACTTTCAGTTGGGGAATCCGTATTCAATTAGAGCAGGGTGGGACTTTTTAATAGTACTATTCACTCATTCAAAAGGAACACCTTAATGTGTGTGCGGGAGGAGAGATTCGGGGCGATGTTTATACAGAATTTCATTGTACGCATCGATTCCACATCGCATCTGACTTTTATTAATTGGCCGCACTCTTCACTGGGCACCGTGATCAAATCACGGAATTTGGAAATCCATCCACGAAGGGGACTCTCAGTTGCAATAAAACGAACTCTCTCTGTACCTGTCTGTCACTCTCATGACCAGCTTCATCGGCTTTGCTCAAGTAGAACTTCAGTTTATCGCCGTGTTTTTCGTTCAACTTTTCCAGCACTTTCAGGGACCGTTTACACAGGCCCATCGGGTCAAAGAAGACAAAGATCAGATCGGCCTGTTCACCTGCAGACAGAAAACGAGTGAAGAATTCGGAAACTTACACGGTGTTAGGAGTGTCTCAATAATGCCCAATAAATGACCACAATGGATGGGTGAGTGCTCTGAAAGGGGCGGGGCTGAAGCCTATGACGGTACAAACTTGTTCACAAGCTCTGCTGCTTCAACTACTCTCAGCCGGGGTTCACTGGACGCTGCAACTTTACTGATTGGGCCCTGGGTCAGGGAGGGGCCAATCAGCGACTGAGTCCCATAGTTCATCCCTGGCTATTGACTCCTTGCGCGTGCAGGTAAGATGAGGGGATCGAATGGGCTCCATTGTATCTGACTGCAGCAATGAAACTCCAGCCCACGCACAGTGTCTAGGCTCAAATATGTAGAGTCACTAATCACACCAGGTACCAGAGGTCACCCACGCCAGTGGAACAGAACCCGGCAAGAGTTATTCTCCAGAATGGAGAAATCAGCAAAAAAGGGAAACAAAGAAGGCTCCGTTCATGAAGTTGGTGGTAGTGAAGTGGTCGTGGTACTGGACTAGAAACCCAGAGGTTGTGAATTGAAATCTCACCATGGTGAGTTGTGAAACAGAATGAAATAATTTGGTACCAAAAAAATGATCGTGGAGGCTGCTGGATTATTATAACAAACACTCACTAACATCACTTCGGAGATGCCTATCCGGTCTGGACTACATGTGACTCCAGTCCCACACTATTTTGTGAGACAGGCTCCGCTATACTCCAGGACACTCTGAGTGACCAGCTATCGCATTCTTTATTGGGAGATGAGGGGTAGTCTGTCGCTGGTCGGCAGTGCGCTTCCGACTTCATTTCACAGGCCCTGCAGAACAAGGCAGACTCACCACCGGCTGAGCAATCAGCAGGCCGTCTATCGGCGACCGGTGTTGATTCTAAACTACCCGGTGTGGATTCCTGAGTGAATGTGGTCTATGTGGAGTGAGTCTGATTGTAAACCAGGCAAACAGAAACACTACCTGAGTGGATTTTCAAATCCCAAAATCATGAAATGTAATATTGTTAACTGACGCTTAACAAGCTCATTTAAAATGTCGTCCTCGCCTCCCACATCCTGTCGCACTGAGTTTTGGTCGCCCATCACTCCCATATTGACTGACCTACCTTGTTTCCTTATTCTCCAGAGTCATTGGGCTAGGAATTCGTCTCGAGCGGTGGCGCAAAACGAGCGGTATCAGATCGGCCGCCCGTTCTAAGCAGCGCCTGATAATCAGTTCAATTGACTGCAATAGAACTGAATATCAGGCGCCGCGAACAATGGGCGACCGATTCGATACCGCTCGTTTTTCGCCACCGCCCGTGACGAATTTCTAGGCCATAGAATTTAAAATCCTTATCATCGCTTACAGTTCGCTCTGCAGCTTTTACCCCATTCCTATTATCAAATTCCTTATCACTCATCAAACTCTCTCATTAAACTTCTCACTTGGCGATCCACCTTTAAACAGCTTATTAAATCTAATATTTAAATAAAAGTCCTTATTCGGATTCTGATCCCTATAACTGTTATCCATTGTTTTCTTTTCCTTTATCAATTGAATTATTTTTCTCTAAACTCGACGAAGCGCCATTCGACATTTTCTACCTAAAGGCGCGGCATAAATGGAAAATTCTGTCATTCTGGTTAATACTGTTTCTGAACAACGTTCTTCCTGTTTCCCTTTAATTATTAGCTCTTTACGGGGCAGGCTGTACGTAGGTTCATTTCTGAACACAGATACAAACAAATAACTTAGAAAAAGAACCTCCCTTGCTCATTGGTGATCAGGCTCCCAGGTATCTCTCAGGGCTCTCCATGATTCCTTTGTCACCTGATTTCCCGCATACATTGGATTAGTTGCGCCAGTGTAGTGGTTAAATTACTGGATTAGAAATCGAGCAAAAGGAGATGGTAATGGGACAAATTAAGAAACAAAAGATGGCTTTGGATGAAGTGTAAATGGCACTGGCAGAATGATGGACAGCTGCCATGTGAGAGAGAGGAAACAAATGGAAAAAAAGATAGGAGCAGAGATTATGGTCTGAAATTGTTGAACTCTATGTTTAGTCCAGAAAGCTGTAAAGTACCTAATCGAAAGACGAGGTGCTGTTACTCGAGCTTACCTTGAGTTTCATTGGAACAGTGTAAGAGGCCAAAGACGGTTAGGTCAGACTGGGAGTGGAGTGGAGAATTAAAGTGACAGGCGACCGGAAGCTCGGGGTCACCCTAACGGACTGAATGGAGGTGTTCCGCAAAGCGGTCACCCAATCTGCGTTTGGTCTCCCCAATGTGGAGGAGACCGCATCGTTAGCAGCGAATACAGTATACTGAATTGCATGAAGTACAAGTAAATTGCCGTTTCACATGGAAGGAGTGTTTCGAACCCTGGACAGTGGGAGGGGAGGAGGTAAAAGGGCAGGTGTTGCATCTCCTTCGCTTGCACGCGAAGGAGCCAGGCGAAGGGACGGGGTAATGGAGGTGATAGACGAGTGGAGCAGTGTGTCGCGGAGGGAGCAGTCCCTTCGGATTGCTGAAAGTGGAGGTGAGGGGAAGATGTGTTTGGTGGATAGAAAATAAGAATTTGATTTATTTTTAATCTGGAAAGAAAAAGCTGGTATTAGTGAACGTGAGTATAAGGCTGGCGGATTGTTATAAACAGCTAACTGGTTTATTAAAGTCGTTTAGGGAAGTCAAACTGTCATCCTTACCCGGTCTGGCATATACGTGACTCCAGTCCCTGAGCAGTAGGTTTGACAACTCGCCTCTGAATTAAAGTAGTAGCGGCTTAGTTATATCACAGAAAATAAACCACCAATTCAAGAAGAAATTCCCCACCACATTTTCAGGACAACTAAGGATGGGCGATAAATACCAAGGTTGCCGGTGACGCTGACATCCCGAGAATGAATATAAAACCAAATTAGATAAATCTGCCAGATTTTATATTGAAGTGTGTTGACAGCAATTTCCAAATGATCGAGCACTGGTGTGTATCTCACGGTGCGGACTGATCTCTTACCCAGCCAGATAAGCGCTTTATCAACATCAAACTCATAGGTCATGTCTCCATCCACAAGCCCTGGGGTATCGATAAAGGTCACCAGGTTAAACTGCTTCTGTGTGGAGGTGCTGATCTCGGTAGCCAGGTAGTCTGCCACTCCTGTGGGGCACAGAACGAGCAGTGAGCAGGAGCATAAGTTTTTCAAAAATTCCAGGTTCAGCTGATGGAATAGGACTTTCTATTTCATGTCTATCTGTTTGTAATTCGCGAAAGGCTTTCTTTATTCATCAACCTCCCATGATATTAAATTAATTTAAACTCCAAAATAGATTTAATAATAATATCCCGCATGAAATTTATGAGATAGCTATATCATAAATATATCTAAAATAAAGTCTTATATCTGTCCACAATTCCTGTCTGCAACTATTTTCCAAATTTAGGTTTTTGTCACACCTGTCCATCAACATTTTAAACGTTAAAAATTCCTGTGTCCATTTTATAATAGAAACTGAATGTAAACGTTATGCTGCAATTGGACGAGGCTGTGCTAGTGCCTGTGTATCCTTGTTCAGCTGGGAGAGTCCCTGAGTATCTCTGTCCAGCTGTGCTAGTCCCTGGCCATCTCTGTCCAGCTGTGCTAGTCCCTGAGTATCTCTGTCCAGCTGTGCCAGTCCCTGGGTATCACTGACCAGCTGTGCTAGTCCCTGGGTATTCCTGTCCAGCTGTGCTAGTCCCTTGGTATCACTGTCCAGCTGTGCTTGCCCCTGGGTATCCCTGTCCAGCTGTGCTAGTCCCTGGATTTCTCTGTCCAGCTGTGCTTGTCGCTGGCTACCTCTGTCCAGCTGTGATAGTACCTGGGTATCTCTGTCCAAATGTGCAAGTACATGGAAATCTCTGTCCAGCTGTGCCAGTCCCTGGGTATCTCTGTCCAGCTGTGCAAGTCCCTGGATATCTCTGTCCAGCTGTGCTAGTCCCCGGGTATCTGTCCAGCTGAGCTGGTCCCTGGGTATCTCTGTCAAGTTGAGCTAGTCTCTGGGTATCTCTGTCCAGCTGTGCTAGTCCCTGGGTATCACTGTACAGCTGAGCTAGTCTCTGGGTATCTCTGTCCAGCTGAGCTAGTCCCTGGGTACCTCTGTCCAGCTGAGCTAGTCTCTGGGTATCTCTGTCCAGCTGTGCTAGTCCCTGAGTATCTCTGTCCAGCTGAGCTAGTCTCTGGGTATCTCTGTCCAGCTGTGCTAGTCCCTGGGTATCCCTGTCCAGCTGTGCTTGTCACTGAGTATCTCTATCCAGCTGAACTAGTCCCTGGGTATCTCTGTCCAGCTGTACTAGTCCCTGGGTATCTCTGTCCAGCTGTGCTAGTCCCTGGGTATCTCAGTCCAGCGGTGCTTGTCCCTTAGTATCACTGACCAGCTGTGCTTGTCCATGGGTATCCCTGTCCAGCTGTGCTTGTCACTGAGTATCTCTATCCAGCTGAACTAGTCCCTGGGTATCTCTGTCCAGCTGTGCTAGTCCCTGGGTATCTCTGTCCAGCTGTGCTAGTCCCTGGGTATCTCAGTCCAGCGGTTGTTGTCCCTTAGTATCACTGTCCAGCTCTGCTTGTCCCTGGATATCTCTGTCTAGCTGTGCCAGTCCCTGGGTATCTCTGTTCACCTGAGCTTGTCCCTGGGCAGATGTGCTTGTCCCTGGATATCTCTGCCCAGATCTGCTAGTCCCTGGGCATCCCTTTCCAGCTGGCCTTGGCCCGGGCGATCCCTGCCCCGCTATGCTTGTTCCTGGGTGTCACTGCCCAGCTGTGCTTGTCCCTGGGTATCTCTGTCCAGCTGTCTATCGCCCAGGTGACCCTTGTCCAGCTGAGCTAGTCAGAGCTGAAACATGGCCATCGTGGAAACGTGATATTGAGAATAATCGTTTGTGACCGCGTCCAAATAAAAGTCGCCGCAGTCACAGAATTAGAATGGCCATTTCCTGGAGGCGGAGGGCAGCCGGTTTCTGTACAAATGGATCCGTATGGGTGCGATCCGAATCAGAAGATTCAGGGAATTGAATTCGGGAGCTCATCCGGGAGTTTAATCACCATTCATTGGATATTTTTCCCGTGTAACTTGTGTCTTTTCAAACGATGAAATGTGTGTTAAAGAGAATCAGCATTTCACCTTCTTCCTCAACACTGTTTCTGGTCTATGGTGAAAAAGTTAGGTGGGGCGCCCCGGAGCGGAAATTGAGTGACGCCCCCTGCCTTACCGCCTGGCGCTTCCAACGACCGGAAGACTGGAACGTTATCAATCGGTGTGGGGCTGGGGGGCGAGCTATTTAAAGGGGGCCTCTTCCTGTCTTTTTCTGTGGTCGACATTTATGCACCACTCGTTCTGAGAGAGAGAGAGAGATTCGGAGAGAGAGAGAGAGAGACTTCTACATTGACTCAACGCTTTGTGAGGTAGTTTTGCCTAGTTCATCCTAACTTTGCTGCTACTTTCGTTGCTGTACCTCATTACTTTTCTGCCAAAGAGAATATGGGGGCTGCAATGATTGGGGGCGTCGTCCTGCTCCAGCTCAATCGGAGGAGAGTGAGACGCAGACAGAGAGTGGCAATGATGGCCAGACGGAGGAGGGCCATCAGGCGCATGTACAGGAGAGCTTACCCTCCCAGGGTATATCGTGAACAGCTCTCCTACATCCACATGTCCGAGGAGCTGTGTTTGCGAAGGCTGCGATTCAGCAAGGAGGTGGTCACTGAGCTCTGCCACCTGCTGCAGCCAGATCTGCAGCCTCAGCTGAGGTCCAGGACGTCTCTGTCGGTGGCAGTGAAGGTCACAGTGGCTTTGAACTTCTACGCCACTGGCTCATTCCAAGCTGCTGTTGGGGACCTCGCCAATATCTCCCAGTTTGCGATGCATCGCTGCATCCGGCAGGTCACCAATGCCCTCTTCACAAGGAGACGAGACTTCATCTCCTTCCCTATGACCCCAGACAAGCAGCATGACCGTGCTATGGGCTTTGCGAGGGTAGCGGGCTTCCCCATGGTGCAGGGCGCCATTGACTGCACGCATGTGGCTTTGCGTGCTCCACGAGAGAATGCAGAGGAGTTCCGGAACAGAAAGGGGTTCCATTCCTTGAATGTGCAGTTGGTCTGTGACCACAGACAGGTGATTCTCGCTGTCAATGCCCACTATCCGGGCAGCTGCCACGATGCTTTCATCCTGCGCCAGAGTACTGTGGCAGAAATTTTCGAGGCACCGCATCAGCCAGTTGGTTGGCTTCTGGGGGACAAGGGGTACGCATTGAGCACCTGGCTGATGACACCGCTCCGTGCGCCAAACACCCCTGCTGAGCTGCGGTACCAGGAAAGCCAACAAGCAACGAGGAACATTATTGAGCGCACAATCGGCGTGCTCAAACAACGATTCCGCTGTCTGGACCATTCCGGAGGAGCCCTGCAGTACTCGCCTGAGCAAGTTTCCAAATTCGTAGTGGTGTGCTGCATGTTGCACAACATGGCAATCCTCAGGACGCAGCCAATGCCACCAGGCCTTGCAGCACCACAAGAGGAGGAGGAGGAAGAGGAGGAACAGGCCGAGGACGATGATCAGCAGCAGCACCAAGGCAGGAGGGCGGCCCACAATGGTCAAACTGCAAGGGCCGTCCGTCAACGACTAATAGCAAGCCGCTTCTAGGGCCCCTGCCAGTGCTACAAACACGAATCAACCCAGCACGCAACCCCTAAGCCGGCCAAGGCACCAATAATTTCAACCACCAGCCATGTATATTTTGAATACAGAAACGTATTTATTGTACAAACTCTGTGTGTGTCAATTCCTCATGACAAACTCATAGAAATAAACACAAAAAAACAGTCAATAACATAACTGGTTCTCACAACCTGGAGATAATGTCCAAAACACTAAACAAAAGTTGGGCCATGAACCTCGGCCTTTAATAAAAAAATGACCAGCATTTTGGCACACCTCCTACTTTTTGCCCTTCGAGGGTGATCTCCTTCCCTTGCGCACTTCCCCCCTTCTAACCCTACTGCTCCTCCGTAATGGGACCTCAGTGGCTGCAGCAAGGCTGGTGGAAGGCTGCTGCTTGTCAGACCCTGACACTGCAGATGCCCGTGAAGGACGGCCTCGACCACTTCTGGGCCTGGAGGGCCCGGCTGCAGACTGCACCAACTCTGCATGGGCGGCAGCAGTCTGTCCTACAGGCGGTGGCAAGTGCAGTGGAGAAGTGACAGTGTTGGCAGCAGGAATGCTGTCATCGTGAGAGAGGACAGCAACTCCCTGCTCGCCCGACACACTGGCACTCCCACGGGGCAGCACTTCAGCATCCGGAGCAATTTGCCGGAGAACAGATTGCTGGCCTGCTGCGGCGCGGTGACAGCCCCGGGGACATGTGCACGAACCATCGAGGATGGCAGCAGTCAGTGCTCGCGTGGCCTCAATCTGAGTCTGCATGAGAGCAGTCTCAGATGGGTTCCTGGCAGCCAGTGGCTGAATTGCAGCAGTAAGCTTTAGTGTGGCATCCGCCTGTGCTACAGCAAAGTGCTCCACACTCTTTGCCAGTGCCTCAATGCATTCGGGCACCCTTCCCACTGCACCCATGAGCTCAGTGTGCATGCCCACCGCCTGGCTGTTCATTTCTGCAATCAGCCGCTCCTCCTCTGCGTCCATTGCATTAGGAGTGTCTGGCATACTCTCCCTCTGGGGAGAAGGCTCCCGTTCTTCCCTCCCCCCCCCCCCCCCATGGCGTTGCTGCAGCCCGCTGGGTCCTGGAACTTCACCATCATCAGCCCCTTCCCCCCTGCTCCCCCGTTCTTCCCTCCCCCCCCCAATGGCGTTGCTGCAGCCCGCTGGGTCCTGGAACTTCACCATCATCAGCCCCTTCCCCCCTGCTCCCCTCCGGGGAAGGCGTGTTCCCAGTGTGGCCATGGGCTTCCTCGGGAGAGGGTGGCACTGATGCTCCGGCTTCCTCTTCCTCCTCAGCTGCAGCATCACTCCCAGTGGCAGCTTCAGGGACCATCTCCTCAGCTGGTGAATCACCATCTGAAAGCAGGGAGGTACAAGAGTGGCTTTAGCGTGAGGACAGGGTGGCAGTAAGGGAGGAATAAGTGCAGCGAGTTAGCAAGTTGGATTGAAAGTGTCAAAGGCTGGTATTGTGAGGGACAAGTGGAAGGACAGAGGACAAAAAGGTGATGACCTTACCATTGCTGTCCACAACGGGGTCGGCGTCTCCAGTGGCGACGGGACCGATCACCCGGCTTGCCACAATCCTGTGGACGCGCTCCTCCAGATCGCTGAGGGGTTGCAGCTGAAGCCGCCCTCCACCCGTCCGTTGCTGCTGTCTCCGATTATGAGCCAGCTTAGCCTGCAAGAAAAAGGACAGCATCTGAGTCAATATACAGCCATGGTCTTGCCTGATGTGCCTCCCATAGGTGAATAGCCCTTACTGTATGCAGCCATGGTCTTGCCTGATGTGCCTCCCATAGGTGAATAGCCCTTACTGTATGCAAAGTGTGGAATGTGTGTGTGTGTTTGATGAAAGGGCCATAGGTGTTGCATGAGTGTTGTGCATTGGGGTTTTAAGACCCTCTGGCCATAGAGTGAGGTTGAGATGGAGGGATGGAGAGGTATTGAGAAAAAGCCACTCACCCGGACGACCCGAGTGAGGTCGTTGAACTTTTTGCGGCACTGGACATGGGTCCTGGGCTCCATGCTCCTGGAGGAGACGCTCTGAGCCACCTCCCTCCACACTCTTCTGAACTCGCGTGGCAAAGGCCTCCTGCCACTCTCCGGGAACAGCATGCATCGTCTGCGCTCCACTGCGTCAACCAGAGCATCCAAGGCCCACTCGGTGAAGCGATGAGCGCCTTCTCTCACCCTCTCCATGCTTGGCAGCAAAATGGATTACTGGTCTCTCCAGGCTGAGATTCAAGGCTGCAATGAGCAGGGTGTGGCTGGGGAGCAAGTGGCCCCCCCCCGCTTTAAGAAGTGTCCGGCGCCAGTGTGTCTGTGTTCCCTCGCTAACTGGCAGCAGCTGCGCTGCGCTCGTGCGCTGAGGTAGCGCCTCACTCCTAGGCCTTTGCGCCTTAAGAGAGGTGTGCAGCGCCTAATTTAGCGCTCCACTCACCTCCCGGGGCGGTAAAAGTGAAGTTTCCTGTCAGTGCCGATAATTAGCGCCAGGCGCTAATATTTGCGCGCGGACGATATTGTTTACATAGTGAAGCGGTTATCACCTTCGCCTCACATGGGAAAGGCCCCTGGTCACTCGGCCAACATTCCAAACAGTGTGCAAGAGAAAGATGTGGGTTTATTCATAGTGATTGAAACAAATATTCTTCCTCTGACGGATTAACTGTGTTTAAGATTTGGTTCCTTGGCGGGGAATCGAAATTTGGCCGAGCGGTGAGAGCGCCGAAGTCTGAACACTGTGCTACCAGGGAGCGCTGGCTTCAAACATTACGATAGTTGTAATTATAATTCGGTTTATCCGTGTTCAATATAGACATATGTGAGAAGTCGCACAACACCAGGTTATAGTCCAACAGCTTTATTTGAAATCACAAGCTTTCCCCCACAATGACGGCATTGCTGCAACAGCCTCAGTACTCAACACCAACAACAGCCAATCTCCAGACGCCATCCTACAACTCATCCGCTTCATCCTTGACCACAATGTCTTCACCTTCGACAACCAGTTTTTTACCCAAACACACGGAACAGCCATGGGGACCAAATTCGCACCCCAATACGCCAACATCTTCTTGCACAAGTTCGAGCAAGACTTCTTCGCTGCACAGGACCTCCAACCAACGCTATACACCAGATACATCTACGACATTTTCTTCCTATGGACCCACGGTGAAGAATCACTGAAAAGACTACACGATAACATCAACAATTTCCATCCCACCATCAAACTCACCATGGACTACTCCTCAGAATCGGTTTCATTCTTGGACACACGAATCTCCATCAAAGACGGACACCTCAGCACTTCACTCTACCGCAAGCCCACGGACAACCTCACGTTGCTCCACTTCTCCAGCTTCCACCCTAACCACGTTAAAGAAGCCATCCCCTGTGGACAAGCCCTGCGAATACACAGGATCTGCTCAGACGAGGAGGAACATGATGGACACCTACGGACACTGAAAGACACCCTCGTAAGAACGGGATATGACGGTCGACTCGTCGATGGACAGTTCCGACGGGCCACAGCAAAAAATTGCATAGACCTCCTCAGAAAACAAACACGGGACACAACCAACAGAGTACCCTACGTCGTCCAGTACTTCCCCGGAGCGGAGAAACTACGCCATGTTCTTCGCAGCCTTCAACATGTCATCGATGACGACGAACACCTCGCTAAGGCCATCCCAATGCCTCCACTACTCGCCTTCAAACAGCCGCCTAACTTCAAACAGACCATCGTTCGCAGCAAATTACCCAGCTTTCAGGAGAACAGCGACCACGACACCACACAATCCTGCCACGGCAACCTCTGCAACATCTCCACATCATGGCAATATCGACATGTTTCTGCGTTCAGGTGTTGGATGTTCTGTAAATGAATTCCACGGCTCTGATGCTTACAGATCTGTTTATATGGATCTGTAATATTGATTCATTTATTCGGGTCAATCTGACTTCAGTCGAAAAGTATTTTCTGGCTATTTATTTCTGTCTTAGATTTCAATTACACGTAAACATATTTATACAGAACACAGATACACACAAATACATTGATAAAGAACACACAGCTACAGAGACATGTAATCATCACTGGCTCACTGATACACCCAAAATGCATTTAGAAGAGTCACATTTTCAATAATAGATATTTATAGATTTATAACCTGATGTATATTATACAAAAAAATACATTTACAACAGACACAGATAAAAAGCATCGCACTCATCACATAAACACACACTTTATATATAAACATGACTCCCATATACACACTGACAGTTTATCGTGTCACACCGTCCTGTTTGCTGTTCTAGCAAAAGTCTACACAGCTAAACTTTCCTTGTGTTTCACAAGCTGTCCATCCTGTTGTGTATTTGGAGCAGTTTCCTGCTTCCATAGTGGGGATTCTGAGGGATGATTCTGGGGCTCGGTGCGTGTAATTGGATTTGCTGCAGCCCACTGGCAACATGTGATGAAAGCGGGCGTGAAATTGTTGCTGACAGCTGAACGCTGGACGGTGAATGTGCGTTAGATTTCTCCAATGTGTTTGTCCGTTGTTCACAGGTCACTGGAAATTCATAGAGTCATAGAATAGTACAGCACAGAAGGAGGCCATTCGGCCCATCGAGTCTGTGACGGCTCTGTCACAGAGCAATCCAGTTCGTCCCGCTCCCCGCCCTTTCCCCATATCCCTGCAATTTTTATCCTTCGAGTCTTATCCAATTCCCTTTTGAAGGCTGCTGTTGAATCTGTATCCACCACCCTATCAGACAGTGCATTCCAAATGCGAACCACTAAAAAGTCTTTCCTCATGTCGCCTCTGGTTTTTGTGCCAGTCACATTAAATCTGTGCCTTCTGCTAATCGACCCTTCAACCATTGGAAACAGTTCCTCTTTATTGATTCAATCTGAACACTTCATGGTTTTACACCCATCTATCAAATCTCCGCTTAGCCTTCTCTGCTCTAAGGAAAACGACACCATCTTCTCCAGTCTATCCACGTCACTGTAATCCCTCATTCATGCAATAATTTTATTTCCTTTCGATTGAAGACAGGAAAAGCCAGGACATGCCACGAGATAGGAGTCCTTTTGGAATCATTCAAGGACTTCTAAAATCACGTAGTCGTAATTTAAAATCACGGCTGCAGTTTGTTTCGGTGTAAAAGGAGCGGATTGAAGGGCCCGAAAATTAGACCTAATAGTGCGTACTCTCGCGTTTGAGGTCTCCAATTGCCGGTTTCCAGCATGCACTGCGCATGCGCGGGAAACCGGCACTTCGTGAACTCAAAAGGGGGCGGTTCCTAAGTGAACCGCGTGCGCGCTACAGGCTGCGCGCACGCAGTGCACTTAGTGCTTTGAACGCGCAGGTAAGCATGGAAGATTTTACACATAAAGAAAGGAGGCGTAAGACCCTCTTTTAAAAAGGTAAGTAGTTAATTAAGTATTATTTTAATTTTTTTTCAACAGGTTTATCTTTTTTAGAGACTTTAAAGAAAGGTAAGTTTATTTTTATAACTTTTAAAAAGATTTTAAATTTTTTCAAAAATTTAATTTTTTGTTTAAAGTGGTTAATTTATTTAACTATACTTATTTTATTAATGTGATGGCTTGTTTTTTAATTTAATTGAGGTTTAGCTGTTCTTTTGGGGGGGTATATTATTCATAGCTTTGACAGGTCTTCCTGTCAAAACTATGAATGAAAGATGGTGTGCTGCCATTGGCTCTAACTGAATCACGTGATCCCAGAGCTCGCACGAACTAACTGCGTCTCTGGGTCACGCAAGCACTGCACAGCTGCAGCCTTGAAACTAAAGTTCGTGTGGGCCTGGAGGAAAAAGGTAGGCGCGCAGTGAGATATCGCGGGGAAGCCTTACCCCCGCAGGAACGCTCAGTGTTTAATTTCTGGGCCAATAAAACGCCAGGCAGCGCCCGCGGTGCGACAAACTCGAACTCCTGATGAAGTTGTTGCTGCGAAGTAACCGCTGAGCTAAAGCTGACCCCGATCAAAGGGGAGAAAACACTAAATATAAAGGATGAGCTCACAAATATCAGGCGCAGTGCGGGTCTGGTCAACGTCAAACCCCTCCTTTCACATTCAATAGAGGAAGAAGAGACTCACCGGGAGTCAGACGGCAGAAAGATTCATAAATACAACAAAGAAAGACACAAATACAAGTAACATCCACTTTCCAAACATTCTCACTGTGAAATTCTTTCCATTTATTTAAAATGTTACTGATGTAAATCTAAAAAGCAGCACCCTGGTATTGTCGGTTCACTAGTGATGAATTTGCAGAAAGAGGAATTGAGCATCTCGCTGAACAGTGTGTGTGCGGTGAAGCGCTGGTTTTCGGACTGGGGCGGTTATCACAAGAGCTTCACGCGCGGAATGTCCCGGGCCCGGGCGGGAACCTTGTGTCAGAAATATTATTGTCTGAGAAATTACCGGTCCTGTTAAGTTTAACAAAAGTTGCCCCAGATTCCTGGTGTCAGAAGCAATGAACATTTTAAACCAGACTCCTGTTTGTGAAATGAGATGTGGGTCACAGTTCATCACAGAAAAATATTGAAGTATCGACTCCTTGTTTAGTCAGCATTTCTTTCATTCTGCAGAAGAAGGTCATCAGTTCATTAATGGTGATTAAAACATTTTTTTCTCATATAAGATGCATGCAAGTAATTTTATTAAAAGCTGTGTTTCTCTCTTTATTCCATTGAGCGGGAATCGAACCCGCGCTACGGCGGTGAGAGCTCCGAAAACTAATAACTAGATCAACAGGGAAAACTGAATAAATTTGATTGTCACAACTCTAAATATAATTGGGTCTCTCCGTTTTGAATGCAAATTTATTCTGGATTTGTTTTACATGTAAATTCATTTCCTGAATCTGCTGCTATCAACGTGTCTCCCTGTAACAGTAATATTTATACATTTATTAGGGCATCTGTCTTCATTCCAAATGTAATTTTATCTATTTATTTCTCAATATGGAACTTTGAAAATACACACAAATGCAATTATGTATAACAAGCACACACAAATACAATAATAACTAATACAGAGATACACACACATATATTTATAATTAGTACATAAATACTTCCAAGTACATTTATAGTTACTACAGATGCAATTATATATATGAATATTTTTATGTAGGATATAACACATAAAAATAAACTGTAAACTGGTCCAAAAATTAAGCATCGCACTCAAGACATTAACACTAACTTTATATATAAACATCACACCCGCACAGTAGGCTATTAAGAAGGCGGAGGCCCATGGAATTAATGAAAAGTGATGTTATGGAAACGGAATTGACCCCGGAAGGAAAGGGTGTTTATAGATGGAAGATTTTCAGATGGGATTGTGGTTTGCAGTGGTGCTCCCAAGGGTCTGTTTTGGATCCATTACTCTTTGCAATTTTTATAAACGACCTAGACTCGGGTGTAGGGAGCAACGTTTCACAGTTTGCAGATGTTATGATACTTGGCAACGTAGCAGATAGAAATGAGGGCAGTTGTAGACTTCAGGATGTCATAGATATAGATAGGATGGTGAAATGGGCAGAAGCATGGCAGATGGAGTTCAATGCGGAGAAGTGTGAAGTGTTGCACTTTGGGAGGACTAATATGGAAAGGCACTATACGAAAAAAGGAACGATTTTCGAAACTGTAGATTAGCAGAGAGACATTGGTGTCCATAGTAATACGGAGGTTGGGGACGACATTAAAAGGTAAATTAGAGAAGCATGCAGTAAGGGCACAGCAGTCATCATGAGTGACTTTAATTTACATATAGATTGGGCTAACCAAATTAGTAAAAATACTGTGGAGGACTAATTCCTAGAATGTTTACGGGATGGTTTTCTGGAACATTATGTCGAGGAACCAACCAGAGATCAGGCCATCTAAGACTGGGTATAATGTAACGAGAAAGGATTAATTAGCAATCTTGTTGTACGGGGCCCCTTGGGTCAGAGTGATCATAATATGATAGAATTCTTCATTAGGATGGAGAGTGAAGTAGTTGAATCAGAGACTAGGGTCCTGAATTTAAATAAAGGAAACTACGATGATATGAGGCGCGAATTGGGTAGGATTGATTGGGGAATGTCACTCAAAGGGTTGACGGTGGATAGGCAATGGCAAACATTCAAAGACTGCATGGATGAACTACAGAAATTGTTCATCCCAGTGTGGCATAAGAATAAAACAAAAAGGATGACTCAACCGTGGCTAACAAGGGAAATTAGGGATAGCATAAGATCCAAGGAGAGGACATATAAATTGGCAGAAAAAGCGGTAACCCTGAGGATTGGGAGCAGTTTAGGATTCAACAAAGGAGGACACAGGGATTAATTAAGAAGGGGAAATAGAATATGAAAGCAAGCTTGAAGTGAACATAAAAAACTGACTGTAAGAGCTTTTATAGGTATGTGAAGAGAAAAAGATTAGTGAAATCAAGTGTAGGTGCCTTGCAGTCAGAAGCGGGGGAAGTTATAATGGGGAACAAAGAAATGGCAGACCAATTAAATGCATATTTTGGTTCTGTCTTCACAAAGGAGGACACAAATAACCACCCAGAGATGTTGGAGAACATAGGGTCTGATGAAAGGGAGGAACTGAAAGAAATCAGTATTTGCAGGGAAATGGTGTTAGGGAAATTGACGGGATTGAAGGCCGATAAATCCCCAGGGCCTGATAATCTACATCCTAGGGTATTTAAGGAAGTGGCCCTACAAATAGTAGATGCATTGCTGATCATCTTCCAACATTCGTTGGAAACTGGAACTGTACCCATGGATTGGAGGGTAGCTAATGTTACCCCACTATTCAAAAAGGGTGGTAGAGAGAAAGTGGGGAATTAAAGACCGGTAAGCCTGACATCGGTAGTGGGGAAAATGCTAGAGTCCATTATAAAGGATGTAATAGCTGAGCACTTGAAAAACAGTGACAGGATCGGACAAAGTCAACATGGATTTACAAAAGGTAAATCGTGCATGACTAATTTGCTGGAATTTTTTGAGGATGTAACTGGGAAAATAGATAAGGGAGAACCAGTAGATGTGATGTATTTGGACTTTCAAAAGGCTTTCGATAAGGTCCCGCATAAGAGATTAGCGTGTAAAGTTAAGGCACATGGGATTGGGTCAAGGTATTGACTTGGATAGAGAACTGGTTGGCGGACAGAAAGCAGAGAGTAGGAATTAATGGGTCTTTTCTCGAGTGGCAGGCAGTGACTAATGGGGTACCGCAGGGATCGGTCCTTTGACACCAGCAATTCACAATATTCATTAATGATCTAGATAAGGGAACTAAATATAATATCTCCAAGTTTGCAGATGACACAAAGCTGGGTGGGCGTGTGTGCTGCGAGGAGGATACCGAGAAACTCCAGGATGATTTGGACAGGTTGGGTGAGTGGGCAGAAGCGTGGCATATGCAATATAACGTGGATAAATGCGAGGTTATCCACATTGGTGTCAAAAACAGAAAGGTAGACTATTATCTGAATGGCAATAGATTGGGAGAAGGGGAAATGCAACGAGACCTGGGTGTCCTTGTGCACCAGTCGCTGAAGGTAAGCATGCAGGTGCAGCAGGCGGTGAAGAAGGCAAATGGTATGTTGGCCTTCATAGCGAAAGGGTTTGAGTATAGGAACAGGGATGTCCTGCTGCAGATGTACAGGGCCTTGGTGAGACCACACCTTGAGTACTGTGTGCAGTTTTGGTCGACTTATCTGAGGAAGGATTTTCTTGCCATGGAAGGAGTTCAGCGAAGATTCACAAGGCTGATACCTGGGATGGCAGGAATGACGTATGGGTGTAGGGGGTGGTAATGGGGTCAGCCTTCTGACTCAGTGAGCGGTTCGACTCGCTCCCACGCCCCTGGTTCCTTACTTTGGACTTATTTAGGGGTTGTGAACAAAAATGCAGTAGACAACAGGTTCTGATGAAAGAATTTTTACTTCATTATAAGAAAAAGTTAACAAACTTAAAACACACTTAATACTTAAACACAGATTGGGGAGCACACGGTACAGGCGAGGGAGAAAGACAATATACCAAACTAAAACCTTATCCCTCCCAAAGCTCCCACTATCTAGCTAGGTTTTTGGTTTCAGGAGATCAGGGATAATGCTCACCAACGAATCCTTGACAGGATTTTAGAGTATTTTGATTAAAAGATTTCATAAGGCCCTTGTTGCTGCGAGGTGTCCGATGGTCACTGAGGCAGTCGCTCTGGTTTCTTCTTGTGTGAAGGTCTGTTTGCTGGCCTTCCTCCTCGTGGCTTGTAGTGGTTTTGCTGGAGCAGGGGGAGAGCCGTGCCGGCGTTGTCAGCGAGTCCAAAAGAGAAAGGTTTTTGGGACAGGCTTTCAATTATATTGTCTTTTTCGCGCCCAAAAACCCCTTACTAAAACGGTTTCCTTTAGGTTGCAAATGAGCCTTTCTTAGTCCATTGTCCAATTTTGGCGGGCTTGCCAGTTCCGATGGCTTTAGCTCAGTGTTAAACATGTCCTGATCGTTTTCCGATTTAACACAGCCTTATCTACGCGCCAAATCTCAACCCTATTGTCCTAGGTGTATTGGCGGGCTTTAAATCTGTCCTGTGGATACCTGGTTGATTGGTTTTTGATGAAGTACTAAATGTTTTATTGATTTCAGGATTCTGGTATCCTGTTTGGGCCTGGGAATTTCAAAAGGGGGTCTTGGATTATTCATATTTCGATGTGTGTGTGAGGCTTTGGGTTTGGCTCTTCCTCCTTGGTAGGATTGCAGTGTAAACAATTCCCAGACAGCTTGATTGGGCCCCATTACCCAAAGCTGTCCACTGCTTGACCACGCCCCTCCGCAGCCTGTCTTGTGTCTGTGAAAGGTGTCTTTCCCAACAGTAAGATTCAAAAGTCATTTTCTTTAGGGTTTTTCTTCCCTGATCTTTAAAATGCCCAAAACTGAGGTTTTTACATCAAATCACTTCACTTAGGTCCCATCATCCCAAGTTTGTATAAAAGGTCCAAAAATCACTCCCTTTAGGCCTCTGTTCGAGTTTCTGGGGGATTTTGCGAAGCCTACATGAGGAGAGATTGGGTCGATTGGGCTTATACTCGCTGGAGTATAGAAGAATGAGAGGGGATCTCATCGAAACATATAAAATTCTGACAGATCTGGACAAACTAGAATCAGGAAGAATGTTCCCGATGGTCGGAGAGTCCAGAACCAGGGGTCATAATCTAAGGATAAGGGGTAAGCCATTTAGGACAGAAATGAGGAAGTATTTATTCACCCAGAGAGTGGTGAACCTGTGCAAATCTCTACCACAGAAGGCAGTTGAGGCCAAGTCATTAAATATATTGAAGAATGTGTTAGATATATTTCTTAAAGACAAAGGGATCAAGGGATATGGGGAGAAGGCAAGTACAGGGTATTGAGTTTGGATGATCAGCCATGATCTCATCGAATGGCGAAGCAGGCTCGAGGGACCGAATGGCCTACTCCTGCTCCTATCTTCTATGTTTCTATGTCTCTATGTTTCTATATACACAACTCTTAATTGTAGCAGGACAAGTTAATAAGCTGGTTAAAAAAGCATGTGGGTTACCTGGGTTTATAAATAGTGGCATACAGTATAAAAACAAACATATAATGCTAGCTATAGAGTAGACAGAGAAAACAAACTATTCAATCAGTGTTGTTTTTCAATAACCGGACGTCATAGATTTAAAATCACTGGCCAATGATCTAGAGGGGGGATGAGGATATTTTTTCTCTAGGATAGTTGTCGGGATCTGGAACGCTCTACCTCACAAGGTGGTGGAAGCTGATTCCATCAATAATTTTAAAGGGAGTTGGACAGGAAGTTGAGGATAAGGAACTTACAGGGTTAGGTACAAAAAGTTGGGGGGCGTTGGGACTGAGCACGGCTTCTCTTTCTAAACCAGCACAGCCACAACGGGCCGAATGTCCTTCTCCTGTGCTGTGAGTTTCTATTATTCTAAATACACACCCACAGTTTATATTTTCACACGGCCTTGTTCGTAGTTCTAACTATTTCTGCACGCCAAAAGTTTAATTGTTTTTCAGAAGCTGCTCGACCTGTTGTGTATTTTGAGCAGTTTCCAAGTTTATTTTCCTGTGATGTGATGATTCAGCGGGAGAATGAGACGGTGTTTGAGAAACATTGATATATATAACCATTCCTGCGCTGCTGCAAACGAAGAGCCCGTGGTGCAACGATAGCGCCTTAAATCAGAAGGCTACGTATTCAAATCAAGTCGGGGGTCAAAGCTCTTCCTAGCGTTGATCAGAGTATTGATAGTTCCGGAAGAATATTTTCTTTGTTTTTGCACAATAAACAGAACCTTGCTATAACGTCTGTCTCACTGGTTCCCCAGTGTCAGGGAGAGAAACGACAGATGCCCTGATTTATTTAATGTAACAGACAGACACAATCACACATATTCAGTAAAGTGTTCCACACAGCTTAATAAACCCTGGCCCCCTAGCCACTTCTGGGGGATGTCCCAATGCGCTTCATAGACGTGTGGTCAACAATATGGAAGCCAAATACAAAGAAGGAGCTATTAAGACGTGTGACCAAAAGATTCCTCAAAGCTTAAGGTTTTAAGGAGCGTCTTAAAGGAGGCGATGAGAGGGTTTGGGAAGGAAATTCCAGAGAGTGAGACACAGGTTGTGGCAGACTATATGTAGTGTGGAGAGAAAGGCGGATGCACAAGAGGCCGGAGTAATAGAATCATTGAATCTTCGGATCATAGAATTTAACAGCACAGAATGAGGCCGTTCAGCCCGTCCTGCCTGTGCCGAAACTTTGAAAGAACTGCCCAATTCAGTCCCAAACCCCAGCTTTCCCCCCATAACCCTGCTAATTAATTTTCTTCAAATACATGTCCAATTGCCTTTTGAAAGTTTCTATGGAATCTGATTCCACCATCCTTTCAGGTAATGTGTTCCAGATCTTAACAACCCTCTGTGTGAAAAATTATTCTATCGATTACTTTTGCCAATTATTTAAAATCTATGACCTCTGGATTTCGATCCACTCGGCAGAGAAAACAGTTTCTCCCTACTTGCTCTTTCAAAAGGCCTCATAATTTTGATTACCCCTTTTAGGCCTCCCCTTAACCTTCTCTGCTTTCAGGAAAATAACATCAGGGTTACCTTTCTGATAGCAACAAATCAACTGCGCCGAAGAATCAGTTCCAACTAATTCCATGAAATGCAATTGACGGAGGAGTGAAAAGCTCGGTATGTCAGGAGTGGGATTTGAACCCAAATCTCGAGATTTGAACGCAGCGCTTACGGAGAAATCTCTCGATGTGCCGGAACCTCCCCACATTGTCCCAGAGAAAGTTCCACTCATTCTGGTCCCCCGTAAATGCTGCTGGAAGGCTCAGTGACCAGAAACAACATCACTTCTGTCCCACACTAAAACTCTTAATCCTTCTACTCCGTTGCATTTTTACAACCAATTTCACTGATCGAAACCACACTAATCACACAGGAAATTGATTTTAAATGATTAATGTTCTGAAGGAGCTCCCGAATTGTCTTCCCCTAATCGCCTGAATGATATCTCCCCCTTTGTTCTTTTATCCCCTCCCCCTTTTCCCAGCTTTACTCTGGCCTTAAATCTATTTGATTTCCGGCTCTTCACAGTTCTGACGAAAGGTCATCGACCTGAAACGTTAACTCTCTTTCTCTCTCCACGGATGCTGCCTGGCCTGCTGAGTTTTTCCAGAGTTTTCTGTTGTTATTTCGGATTTCCAGCTTCCGCAGTATTTTGCTATCGTATCATGATATAATTCACGCCGGGTTCCTTTGAACAGAATCATAGAATTATATAATTATACAGCACAGAAGGAGGTCATTCGGCCCATCGTGCCTGTACCGGCTCTTTTGTAGACCTATGCCATTAATCCCAGTCCCGGCTATTCCCCCATATCCCTGTAACTTTGTCCCTTCCAGTATTTCTCCATTTCTCCTTTAAAATTACAATTGAATCTGCTTCCACCCACTTTCAGACAGTGCTTTCCAGAGCACAGCAACTCGCTGTTTCAAAACAAAGCCACCTCTGATTCTTCCTCGACGGGGACCGGCTGCTCCCGGTCCCCAGGACAGGGTCGTTCTAATTATGTGACTGTCGCCAGTTTTGTTCGGACAGAGTTTTGACTGGAACGTCACACCTGCCTCGCTAAGGACAATGAAGCAGGGGAGGTTGTAACCTCTGAGAAAATCTGATGCCCGTCAGAAATGTTTGTGTATCTGAATCCCTAAATCTTCCTGTTCCTTTTAAAGTTTTACCATTTACTGTACATTACTTGAAGAGAAAGGAATGCAGGGCTATGGGGACAGAGCAGGGGAGCGGGATTAAGAGCCAGCACAGGCACGATGGGCCGAATGACCTCCTTCTGTGGGGTATCATTATATAATTCTATGATTACGCGGCACCTACAAAGTTGTCTCTGGCACTTACAGTGAAGCGGGGGCCAATTTTCACTCTTAAACCAACAATTGTAATATTCAGCAAAAGATGCAGCGTTTTCAGCGCGGTGACAGAGCCGCAGGATGTCAGAGCTGGGTGTCGCTGTGAAATTAACGTGAAAGGTTGAAAAACTATTCACCCATCGGGGAGCTCGAACTAACGATTCTGAAATTAAGAGTCTGATGCTCTTCCGACTGAACTACCCGGGCCTGGTTAAAGTTCCCGGCCTTGTCGCTTATTACAGCGAGGCGGATGCTGGCTCCGCCCCACTGGTTCAACTTGTTCTACAAACCACGGACCAAGTCCTCCTGAATTCCAAGGTGTATAAGGAATCAACCATCAAACCAATCATTGACCACAGGGTCATCTATCCATTAGGCGCTTTACAGCCTTCCGGACTCAATATCGAGTTCAACAATTTCAGATCATAACCTCGGCCCCTACCATTTTTATCCCCCTTTTTGGTTTGTGCCTTTTCCCTTTTTTTTCTCTCTCCCACATAGCAGCTGTCTTTCATTCTGCCAGCGCATTTCACACACTTAGAGCCATCTTAACCTGTCCTATTACCATCTTGTCTCACCTTTTGTGTCTCTTAATGTCTCTACATTTCACAGACCTTTCCTTTTGTTCTTTTATTCCCTCCCCAGCCTCCAAACTTGGTTTTTCATCTGTAACATTTCCTGCTTTTTTCTCAGTTCTGACGAAGGGTCTTCGACCTGAAACGTTAACTCTGTTTCTCTCTCCACGGATGTTGCCTGGCCTGCTGGGTTTTGCCAGCGCTTTCTGTTGTTATTTCAGTATTTTGCTATTGACTACAGGGGTTCAGGCAATGTTCTGAGGGCCTTTGTCCTTGTCAATAGCACTTGTCTATTTCCCGGCGTTTCCCGATATTCTCTGTATCTCTAGCTGTTTTTATCAGAGTGTGACAACATGCAGGTTGATTTTGAACGAATACCTGTGCTTGTGTCGGTTACATTAAATAAACGAGGGCGTCAGGCACTTCTCTCAGTGGCACTGGGGAACTAGTGAGACAGACTTTAGAGTAACGTTCTAGTTATGTGGAAAGCAAAGGAAACATGTGTGTATCTGGTTTTGGTCGAACACAGTACACAGATTTTTAGTTGCAAACGATATTTTGGTGTCTGAATTGAACTGCTTACATCTCCTCAAACTACTAATTAATTTTGCGGTAATTTTAATCTGCACCTGCTGTGATCTGTGGGGATTGTCCATGTTCTGAGATGAATGAAGATGCAGTGAGAGGTGACAGAAAGTCCAGGTACCAATTCCCGCAGTGAGTTCCGCTGGTAGAGCCGGACTGTGTAACTCAGTGAGGACAGGACGTTCCCCGGAGTGGAACCGGGAGAATCTGCAGGACGTTGACCTCATTCTGGGGAATCCGCTCTCTGCACAGACAGGATGGGCCAAATGGGCTCCTTCTGTGCTGTATTATTCTATGACTCTACTATTACGTGGCACCGACAAAGTTATCCCTGGCTCTTTCGTTGAGTATATATATATCACCATTTATGTTAGAGTAAAGTCACCACCAGTAACGTGAGATTAGAGTCACCACCAGTAACGTTAGAGTGGTGTCACCACCAGTAAAGTGAGATTAGAGTCACCACGAGAAATGTTAGAGTAGTGTCACCACTGGAAAGTTTAGAGTAGGGTCAGCAAAAGTTACGTTAGAGTAGTCACCAACAATTAATGTTAGTGTCGTGTCACCACCAGTAATGTTAGAGTACGGTCACCACCAGTAATGTTAGAGTAGGGTCACCACCAGTAATGTTAGCGTACTGTCATCACCAGTCATTTTAGAGTAGGGTCACCACCAGACGTTTTAGAGTAGGGTCACCACCAGTAATGTTAGAGTAGAGTCACCTCCAGTTATGTTGGAGTAGAGTCACCATGTGTAATGTTCGAGTAGAGTCACCACCAGTAATGTTAGCGTAGAGTCACCACCAGTAATTTTAGTGTTGGGTCACTACTAGTAATGTTAGAGTAGCGACAACACCATTAATGTTAGAATAGGCTCACCACCGTTAATGTTAGATTAGGGTCACCACCAGTAATGTTAGAGTACGGTCACCACCAGTAATGTTAGCGTACTGTCACCACCAGTCATTTTAGAGGAGGGTCACCACCAGACGTTTTAGAGTAGGGTCACCACCAGTAATGTTAGAGTAGAGTCACCTCCAGTTATGTTGGAGTAGAGTCACCATGTGTAATGTTCGAGTAGAGTCACCACCAGTAATGTTAGCGTAGAGTCACCACCAGTAATTTTAGTGTTGGGTCACTACCAGTAATGTTAGAGTAGCGACAACACCATTATGTTAACTACCAGTAATGTTAGAGTAGCGACAACACCATTAATGTTAGAATAGGCTCACCACCGTTAATGTTAGATTAGGGTCACCACCAGTAATGTTCGAGTAGTGTCACCACCAGGAATGTTAGAGTAGAGTCACCACCAATAATGTTTAAGTAGAGTCGCCACCTGTAATGTTAGAGTAGGGTTACCACCAGGAATGTTAGAGTAGAGTAACCACCAATAATGTTAGAGTGGATTCGCAATCAGTAATATTAGAGTGGAGTCACCACCAGTAATGTTAGTGTAGTGTCGCCACCAGTAATGTTAAAGCAGAGTCACCACCAGTAATGTTCGAGTCTTTTCACCACCATTAATTTTAGAGTAGAGTTATCACCACTAATCTTATTGTAGGTTCTCCGCCATTAATGTTAGAGTAGGTTCACCACCAGTAATGTTCGAGTAGGGTCACCACTAGTAATGTTAGAGATGAATCACCACCAGTAATGTTAGAGTACTGTCACCATCACTAATGTTGGAGTAAAGTCACCACCAGTAATGTTAGAGTGCTGTCACCATCACTAATGTTAGAGTAGAGTCACCACCAGTAATGTTAGAGTAGATTCAACACCAGCAATGTTAAAGTAGCGTCACCACCAGTATTGTTAGAGTAGTGTCCCCACTTGTAATGTTAGGCTAGAAGCACCACCTGTAATGTAAGGTGTAGGATCATCACCAGTGAGGTTCGCGAGGATTCACCAGCAATGCTAGCGATGAATCATTGCCAGTAATATTAGAGAGGAGTCATCACTAGTTATCATTAGAGTAAAAAATCAAACTTAAATTAGAAAATGGATGAGGGAAGTTTTCATCGAATGAATTTGAGAACTCAAGAGCCTAATGCAGAGTCCTGGAGGGATGTTACATTCAGCGTTCCGTACAATTTCCCCATTGGCGGCCCGGGCGCACTGAAGCGGAATATCGCCCCTTGTTTGTTAAGTGACTGTCACTAACGTCACTTATTGTGTAACCTGTTCTTCTGACCGGGGCACCGATTGTTCTATAAATGGGAATCTTTACTGATCTCAGATACATTCCAGTCTGAACCGTAAAGCTGGACAGATTTCGCACAGATTTTTTAAAATGGAACTGCCAACAATTTTACAGATAATGCAAATTTACTACCCATTTCTCGCAACCTTTGGGGCTCCCGGTAAGTCAATGTATTCTGTTGCCTAATAGCTGTTGACTATCTCTGTTAACGTAACAGATTCCGAGAATGTCTTCATTGCAGAGTAATTGATCCACCGGGATCAGTCGGTGAATATCACCGGGAAACGTATCTGTTCGCGCGGCCGCTGAGGCGCTGTTGTGGTCGCTGGATCCAGGCCACCGGGCGCTCAACCTTCCTCCCTATACTGAGGGAGGGCGAGGCTGATTCCCCGGCCCCTCCAATAGTACATAGATCATTAAAGAATGTGTTGCTTAATGTCCAAGCTAATCATTTCATCTGTACCGTTGTTACCTGTCTACTTTAAGTTGATAATTCCTTGTACTGCAGCCACCTCCACCCATCAGAGGACTGTGAATGATATTTGGAGCAATAGTTGCTGCTCAGGGCGCTGCTCCCCTCCCCTCGGCTGCAAAGACCCTTCGCGGCTCCACCAGCTCCCGCTCTGTTGCCGAGCAGCTTCCTCGGGGCCATTAGAAATAGAAAAATCGCAGAGTTTCGACCTACATCGAATGTTTGTGTCTGAGCTGAATGTATTATTTGAATTCATATATTTCCAGTAATAGTTTGTAAATTATATTGAATACAGCTGACATCTGATGCGGCTCCCGAGATCCCCCTCGCCAATTAAACCGATGAGATTAAATCTAAAATTTCATCTATTGCTCCCTGGGGCCGCTGTAGTAACTCATCAAATTGCTTCGGTGCATCACATGGTCGCAGCCTCATGGCGGGATGGTTTCAGCGCTCCACACTGCAATGACATGTGTGTTTGCGTGTATGTAAGGGAATACGCTTCTTTATTGACTGTGAAAATTAATAAATTATAGAACCATCCAAGGTTGCCCTTTAAGGGACTTTAATCTGTTACTGCGAGGTATTGTGTCTTGAGCTGGACCGCAGCTTTAAAGTGTGAATGGAGCCTCAATGGATTTCTGACGAAAGGATTCGACATGAAACGTTAACTTTGTTTCCCTCTGCAAAGAAGATGCTTGTCCTGCTGAGTATTTCCAGCATTTTCTGTGTTTATGCATGAATATAGTGTCAGTGGCGATAGTGATGGAGATTCAATTGGCAGAGTGTATCATGAACGGCTGATCCCTTGTCGCCCGTTTTTTTTAACTCCCTGGCCGTGCATCATCGACCCGATTATACATCTCCTGCATCCATCGCCACTCTAACCGGATATATGCTCATGTATTTGAGCTCCTGTACAAACACGTGTATTTGTCCAGCTACACAAACTAAATTCAGGGAAGAGCTGAAGAAGGTGGTGAAATCTCCTTGGACATTTATTCTGATGTTGATTCAAAAAATCAAAAATAAACTAAATCTTCCTTTAAGTAGAGTTACATTGCAGCCCGTGTTCCATTTTAGAATGGCCGTCTTACCGTTAGGACGAAAACCGATTGTTGCTGTGAAAATTAACAGGTATCAGAAAACCTTTCTTCCTTTTTGTGCCGTGTGTTTTGTGTCTGCTGCTTTCCCTGGGTCAGCCGTGGCTCAGCTGGTAGCAACTTCGTGAGAAGATTGTGGCTTCAAGTCCCACTCCAGAGACTCAATAATCTACCATAATCTAGGCTGACACTCCAGTGCAGGGCTGAGGGAGTGCTGCACTATCGGAGGTGCCCTCTTTCGAATGAGACATTAAACTGAGGCTCCGTCTGCCCTCTCAGTTGGATGTAAAAGTTCCTTTGCACTATCTCGAAGAGGAGCAGTGAGTAATCCCAGGTGTCCCAGCCAATATTCATCCCTCAATCAACATCACTAAAAAACAAATTTTCTGGTCATTCTTACATTGCTGTCTGTGGGGCTTCTGTGCGTATTTTGGCTGCCGTGTTTCCTACATTAGAACAGAGGTTGCACCTCAAAAAGTACTTAATTGGCTCTAAAGGGCCGGTGGTCGTGACAGGAGCTATATAAATAGAAATCTTTCCTTTTCTTTCTTTTACCCCGGGTCAATATAATCATTTCCCGCTAATCTGAATATCCTAAAGTCTGCTAATGTGCTGCTATGTTTGTTTGTCTTTCTATTATAGCTATGTTATCCTTTAGCCTTTTCCTGTTAAGCAGGGAAGTACAAGTCTGTTTAAAGTACCGTTGGGCTATTGAGAAAATGCAGCAATTGTCAGTTTCAGGATGAAGTAATAAGATTTAATGAAACTCATGACATTGAAAACAGATTCACCAATTTCAGGGAACTTTAATCATTTGGTAACAGTTTGGGAAGAGAGTTAGTTCTGCAATGGAAAACATCTGGACATCCATCATCATTTCCAATTAGTACAATAGATACAGAAACAGACAGTCTCACTGTTAAAGGTTTCACTTGGTACAACTGCAATCATATGGGTCAAGAGTGAAACTATCGATCTGATAAATCAATTAAATTATTCTTACGTGGAGTTTTATTTTAACTTTGATATAAATGGGTAATGCAGAATTGTGAGGATATCGAGTACAGCGAGTGAGAAAAATTAATAAAATGCTACAGTTTCGAATGAGTATTCGGTTTGGTAAAGGCCTAAGATACTGAGCTCAGGACTGTGACATGTTTGGGTCTCCACACCAACCATCATCAGGTGTGGTTCTATGTTTTATCTTTTAAGTGTGTGTGTAAGTACTATTGCATGTATGATGTGCTTAATAAACCTATGGCACCTCACTCCAATGTTCAAGAACATTATTGAAACGCTTATGTTGACAATAGCCTTTGTACTTCAATTCATTTACCTGGATGCGGACAACCAGTAGTATTTAAGGCCCGAGTCAGGCAGCCGGCAGAGGTTTTATTTCCATCAGTCAGCCATGTTCTGCACCCAGCTACAATCCTGAGAAGGCGGCCTGCAGTCAAGCACATCATCCAAACTCCACAGATAAAATAGAAAGCAAAGGCATGAATAATTAACCATTACATTACTGTGTCACATTCAACCTGACGTGGTTGTGATTCCCCGGCCCCTGTTTCTAATTAACCAGTTGTTGTATTCCCTTGTATTTCTCTATTACTAATTAAACAGTTATTGTGTTTCCCTGACATTCCCATCTCCTCTCTTTCTACACAAACAGTTACTGTCTCCCCAGTCCCCCACTTTTACATTGTCAGTTATTTACTGTGTTACCCCAGGTCTCCTTTTATTCTATTTCTAATTAGACAGTTAATTTATTCCCCTGAATGTCCTTGTCCTCTATTTCTAATTGAACAGTTGATGTCTTCCCCTGTCCCCTACTTCTAAATGAAGTGTTATTGTGTTCTGCTGGGCCCTATTTCTAATATCAGTTGCCATATTCCACTGACCTCTATTTCTAATTAAGCCATTACTGAGCTCCCCTACATTTCCTTTATTATATTTCAAATTAACAGTTCATTGTTTCCACTTAATTTTCCCTGATCTCCATTTCTAATACAAGGAGTATTCGGAACAAGGTGGATGAATTAGCAGCGCAAATAGAGGTAAACGAATATGATTTGATTGGGATTACCGAAACATGGCTCCAGGGTTGCCAAGGCTGTGAACTCAAAATCCAGGGGTACTCAATATTCAGGAAAGATGGGCAAAAAGGAAAGGGAGACGGGGTAGCATTGCTGGTTAACGGGGGATTAACACAATTGAAAGGAAGGATATTAGCTCTGATGATTTGGAATCTGTATGGGTTGAACTGAGAAATAACAAGGGGCAGAAAACGTTAGTGGGAGTGATATATAGACCTTCAAACAGTAATGCGGAGGTTGGGGTTGGCAATAAAAGGGAAATTAGAGATGCGTGCAAGGGCACAGCAGTCATCATGGGTGACTTTAATCTACATATAGATTGGGCTAACCAAATTAGTAATAATACTATGGAGGAGGAATTCCTGGAGTGTTTCCGGGATGGTTTCCTGGACCAATATGTCGAGGAACCAACCAGAGATCAGGCCATCGTAGACTGGGTATTATGCAATGAGAAAGGATTAATTAGCAATCTTTTTGTGCGAGGCCCCTTGGGTTGGAACGATCATAATATGATCGAATTCTTCATTAGGATAGAGAGTGAAGTAGTTGACTCAGAGACTAGGGTCCTGAAATTAAATAAAGGAAACTACGATGGTATGAGGCGTGAGTTGGGTTGGATTGATTGGGGAATGTCACTCATAGGGTTGACGGTGGATAGGCAATGGCAAACATTCAAAGATCGAATGGACGAACTACAGATTTGTTCATCTCAGTTTAGCATAAGAATAAAACAAAAAGGGTCACTCAACCGTGGCTAACAAGGGAAATTAGGGATAGCATAAGATGCAAGGAGAGGGCATATAAATTGGCCAGAAAAAGCAGTAACCCTGAAGATTGGGAGAAGTTCAAGATTCAACAAAGGAGGACAAAGGGATTAATTAAGAAGGGGAATATGGAATACGAGAGTAAGCTTGCAGGGAACATAAACACTGACTGTAAAAGCATTTATAGATATGTGAAGAGAAAAAGATTAGTGAAATCAAGCATAGGTCCCTTGCAGTCAGAATCAGGGGAACTTATAATGGGGAACAAAGAAATGGCAAGCCAATTAAATGCATATTTTGGTTCTGTCTTCACAAAGGACGACACACGTAACCTCCCGGAGATGTTGGGGAACATAGGGTCTGATGAAAGGGAGGAACTGAAAGAAATCAGAATTTGTAGGGAAATGGTGTTAGGGAAATTGATGGGATTGAAGGCCGATAAATCCCCAGGGCCTGATAATCTACATCCTAGGGTAATTAAGGAAGTGGCCCTAGAAATAGCAGATGCATTGCTGATCATCTTCCAACATTCGATAGAATCTGGAACTGTACCCATGGATTGGAGGGTAGCTTATGTTACCCCACTATTCAAAAAGGGTGGTAGAGAGAAAACGGGGAATTACAGACCGGTAAGCCTGACATCGGTAGTGGGGAAAATGCTAGAGTCCATTATAAAAGATGTAATAGCTGAGCACTTGGAAAACAGTGACAGGATCGGACAAAGTCAACATGAATTTACAAAAGGTAAATCATGCTTGACTAATCTACTGGAATTTTTTGAGGATGTAACTGGTAAAATAGATAAGGGAGAACCAGTGGATGTGGTGTATTTGGACTTCCAAAAAGGCTTTTGATAAGGTCCCGCATAAGAGATTAGCGTGTAAAGGTAAGGCACATGGGATTGGGGGCAAGGTATTGACTTGGATAGAGAACTGGTTGGCAGACAGAAAGCAAAGAGTTGGAATAAACGGGTCTTTTTCCGAGTGGCAGGCAGTGACTAGTGGGGTACCGCAGGGATCGGTCCTTGGACCCCAGCTAATCACAATATATATTAATGATCCAAACAAGGGAACTAGATGTAATATCTCCAAGTTTGCAGACGACACAAAACTGGGTGGGCGTGTGTGCTGCGAGGAGGATGCCGAGAAACTGCAGGATGATTTGGACAGGTTGGGTGATTGGGCAAAAGCGTGGCAGATGCAATATAACGTGGATAAATGCGAGGTTATCCACTTTGTTGTCAAAAACAGAAAGGCAGATTATTATCTGAATGGCAATAGAGTGGGAGAAGGGGAAATGCAACGAGACCTGGGTGTCCTTGTGCACCAGTCGCTGAAGGTAAGCATGCAGGTGCAGCAGGCGGTTAAGAAGGCAAATGGTATGTTGGCCTTCATAGCGAGTGAGTTTGAGTACAGGAACAAGAATGTCTTGCTGCAGTTGTACAGGGCCTTGGTGAGAGCACACCTTGAGTACTGTGTGCAGTTTTGGTCGCCTTATCTAAGGAAGGATGTTCTTGCTATGGAAGGAGATTCACAAGGCTGATACCTGGGATGGCAGGAATGACGTATGAAGAGAGATTGGGTCGATTGGGCTTGTACTCGCTGGAATTTAGAAGAATGAGAGGGGATCTCATTTAAACTTATAAAATTCTGACAGGACAGGACAAACTAGATGCAGGAAGGATGTTCCCGATGGTCGGGGAGTCCAGAAGCAGGGGTCACAGTCTAAGGATAAGGGGTAAGCCATTTAGGACAGAAATGAGGAGGAATTTCTTCACCCAGAGAGTGGTGAACCTGTGGAATTCTCTGCCACAGAAGGCTGTAGAGGCCAATTCAGTAAATATATTCAAGAAGGAGTTAGATATATTTCTTAAGGTTAAAGGGATCAAGGGATATGGGGAGAAAGTAGGGAAAGGGTACTGAATTTGAATGATCAGCCATGATCGCATTTAATGGCGGAGCAGGCTAGAGGGGTCGAATGGCCTACTCCTGCTCCTGTCTTCTATGATTCGATGATTCTATAATTAAACATTTACATTGTTCCCCTAAATTTCCCTTCATTCTATTTTTAATTTTGCTTCCCGTGGTCCGAAGAATTCCCCTGTCCTCTAGTTTTAATTCTAAAGATTAGGAGCAAGTTTGTGGATAAAGAGCAGTGTCTCGCACATATTCAGGTCCCGGATATTCCTGTGCCCTTTTTACGTGTGTCATAGGATTGTTAACATGAAAATGGTAATGGAACTTCTGGTGCTGAGGCCAGCTACAATTCAACAGTTTCTGTAATTTACACGGGGCCGTATTTTGCGGACCTACGTTTGCGTACGACTTGCGCACGAGTCCGTAGGGGCCGCGCAAGCTCCGGGTTTATGCATGCGAAGCGCATGCGCTAAAAATTAGAAATTGCTATCTGGTGCAGATTTGCGCTATTTGCCCAACTACTGGCCAGCAGTTACTGACGAAACTGCAACGACAGAAATAAAGCAGGCGTACAGCCGGCATTCTATCTAAAGAAGAAGCAGGAAGAAGACGTGGAAGTCAGAGGGCTGGAAACCGGACTGTTTTAGCTTTTAAAGTTAACAAAGTTCTTGGTACAAAGCCTGATTTAAGATTTTAACAACTTTAATTTGTTAAATATTTCTTTGGTTTTGGATCCAGTTCTGAGGAGTGTCGGTGATTAGAAGAGGAACTTTCGCTGTGGACAAGGTGAGCATTCTATTCAAATAGATTTCTTTTTTTAAAACTTGAAAATGCCTGTTTAAAAATGATTTTGGTCACATTTACTCATGTTTAAAATTATGCCAAAATATATGAATGTTTTAAATGTTAACTTTTTTATGCTGTTTAAAAATTAATGTATGATTTTGTAAAATGTTTTAAAAGTCTTAGAAATTGTTCTCAGGCGGTGATATTGATCAGGCGGGTCTGACGGGCGGCCGATCCGATACCGCCCGTTTCCCGCCACCGCCCGCCGTGAATTTCTAACCACTCACTTTATTAGTATGACGTTTACAACTCTTTCCATTTCTTCCCAACAGTTACTGCATCTATTTAAAGAGGAAGCCTGTGCGGGAGAATCATGCCTAATTAGGAGTTTGCCCTGATCTTGTGTGTGATTCTGGCCCATAGAATCGAAAACGCCAGGGAACAACAAAGAAGATTGAGGAACCATGACCGCCACCTGATCAGGAGGAACTACTACCCACCCAGAGAGGGTACAGGGAGAGGCTGTCTTTTCAGATGCTGTTGGAGGATTTGTGTGTGAGGAGGCTGCACTTTTGTAAAGAGACATTTGACCTATTATGTGACATGTTGAAGGACGGCCTTCAAACACGCTCGAAGACCCTCACTGCCTTGTCAGTGTCCATGAAGGTAACCACAGCACTGAACTTCTTTTCATGCGGGTCAGTTCAGTCAGGCACCGGTGACATTTCAAGCATCACCCAGAGCACTGCGAGAGCCTGCATTCACCAGGTCACAGATGCCATATTCCGCAGGGCTTCAGAGTTCATAGACTTCGACTTGTCCACTCGGCAGCAAAAGGAGAGGCCCTTTTATTTTATAGGATTGCTGGCTTCCCCAAAGTGATTGGGGCCGTCGGTGGAACCCATGTTGCAGTGAAGGCACCAATTGATGCACCTGTGACATACAACAACAGGAAGGGGTTGCATTCATTAAATGTTATGATCGTCTGTGATGCGCAACTCAGGATCCTAACCGTGAATACAGATCACCGGGGAGTTGCTCATGACTCCTTTGTCCTCTGTCACTTGGACTTATATTGCCCGCAGCACATTGCCTCCAGGAGCCGCATTGGGCGACAAGGGCTACTGATGACACCATACCGCAGGACAAATAATGAGGCACAGAAGAGATACAACCAGGCACACGTGTCCACACGGCAAGTGGTGGAGAGGACAATCGGGCTTCTGAAATCACGCTTCCGGTGCCTGGACAGGACGGGGTGTGGGGGAGGGGGACTTTGCAGTATTCTCCTCTGAAAGTGTCACGGATTGTGATGGCCTGATGCACTTTGCACAACTTTGCCCTGTGGCATGGACGAACCCTTAACCCTGCAGACAAGCTCTCTGCTGAAATGGAGGACATGGATGATGTCAATGTCCCTGTGGCCAGGCCTGATGGGGACGAGCCAATTGCTGCCGAAAGCAAAGCTGCCAGGGAACTGCTAGTAGCCAACACGTTTACGAGGTGATGTTAGTGTCGCCTCCTACCTCGCCCTCCCCCAGCAAGGCACAGAAAAGAACAGACACAATTTAAAGTGAAACAGTGAACGTTTATTGCATCATTAAAGACTTTTGTTATACTGTTTTGATGTTCTTCGTCTTTAAATACAAATTGTTAGCTAGCTATTTTCTACTTTGTAAACATTTGCAAAGATCAATTGTTTGATAAAAAATGTAAACATTTTAATGTGACATTTTGGTTTTCTTAGTGCAATAAAGACGTTCCATTCAAGATGAAAACTATCTATTTTCTAATGTTTTAAACAGTTGTAATGTTCAATTGATTGTTAATTTAAAAAAGTTGAGAAAAGAAATAAAGTGACTGGAGGCTTTACATAAAACGAAATGGTTAAATACACTATGAGTCACAAATAGAAATTTCACAAAATAACACAACGCTAGCATTTAAATAATAGCAAACATAAAAAATTGACAGATATGCCCCTCGCATCTGTGCCTCAGGGTCGAAGGAGGTGAATTGCATAAAGGGTGGCACCTACTGTCTCCTGCGCTTTCCACTTCCCCGTGACCGGAGCCTCTCAGGCCAAGTGAAAGGCCCCTGTATACAATCTCTGGCCCTTCAGCAGCTGGCTCGTGACAAGGTTACTGCATCTGCTGCTGAAAGGCAACATATACATGGAGAAAAAAACTACCTCTACACCGTCCCATCAAACATTCTCAGCTCAGGTACAGCATGATGCGGAGATGCCGATTTTGGACTGGGGTGGACAAAAATGAGAATTCGGACAACACCAGGTTATAGTCCAACAGTTTTATTTAAAATTACGAGCTTTCGGAGCTGCTGCCCCTTCGTCAGGTAAAGGTACAGTGAGGGAATCTATTACACAGTCTTTGATGTGTGCCTTCCTGGCTGACCTGATTGTTTCTCTGCCGAGGTGTGATGAAAGGCAGTCAGATAGATTAACTGTAGTCGTCTGAGATTGTATGCTACACAGGCATTGTTCTCTGTCTATATATGCTTTGCCGAATCGTATTCCTTCACTTCACCTGACGAAGGGGCAGCAGCTCCGAAAGCTTGTGATTTCAAATAAAACTGTTGGACTATAACCTGGTGTTGTGCGACTTCTCACAGTATATATACACAGAGAACATTTTGTCTGCAGAGATACAATCTGTTAGGGAGGCATTACATCAAAGACACATCAGAGTACAGCTAAGACAATGAGGTGGGTCACAGGGGGTCCAACGTGTCAAATGCTGCCATCTGCAGTTAAGCTTTTAACTTTTTTTTTGTTTTTTTTGGGGGGGGGGTTCTGTGGGTTTTTTTTAAAACTGGAAAGACAGACAACGATGTCGAGTCACGTTCTGTAGCGTGACATGAACCCGAGATCCCTATTGAGGCCGTCCTCATGGGTGCGGAACTTGGTTATCAGTTTCTGCTCGATGATTTTGCATTGTCGTTTGTCTCGAAGGCCGCCTTGGAGAACGCTAAACCGCAGATCCGAGGCTGAAAGTCCTAGAATGCGGAAGTGTTCCCCGACTGGGAGGTAACAATCCTGCCTGGCAATTGTTACACGGTGTCCGTTCATACATATGAACGGACACCACGCAACAATCGCCAGGCAGGATTGTTACCTCCCAGTTGGGGAACACTTCCGCATTCTAGGACTTTCAGCCTCGGATCTGCAGGTTAGCGTTCTCCAAGGCGGCCTTTGAGACACACGACTACGCAAAATCATCGAGCAGAAACTGATAGCCAAGTTCCGCACCCATGAGGACGGCCTCAATAGGGATCTCGGGTTCATGTCACGCTACAGAACGTGACTCGACATCGTTGTCTGTCTTTTCAGTTTTAAAAAAAACCCACAAAACCCCCCCCCCAAAAAAAAGTTAAAAGCTTAACTGCAGACGGCAGCATTTGACACGTTGGACCCCCTGTGACCCACCTCATTGTCTTAGCTGTACTCTGA
The DNA here is from genome assembly GCA_030390025.1 of Squalus acanthias. Lineage (NCBI taxonomy): Eukaryota > Metazoa > Chordata > Chondrichthyes > Squaliformes > Squalidae > Squalus > Squalus acanthias. Next base: position 1,209,600 of record JASTWF010000065.1, on the reverse strand, counting down.
TGTGTCTTTGATGTAATGCCTCCCTAACAGATTGTATCTCTGCAGACAAATTGTTCTCTGTGTATATATACTGTGTAATAGATTCCCTCACTGTACCTTTACCTAACGAAGGGGCAGCAGCTCCGAAAGCTCGTAATTTTAAATAAAACTGTTGGACTATAACCTGGTGTTGTGCGACTTCTCATTTCAGGTACAGCATGGGGTACATACAGAGAAAAACTACCCCTACACCGGCCATCAAACGCTCCCAGGTCATGTACAGCATGGGGTACATACAGTGTAAAACTACCTCTACACCGCCCCATCAAACACTCCCAGCTCAGGTACAGCATGGGGTACATACAGCGTAAAACTACCCCTACACCGGCCATCAAACACTCCCAGCTCAGGTACAGCATGGGGCACATACAGAGTAAAAGTACCTCTACACCCGCCCATCAAACACTCCCAGCGCAGGTACAGCATAGGGTACATACAGAGTGAAACTAACCCTACACCGGCACATCAAACATTCCCAGCTCAGGTACAGCATGGGGTACATACAGAGTAAAACCACACTTAAAACGGCCCATCAAACATTCCCAGGTCAGGTACACCATGGGGTACATAGAGAGTAAAGCTACCCCTAAAACGTCCCATCAAACACTCCCAGCTCAGGTACAGCATGATGAAAATACAGAGTAAAACTACCCCTAAAACGTCCCATCAAACACACCCAGCTCAGGTACAGCATGGGCTACATACAGAGTAAAACTACCTCTACACTGGCCCTTCAAACACTCCCAGCTCAGGAACAGCATCGTGTACATGCAGAGTAAAACTACCCCTACACCGGCCCATCAAACACTCCCAGCTCAGGTACAGCATGGGGCACATACAGAGTAAAACTACCCCTACACCGGCCCATCAAACACTCCCAGCTCATGTACAGCATGCGGTACATACAGAGTAAAACTACCCCTACACCGGCCCATCAAACACTCCCAGCTCAGGTACAGCATGGGGCACATACAGAGTAAAACTAGCCCTACACCGGCCAATCAAACATTCCCAGCTCAGGAACAGCATGGGGTACATACAGAGTAAAACTACCTCTACACCGGGCCATCAAAAACTCCCAGCTCATGTATAGCATGGGTTACATACAGAGTATATTACCTCTACTCCAGCCCATCAAACACACCTAGCTCAGGTACAGCATGGGGTACATACATAGTAAAACTAACCCTACACCGGCCATCAAACACTCCCAGCTCATGTACAGCATGGGCTACATACAGAGTAAAACTAGCCCTACACCGGCCCATCAAACACTCCCAGCTCAGGAACAGCATGGGGTACATACAGAGTAAAACTACCCCTACACCGGGCCATCAAACACTCCCAGCTCATGTATAGCATGGGTTACATACAGAGTAAAACTACCCCTACACCGGCCATCAAACACTCCCAGCTCAGGGACAGCATGGGGTACATACAGAGTAAAACTAGCCCTACACCGGCCCATCAAACACACCCAGCTCAGGTGCAGCATGCGGTACATACAGAGTAAAACTACGCCTACACCGGCCATCAAACATTCCCAGCTAAGGTACAGCACGGGGTACATACAGTGTAAAACTACCCCTACACCCGCCCATCAAACACTCCCAGCTCAGGTACAGCACGGGGTACATACAGAGTAAAACTACCTCTACACCCGCCCATCAAACACTCCCAGCTCAGGTACAGCATGGCGTACATACAGAGTGAAACTGCCTCTACACCGGCCCATCAAACACTCCCAGCTCAGGTACAACATCGGGTATATACACAATAAAACTACCCCGACACCGGCCCATCAAACACTCCCAGGTCAGGTACAACATGGGGTACATACTTTGTAAAACTACCTCTACACCGGCCCATCAACCACTCCTAGCTCAGGTACAGCATGGGCTACATACAGTGTAAAGCATATTTAAACTGCCGATCAAAGACTCCCACGACAGGACCCGCACGGGTCACATACAGTGTAAAGCTCCCTCCACACTTTCCCATCAAAGACTCCCAGATCAAGAACAGCACGGGTCAGATCCACTGTAAAGTTCCCTCGACACTGTTGCATCATACACTCACTGGGCAGGTACAGCACCGGTTAGAAACAGAGTAAAGCTCCCTCAACACAGTCCCATCATCCCAGGGAAGGTAGACATGGTTAGATACAACGGCCCGAAAATTAAACCTAATACGCGAGAGTACGCACTGCGCATGCGCGGGAAACCGGCACTTCGTGAATTGCAAAGGGGGCGGTTCCTAAGTGAACCGCGTGCGCGCTGCAGGCTGTGCGCACGCAGTGCACTCAGTTTTTTTCCAGCTTTGAATGCGCAGGTAAGTGGTGAAGATTTTACACATAAAGAAAGCAGGCGTAGGACCCCCTTTTAACAAGGTAAGTAGTTAATTAAATGTTATTTAAAAAAATTTTCAACAGGTTTATCTTTTTTAGAGACTTTAAAGAAAGGTAAGTTTATTTTTATAACTTTTAAAAAGATTTTAAATGTTTTCAAAAATTTAATTTTTTGTTTAAAGTGGTTAATTTATTTAACTATACTTATTTTATTAATGTGATGGCTTTTTTTATTTAATTGAGGTTTAGCTGTTCTTTTGGGGGTTTGAAGTATTCATAGCTTTGACAGCTCTTGCCGTCAAAACTATGAATGAAAGATGGTGTGCTGCCATTAGCTCTAACTGAATCACGTGATCCCAGAGCTCGCACGAACTAATTGCGCCTTTGGGACACGCACACACTGCACGGTTGCAACAGGAAGAGGCTCTGAAACTAAAGTTCGTGTGGGCCCGGAGCAAAAAGGTAGGCGCGGAGTGCGATACTGCGGGGAATCCTTACCCCCGCAGGAACCATCCATGTTTAATTTCTGGTAAATTTCACTGCAACCAGCAACCTTTTTCTATAACCAGTTAGTGTGGTGCTAATTCGGTTCTGCTCTCTCCACCTTCTTGAGGCAATGCTCACTCCAAGAATCTGTTAATATAAAAATGACTGATATTAATTCTAGAACATGTTACTCGAAAACAATGGGACTAATTTTGCAACAATCAATATATTTATTTAAAATATATTCACAATTAATGACATTTGGTAGAATTACATACGTTAATATTAAATTATTATTTTCTTTCCTTGCTCCTATTTATAGGGGCTGTACTCATTCTCAATATTTGCTGCCAACTGATGGAGCTTTGCCAGGTGTGGAAACCTCTCTCTCCCAACTCCTCATCTCTCTCCCCGTTTTCCTCTCCCCCCCGCCCCCTCCGGTCCCCTCTCGCTCTCCAATTCCCTCTCTCTCCCACCTCCTATTCACTCTCTCTTTCTCCGCCCTCCCTTTCACCCTCTCTGTCGCCCCCTCGAATTCCCTCTGTATCCCTCTCCAATTCCCGCTCTTCCTCCCCGCCATTTGCTGCTTTCTCTTCCCCCTCCGATTCCCCTCTCTCTCTGCCCCTTCCGATTCCATCTCTCTCTTCCACTCCGATTCCCTCTCTCTCCCCCTTCCTCTCTTCCCATCCGATTCCCCGCTGTCTACTACCTCCGATTCCCTCTCTCCCCCCAAAAGATTAACTCTCTCTCCCCTCATCTCCCTCTCTCCCCGTTCTCTCTCACCCCACTCCTCTCTCTTCCCTGCTTCTCTCTCTCCAATTTCATCCCTCTCTCTCCCTACTCTCTCTCTCTCTCCACGTCTCTCTCTCATCTTCCTCCATCCCTCCACCTCCTCTCTCTTCCCCTCCTCTCTCTCACTCCCACTCCTCTTTCTCCCACTACACTCTCTCCCCCTCCTCCTCTCCCCTCTCGCTCCCCGCCTCTCTCTCCCCTTCCTTCTCTCTCTCTCCATCTCTCTCCCCTCTCGCTCCCCGCCTCTCTCTCCCTTCTTCTCTTTCCCCCCTCTGTCTTTCTCCCCTCCTCTCTCACCTCTCTCGCTCCCCAGCCTCTCTCTCCCCTCCTCCTCTATCTCCCCATCTCTCTCCCTTCTCTCGCTCCCCAGCCTCTCTCTCCCCCTCCTCCTCTCTCTCTCCCCATCTCTCTCCCCCCTCGCTCCCCTGCCTCTCTCTCTCTCTCCCGCTCCTCACTCTCTCCCGCTCCTCTCTCTCTCTTCCCTCCTCTCTCTCTCTCCGTCTCCTCTCTCGCCCATTCCTCTCCTACCGCTCCACTCAGTCCCCCTCCTCTCTCTCTGCCCTCCCCTCTCTTTCCCTTCCTCTCTCTCTCAGCTACTCCTCTCTCTCTCCCCTCCGATCCCTTCTCTCTCTCCCATTCCTCTCTCTCCCCTCCCTCCCTCCCTGCCCTCCACACTCTCTCTCCCACCTCTCTCGCACTCCCTCCTCTCTCTTTCCCCTCCTCCTCTCTCCTCCTTCTCTATCCCTCTCCTCTCCTCTCTCATCCCTCCAATCTATCTATCTCCTCCTCTATCTCCCCCTACTCTCTCTCTCTCCTGTCCTTTCTCTTCACCCTATTCTCTCGCCCTCTCCGCATTCTCTCAACCGCCACTCTCTCTGCCCCGTCATCCTCTCTCGGCCCCTCCTCTGTCTCTTCCCTCGTCTCTCTCCCACCCTTTTCTCTCTCTCCCCTCACCTCTCTCCCCATACGCTCTCTCACTCTCTCTCTCTCTCCGCCTCCCTCTCTCTCCTCTTTCTCGCTCTCCCCTTCCTATCTCTACCCCTCATCTTACTCTTCCCTCTTCTCTCTCTCCTTTCCTACTCTCTCCACCCTCTCTCTCCTCTCTCCCCTCCTCATCTCTCTACCCACTTTGGTCCCTTCTCTATCTCCGATTCCTTCACTCTCTCCTCTGATTCCCTCTCACTCTCTCCCTACTCTCATTCTATCTGTCCCTTCCCCTCCGATTCCCTCTCGCTCCGCCCTCGATTCCCTCTCCCTCCCCCTCGATTCCACCTCCCTCTCCCAACCGTTTTCTGCTCTCTCTGCCACTTCATATTCCCTCTCCCTCCCCGATTCCTTTTCTCTCTCCAGCCTCCGATTCTCTCTCTCCCCTCTCCGATTCCCTCTCTCTTTCACACCTCCGATTCCCTCCCTCTCACCCCCTCTAATTTTCTATCTCTCTCTCCCTCCTCCGATTCCCGCTCACTCCCCCACCTCTATCTCTCCGAACTTTCTCTCTCTGATCCTCTCTTTCTCTCTCCGCTCCGACCCTATCTCCCTCCCCGTCCGATTTCCTCTCTCTCTCCCCCTCCGGTTTCCTCTCTCTCTCTCTTCCTCCGATTCCCCCTCTCTCTCTCCCGTCATATACATTCGCTCTTTCACACCTCCGCTTCCCTCTCTCACCCTCCAATTCTGTTTCTCCATCGCCCTCCAATTCCTTCTCTCCCCCTTTCTCTCTCTCTGGACTCCTCTCCCTATCCCCGATCCTCTCTATCTCCTCTCTGGTCCTATTGCACTCCCCGTCCTTGTGCTTTCTCTCTCCCCCTCCGATTCACTCTCTCTCCTCCCTCCGAATCCCTCTCTGGTTCCCGTCTCCGAAACTCCCTCTCTCTTCCCCAGACGCTGCCCCTCTGGCCACCAACGGATCCAGTGACCTTTTCCTTACGGAGCGGAGGAACGCTTGGCCCACGGTGCTGGCCGCAAATGTTGGTAACCGTGCACATGCGCATATGATCCGGAAGATGTACGCGCAGTTAATCACAGCAATTTTTAGGGGCTGTACTGGCTCACAATATCTGCTGCCGACTCCTGCTCCGCCCACAGTAACTCACCACTGATGGGGCGTAACAAGGGGCGGAAATCTGTCGCCAGCTGACATCACAAAGGAGCAAGGACCAGTCATACAGCAGCCAGCAACAATGTCACAAAGCAGCCGGAATTCCGCCCAACGGAGGTGTCGCTGGGTCACATGACCAGGCGGTGCTCCTGGTTTGCAGTCTCACTGGGGATGAACACATGTTGTACATTCAGTCCTGTCTCCGACACCGTTCCCATGTACTGAGACCGGGGGCAGGGAGCACATCCGTGCATAATTGTCCCTTACGAATTCTCCGTCTCATCCTGCAGATATGAGGTCCCACTATTCAATGGCCCAAATTACGACTTTTTGATTTATACACACCAAAAAAATCCTCTCATAATATCAAACAGTGCGTCTCCCTCCTGACTCGGAACTGAAAGGCAGTTTGAGCGAATGGCGCTTGGATGAAGATACCACAACCACATCTGTCTTCTAAAACAAGTTTATTCCCCGGTAATGGAAAGGGGTGTCAGAGGCACATTGTCGGGATCATCGGGGCTATCAATGGGTGGGGTCATACGAGCAATAATTGGAGGGGTCATCATGGGCAATAATAATTAAATCTCTGTCTACACTGTCCCATCAGGTGTGGCACGAGATACATGCAGAGTAAAACTACCTCTACACCGTCCCATCAAACACTTTCAGGTCAGGTACAGCATGGGTTACATAATATGTAAAGCATATTTATACTGCCGATAAAAGACTCCCACGACAACTCCAGCACGGGGTATACAGAGTCTCTCTGAGATGTTGCTGAGGTCCATGTGCTGCCTTTGGCCGATACTACAATGGGGCTGGTGTGGGGAATGAAAACATGTTGTACTGGGAGTCTCTGTGAGTCTGTTGCTGATGCCCATGTGCTGCCTTTGACCGATACTACAATGGGGCTCGTGTGGGGAATGAAACCATGTTGTACTGGGAGTCTCTCTGAGTCTGTTGCTGAGGCCCATGTGCTGCCTTTGGCCGGACTTCAATGGGGCTGGTGTGGGGAATGAAACCAAGTTGTACTGGGAGTCTCTCTGAGTCTGTTGCTGAGGGCCATGTGCTGCCTTTGGCCGATACTACAATGGGGCTGGTGTGAGGAATGAAACCATGCTGTACTGGGAGTCTCTCTGAGTCTGTTGCTGAGGCCCATGTGCTGCCTTTGGCCGACACTACAATGGGGCTGATGTGGGGAATGAAACCATGTTGTACTGGGAGTCTCTCTGAGTCTGTTGCTGAGGCCCATGTGCTGACTTTGGCCGATACTACAATGGGGCTGGTGTGGGCAATGAAGCCATGTTGTACTGGGAGTGTCTCGGAGTCTGTTGCTGAGGCCCATGTGCTGCCTTTGGCCGACACTACAATGCCGTCCCAGCACAGTGTTAGAGTTTGAAAATGACACCCCGGGTGATGCTGGGTAGATTCAGATTATTGCAGAATGACTGGACCCAAGTGAACTCAGAAAGTCCACCAGTGGGTGAAAGCCCTTTGCTCCGGGCTGTGAAAGCCAACATTCCCCTATCGGAATCACTGGCCATGGCGGGAGCGGCTCGGCTTTGCTCAGAGTGGCTGCAGATCAGTGAATTCGGCAAAGAGGGTCTGAGACCCATTGATGCCGGGGCTGAATTTCCATCAATCGACACTGTCGCTCAAGGTCCCATTCAGCTGTGGACAGACTCCAAGAGCTGTGCCCATGGATCGGGGATTTCTGGGACTATCGCTTTGTGTCCGGAATGGTCTGTCCGGAATGTTTCCTCTCTTTAATGAGCCGGGAAAGAATCCTTCAGTACCTTGCACTCCCTCCATGGTCTGTGGGATCTACAGCCCGATCCTCTGCTGGAATCCAGTGTGTCGACTCACGGAGCAGTCACAACCATCAAGGCCTTTCTCACAGTTTTACTCCTGAGCCCTCAGCCCCATGGGATTAACTCTATGAACAGTAAATTCAGGAATCTAATCCTTTTTAATCAGTAGTATTTCTCTATTTGGAGTTCCAGCTCCTACTCAGTCCCCGAGTTTACCGGGAGTTCACTGATCAGGTGTCCCTTCATTTCTTTGCGATGGTTGTTATTTTCACCATCCTGTGATCCCCTGGTAGCAGCAGCGGTCGCGGTTTGTGGTTATAATGCTTTGTGTCACAGCTGAATGTAATATTTGAATTCATATCTTTCCAGTAATTGTTTCTAAATTATATTGATTACAGCTGACATCTGATGCTGCTCCCGAGAACCCCCTCGCCAATTAAACCGATGAGATTAAATGTAAAATTCCATCGATTGCTCCCTGGGGCCGCTGTAGTAACTCATCAAATTGGCTCGGTGCATCACATGGTCCCAGCCTCATGGCGGGATGGTTTCAGCGCTCCACACTGCAATGGAATGTGTGTTTGGATGTATGTAAGGGAATCCGCTTCTTTATTGTCTCTCGAATATGAACAAGTTACAGAACCAGCCAAGGTTTCGCTTCAAGGCGCTTTTATCTGTAACTGTACCGTCCCTGCGAGGTACTCCGGTTTGACCTGGACCGCACAGTTAGAGTGTGAATGGAGACTCAGTCTAGTGTCAGGGGCGATAGTGATTGAAATGACAATCGGGGGAGATGTATGATGGACGACTGATCTGCTGTCGCTGGTTTTACATTGGGCCAGAAATTCAGCTTTACGGCTTCCTGTGGGTGCCAGCATCGTGCGCGTACTTACCCACCGCGGCTGCCGTTGTGCTTTGGGCCCACGAGGACTTTGGGTCCTGAGCCTCCTGCAGCTGCCGGCGCGCAGTGCTCGCGTATCCCAGGGACGCAGTTAGTTCGAAGCGTCCCCTGGGATCACGTTGGCCATGGAGAGCCAATCCTAGCAGGGCATTTTCATTCATAGATTTGACAGGAAGACCTGTCAAATCTATGAATAGAGATCGGCCCCAAAACCACACTTAAACTTCAAATAAATAAAAAAAAATTACCTTTTTAAAATAACTATAAGTTACATAAATTAACTACTTTAAACAAAAATTTAAATTTTTAAAAAATTAATTATTCTTTTTAACGTTGCTAAAAATAAACTTACCTTTCTTTAAAGTATCTAAAAAAGATAAACCTGTTGAAAAAATGTTTAAATTGTAATTACTTAACCACTTACCTTGTTAAAAACAGGTCCTGCGCCTCCTTTTTAAAAGTGCAGCTTTTCCATACTTACCCTCCCGGAGAAACCTGAAAAAAAACCTGAAGTTTGCTGCGTGCGCGCAGCCTCTCCCGCGCACGCATTCGACTTCTGAACCCCTCCCTTCAGGGGAACGGAAGTTCCGGTTTCCCGCGCATGCGCAGTGCATGCAGGAAACCGGCACTTCAGGTCGCCTTACGATTGAGTACACAGCGCGTACTCACCCGACATGGGCCGAATTTCTATCTCACAAAGTTAATATCCTCCTATATCAGTGCCTGGGTTTCTGTGGTGGTGGGGATCGCTCTCCGTGTCCATTCCCGATACTGAATCCGAGCGACCCTCCTCCCCGCACCACCTTGACAACGTCTGACTGAAGTAAGCTGGAAGGATGGTCATTCTCAGTCCCTCTAGAGTGAGTGTAGAATCATGTAATTCTTTTGAACCAAATGTCGACAACGCTCACCTATATTAAAAATAATAGCAACACTTCTCAACATTTCCCCACAATAAGCTGTGAGATTTATCCGAATTTCCCCGTTAATGACCTCTTGTCTCTCTTTCTCACAGCGAATCTACTGACAATGGTGATTCTCTCCGGAGGAAACTGCGGCATTTCCAAGTGTATCTCTGTCTACATGGTGGCCATGGCAACAGGAGATCTACTGGTCATGATCCTCAATGTAATAGAGTATCATATTTGTACAAATCACTTTCCACATCCTTCCTGTCCTACACTGCCATTTGCAAGATCATTATTTACATCAATTCTACCAGCCTGGATAAGTCGGTGTGGTTTACAATCTTGTTTACATTTGACCAATTTGTAGCCATATGTTGTCAGAAGTTTAAAACTAATTATTGCAGAGTGAGAACTGCGGTTGTGGCCATAACAACGGTCTCTGTCCTGATCTATTTACAAAGCATTCCAGATGTGATTGCCTATAAACCTGAACGAATAATTACCAATATTCATTTGGGTTGTTACCCCGGATTGGACTATTTTCCATCGCCTGCAGGTGTCGTGTTCTCCCGGTTACAAGGTATGATTACGATGTGGATTCCTTTTGCTTTCATATTACTGTTTAATTGTTTGACAGTCAGAGGTATTTTAGTGATCAGTAGAGCCCGCAGGAGACTCCGGGGTCACAGCAGTGTGAATCAGAGCGATCCAGAGATTTAGAACCGAAGGCAATCCATCATACGTACATAAATGTAGGCCCTTTACAGTCAGAGATGGGAGAATTTATAACGGCGAATGAGGAAATGGCAGAGAAATTAAATAAATACTTTGTTTCTGTCTTCACGCAGGAAGACACAAAAACAACTCCCAGAAATACGAGAAAACCAAGGGTGTGACGAGAATGAGGAAGTTAAAGAAATTATTATTAGTAAAGAAACAGTACTAGCAAAATTAATGGGACTAAAAGTCGACAAATCCCAAGGACCGGCTTACCTACATCCTAGGGTTTTGAAAGAGGTGGCAATTGGAATAGCGGACGCATTGGTTGTCATCTTCCAAAATTCTATAGATTCTGGAACGGTTCCTGCAGATTGGGGGATAGCAAATGTATCCCCGCTATTTAAGAAATGAGGGAGAGAGAAAACGGGGAACTACAGACCTGTTAGCCTCACATCAGTAGTTGGGAAAATGCTGGAATCTATTATAAAGGATGCAATAACAGGGCACTTAGAAACTAATAGTAAGACTGGGCAGTGTCAACATGGATTTGTGAAAGGGAAATCCTGTTTGACAAACCTTTTGGAGTCCTTTGAGGATGTAACTAGTGGAGTAGACAAAGGGGAACGGTAGATGTGGTGTATCTGGATTTTCAGAAGACCTTCGATAAGGTCCCATACAAGAGGTTGGTGAACAAAATTAGGGCACATGGAATTGGGGGTAATATACTAGCATGGATTGAGAATTGGTTAACAGACAGAAAACAAAGTGTAGGGATAAACGGGTCTTTTTCAGGATGGCAGGCTGTGACGTGTGGGGTACTGCAAGGATCGCTGCTTGGGCCCCAGCTATTCACAATCTATATCAATGATTTGGATGGGGGGACTAAATGTAACATTTCCAAATTTGCTAATGATACAAAGCTATGTGGCAGTGTCAGTTGCGAAGAGGATGTGAAGAGGCTTCAAGGGGATCTCGACAGGCTCAGTGAGTGGGCGAGAACATGGCAGATGGAATATAATGTGGATAAATGTGAAGTTATCCACTTTGGTAGAAAAAACAGAGAGGCAGAGTATTTCCTAAATGGTGAAAGATTGGGGAACGCAGATGCTCAAAGGGTCCTGGGTGTCCTTGTACATGAGTCACTGAAAGTGAATGTGCTGGTACACCAAGCCATTAGGAAGGCAAATGGTATGTTTGCCTTCATTACAAGAGGATTTGAGTACAGGAGTAAAGAAGTCTTACTCCAATTATATAGGGCTTTGGTGAGACCACACCTGCAGTACTGTGTGCAATTTTGGTCCCCTTACCTGAGGAAGGATATACTTGCCATAGAGGGAGTGCAATGAAGGTTCACGAGCTTGATTGCTGGGATGGCGGGACTGTTGTATGAGAAGCGATTGAGTAAACTAGGCCTGTATTCTCTTGAATTCAGAAGAATGAGAGGGGATCTCATTGAAGCATACAAAATTATTACAGGGCTTGATTGGATGGATGCTGGGAGAATGTGTCCCTTAGCTGGGGAGTCTAGAACCCGGGGCCACTGGCTCAGGATAAAGGGTATGCCATTCAGGACTCAGATGAGAAGAAATTTCTTCACACAGAGGGTGGTGAATTTTTGGAATTCTCTACCCCAGGGGGGTTTGGAAGCTCAGTCATTGGGTATATTCAAAACAGAAGTCGATAGATTTCTGACTAGTAAGAGCATCAAGGGATATGGCGATAGGGCCGGTGAATGGAGTTGAGGCAGAAGATTAGCCATGATCTCATTGAATGGCGGAGCAGGCTCGATGGGCCGATTGGCCTACTCCTGCTGCTATTTCTTATGTTCTTATTTTACTGTTCATTGTATCGGGCAGTTTTATAGTGTTGTGGCTGACAGTTGTCGTTCGTTATTTAACTACTAGACTGATAAACCCCGCGCATTACGGAGATGGTCATTCATCTCCTGCTTACATCGCCTCTAAAACCGGGTTCATGCTCATATATTTGAGTTCCTGAACAAACACGCGTATTTATGCAGATACACAAACTAAATTCAGAGAAGAGCTGAAGTGGTGAAATCTCTTTCGACATTTATTCTGATATTGGTTAAAAAAATCAAACATTAAACCAAAGCTTCCTGTCCTAACTAGAGTAAAATTACAGCCCGTGTTCCATTTTGGAATGGCCGTCTTTCTGTTAGGACGAAAGCCAAATGTTGTTGTGGAATTGAACAGGTATCAGAAAACACTTCCTTCACTTTGTGCCGTGTGTTTGATGTCTGCTGCTTCCTCAGGGTGAACATAATCGATTACCGTAAAACAGAGCACCTCCCGCTCAAGATTCCAAGAGATTTCATGTAAATGCAAGTTGTTGTTGTAGTCTAATTGATAAGAGATTGTTTGCTATGAATAGTCAATAACTCCATTATCAACAATAATAAGAATCACAAATGATTCAGGTTAATAAGGCCATAAACAAGCACACCAAGCACGAGTCGTTATTTCTAGAAGAAGGGAGTTGCAAAGCAGTTAAGTAATGTTAAACTTGTATCGAACCTTGGGTAAACCACACTTAGATAGTTACTAATAAATCAAATAGGAAGTTCAGGGGAAACTTATTTTCCCAAAGAGTGGTGGGAATGAGGAACTCGCTGCCACATGGAATAGTTGAGGTGAATAACAGATGTATTTAAGGGGAAGCTGGATAGGCACATGTGGGAGAAAGGGATAGAAGGATATGTTGATGGGGTTAGAGGGAGATGGGTGGAACGAGACTCGTGTGGAGCATAAACACCAGCATGAACCTGTTGGGCCGAATGGTCTGTTCCCTTGCAGTAAATACTATGTAATACTCTGAAAGAACGGGCACGATTTAGCTTCAGCAGTGGAGCAGAACATATGGCCGTCAGCATTACCTGCCTTGCACCGCATGTACTGAAATGAGACGCTCAGTTTAATTAACAGATAACGTTTCCTTTAGTGTATTGGCCCAGAAATTAAAGACTGAGTGTTGACGCGGGGGTAAGGCTTCCCCGCGTTCTCTCACTCCGCGTTGGCTTTTTCAGATCCAGCTCGCACGAACTTGATGTTCTAGACATCAGCTGGGCAGTGCTTGCGTATCCCACCGGCGTCGTGAATTCGTGCGAGCTGTGGGATCACGTGACTCAGTTAGAGCCAATGGCAGCACACCATCTTCCATTCATAAGTTTCACATACGTGCTGTGAAAGCTATGAATCTTACACACCCCCAAAATAACAGCTAAACCTCAATTAAATTTAAAAAAACCATCACATTAATAAAACAAGTATAGTTAAATAAATTAACCATTTTAAATAAAAAATTAAATTTTTGAAAAAATTTAAAATCTTTTAAAAAGTTATAAAAATAAACGTACCTGTCTTTAAAGTCTCTAAAAAAGATATACCTGTTAAAAAAAATTCAAAATAATACTTAATTCACTACTTACCTTGTTAAAAGTGGGTCTTACTCCTCCTTTTTTCATTTCTAAAATCTTTCGTCCTTACCTGCGCGTCCAAAGCACTAAGTGCACAGCGTGCGCGCAGCCTGTAGCGCGCACGCGGTGCACCGAGGAACCGCCCCCTTTTCCAAAAACCAAGTGCCGGTTTTCAGCGCATGCGCAGTGCATGCAGAAAACCGGCAATTGGAGACAGAATACGCGAGAGTACGCAGTGTGTACTCTCGCGTCGCGGGACTAATTTTTGGGCCAATGTGTGCTTCAATGAGATCCCCTCTCATTCTTCTGAATTCAAGAGAATGCAGGCCTAGTTTACTCAATCTCTTCTCATACGACAGCCTCGCCATCCCAGGAATCAATCTTGTGAACCTTCGTTGCACTCCCTCTATGGCAAGTATATCCTTCCTGAGGTAAGGAGACCAAAATTATACACAGTACTCCAGGAGTGGTCTCACCAAAGCCCTATGTAATTGTAGTAAGACTTTGATAGGCATATAAATTGTAAACGGGTAGTAAGAGGAGAGGTGGGGCTGATTAGGGACCCAAAAGGAGAGCTAGGCGTGGAGTCAGGGGGTATGACTGAGGTACTAAATGAATACTTTGCATCTCTCTTTACAAAGGAAGAAGATGCTGCCTAATTCATAACGAAAGAAGAGGTAGTTGTGATACTGGTTGGTACAAAAATCGATAAAGAGGAGGTACTAGAATGGGTGGCTGTATTAAAGGAGGTAAGTAAGCAGGACCGGATGGGATGCATCCCAAGATACTGAGGGAGGAAAAGGTGGAAATTACGGATGTACTGGTCATAATCTTCCAATTCATCTTAGATACATGGGTGGTGGCAGAGGACCGGAGAATTGCAAGTTTTACACCCTTGTACAAAAAAGGCTGTAAGGATAAATCCAGCAACTACAGGCCAGTCACGCTAACCTCGGTAGTGGGGAAGCTTTTAGAAACGATAATAGGGCCAAAATTAACGGGACGAGTGTGGATTAATTAAGGAAAGCCAGCACGGATTTGTTTGAGATTTTTGATGAGGTAACAGAAGGGGTTGATGAGGGCCATGTGGTTGATGTGGTGTACATGGACTTCCAAAATGGGTTTGATAAAGTTCCACATAATAGGCTTGCCAGCAATGTTGAAGCCCAGGAAATGAAAGGGACAGTAGCAGAACGGATAAGAAATTGGCTGTGACAGGAAACAGCATAGCGGTAAATGGTTATTTTTTAGACTGGAGGAAGGTAGATAGTGCTCTTCCCCAGGGGTCGGTACCAGGACCACAGCTTTTCTTGATATATATTAATGAATTGGACTTGGGTGTACAGGGCACAATTTCAAAATTTGAAGATGGCACAATACCTGAAGTATAGTGAACAGTGAGAAGGATAGTGATAGACTTCAAAAGGACATAGACAGGCTGGTGGAATGGGCGGACGTATGACAGATGACATTTAATGCAGAAATGAGCGAAGTGATACATTTTTGTAGGAAGGACGAGGAGAGGCAATACAATCTAAAGGGTGAATTCTAAAGGGGGTGCATGAACAGAGACATCTGGGGGTATGTGTGCACAAATCGTTGAATGTGTCAGGGCAGGTAGAGAAAGCAGTTAAAAAACCATACAGGATCCTGGGCTTCATAAATAGAGCAATAGGATGCAAAAGGAAGACAGTTATGATGAACCTTTCTAAAACACTGTTCCAACCTCAACTGAGGGGGGAGGGTGAACAGCCAGAGGTCATGGTCCATATCGGTACCAACGACATAGGTAGGAAGAGGGATGAGGTCCTGCAGGCAGAATTTAGGGAGCTAGGAAAGAGGCTAAAAAGCACGAGCTCAAAGGTAGTAATCTCCGTGACTACAGAAATAGGAAGATAGAGCAGTGAATGCAGGGCTGGAGAGATGGTGTATGAGGGAAGGCTTTAAATTCCTGAGGAATTGGAACCGTTTCTGGGGGAGGTGGGTCCTCTACAAACCAGATGGGTTGCACCTCAACGGGAACGGGATCAATATCCTCGCGGGAGGGTTTGCTAGTGTATGTTGGGGAGGGTTTAAACTAGCTTGACAGGGGGATGGGAACCTAAGTATAGAGTCATTAGGGAGGGAAGAAAACCTTGAATTAAAAAACAAAAACGTAGAAAGAACATTGGAAGGACAGAGGAATCAAGGGCTAGATAGTAGTCAACAAGGAGTTTTGCCTTTACTAAATGGTATATTATTCAATGCAAGGAGTATAGCGAACAAGGCAGATGAGCTGAGGGCACAGGTAGAGACTTGGGACTATGATATTATAACTATTACAGAGACGTGATTGAAAGAGGGGCAGGTATGGCAGCTCAACATTCCTGGTTACAGGATTTTCAGACGGGATAGAGAGAGAGGTAAAAAGAGAAGGGGGTTGCGGTATTGATTAAATAAACTATTACAGCTGTGAGGAGGGATATGTTGGAGGGATCATCAAACGAAGCCATATGGGTCGAATTGAAAAACAAAAAAAGGGGAAATTACACTGCTGGGAGTGTATTACAGACACCCAAACAGTGAGAGGGAGATAGAAGAACAAATATGTAGACAAATTTCTGAGAAGTGCAAAAACTATAGGCGAGTAATAATAGGAGATTTCAACTACCCCAATAATAACTGGAATAAAATGAGTGTGAAGGGTATAGAGGGTGCAGAATTCCTAAAATGAACTTTTTTAGCCAGTATGTAGCAAGCCCAGCAAGGGAGGGGGCGGTTCTGGACTTAGTTTTAGGGAATGAAGCTCGGCAGATAGAAGGCGTATCAGTGGGGGAGCATTTTGGTGCTAGTGACCATAATTCAGTTAGATTTAAGGTAGTTATGGAAAAGAACAAGGATAGACCAGGAATAAAATTCTAAATTGGGGAAAAGCAAATTTTGCTAAGCTCAGAGTGGATTTAGCCATAGTGGACTGGAAGCAGCTACTTGAAGGTAAATCAGTGTCAGAACAGTGAGAGGCATTCAAGGAGGAGATCCAGAGGGTTCAGACCAAATATGTGCCCTTAAAGAAAAAAGGTGGGACTAACAAATCTAGAGCCCCCTGGATGTCTAGGGACATACAGGGTAGGATAGAGAAAGAAAGGGAGGCGTATGACAGATACCGAGGGCTAAATACTGCAGAATCTTTAGAGGAGTACAGAAAATGCAGGGGTGCAATTAAAAAGGATTTTATGAAAGCAAAGAGAGAGCATGAAAAATTCTTGGCAAGTAAAATCAAGGGAAACCCAAAGATGTTTTATAAATATATTAAGAGTAAGAGGATAACTAAAGAAAGGGTAGTGCCTAGTCGAGATCATGAGGGTAATGTGTGTGGAGGCGGGAGATGTTGGTGGGGTTCTTAATGAATATTTTGCGTCTGTTTTCACAAAGGAGAGGGGCAAAGCAGACATTGATATCAGGGGGAAGCAGTGTGAAATATTAGATGAAATAAACATAGTGAGAGAGGAAGTATGAAGGGGTTTAACATCTTTAAAAATGGATAAATCCCCAGTCCCGGATGAAATGTATCCCAGGCTGTTAAGCGAAGGAAAAGAGGAAATAGCAGAGGCCCTGACCATCATTTTTCAATCCTCTTTGGCTTCAGGTGTGGTGCCGGAGGACTGGAGGACTGCTAATGCGGTACCCTTGTTTAAAAAGGGTGAAAAGGATAGACCGAGTAACTACAAGCCAGGTAGCCTAACCTCGGTGGTGGGAAAATTATTGGAAAGAATTTTGAAGGACAGGATAAATCTTCATTTAGAAAGACACGGATTAATCAAGGATAGTCAGCACGGATTTGTTAAGGGAAGGTCGTGTCTGACAAACATGATTGCATTTTTTGAGGAGGTAACGAGGGTAGAAGAGGGTAGTGCTTTTGATGTAGTGCATATGGACTTTAGCAAGGCTTTTGATAAGGTTCCACATGGCAGACTGGTCAGGAAGTTAAAAGCCCATGGGATCCAGGGCAAAGTTTCAAGTTGGATTCAAGACTGGCTCGGAGACAGGAAGCAGAGGGTAATGGTTGATGGGTCTTTTTGTGACTGGAAGGCTACTTCCAGTGGGGTTCCACAGGGATCAGTACTAGGTCCCTTGCTTTTTGTGGTATATATCAATGATCTAGACTTGAATATAGGGGATATAATTAAAAAGTTTGCAAATGATACTAAAATCGGTTGTGTGGTTGATACTGAAGAAGGAAGCTGTAGACTGCAGGAAGATATCAATAAATTGGTCAGGTGGGCAGAACAGTGGCAAATGGAATTCAATCAGAAGTGTGAGGTAATGATTTTGGGGAGGGCTAACAAGGAAAGGGAATACACATTAAATGGTAGGACACTGAGTAGTGTAGAGGAACAAAGAGACATGGAGTGCATGTCCACAGATCTCTGAATGTAGCAGGCCAGGTAGATAAGGTGGTTAAGAACGCATACGGAATGCTTGCCTTTATTAGCCGTGGCATAGAATACAAGAGCAGGGGGGTTATGCTTCAACTGTATAAAACACTAGTTAGGCCTCAGCTAGAGTACTGCGTGCAGTTCTGGTCATCACATTACAGGAAAGATGTGATTGCACTAGAGAGGGAACAGAAGAGATTTACAAGGATGTTGCCGGGAGTAGAGAATCTTAGTTATGAGTAAAGACTGTATAGGCTGGGTCTGTATTCCTTGGAACAGAGGAGGCTGAGGGGAGACCTTCTTGAGGTGTATAAAATTATGAGGGGCATGGATAAAGTGGATAGAAAGGACCTATTTCCCTTAGCAGAAGGTCAAAAATCAGGGGGCACAGATTTAAAGTATTTTTTGGAAGGTTTAGAGGGGATTTGAGCGGAAATTTCTTCACCCAGAGGGTTGTGGGGGTCTGGAACTCACTGCCTGAAAGGGTGATAGAGGCAGGAAACCTAACCACATTTAAAAAGTACTTGGATGTGCACTTGGGATGCTCTAACCTGCAGGGCTATGGACCAAGAGCTGTGAAGTGGGATTAGGTTGGATAGCTCTTTGTTGGCCGGAGCAGACACGATGGGTCGAAATGG
Organism: Squalus acanthias; assembly: GCA_030390025.1. NCBI lineage: Eukaryota > Metazoa > Chordata > Chondrichthyes > Squaliformes > Squalidae > Squalus > Squalus acanthias. Next base: position 1,191,009 of record JASTWF010000065.1, on the reverse strand, counting down.
CCTCCTTCCGTGCTGTAACTTTCTATGACTCTATGATTCTAAGTCCAATTCTTGTCACCGCACTTTAGGAAGGATGTGTACGCCTTAGTGAGGTGCAGAAAAGATTTACAAGAATGTTTCCAGGGATGAGGGACTTCAGTTATGTGGTTAGACTGTAGAAGCTCGGCTTGTTCTCCTTACAGCAGAAAAGGTTAAGAGGAAATTTGATAGAGGTGTTCAAAATCATGAGGGATCTATACAGAGTAGATAGAGAGAAACTGTTCCCATTGGCGGAAGGGTCGAGAACCGAAGGAGACAGATGCAAGGTGATTGGCAGAAGAACCAAAGGTGACGTGAGGGGAAAGTTTTATGCAGCGAGTGGTTATGATCTGGAATGCACTGCCTGAATGTGTGGTGGAGGCAGATTCAATCGTGTCTTTCAAAAGAGAAATCGATAAATATCTGATGGAAATAAAGGGTGGGGGAGTGGGACTAGCTAAAATGCTCGTGAAGAGATTCGGCACAGGTTCGTCAGTCCAACTGTAACCATTCTATGATTCAACAGGTTAATCCCAGTTTATAGGGAAAGCTCATAACTTTCTGGGGAGAGGGGTTATCCCCAGACAAGGTATACACACGGGGGGTTGAAGCAGGTAAGTGATGGAGAGGATGTCCCCAGACAAGGAATCCAAACAGGGGTGTTTAGAGCACGGGAGGGAGCGAGAGGATGTACCAGACAAGGAATACACACAGGGGGGGTTGGAGCAGGGGAGGGAGCGAGAGGAGAGGATGGGGTTGGAGCCCGTCCAATGTCACACTGGCTCCTTCCAGCCCTGTCTGCATGGTTTGGTGTGAGCTGTGGCTAGAATTGATCTGTTTCTCTGTGCGCTTTTCTTGGCCCAGCCCTGTGGTGAGATCAGTGTTTATTACTATATCAAACTTCAGTAATATTCACAACAAATACTGATGTTTCAAAGCAACAAACAGGTCCCTGGAATGTACCTGGACAAAGCAGTCCGGTCCTGGAAAGCATTAGCCCGGATTAACATGAGAGTGGCCAGCAATACAGGATGTGCAAGAGCGATAAACCAAAATGTGAAAGGCTCAAGCGAAGACCTCTAGCCTGCAGTCTACAAATTGCTCACCTGGGTGGGTGGGCCCCAGGACGGATTCTGGGTGGATGGGTGGGTGGATGGGTGGGTGGGTGGATGGGTGGGTGGATGGGTGGGTGGGTGGATGGGTGGGTGGGTGGATGGGTGGGTGGATGGGTGGGTGGGCCCCAGGACGGATTCTGGGTGGATAGGTCCCAGTGTGGGTCGTTTCTCGGTTGGTGGGTTCCAGTGTGAGGTGTGGTTTGGTTGGTAGGTCCTTGGGCGGGTCTTTCTTTGGGCTGATCTCTGTGTGGGTGTGTCTCTAGGTCGGTGGATCTCTGCGTGGGGTATGTCTCGATTGGTAGGTCGCTGGGTGTGTAGGTCTCTGAGTGGGTTGTGTTTGGGTGGGTGGATCCCAGGGTTGGTTGTGTCTCCATTGGTAGGTCCCTGGGTAACTGAGTCTCTGGGTGGGGTGCTATTTGAGTGGATGGGACCCAGGGTGGGTTGTGTCTCGATTGCTGAGTTCCTGGGTGGGTGGATCTCTGGGTGGGGTGGTGCCTGGATGGGTGTGTCCCAGGGTGGGGTCCCCAAAGGTAGCTGATTCCCAATCCAAACCGGCCCCCCTCTCTGGTGGAAAAAAAACTCTCAGTCTAGCTTCCCTTGTGTGTCCAAAACGTCTTTCTTGTGTCTCAATCTTTTACTCTTCAGTTTCTCCGGTTTATAACTGGGAATGGTTTGTAAATGGTGTTGCTGCGACATTGTCCGTATAACTGAGTGAGAGAGAGGGAGTCCAGGACTCGTGCTGTGTCTTAACTAATTGTACTTTGTTTTAATCAATTTATTTTCTCTCTCTCTCCTGAGGATATTTTTTTAAACTGCAACAAGTTTCTGGGAAAGAAAGTTTTGGGCAAGAGGAATGTTTGGACAAGACCTTCCTCCAGAGGGGACTGACCGAGACCTCCTCCAGAGGGGACTGACCGAGACCTCCTCCAGAGCGGGACTGACCGAGACCTCCTCCAGAGGGGACTGACCGAGACCTCCTCCAGAGGAGACTAACCGAGTCCTCCTCCAGAGGGGACTGACCGAGACCTCCTCCAGAGGGGACTGACCGAGACCTCCTCCAGAGGGGACTGACCGAGACCTCCTCCAGAGGGGACTGACCGAGACCTCCTCCAGAGGGGACTGACCGAGACCTCCTCCAGAGGGGACTGACCGAGACCTCCTCCAGAGGGGACTGACCGAGACCTCCTCCAGAGGAGACTAACCGAGTCCTCCTCCAGAGGGAACTGACCGAGTCTCCTCCAGAGGAGACTGACCGAGACCTCCTCCAGAGGGGACTGACCGAGACCTCCTCCAGAGACTGACCGAGACCTCCTCCAGAGGTGACTGACCGAGACCTCCTCCAGAGGGGACTGACCGAGACCTCCTCCAGAGACTGACCGAGACCTCCTCCAGAGACTGACCGAGACCTCCTCCAGAGACTGACCGAGACCTCCTCCAGAGGGGACTGACCGAGACCTCCTCCAGAGGGGACTGACCGAGACCTCCTCCAGAGGGGACTGACCGAGACCTCCTCCAGAGACTGACCGAGACCTCCTCCAGAGGTGACTGACCGAGACCTCCTCCAGAGGAGACTGACCGAGACCTCCTCCAGAGGGGACTGATCGAGACCTCCTCCAGAGGGGACTGACCGAGACCTCCTCCAGAGGGGACTGAGCGAGACCTCCTCCAGAGGGGACTGACTGAGTTCTCCTCCAGAGGAGACTGACCGAGTTGTACCCAATGGGGCCCACGTCAGTTCTGTGTGTTTATTGCCTGGGGTTCAATTTCCTCCCTGGGCCCTGGTTTTGTTACCTCTGGTTAACAAGTTCCTGTTCGATTGGGGCCATTGTGCTTTAAAGAGGTTAAAGCCTGGGGTTAAAGTGGCCCGGCCTGCAATGTTACAAAAACACGTTAACTCGGTGCCTGATGAACAGGGGCTGAGAGGAAATTAAAGTCGGAAACGTGACCCCATGGATGGACATTTCCAAATAATGCTTGTGTTTCGGAGCGATGCGACAACTTTATGGGGACATGGGGGCCATTTGATGGGTTCTGACAGAGTAAATAGGGAGAAACTGTTACCGGGGCAGGAGGCTGGGTAACCAGAGGACACAGGTTTAAAATAATTGGCAAAAGAACCACAGCAGAGATGAGGAGGATATTTTCTGCAGCGAGTTATTCTGATATGGAATGCACTGCCTGAAAGGGTGGTGGAGGCAGATTGTACTTGTATACTTGTAAAGACACAGTTTGCAGGGCTACGGGGAGAGAGAGGGACTAATTGGATCGCTGTTTCAAAGAGCCGGCACAGGCAGGATGGGCCGAATGGGCTGTGTGATTCTATGATTTGTTGCAGATTGATGGGGTCATTATATTGCAGGGTGATGTTGACCATTTTGCGACTGGTTCATGGCGGCCATTTCCCGTTGCCTGTGGGGCCATTTTTAGAATCCCAGCCGCGCTCTTTTGCTGACACTCAGTCTCACCATCTTGTGTAAATTGTATATCCAGCCTCCCGAGTAAGACCACCCGCTTCAATAGACCGACAGGTCGCGTCTACAGTGTCGTTTGGAGAAGGTTGGAAGTACTTTTGAGGAAACTTTATTTAATATATTAAAACAATGAAGCCAGTTGTGATGAAAATAACGAGGAGACCAGGCGCGAGCTGAAGTAAGCGGTGCAGTTTTATTAACACAACACAGGGACAACAACAATAACTTGCATTTATATAGCGGCTTTAATGTAATGAAACGTCACGAGGCAATTCACAGACAAAATTCGACACTGAGCCACGCTCGGTGAATCTGGTAGTTTTTAAGAAGCGTTTAAAGGAGGAAGAGAGAGAGGTAGAGCTGCGAAGAGGGTTAGGGAGGGTATTCCAGAGTTTAGGGACTTGGCAGCTGAAGCCAATGTGGAGCAAAGAAAATCGAGGATGTGCAACAGGTCAGAGGAGTGGAGACAACTCGGAGGGTTGTAGGGACACTTGTTACAGAGTCTGACTCCTCATTGAGAGCAACAAACTGTGCACAGGGACACGTGTTATAGAGTACGATTCCTCACTGGGAGAGACACACACTGTACACAGGGACACTTGTTACAGAGTCCGACTCCTCACTGGGAGAGACACACACTGTACACAGGGACACTTGTTACAGAGTCTGACTCCTCACTGGGAGAGACACACACTGTACACAGGGACACTTGTTACAGAGTCCGACTCCTCACTGGGAGAGACACACACTGTACACAGGGACACTTGTTACAGAGTCCGACTCCTCACTGGGAGAGACACACACTGTACACAGGGACACTTGTTACAGAGTCCGACTCCTCACTGGGAGAGACACACACTGTACACAGGGACACTTGTTACAGAGTCTGACTCCTCACTGGGAGAGACACACACTGTACACAGGGACACTTGTTACAGAGTCTGACTCCTCACTGGGAGAGACACACACTGTACACAGGGACACTTGTTACAGAGTCTGACTCCTCACTGGGAGAGACACACACTGTACACAGGGACACTTGTTACAGAGTCCGACTCCTCACTGGGAGAGACACACACTGTACACAGGGACACTTGTTACAGAGTCCGACTCCTCACTGGGAGAGACACACACTGTACACAGGGACACTTGTTACAGAGTCTGACTCCTCACTGGGAGAGACACACTGTACACAGGGACACTTGTTACAGAGTCTGACTCCTCACTGGGAGAGACACACACTGTACACAGGGACACTTGTTACAGAGTCTGACTCCTCACTGGGAGAGACACACACTGTACACAGGGACACTTGTTACAGAGTCTGACTCCATACTGGGAGAGACACACACTGTACACAGGGACACTTGTTACAGAGTCTGACTCCTCACTGGGAGAGACACACACTGTACACAGGGACACTTGTTACAGAGTCTGACTCCATACTGGGAGAGACACACACTACACAGGGACACTTGTTACAGAGTCCGACTCCTCACTGGGAGACACACACTGTACACAGGGACACTTATTACAGAGTCTGACTCCTCACTGGGAGACACACACTGTACACAGGGACACTTGTTACAGAGTCTGACTCCTCACTGGGAAAGACACACTGTACACAGGGACACTTATTACAGAGTCTGACTCCTCACTGGGAGACACACACTGTACACAGGGACACTTGTTACAGAGTCTGACTCCACACTGGGAGACACACACTGTACACAGGGACACTTGTTACAGAGTCTGACCCCTCACTGGGAGAGACACACCCTGTACACAGGGACACTTGTTACAGAGTCTGACTCCTAACTGGGAGAGACACACACTGTACAGAGAGACACTTGTTACAGAGTCCGAATCCTCACTGGGAGAAAAACACACTGTACACAGGTACACTTGTTACAGAGTCTGACTCATCACTGGGAGACACACACTGTACACAGAGACACTTGTTACACAGTCTGACTCCTCACTGGGAGAGACACACACTGTACACAGGGACACTTGTTACAGAGTCTGACTCATCACTGGGAGACACACACTGTACACAGAGACACTTGTTACAGAGTCTGACTCCTCACTGGGAGAGACACACACTGTACACAGGGACACTTGTTACAGAGTCTGACTCATCACTGGGAGAGACACACACTGTACACAGGGACACTTGTTACAGAGTCTGACTCCTCACTGGGAGCGACACAAACTGTACAAGAAAAACTTGTTACAGAGTCTGACTCCTCAATGGGAGAGACACACACTGTACACAGGGACACATGTTACAGAGTCTGACTCCTCACTGGGAGAGACACGCACTGTACACAGGGACACTTGTTACAGAGTCTGACTCCTCACTGGGAGAGACACACACTGTACACAGGGACACTTGTTACAGAGTCTGACTCCTCACTGGGAGAGACGCACACTGTACACAGGGACACTTGTTACACAGTCCGACTCCTCACTGGGAGAGACAGACACTGCACACAGGGACACTTGTTACAGAGTCTGACTACTCACTGAGAGAGATACACACTGTACACAGGGACACTTGTTACAGAGTCTGACTCCTCACTGGGAGACACACACTGTACACAGGGACACTTGTTACAGAGTCTGACTCCTCATTGAGAGCAACAAACTGTGCACAGGGACACGTGTTATAGAGTCCGATTCCTCACTGGGAGAGACACACACTGTACACAGGGACACTTGTTACAGAGTCTGACTCCTCACTGGGAGAGACACACACTGTACACAGGGACACTTGTTACAGAGTCTGACTCCTCACTGGGAGAGACACACACTGTAAACAGGGACACTTGTTACAGAGTCCGACTCCTCACTGGGAGAGACACACACTGTACACAGGGACACTTGTTACAGAGTCTGACTCCTCACTGGGAGAGACACACACTGTACACAGGGACACTTGTTACAGAGTCTGACTCCTCACTGGGAGAGACACACACTGTACACAGGGACACTTGTTACAGAGTCTGACTCCTCACTGGGAGAGACACACACTGTACACAGGGACACTTGTTACAGAGTCCGACTCCTCACTGGGAGAGACACACACTGTACACAGGGACACTTGTTACAGAGTCTGACTCCTCACTGGGAGAGACACACACTGTACACAGGGACACTTGTTACAGAGTCTGACTCCTCACTGGGAGAGACACACACTGTACACAGGGACACTTGTTACAGAGTCTGACTCCTCACTGGGAGAGACACACACTGTACACAGGGACACTTGTTACAGAGTCTGACTCCATACTGGGAGAGACACACACTGTACACAGGGACACTTGTTACAGAGTCTGACTCCTCACTGGGAGAGACACACACTGTACACAGGGACACTTGTTACAGAGTCCGACTCCTCACTGGGAGAGACACACACTGTACACAGGGACACTTGTTACAGAGTCTGACTCCTCACTGGGAGACACACACTGTACACAGGGACACTTGTTACAGAGTCTGACTCCTCACTGGGAGAGACACACTGTACACAGGGACACTTATTACAGAGTCTGACTCCTCACTGGGAGACACACACTGTACACAGGGACACTTGTTACAGAGTCTGACTCCTCACTGGGAGAGACACACTGTACACAGGGACACTTGTTACAGAGTCTGACTCCTCACTGGGAGACACACACTGTACACAGGGACACTTGTTACAGAGTCTGACTCCACACTGGGAGACACACACTGTACACAGGGACACTTGTTACAGAGTCTGACTCCTCACTGGGAGAGACACACCCTGTACACAGGGACACTTGTTACAGAGTCTGACTCCTAACTGGGAGAGACACACACTGTACAGAGAGACACTTGTTACAGAGTCCGAATCCTCACTGGGAGAAAAACACACTGTACACAGGTACACTTGTTACAGAGTCTGACTCCTCACTGGGAGACACACACTGTACACAGAGACACTTGTTACAGAGTCTGACTCCTCACTGGGAGAGACACACACTGTACACAGGGACACTTGTTACAGAGTCTGACTCATCACTGGGAGACACACACTGTACACAGAGACACTTGTTACAGAGTCTGACTCCTCACTGGGAGAGACACACACTGTACACAGGGACACTTGTTACAGAGTCTGACTCATCACTGGGAGAGACACACACTGTACACAGGGACACTTGTTACAGAGTCTGACTCCTCACTGGGAGAGACACACACTGTACACAGGGACACTTGTTACAGAGTCTGACTCCTCACTGGGAGAGACACACACTGTACACAGGGACACTTGTTACAGAGTCTGACTCCTCACTGGGAGAGACACACACTGTACACAGGGACACTTGTTACAGAGTCTGACTCCTCACTGGGAGAGACACACACTGTACACAGGGACACTTGTTACAGAGTCTGACTCCTCACTGGGAGAGACAGACACTGTACACAGGGACACTTGTTACAGAGTCTGACTCCTCACTGGGAGAGATACACACTGTACACAGGGACACTTGTTACAGAGTCTGACTCCTCACTGGGAGACACACACTGTACACAGGGACACTTGTTACAGAGTCTGACTCCTCATTGAGAGCAACAAACTGTGCACAGGGACACGTGTTATAGAGTCCGATTCCTCACTGGGAGAGACACACACTGTACACAGGGACACTTGTTACAGAGTCTGACTCCTCACTGGGAGAGACACACACTGTACACAGGGACACTTGTTACAGAGTCTGACTCCTCACTGGGAGAGACACACACTGTAAACAGGGACACTTGTTACAGAGTCCGACTCCTCACTGGGAGAGACACACACTGTACACAGGGACACTTGTTACAGAGTCTGACTCCTCACTGGGAGAGACACACACTGTACACAGGGACACTTGTTACAGAGTCTGACTCCTCACTGGGAGAGACACACACTGTACACAGGGACACTTGTTACAGAGTCTGACTCCTCACTGGGAGAGACACACACTGTACACAGGGACACTTGTTACAGAGTCTGACTCCTCACTGGGAGAGACACACACTGTACACAGGGACACTTGTTACAGAGTCTGACTCCTCACTGGGAGAGACACACTGTACACAGGGACACTTGTTACAGAGTCTGACTCCTCACTGGGAGAGACACACACTGTACACAGGGACACTTGTTACAGAGTCTGACTCCTCACTGGGAGAGACACACACTGTACACAGGGACACTTGTTACAGAGTCTGACTCCTCACTGGGAGAGACACACACTGTACACAGGGACACTTGTTACAGAGTCTGACTCCTCACTGGGAGAGACACACACTGTACACAGGGACACTTGTTACAGAGTCTGACTCCTCACTGGGAGAGACACACACTGTACACAGGGACACTTGTTACAGAGTCTGACTCCTCACTGGGAGAGACACACACTGTACACAGGGACACTTGTTACAGAGTCTGACTCCTCACTGGGAGAGACACACACTGTACACAGGGACACTTGTTACAGAGTCTGACTCCTCACTGGGAGAGACACACACTGTACACAGGGACACTTGTTACAGAGTCTGACTCCTCACTGGGAGAGACACACACTGTACACAGGGACACTTGTTACAGAGTCTGACTCCTCACTGGGAGACACACACTGTACACAGGGACACTTGTTACAGAGTCTGACTCCTCACTGGGAGAGACACACACTGTACACAGGGACACTTGTTACAGAGTCTGACTCCTCACTGGGAGAGACACACACTGTACACAGGGACACTTGTTACAGAGTCTGACTCCTCACTGGGAGAGACACACACTGTACACAGGGACACTTGTTACAGAGTCTGACTCCTCACTGGGAGAGACACACACTGTACACAGGGACACTTGTTACAGAGTCTGACTCCTCACTGGGAGACACACACCTGTACACAGGGACACTTGTTACAGAGTCTGACTCCTCACTGGGAGAGACACACACTGTACACAGGGACACTTGTTACAGAGTCTGACTCCTCACTGGGAGAGACACACACTGTACACAGGGACACTTGTTACAGAGTCTGACTCCTCACTGGGAGAGACACACACTGTACACAGGGACACTTGTTACAGAGTCTGACTCCTCACTGGGAGAGACACACACTGTACACAGGGACACTTGTTACAGAGTCTGACTCCTCACTGGGAGAGACACACACTGTACACAGGGACACTTGTTACAGAGTCTGACTCCTCACTGGGAGAGACACACACTGTACACAGGGACACTTGTTACAGAGTCTGACTCCTCACTGGAGAGACACACACTGTACACAGGGACACTTGTTACAGAGTCTGACTCCTCACTGGGAGAGACACACACTGTACACAGGGACACTTGTTACAGAGTCTGACTCCTCACTGGGAGAGACACACACTGTACACAGGGACACTTGTTACAGAGTCTGACTCCTCACTGGGAGAGACACACACTGTACACAGGGACACTTGTTACAGAGTCTGACTCCTCACTGGGAGAGACACACACTGTACACAGGGACACTTGTTACAGAGTCTGACTCCTCACTGGGAGAGACACACACTGTACACAGGGACACTTGTTACAGAGTCTGACTCCTCACTGGGAGAGACACACACTGTACACAGGGACACTTGTTACAGAGTCTGACTCCTCACTGGGAGAGACACACACTGTACACAGGGACACTTGTTACAGAGTCTGACTCCTCACTGGGAGAGACACACACTGTACACAGGGACACTTGTTACAGAGTCTGACTCCTCACTGGGAGAGACACACACTGTACACAGGGACACTTGTTACAGAGTCTGACTCCTCACTGGGAGAGACACACACTGTACACAGGGACACTTGTTACAGAGTCTGACTCCTCACTGGGAGAGACACACACTGTACACAGGGACACTTGTTACAGAGTCTGACTCCTCACTGGGAGAGACACACACTGTACACAGGGACACTTGTTACAGAGTCTGACTCCTCACTGGGAGAGACACACACTGTACACAGGGACACTTGTTACAGAGTCTGACTCCTCACTGGGAGAGACACACACTGTACACAGGGACACTTGTTACAGAGTCTGACTCCTCACTGGGAGACACACACTGTACACAGGGACACTTGTTACAGAGTCTGACTCCTCACTGGGAGAGACACACACTGTACACAGGGACACTTGTTACAGAGTCTGACTCCTCACTGGGAGACACACACTGTACACAGGGACACTTGTTACAGAGTCTGACTCCTCACTGGGAGAGACACACACTGTACACAGGGACACTTGTTACAGAGTCTGACTCCTCACTGGGAGACACACACTGTACACAGGGACACTTGTTACAGAGTCTGACTCCTCACTGGGAGACACACACTGTACACAGGGACACTTGTTACAGAGTCTGACTCCTCACTGGGAGAGACACACACTGTACACAGGGACACTTGTTACAGAGTCTGACTCCTCACTGGGAGAGACACACACTGTACACAGGGACACTTGTTACAGAGTCTGACTCCTCACTGGAGAGACACACACTGTACACAGGACACTTGTTACAGAGTCTGACTCCTCACTGGGAGACACACACTGTACACAGGGACACTTGTTACAGAGTCTGACTCCTCACTGGGAGAGACACACACTGTACACAGGGACACTTGTTACAGAGTCTGACTCCTCACTGGGAGACACACACTGTACACAGGGACACTTGTTACAGAGTCTGACTCCTCACTGGGAGAGACACACACTGTACACAGGGACACTTGTTACAGAGTCTGACTCCTCACTGGGAGAGACACACACTGTACACAGGGACACTTGTTACAGAGTCTGACTCCTCACTGGGAGAGACACACACTGTACACAGGGACACTTGTTACAGAGTCTGACTCCTCACTGGGAGAGACACACACTGTACACAGGGACACTTGTTACAGAGTCTGACTCCTCACTGGGAGAGACACACACTGTACACAGGGACACTTGTTACAGAGTCTGACTCCTCACTGGGAGAGACACACACTGTACACAGGGACACTTGTTACAGAGTCTGACTCCTCACTGGGAGAGACACACACTGTACACAGGGACACTTGTTACAGAGTCTGACTCCTCACTGGGAGAGACACACACTGTACACAGGGACACTTGTTACAGAGTCTGACTCCTCACTGGAGAGACACACACTGTACACAGGGACACTTGTTACAGAGTCTGACTCCTCACTGGGAGACACACACTGTACACAGGGACACTTGTTACAGAGTCTGACTCCTCACTGGAGAGACACACACTGTACACAGGGACACTTGTTACAGAGTCCGACTCCTCACTGGGAGAGACACACACTGTACACAGGGACACTTGTTACAGAGTCTGACTCCTCACTGGGAGAGACACACACTGTACACAGGGACACTTGTTACAGAGTCTGACTCCTCACTGGGAGAGACACACACTGTACACAGGGACACTTGTTACAGAGTCCGACTCCTCACTGGGAGAGACACACACTGTACACAGGGACACTTGTTACAGAGTCTGACTCCTCACTGGGAGAGACACACACTGTACACAGGGACACTTGTTACAGAGTCTGACTCCTCACTGGGAGAGACACACACTGTACACAGGGACACTTGTTACAGAGTCTGACTCCTCACTGGGAGAGACACACACTGTACACAGGGACACTTGTTACAGAGTCTGACTCCACACTGGGTGAGACACACACTGTACACAGGGACACTTGTTACAGAGTCTGACTCCTCACTGGGAGAGACACACTGTACACAGGGACACTTGTTACAGAGTCTGACTCCTCACTGGGAGAGACACACACTGTACACAGGGACACTTGTTACAGAGTCTGACTCCTCACTGGGAGAGACACACACTGTACACAGGGACACTTGTTACAGAGTCTGACTCCTCACTGGGAGAGACACACACTGTACACAGGGACACTTGTTACAGAGTCTGACTCCTCACTGGGAGAGACACACACTGTACACAGGGACACTTGTTACAGAGTCTGACTCCTCACTGGGAGAGACACACACTGTACACAGGGACACTTGTTACAGAGTCTGACTCCTCACTGGGAGACACACACTGTACACAGGACACTTGTTACAGAGTCTGACTCCTCACTGGGAGAGACACACACTGTACACAGGGACACTTGTTACAGAGTCTGACTCCTCACTGGGAGAGACACACACTGTACACAGGGACACTTGTTACAGAGTCTGACTCCTCACTGGGAGAGACACACACTGTACACAGGACACTTGTTACAGAGTCTGACTCCTCACTGGGAGACACACACTGTACACAGGGACACTTGTTACAGAGTCTGACTCCTCACTGGGAGAGACACACACTGTACACAGGGACACTTGTTACAGAGTCTGACTCCTCACTGGGAGAGACACACACTGTACACAGGGACACTTGTTACAGAGTCTGACTCCTCACTGGGAGAGACACACACTGTACACAGGGACACTTGTTACAGAGTCTGACTCCTCACTGGGAGAGACACACACTGTACACAGGGACACTTGTTACAGAGTCTGACTCCTCACTGGGAGACACACACTGTACACAGGGACACTTGTTACAGAGTCTGACTCCTCACTGGGAGAGACACACACTGTACACAGGGACACTTGTTACAGAGTCTGACTCCTCACTGGGAGAGACACACACTGTACACAGGGACACTTGTTACAGAGTCTGACTCCTCACTGGGAGAGACACACACTGTACACAGGGACACTTGTTACAGAGTCTGACTCCTCACTGGGAGAGACACACACTGTACACAGGACACTTGTTACAGAGTCTGACTCCTCACTGGGAGAGACACACACTGTACACAGGGACACTTGTTACAGAGTCTGACTCCTCACTGGGAGACACACACACATTGTACACAGGGACACCTGTTACAGAGTCTGACTTCTCACCCTGAGAGTAACACACTGTACACAGGGACACTTGTTACAGAGTCTGACTCCTCACTGGGAGAGACACACACTGTACACAGGGACACTTGTTACAGAGTCTGACTCCTCACTGGGAGAGACACACACTGTACACAGGGACACTTGTTACAGAGTCTGACTCCTCACTGGGAGAGACACACACTGTAAACAGGGACACTTGTTACAGAGTCCGACTCCTCACTGGGAGAGACACACACTGTACACAGGGACACTTGTTACAGAGTCCGACTCCTCACTGGGAGAGACACACACTGTACACAGGGACACTTGTTACAGAGTCTGACTCCTCACTGGGAGAGACACACACTGTACACAGGGACACTTGTTACAGAGTCTGACTCCTCACTGGGAGAGACACACACTGTACACAGGGACACTTGTTACAGAGTCTGACTCCTCACTGGGAGAGACACACACTGTACACAGGGACACTTGTTACAGAGTCTGACTCCTCACTGGGAGAGACACACACTGTACACAGGGACACTTGTTACAGAGTCTGACTCCTCACTGGGAGAGACACACACTGTACACAGGGACACTTGTTACAGAGTCTGACTCCTCACTGGGAGAGACACACACTGTACACAGGGACACTTGTTACAGAGTCTGACTCCTCACTGGGAGAGACACACACTGTACACAGGGACACTTGTTACAGAGTCTGACTCCTCACTGGGAGAGACACACACTGTACACAGGGACACTTGTTACAGAGTCTGACTCCTCACTGGGAGAGACACACACTGTACACAGGGACACTTGTTACAGAGTCTGACTCCTCACTGGGAGAGACACACACTGTACACAGGGACACTTGTTACAGAGTCTGACTCCTCACTGGGAGAGACACACACTGTACACAGGGACACTTGTTACAGAGTCTGACTCCTCACTGGGAGAGACACACACTGTACACAGGGACACTTGTTACAGAGTCTGACTCCTCACTGGGAGAGACACACACTGTACACAGGGACACTTGTTACAGAGTCTGACTCCTCACTGGGAGAGACACAAACTGTACACAGGCACACATGTTACAGAGTCTGACTCCTCACTGGGAGATACACACTGTACACAGGGACACTTGTTACAGAGTCTGACTCCTCACTGGAGAGACACACACTGTACACAGGGACACTTGTTACAGAGTCTGACTCCTCACTGGAGAGCACACACTGTACACAGGGACACTTGTTACAGAGTCTGACTCCTCACTGGGAGAGACACACACTGTACACAGGGACACTTGTTACAGAGTCTGACTCCTCACTGGGAGAGACACACACTGTACACAGGGACACTTGTTACAGAGTCTGACTCCTCACTGGGAGAGACACACACTGTACACAGGGACACTTGTTACAGAGTCTGACTCCTCACTGGGAGAGACACACACTGTACACAGGGACACTTGTTACAGAGTCTGACTCATCACTGGGAGACACACACTGTACACAGGGACACTTGTTACAGAGTCTGACTCCTATTTGAGAGCAACAAACTGTGCCCAGGGACACGTGTTATAGAGTCCGATTCCTCACTGGGAGAGACACACACTGTACACAGGGACACTTGTTACAGAGTCTGACTCCTCACTGGGAGAGACACACACTGTACACAGGGACACTTGTTACAGAGTCTGACTCCTCACTGGGAGAGACACACACTGTAAACAGGGACACTTGTTACAGAGTCCGACTCCTCACTGGGAGAGACACACACTGTACCCAGGGAGACGTGTTAGAGTCTGAATCCTCACTGGGAGAGACACACTGTACACAGGGACACTTGTTACAGAGTCTGACTCCACACTGGGAGAGTCACACACTGTACACAGGGACACTTGTTACAGAGTCTGACTCCTCACTGGGAGAGACACACACTGTACACAGGGACACTTGTTACAGAGTCTGACTCCTCACTGGGAGAGACACACACTGTACACAGGGACACTTGTTACAGAGTCTGACTCCTCACTGGGAGAGACACACACTGTACACAGGGACACTTGTTACAGAGTCTGACTCCTCACTGGGAGAGACACACACTGTACACAGGGACACTTGTTACAGAGTCTGACTCCTCACTGGGAGAGACACACACTGTACACAGGGACACTTGTTACAGAGTCTGACTCCTCACTGGGAGAGACACACACTGTACACAGGGACACTTGTTACAGAGTCTGACTCCTCACTGGGAGAGACACACACTGTACACAGGGACACTTGTTACAGAGTCTGACTCCTCACTGGGAGAGACACACACTGTACACAGGGACACTTGTTACAGAGTCTGACTCCTCACTGGGAGACACACACTGTACACAGGGACACTTGTTACAGAGTCTGACTCCTCACTGGGAGAGACACACACTGTACACAGGGACACTTGTTACAGAGTCTGACTCCTCACTGGGAGAGACACACACTGTACACAGGGACACTTGTTACAGAGTCTGACTCCTCACTGGGAGAGACACACACTGTACACAGGGACACTTGTTACAGAGTCTGACTCCTCACTGGGAGAGACACACACTGTACACAGGGACACTTGTTACAGAGTCTGACTCCTCACTGGGAGAGACACACACTGTACACAGGGACACTTGTTACAGAGTCTGACTCCTCACTGGGAGAGACACACACTGTACACAGGGACACTTGTTACAGAGTCTGACTCCTCACTGGGAGAGACACACACTGTACACAGGGACACTTGTTACAGAGTCTGACTCCTCACTGGGAGAGACACACACTGTACACAGGGACACTTGTTACAGAGTCTGACTCCTCACTGGGAGAGACACACACTGTACACAGGGACACTTGTTACAGAGTCTGACTCCTCACTGGGAGAGACACACACTGTACACAGGGACACTTGTTACAGAGTCTGACTCCTCACTGGGAGAGACACACACTGTACACAGGGACACTTGTTACAGAGTCTGACTCCTCACTGGGAGAGACACACACTGTACACAGGGACACTTGTTACAGAGTCTGACTCCTCACTGGGAGAGACACACACTGTACACAGGGACACTTGTTACAGAGTCTGACTCCTCACTGGGAGAGACACACACTGTACACAGGGACACTTGTTACAGAGTCTGACTCCTCACTGGGAGAGACACACACTGTACACAGGGACACTTGTTACAGAGTCTCACTTCTCACCCTGAGAGACACACACTGTACACAGGGACACGAGCTAAAGAGTCTGACTCCTCACTGGGAGAGACATACACTGTACACAGGACACATGTTACAGAGTCTGACTCCTCACTGGGAGACACACACACTGTACACAGGGACACTTGTTACAGAGTCTGACTCCTCACTGGAGAGACACACACTGTACACAGGGACACTTGTTACAGAGTCTGACTCCTCACTGGGAGAGACACACACTGTACACAGGGACACTTGTTACAGAGTCTGACTCCTCACTGGGAGAGACACACACTGTACACAGGGACACTTGTTACAGAGTCTGACTCCTCACTGGGAGAGACACACACTGTACACAGGGACACTTGTTACAGAGTCAGACTCCTCACTGGGAGAGACACACACTGTACACAGGGACACTTGTTACAGAGTCTGACTCCTCACTGGGAGACACACACTGTACACAGGACACTTGTTACAGAGTCTGACTCCTCACTGGGAGAGACACACACTGTACACAGGGACACTTGTTACAGAGTCTGACTCCTCACTGGGAGAGACACACACTGTACACAGGGACACTTGTTACAGAGTCTGACTCCTCACTGGGAGAGACACACACTGTACACAGGGACACTTGTTACAGAGTCTGACTCCTCACTGGGAGAGACACACACTGTACACAGGGACACTTGTTACAGAGTCTGACTCCTCACTGGGAGAGACACACACTGTACACAGGGACACTTGTTACAGAGTCTGACTCCTCACTGGGAGAGACACACACTGTACACAGGGACACTTGTTACAGAGTCTGACTCCTCACTGGGAGAGACACACACTGTACACAGGGACACTTGTTACAGAGTCTGACTCCTCACTGGGAGAGACACACTGTACACAGGGACACTTGTTACAGAGTCTGACTCCTCACTGGGAGAGACACACTGTACACAGGGACACTTGTTACAGAGTCTGACTCCTCACTGGGAGAGACACACACTGTACACAGGGACACTTGTTACAGAGTCTGACTCCTCACTGGGAGAGACACACACTGTACACAGGGACACTTGTTACAGAGTCTGACTCCTCACTGGGAGAGACACACACTGTACACAGGGACACTTGTTACAGAGTCTGACTCCTCACTGGGAGAGACACACACTGTACACAGGGACACTTGTTACAGAGTCTGACTCCTCACTGGGAGAGACACACACTGTACACAGGGACACTTGTTACAGAGTCTGACTCCTCACTGGGAGAGACACACACTGTACACAGGGACACTTGTTACAGAGTCTGACTCCTCACTGGGAGAGACACACACTGTACACAGGGACACTTGTTACAGAGTCTGACTCCTCACTGGGAGAGACACACACTGTACACAGGGACACTTGTTACAGAGTCTGACTCCTCACTGGGAGAGACACACACTGTACACAGGGACACTTGTTACAGAGTCTGACTCCTCACTGGGAGAGACACACACTGTACACAGGGACACTTGTTACAGAGTCTGACTCCTCACTGGGAGAGACACACACTGTACACAGGGACACTTGTTACAGAGTCTGACTCCTCACTGGGAGAGACACACACTGTACACAGGGACACTTGTTACAGAGTCTGACTCCTCACTGGGAGAGACACACACTGTACACAGGGACACTTGTTACAGAGTCTGACTCCTCACTGGGAGAGACACACACTGTACACAGGGACACTTGTTACAGAGTCTGACTCCTCACTGGGAGAGACACACACTGTACACAGGGACACTTGTTACAGAGTCTGACTCCTCACTGGGAGAGACACACACTGTACACAGGGACACTTGTTACAGAGTCTGACTCCTCACTGGGAGAGACACACACTGTACACAGGGACACTTGTTACAGAGTCTGACTCCTCACTGGGAGAGACACACACTGTACACAGGGACACTTGTTACAGAGTCTGACTCCTCACTGGGAGAGACACACACTGTACACAGGGACACTTGTTACAGAGTCTGACTCCTCACTGGGAGAGACACACACTGTACACAGGGACACTTGTTACAGAGTCTGACTCCTCACTGGGAGAGACACACACTGTACACAGGACACTTGTTACAGAGTCTGACTCCTCACTGGGAGAGACACACACTGTACACAGGGACACTTGTTACAGAGTCTGACTCCTCACTGGGAGAGACACACACTGTACACAGGGACACTTGTTACAGAGTCTGACTCCTCACTGGGAGAGACACACACTGTACACAGGGACACTTGTTACAGAGTCTGACTCCTCACTGGGAGACACACACTGTACACAGGGACACTTGTTACAGAGTCTGACTCCTCACTGGAGAGACACACACTGTACACAGGGACACTTGTTACAGAGTCCTGACTCCTCACTGGGAGAGACACACACTGTACACAGGGACACTTGTTACAGAGTCTGACTCCTCACTGGGAGAGACACACACTGTACACAGGGACACTTGTTACAGAGTCTGACTCCTCACTGGGAGAGACACACACTGTACACAGGGACACTTGTTACAGAGTCTGACTCCTCACTGGGAGAGACACACACTGTACACAGGGACACTTGTTACAGAGTCTGACTCCTCACTGGGAGAGACACACACTGTACACAGGGACACTTGTTACAGAGTCTGACTCCTCACTGGGAGAGACACACACTGTACACAGGGACACTTGTTACAGAGTCTGACTCCTCACTGGGAGAGACACACACTGTACACAGGGACACTTGTTACAGAGTCTGACTCCTCACTGGGAGACACACACTGTACACAGGGACACTTGTTACAGAGTCTGACTCCTCACTGGAAGACACACACTGTACACAGGGACACTTGTTACAGAGTCTGACTCCTCACTGGGAGAGACACACACTGTACACAGGGACACTTGTTACAGAGTCTGACTCCTCACTGGGAGAGACACACACTGTACACAGGGACACTTGTTACAGAGTCTGACTCCTCACTGGGAGAGACACACACTGTACACAGGGACACTTGTTACAGAGTCTGACTCCTCACTGGGAGAGACACACACTGTACACAGGGACACTTGTTACAGAGTCTGACTCCTCACTGGGAGAGACACACACTGTACACAGGGACACTTGTTACAGAGTCTGACTCCTCACTGGGAGAGACACACACTGTACACAGGGACACTTGTTACAGAGTCTGACTCCTCACTGGGAGAGACACACACTGTACACAGGGACACTTGTTACAGAGTCTGACTCCTCACTGGGAGAGACACACACTGTACACAGGGACACTTGTTACAGAGTCTGACTCCTCACTGGGAGAGACACACACTGTACACAGGGACACTTGTTACAGAGTCTGACTCCTCACTGGGAGAGACACACACTGTACACAGGGACACTTGTTACAGAGTCTGACTCCTCACTGGGAGAGACACACACTGTACACAGGGACACTTGTTACAGAGTCTGACTCCTCACTGGGAGAGACACACACTGTACACAGGGACACTTGTTACAGAGTCTGACTCCTCACTGGGAGAGACACACACTGTACACAGGGACACTTGTTACAGAGTCTGACTCCTCACTGGGAGAGACACACACTGTACACAGGGACACTTGTTACAGAGTCTGACTCCTCACTGGGAGAGACACACACTGTACACAGGGACACTTGTTACAGAGTCTGACTCCTCACTGGGAGAGACACACACTGTACACAGGGACACTTGTTACAGAGTCTGACTCCTCACTGGGAGAGACACACACTGTACACAGGGACACTTGTTACAGAGTCTGACTCCTCACTGGGAGAGACACACACTGTACACAGGGACACTTGTTACAGAGTCTGACTCCTCACTGGGAGAGACACACACTGTACACAGGGACACTTGTTACAGAGTCTGACTCCTCACTGGGAGAGACACACACTGTACACAGGGACACTTGTTACAGAGTCTGACTCCTCACTGGGAGAGACACACACTGTACACAGGGACACTTGTTACAGAGTCTGACTCCTCACTGGGAGAGACACACACTGTACACAGGGACACTTGTTACAGAGTCTGACTCCTCACTGGGAGAGACACACACTGTACACAGGGACACTTGTTACAGAGTCTGACTCCTCACTGGGAGAGACACACACTGTACACAGGGACACTTGTTACAGAGTCTGACTCCTCACTGGGAGAGACACACACTGTACACAGGGACACTTGTTACAGAGTCTGACTCCTCACTGGGAGAGACACACACTGTACACAGGGACACTTGTTACAGAGTCTGACTCCTCACTGGGAGAGACACACACTGTACACAGGGACACTTGTTACAGAGTCTGACTCCTCACTGGGAGAGACACACACTGTACACAGGGACACTTGTTACAGAGTCTGACTCCTCACTGGGAGACACACACTGTACACAGGGACACTTGTTACAGAGTCTGACTCCTCACTGGGAGAGACACACACTGTACACAGGGACACTTGTTACAGAGTCTGACTCCTCACTGGGAGAGACACACACTGTACACAGGGACACTTGTTACAGAGTCTGACTCCTCACTGGGAGAGACACACACTGTACACAGGGACACTTGTTACAGAGTCTGACTCCTCACTGGGAGAGACACACACTGTACACAGGGACACTTGTTACAGAGTCTGACTCCTCACTGGGAGAGACACACACTGTACACAGGGACACTTGTTACAGAGTCTGACTCCTCACTGGGAGAGACACACACTGTACACAGGGACACTTGTTACAGAGTCTGACTCCTCACTGGGAGAGACACACTGTACACAGGGACACTTGTTACAGAGTCTGACTCCTCACTGGGAGAGACACACACTGTACACAGGGACACTTGTTACAGAGTCTGACTCCTCACTGGGAGAGACACACACTGTACACAGGGACACTTGTTACAGAGTCTGACTCCTCACTGGGAGAGACACACACTGTACACAGGGACACTTGTTACAGAGTCTGACTCCTCACTGGGAGAGACACACACTGTACACAGGGACACTTGTTACAGAGTCTGACTCCTCACTGGGAGAGACACACACTGTACACAGGGACACTTGTTACAGAGTCTGACTCCTCACTGGGAGAGACACACACTGTACACAGGGACACTTGTTACAGAGTCTGACTCCTCACTGGGAGAGACACACTGTACACAGGGACACTTGTTACAGAGTCTGACTCCTCACTGGGAGAGACACACACTGTACACAGGGACACTTGTTACAGAGTCTGACTCCTCACTGGGAGAGACACACACTGTACACAGGGACACTTGTTACAGAGTCTGACTCCTCACTGGGAGAGACACACACTGTACACAGGGACACTTGTTACAGAGTCTGACTCCTCACTGGGAGAGACACACACTGTACACAGGGACACTTGTTACAGAGTCTGACTCCTCACTGGGAGAGACACACACTGTACACAGGGACACTTGTTACAGAGTCTGACTCCTCACTGGGAGAGACACACACTGTACACAGGGACACTTGTTACAGAGTCTGACTCCTCACTGGGAGAGACACACACTGTACACAGGGACACTTGTTACAGAGTCTGACTCCTCACTGGGAGAGACACACACTGTACACAGGGACACTTGTTACAGAGTCTGACTCCTCACTGGGAGAGACACACACTGTACACAGGGACACTTGTTACAGAGTCTGACTCCTCACTGGGAGAGACACACACTGTACACAGGGACACTTGTTACAGAGTCTGACTCCTCACTGGGAGAGACACACACTGTACACAGGGACACTTGTTACAGAGTCTGACTCCTCACTGGGAGAGACACACACTGTACACAGGGACACTTGTTACAGAGTCTGACTCCTCACTGGGAGAGACACACACTGTACACAGGGACACTTGTTACAGAGTCTGACTCCTCACTGGGAGAGACACACACTGTACACAGGGACACTTGTTACAGAGTCTGACTCCTCACTGGGAGAGACACACACTGTACACAGGGACACTTGTTACAGAGTCTGACTCCTCACTGGGAGAGACACACACTGTACACAGGGACACTTGTTACAGAGTCTGACTCCTCACTGGGAGAGACACACACTGTACACAGGGACACTTGTTACAGAGTCTGACTCCTCACTGGGAGAGACACACACTGTACACAGGGACACTTGTTACAGAGTCTGACTCCTCACTGGGAGAGACACACACTGTACACAGGGATACTTGTTACAGAGTCTGACTCCACACTGGGTGAGACACTCACTGTACCCAGGGAGACGTGTTAGAGTCTGAATCCTCACTGGGAGAGACACACTGTACACAGGGACACTTGTTACAGAGTCTGACTCCACACTGGGAGAGTCACACACTGTACACAGGGACACTTGTTACAGAGTCTGACTCCTCACTGGGAGAGACACACACTGTACACAGGGACACTTGTTACAGAGTCTGACTCCTCACTGGGAGAGACACACACTGTACACAGGGACACTTGTTACAGAGTCTGACTCCTCACTGGGAGAGACACACACTGTACACAGGGACACTTGTTACAGAGTCTGACTCTCACTGGGAGAGACACACACTGTACACAGGGACACTTGTTACAGAGTCTGACTCCTCACTGGGAGACACACACTCTGTACACAGGAAAACTTGTTACAGAGTCTGACTCCTCACTGGGAGAGACACACACTGTACACAGGGACACTTGTTACAGAGTCTGAGTTCTCATTGGGAGAGACACACACTGTACACAGGGACACTTGTTACAGAGTCTGACTCCTCACTGGGAGAGACACACACTGTACACAGACACACCTGTTACAGAGTCTGACTCCTCACTGGGAGACACACACTGTACACAGGGACACTTGTTACAGAGTCTGACTCCTCACTGGGAGAGACACACACTGTACACAGGGACACTTGTTACAGAGTCTGACTCCTCACTGGGAGAGATACACACTGTACACAGGGACACTTGTTACAGAGTCTGAATCCTCACTGGGAGAGACACACACTGTACACAGGGACACTTGTTACAGAGTCTGACTCCTCACTGGGAGAGACACACACTGTACACAGGGACACTTGTTACAGAGTCTGACTCCTCACTGGGAGAGACACACTGTACACAGGGACACTTGTTACAGAGTCTGACTCCTCACTGGGAGAGACACACACTGTACACAGGGACACTTGTTACAGAGTCTGACTCCTCACTGGGAGAGACACACACTGTACACAGGGACACTTGTTACAGAGTCTGACTCCTCACTGGAGAGACACACACTGTACACAGGGACACTTGTTACAGAGTCTGACTCCTCACTGGGAGAGACACACACTGTACACAGGGACACTTGTTACAGAGTCTGACTCCTCACTGGGAGAGACACACACTGTACACAGGGACACTTGTTACAGAGTCTGACTCCTCACTGGGAGAGACACACACTGTACACAGGGACACTTGTTACAGAGTCTGACTCCTCACTGGGAGAGACACACACTGTACACAGGGACACTTGTTACAGAGTCTGACTCCTCACTGGGAGAGACACACACTGTACACAGGGACACTTGTTACAGAGTCAGACTCCTCACTGGGAGAGACACACACTGTACACAGGGACACTTGTTACAGAGTCTGACTCCTCACTGGGAGAGACACACACTGTACACAGGGACACTTGTTACAGAGTCTGACTCCTCACTGGGAGAGACACACACTGTACACAGGGACACTTGTTACAGAGTCTGACTCCTCACTGGGAGAGACACACACTGTACACAGGGACACTTGTTACAGATTCCAACTCCTCACTGGGAGAGACACACACTGTACACAGGGACACTTGTTACAGAGTCTGACTCCTCACTGGGAGACACACACTCTGTACACAGGAACACTTGTTACAGAGTCTGACTCCTCACTGGGAGAGACACACTGTACACAGGGACACTTGTTACAGTGTCTGAATCCTCACTGGGAGAGACACACACTGTACACAGGGACACTTGTTACAGAGTCTGTCTCCACACTGGGAGAGACACACACTGTACAAAGGGACACTTGTTACAGAGTCTGACTCCTCACTGGGTGAGACACTCACTGCACACAGGGACACTTGTTACAGAGTCTGACTCCTCACTGGGAGAGACACACACTGTACACAGGGACACCTGTTACAGAGTCTGACTCCTCACTGGGAGAGACACACACTGTACACAGGGACACTTGTTACAGAGTCTGACTCCTCACTGGGAGAGACACACACTGTACACAGGGACACTTGTTACAGAGTCCGATTCCTCACTGGGAGAGACACACTGTACACAGGGACACTTGTTACAGAGTCTGACTCCTCACTGGGAGAGACACACACTGTACACAGGGACACTTGTTACAGAGCCTGACTCCTCACTGGGAGAGACACACACTGTACACACGGACACTTGTTACAGAGTCTGACTCCTCACTGGGAGAGACACACTGTACACAGGGACACTTGTTACAGAGTCTGACTCCTCACTGGGAGACACACACTGTACACAGGGACACTTGTTACAGAGTCCGACTCCTCACTGGGAGAGACACACACTGTACACAGGGTCACTTGTTACAGAGCCTGACTCCTCACTGGGAGAGACACACACTGTACACAGGGACACTTGTTACAGAGTCTGACTCCTCACTGGGAGAGACACACACTGTGCACAGGGACACTTGTTACAGAGTCTGACTCCTCACTGGGAGAGACACACACTGTACACAGGGACACTTGTTACAGAGTCTGACTCCTCACTCGGAGAGACACCCAGGAATACTGAGTGCAATTGTCAATGTCCCACTGCAGCCCAGACTGAGCCCCACCCTGGGCCCTTCCTGTCTGTGCATTTCCCCAGTGCCCCATTGGGGAACATTCAGCCCCGGATATCCTGCAGAAGCAGCGCTGTGGGGCCGGGAGGCTGAGTCTCGGGACCGTGTGGCTGGGCCTCTGACCTCACAATGGGAGATGACGCTCGCTCAGCTCGAGCTGGAAACCCTTAAATTAAATTAACATCAAATCATCGGCCAAAAATGTTCAAATAAGGAGAGCAGTGACGTCATCAATTGAAATGTTCAAACAGCCACATTCAGTCTGGGTCTGGATTCCTGCAGCGACTTCAGGTGTCTCTTTCCATTTGGACTGAGTTGATTCCCCCACAGCCTGAAACAGATTAAACATCAAACAGGGAATAAACATATTGCACAACAGAGTAAACAACAGGAAGACTGGGGTTCATATTTCAATAATAATTACAGACAAATATTATCGATAAAATTGACTGAATACCATTTATATTATGTTTTTTACATTAAACATTAACACAAACACTCACCAGATCCACTCCAGACTCCTGCAGGTCTGTATGAGGCGGCGGAGAGCGGGGACAGATTTGTCTGTGAAGGTGGTATTACTCAGGTTCAGACCCGTCAGTGAGCGGATTGTACTGAGAGCGGAGACGAAATCCTCGGTACAAGAATCTGTGAGACCGACATCCCGTAGCCTGAGATCAGCGAGAGAGAAATAACAGGAATCAGAGAAAATCCCCAGAGTTTATTAATAACACTGTTACTGATACTAATAATAATGTTCAGTGTCAGATATCCAGTTATTATAAACACAATCTCACACAGTCTGGTACTTACCACAGTTCCTGTATTTTACAGTCCGGGTTCCTCAGAGCCGCAGACAATAGTTTCACTCCTGAATCTCCCAGTTTATTATCACCCAGATCCAGAACCCTCAGTGATCGGTTTGTACTGAGAGCGGAGACGAGATCCTCGGCACAAGAATCTGTGAGACCGACATCACCCAGCCTGGGGATAAGAGAGAGAAATAACAAAAATCAGAGTAAATCCCCAGTGTTTATTAATAACACTATTACTGATACTATTAATAATGTACAGTGTTAGACATCCAGTTATTATAAACACAATCTCACACAGTCTGGTACTTACTCCAGTTTCTGTATTTTACAGTCCTGGTTCCTCAGAACCCCAAACAGTAGTTTTACTCCTGAATCTCCCAGTTTATTGTGACTCAGGTTCAGAACCGTCAGTGACCGGTTTGTACTGAGAGCGGAGGCGAAATCCTCGGCACAAGAATCTGTGAGACCGACACCGCATAGCCTGGGATCAGAGAGAGAGAGAAATAACAGGAATCAGAGTAAATCCCCAGTGTTTATTAATAACACTATTACTGATACTAATAATAATGTACAGTGTCAGACATCCAGTTATTATAAACACAATCTCACACAGTCTGGTACTTACCGCAGTTCCTGTATTTTACAGTCCGGGTTCCTCAGAGCCGCAGACAGAGGTTTCACTCCTGAATCTCCCAGATCATTGTTCCCCAGTCTAAACACAAACAGAGAGAAACAAACTGAATCCAAGCCCGGATCTGAAATAATTCTCTCTCTCGGATAATACATGAATCACTGAAAGTACTTCAGGACATTAATAACAAGGTTTCTCCTCGCGTTTTCCCACCTGGGCGGGTCGGGTGCCTTCGGGGTCGGTGGCGGGTCGGGTGCCTTCGGGGTCGGTGGCGGGTCTGGTGCCGTCGGGGGCGGGTCAGGTGCGGCCGGTTTCGGTGGTGGGTCGGGTGCGGCCGGTTTCGGTGGCGGGTCGGGTGCGGCCGGGTTCGGTGACGGGTCGGGAGCGAACGGGGTTGGTGCCAAACTGGCGCATCATGTGGCATCCAGGGCGTGCAGCGTCAAGTGAAGTAAATCTGGCCATGGTGAGGCCATTTCTGGCATTCCGGGCAGCAATGTGTTCTGGTGTTGATGCCCTCTTTGCTGTGCAGCATCAGGAGTTGAGGAACAGGTTGGTGTTGTTGTTGGTGCTGCTGCTGTGCCTGGTGCTGCAGGTGTTGGGGCTGATCGTGGTGGGACTCTGAGGCCCAAGGTGAGACAGTATAAACCATACCCATGCTGATGTAATAGATGGCAGGTGAACTTGAGATGACAGAAACGATCTGTCAATGGTGAGAGAGGTTGTTCCATTGAGGGGACACTGGATAGAGCGTTTGCTGGAAACACTTGCAACCTGCATAAAGCTCAATCTGTCTTCCAAATGAAGTAAGCAACAGCTTCTATGCTTGGAAAGTGAACAGCTGTGAGATGGGAGCGTTTAGAGTACATTTCCAGCTGTAAAGTAATGAGATGATTCCATGGCCAATCAACTCCCGCCCTACTTACATGACGTGATCCCCGAGCAATGTGGACCCCGTGGGCAACCTGGTAAACTCTGAAGGTGAGCTGAACATAGTTGTTAATCCTTTGTTAACAAGATAATAATGTCCTGAATTGCCTCCCCTGTCGCTGGATGTCAGGTTTGCTCATAGTGAACACAGATGCAAAATATTCATTTAAATCCCCACCTACATCTTCTGGCTCTACACACAGATTGCCACTTTGGTCCCTAATGGGCCCTACTCTTTCCCTGATTTTCCTCTTGCCCTTAATATACTTATAAAACACCTTGGGATTTTCCTTTATTTTGCCCGCCAGTGTTTTTTCATGCCCCCTCTTCGCTCTCCTAATTTCTTTTTTAAGTACCCCCCTGCACTTTCTGTACTCCACTAGGGCTTCCACTGTTTTTAGTCCTTTGTATCTGCCAAAAGCCTCACTTTTTTTCCCTAATCCATTCTTGTACATCCCTTGACATCCAGGGTTCCCTGGACTTGTTGGTCCCACCCTTGACCATTACGGGAACATGTTGCCGTTGTACTCTCTCTATTTCCTTTCTGAAAGACTCCCAATGCTCTGATGTGGACTTTCCTACAAGTATCTGATCCCAGTCCACTTTGGCCAGATCCTGCCTTATCATATTAAAATCGGCCTTCCCCAATTTAGAACCTTTATTTCCGGTCCATCTTTGTTCTTTTTCATGACTACCTTAAATCTCACTGAATTATGGTCACTGTCACCAAAATGCTCTCCTACCGACACTTCTACCACTTGCCCGGCTACATTCACCAGAATTAGGTCCAGTATCGCCCTCTCTCATGTAGGACTTTCTACATGCTGGCATAAAAAGCTCTCCTGGATGCACTTTAAGAATTTAGCACCCTCTAAGCCCTTCACACTCTGACTATCCCAGTTAATATTGGGGAAGTTGAAATCCCCTACTATTATTAAACTATTATTTCTACACTTCTCTGAGATTTGCCTACATATCTGTTCCTCTATCTCCTCCTGACTGTTTGGGGGCCGATAGTACACTCCCAGCAAAGTGCTTGACCCCTTTTTGTTTTTAAGTTCAACCCATATGGACTCATTAGAGGAACCTGCTGAGATATCATCCCTCCTTACAGCAGTAATTGACTCCTTCGTTAATATTGCGACACCCCCTCCTCTTTTACACCCCCTTCTGTCTCGCCTGAAGATTCTATTCACGGAATATTGAGCTGCCAGTCCTGCCCATCCCTCAACCATGTCTCTGTGGTAGCAACAATATCATACTCCCATGTGTTCATCAACACCTTTAATTCATCTGCCTTACTCGCAAGACTACTTACATTAAAATAAATTCCATCCAGCCTTGCCATACTCCCTTGTGACGCTACATATTTGCTCTGCCTTCCAGGCTGACATACTTTTCCTCTTTATTTGGCTGTGCATCACCCCCTACTATAGCTCCACTCCGTATCCCATCCCCCTGCCAAGTTAGTTTAACCCCCCCCCCCCCCCCCCCCCCCCGCTGCCCAACAGGACTAGCAAACCTCCCCACAAGGATGTTGGTCCCGTTCCAGTTCAGGTGCAACCCGTCCGACTTGTACAGTTCCCACCTTCCCCAGAAGCAGATCCAGTGATCCAGGAAACTAAAGCCGTCCCTCCTGCAGCAACTATTTAGCCACGCATTCATCTGCTCTATCTTCCTATTCCTCTACTCACTAGCACGTGGCACCGGGAGTAATCCCGAGATTGCAACCTTTGAGGTCCTGCGTTTTAATCAGCGACATAGCTCCCTAAATTCTTGTTGCAAGACCTCATCCCTCTTTCTACCCATGTCATTGATACCAAAGTGAACCACGACCTCTGCCTGTTCGCCCTCCCCCTTCAGAATGCCCTGCAGCCGTTCAGTGACATACCATCCTGGAGTCACATCTGCGGCCACAGAAACGTCTATCTGTTCCCCTTACGATACAATCCCCTGTCTCTATTGCTCTCCCACTCTGTTTCCTCCCCTCCTGTGCAGCTGAGCCACTCGTAGTGCCACGGTCTTGGCTCTTGCTGCATTCTCCTGAGAAATCATCCCCCTCATGTTTCCGGGAGGGAGGGGAAGGGGTGAGAGAAGAAGTGCGGGATATAGAACGGACGCTGTCAAGAGCCGTGTCAACCACGGAAAAGGGGAATCCTCGGTTGAGGAAAACGTAAGACATATCGGAAACACTAGTATGGAATGTGGCATCGTCAGAGCAGATGCGGCAGAGATGGAAAAACTGGGAGAATGGACTCGCATCCTTACAGGAAGCGAGGTGGGAGGAAGTGTATTCCAGGTAGCTGTGGGAGTCAGAGGGCTTATAGTGAATATTTATCAATAGCAGCAATAGAGATTCTTCTGTCCCGTTACAAGTTTTAAATGTCGCTGAGCTCCTAGTTTATAAGGGAGGGGAGTCTCTTACTTTATTACCCATTAAACTGGCTCTACATTTATTTCAGGTGCAACTGGCCCGACAGGTTTGTGGAATTTTCGGAAGTTCCCTCCCCGAGCGGGGCCTCACACACAGGGGGCAGATTATGGGGAATTCCCGGGTTCACTGCCCCCAGTTTACCCAGGAGCCGCCCGCTGTGTGCGAGGCCCCACCGCTGGCCGGTGTGTGTCTGTACTCCGGGGCTAATACCCCACAACACGTTAGATTGGAACCTTTTCACCAGCAGATTTAAGATCCTGAATATCAATATTTTCTGAATGATCAGGACTGTGTATAGTTGTAAACATTTACCGCTGAAAGAATTCCTTATTCCCCACATTCCCAATCCAGGAAACTTCCCCCTCGACAGGACACACTCTGCACGGTATTGGAGTAAATATCGACCTGTTAGTGATTTAAACTCGGGTTTCTCTCCTGTTTCCAGTTGAAATGGTGGATGTGGAAAATATTTTAAATTAATTTTATCTTTACTGCCGGATTATATTTTATGTTTATCTTCCGCTGTACAGCCTTATTAAACATGATTTATTGTAATTAAATTATCAGACTCTCAGTGACCTCTATTTGCTGATCAGATAAAGACTCTAAAATCCCTACTTGTTCACAAGGATCCGTTGTAGATTCTCCAGTCGTCAGGGAATTACTGACCGACCCGATTATTATTGGTCATAGCTGTGTTTAATCTGCTTCTCTCTGGTTTAACTGAACTGTTT
The DNA here is from genome assembly GCA_030390025.1 of Squalus acanthias. Lineage (NCBI taxonomy): Eukaryota > Metazoa > Chordata > Chondrichthyes > Squaliformes > Squalidae > Squalus > Squalus acanthias. The sequence continues at coordinate 1,159,683 of JASTWF010000065.1, read as the reverse complement.
GTTTAACTTCATTACGGAGCAACAACACAATCCGTGACTGTTCTACAATTCACCTAACAGTTAGAGATAAATAAACAGTTACCTCAACACCCGGCATTTCTGCAGTTCGGGTCCCAGCCTCTGGACTCCATCACACTGAATGGAGCAGAACTCCAATTCGAGGTATTTTATTGTGTCAGAGAGTCCAATGACGTGATACAGGATCGCACAGTCAATCGGGGTTAATCTCAAATTACTAAATGTAAGTCTTTCCACAGATCCCACTGTTTTCCGAGCCAGTGCTTTATTCTGAGATTCAAACAGGTAGTGAAATGTGTTCAGGAGGTTCCTTTTACCAGTTTCACTCTCTGTGTTCCAAATCTGTCCTTCAACCTGCTCCTGCACCCAATCAATCACTCGGCAGATGGTTTTATAAAGAAATGGACCCAGACACTCCTCCAGGGGCCAAGCTGCCTGTGCGGAGGAGAGACCAGCAACAAAACGGAGAAATATCTCAAATCGCCCATCTTCCTTGCTGTGGGCTTCTCTGAGGAGTTTCAGGATGTCCCCGGGATCTGGAGTCAGGAATTGTGCGAGTGCGGCTACAAACTCTTGGATGGTGAGGTGCGGGAATGTGTACACCACGCTCTGGGCAGAATCATCTCTCTCCAAAAGTTCCATCATGAACCCAGACAGGAACTGGGAAGGTTGCAGATTATACTTGATCAAATCTCCATTTCTAAACACAATCTTCTTCTCGAAGACTCCTGTGAAGGCCATCTCACCGATCTTCAGTAACACATCACGGGGGCTTTCAATCTCCCGGCCATGGTTTTTCAGAATGTTGTAAATATAGTAGGAATATAGTTGGGTGATGGTCTTGGGAACTCGCTGCTGATTCCTGTCTCTTTGTGTAAAGAATGGACCCAGTGACAGACCGAGGATCCAGCAGTAGGAAGGGTTGTAGCACATGGTGTACAGGATCTCGTTCTCCTCCACGTGTTTGAAAACAGCTGCTGCCACCGCCTGATCTTTAAAAAACTTCTTGAAATATTCCTTCCGTTCATCACCAACAAATCCCAGGATTTCAGCCCAGACACTGATCTCAGCCTTTTGCAATAAATGTAATGCAGTGGGGCGGCTGGTCACTAGCACTGAACATCCTGGGAGCAGCTTGTGCTGTATTAAACTATACACAATGTCAGATACTTCACACCAGTCTTCGGGATCTGTGCACATGTGCTGAGGTTCTGTATTTCTCCGATTGTCAGCAAAATCAATCCTGTCCCTGAATTAATCCAAACCATCGAATATAAACAGCAATCCCTCTGGGTTCTTCCAGAGCTCCCTAAGAATATTCCCAAAGTAAGGATACAGATCCAGTATCAGATTCCTCAGGTTTATTCTACAGTTAATAGCGTTCAAATCTCGGAATTTAAAACTGAAAACAAATTGAAAGTGTGGGTATATTTTCCCAGTGGCCCAGTCATGAACAATCTTTTGTACCATTGTTGTTTTTCCAATCCCCGGGACTCCGCTCAATGCTCCTGAACTCCCAGATTTGGATTTTCTCCGGGAAAAACTGCTCTGGAACAATTGATCAGTTCGGATTTTTTCCAGTTCTCTCCGGAGATGTTTCTCTTTCCACTCTTCATGGTCTCGGCCTCTTGCCAGCAGTTCATGTTCTACAAGTGTCCGATCTCGAACAGTAGAAATGACCGTTAGCTCAGCGTATCGATCAACCAGCTGGAAAACCTTAACCTTCTCCTTTATTAGGATAGTGTTCACTCTCAGCGTTTCAGTTTGTACCCGGAGTATTTCTTTGTGTTTCTGTTGAACATCTTCAATTAGATCAGAGAGAAATTGGTTCTCAGTGTTAGTTGTATTGACATAAAAACAATTTGGAAATTACAATTTTTATGCAGTAAACTGTGGCACGATTTAGTCCACAGCTTAATTAGAGGCTCGTACAGAAAATTATAACCACATGAATGAGAAACGCGTTTGATAAACAATATTCACAGAAAAGTTTCAAATCCTCACGATTCTAATATTTACTCAACATGGAGATTTCTATAAATGTGATATTTTCCCTCTGATGGTTAATACGTCGGGAGGGCCCTGTACTATAGACATCTCATTACAAATTCACACATGATCCTGTTTATATGGCTGTAAAGGTTCTAGTTGATCAATCTTTGAAACCGTCAGTGCTGCTTATTTTATGCAGAAATGGCGAAAAGGGCATTGGATATCAGTAGGAGAGGGATATACTGTGAAAGGTCAGGAGTTCCACTGTTATTATATTAGGTCCTGGGCAGATTATCTGGAGTAAGTGTGTACTGGGAGACGGACAGACTGTGAATGGACAGAAGGGCTTTTCGGCCCTTAACTGAGCTTCTGACCAATATCCCCGCCATCACTGAGAGTGCCCCATTCTATCTCCGTAATATCGCCCGTCTCCGCCCCTGCCTCATCTCATGTGGTGCTGGAATTCTCATACTTGCCTTTGTTACCTCCAGACACGACTATTCCAATCGTCTCCTTTCAGCCTCCCACCTTGCACCCTCCGTAAACTTGAACTCAGCCCATGTTGCTGTCCATTTCCTAACTCGCACCATGTCCCGTTCACCCATCACCTCTCTGCTCGCTGACCGACAATGGCTCTTGGTCTGGCAACAGCTCGATTTAAAAATTCTCAAATTTGTTTTCAAAACCTTCCATTGTGTCGCTCCTCCCTATCTTTGTAACCTCCTCCAGCCCTACAACACTCAAACCTCTGTCCTCCAGCAATTCTGGCCTCTTGACCATCTCCGATTTTCAACGCTCCACCTTTGGAGACTTGCCTTTAGCTTCTTAGGCCGTCAGTCCGGAATTCCCTCCCTCAACCTCGCCATCTCTAAATAGCTATTCCACTGTTATTGCATCAAGATTTGGGAAGATTATCTGGTGTATATGCATTGAGAGAGACACATGTGAATAGGTAAGAGATAAATTGTTGTTTTTTTTAGGACTTGGGCAGGTTACCTGGGGTATTACCTGCACTTTAATAGCCACCTGATCACAGGTAAAGTTTACAGCCATTCTGAACGTACAGAGGGCAATCAAAGATGATGCAAGATATTGGAGTTTAGGTTGAGGGGTTTGATGTATTTTCATTGGGCATGGGTCCTAGGTATTGAAAGGATTAAATGCAATTCACAACATTAGTGCAGGAAACAGGCTCTAAATTGACAAAATAATTACTGACGCAGACAATTACAAACGAGAATTAAGGAGGGAAAATCGACATTATTTTCACCCACAGTGCAATAGATTGAGGGACAAGTTACTAGGGAAGGACACGAAAGAGGCAGTGTAAATGGGAACTAGAGACAATTGAAGGTGTTTGTGTGGATAGAATCATAGAATCACAGAATGGTCCCGGCACAGAAGGAGGCCATTCGGCCAGTCGAGCCCGTGCCGGCTCTCTGCAAGTTCACTTCAACTAGGCCCACTCCCCTGTCATTTCCACATAGCCCTGCATTTTGATTTCCTACAGGTACTTATCCAATTCCCATTTGAAAGGCACGATCGAGTCTGCTTCCATCACCTTTCAGGCAGTGCATTCCAGATCCTGACCACTCGCTGCGTAAAAATGTTTTTCCTCATGTCGCCTTTGGTTCTTCGCCAATCACCTTAAATCTGTGTCATCTGGGTCTCGATCCTACCGCCAATGGGAACAGTTTCTCTCTATCTACTCTGTCTAGGACCCTCATGATCTTCAACACCTCTATCAAATCTCCTCTCAACCTTCTCTGTTCCAAGGAGAACAACTCCAGATTCTCCAGTCTAGAAACAGAAACATAGAGAAATAGGAGCAGGAGTAGACCATTCCGCCCATCGAGCCTGCTCCGCCATTCAATATAATCATGGCTGATCCTCTATCTCAATATCATATTCCTGCTCTCTCCCCATACCCCTTGATGTCTTTTGTGTCTAGAAATCTATCTATCTCCTTCTTAAATATATTCAGAGACTTGGCCTCCAAAGCCTTCTGTGGTAGAGAATTCCATAGGTTCGCCACCCTCTGAGTGAAGAGATTTCTCCTCATCTCAGTCCTAAATGTCCTACCCCGTATCCTGAGACTGTGACCCCTCGTTCTCGACCACCCAGCCAGGGGAAACATCCTCCCTGCATCCAGTCTGTCGACCCCTGTCAGACTTTTATACGTTTCAATGAGATCCCCTCTCATTCTTCTAAACTCTAGTGAATACAGGCCTAGTCGACTCAATCTCTCCTCATATGGCAGTCCTGCCATCCCAGGAATCAGTCTGGTGAACCGTCGCTGCACTCCTTCTATGGCAAGTATATCCTTTCTTAGGCAAGGAGACCAAAACTGCACACAGTACTCCAGGTGTGGTCTCGCCAAGGCCCTGTATAACTGTAGAAAGACATCCTTGCTCCTGTACTCAAATCCTCTTGCAATGAAGGTCAACATACAATTTGCCTTCCAAACTGCTTGCTGCATATTCTTGTTTGCTTTCAGTGACTGGTGTACAAGGACACCCAGGTCCCTTTGTACATCAACATTTCCCAATCTATCATTTAAATAGTACACTGCCTTTCTGTTTTTTCTACCGAAGTGGATAACTTCACATTTATCCACGTTATACTGCATCTGCCATGTATTTGCCCACTCACTCAACTTGTCTAAATCGCCTTGAAGCCTCTTTGCATCCTCCTCACAACTCCCACCTAGTTTTGTGTCGTCAGCAAACTTGGAAATATTACATTTGGTTCCTTCATCCAAATCATTGATATATATTGTGAATAGCTGGGGCCCAAGCACTGATCCTTGCGGTACCCAACTAGTCATCGCCTGCCACCCTGAAAAAGACCCATTTATTCCTACTTTGTTTCCTGTCTGTTAACCAATTTTTAATCCATGCCAGTATATTACCCCCAATCCCATGTGTTTAATTTTGCACACTAACCTCTGATGTGGGACTTTATCAAAGGCCTTCTGAAGATCCAAATACACCACATCCACTGGTTCTCCCTTATCTATTGTACCAGTTACATCCTCAAAAAACTCCAGTAGGTTTTTCAAACACGATTTCCCTTTCATAAATCCATGTTGACTCTATCTAATCCCATTGATATTTTCCAAGTGTCCTGTTATCACATCCTTTATATTAGACTCTAGCATTTTCCCTACTACTGATATTAGGCTAACCGGTCTGTAGTTCCCTGTTTTCTCTCTCCTTACTTTTTAAATAGTGGGGTTACATTTGCCACCCTCCAATCTGCAGGAACTGTTCCATAATCTATAGAATTTTGGAAGATGCCAACCAATGCATACACTATTTCCATGGCTACCTCTTTTAGTACTCTGGGATGCAGATCATCAGGCCCTGGGAATTTATCGGTTTTCAGTGCAATTAATTTCTCCAGCTGTATTTTTTTTTACTAATATTAATTTCCTTTAATTCCTCCTTCTCACTAGACACTTGGTTCCCTAGCAGTTCTGGGAAGTTATTTGTGTCCTCTTCCGTGAAGACAGAACCAAAGTATTTGTTTAATTGGCCGTCCATTTCCTTGTTCCCCATTATAAATTCTCCCGTTTCTGACTGTAAGGGACCTACATTTGTCTTCAATAATCTTTTCTTTTTACATACTTGTAGAAGCTTTTACTATCCGCTTTTATGTTCCTTGCAAGTTTACTCTCATACTCTATTTCCCCTCTTAATCAATCTCTTGGTCCTTTTCTGCTGAATTCTAAACTGATCCCAATCCTCAGGCTTGAGACTTTTTCTGGCAACTTTATATGACTACGCTTTGGATCTAATAGTATCCCTAATTTCTTTTGTTAGCCGCTTTTCCTTTTGTGCTTTTGCACCAGAAAGGAATGTATAACTGTTGCAATTCGTGCATTCATTCCTTAAATGTTAGCCATTGCCTATCCACCGTCATGCCTATTAATGAAGCTCCCCAATCTATCATAGCCAACTCACTCCTCATACCTTCGTAGTTTCCTTTGTTTAGATTTAGGACCCTGGTTTCGGATTGGAATACTTCACTTTCCATCTTAATTAACTGAAGTCCCTCATCACTGGAACCATTCTTGTAAATCTTTTCTGCAGCCACTCTAAGGCCTTCACATCCTTCCTAAAGTGCGCTGGCCAGAATTGGACACAATACTCCAGTTGAGGCTGAACCAGTGTTTTATGGATGTTCATCATATCTTCCTTGCTTTTATATGCCTCTATTTATAAAGCCCAGGATCCCGTATGTTTTTTTAACCGCTTTCTCAACCTGTCCTGCCACATTCAATGATTTGTTCACATATAACCCCAAGTCTCTCTGATCATGCAGCCCCTTTAGTTTATATTGCCTCTCCTCGTTCTTCTTACCAAAATATATCCCATCGCACTTTTGTGTATTAAATTTCATCTGCCACGTGTCCGCCATTTCCCCCAGCCTGTCTATATCTTCTTGAAGTCTATCACTATCATCCTCACTGTTCACTATAGTTACAAGTTTTGTTTCATCTGAAAATTTTGAAATTGTGCCCTGTATACCACAGTCCAAGTCATTAATATATATCAAGAAAAGCAGTGATACTAGTACCGAACTCTGGCGAACAACACTGTATAACTTCCTCCAGTCCGAAAAACAACCGTTCACCACTACTCTCCGTTTCTTGTCACTTAGCCAATTTCATATCCATGCTGTCACTGTCCCTTTTTTCCACCCAGTATCTCAACTACCTCTTCTTTCACTATGCTGGCAAGCCTATTATGTGGCACTTTATGAAACGCCTTTTGAAAGTCATTGTACACCACATCAACCGGATTTCCCTCATCAACCCTCTCTGTTACCTCATCAAAAAACTCAATCAATTTAGTCAAACACCATTTGCCTTTAACAAATCCGTGCTGGCTCTCCTTAATTAATCCACACTTGTCCAAGTGACTGTTAAATTTGTCCCGGTGCGTCGTTTCTAAATCTTCCCCACTACCGAGTTTAAACTGACTGGCCTGTAGTTGCTCGGTTTATCCTTACAACCTTATTGGAACAAGGGTGTAACATTTGCAATTCTCCAGTCCTCTGGCACCACCCATGTAACTGAGGAGGAATGGAAGATTATGGCCAGTACCTCCGCAATTTGCACCTTAGTTTCCTCAACATCCTAGGATGCATCCCACCCGCTTCTGGTGACTTTTCTACTTTAAGTGCAGACAGCCTTTCTAGTACTTCCTCTTTAACAATTTTTATCCCATTCAGTATCTCAACTACCTCTTCTTTCACTATGACTTTGGCAGCATAGTCTTCCTTGGTAAAGAAAGATGAGATGCACTCATTTAGTACCTTAGTCATGTCCTCTGCCTCCAAGCGTCTTGGTCCCTTATTGGACCCTCCCGTCCTCTAATTACCCTTTTCTATTTATTTTCCTATAGAAGACTTTTGGATTTCCTTTTATGTTAGCTGCCAATCTATTTTCATACTCTCTCTTTTCCCCTCTTATTTTATTTTTTCACTTCCTCTCTGATCTGTCCATATTTAGCCTGGTTCTCACTGATATTGTCAACCTGACATCTGCCATCTTGCTCTCTATCTCTTTCGTCATCCAGGGGGCTCTGGCTTTGGTTGCCCTAACTTTCCCCGTTGTGGGAAAGTATCTCGACTGTACACGAACCATCTCCTCTTTAAAGGCAGCCCATTGTACAATTACAGTTTTGCCTGCCAGTCTTTGATTCCAAATTGCCCGGGACAGATCCATTCTCAACCCATTCTCCAATTAAGTATTTTTACTCTGGATTGCTCCCTGTCGTTTCCATAGCTAATCTACACCTCATGATACTATAATCACTCTTCCCTAATTGTTCCCCTACTGACACTTGCTCCACTTGAAGCACCTCATTCTCCACTGAAGAGGGATAGGTGTGCTCATCTCTGTAACAGGGACAGGCTTTTTTTGCCAAATGGCCTTTAAGTCCTAATCATTCTCCAATTGTGTTGTTTTTCAGAAATTGCGAACAAGTTTTGAGCAGTTTTACACATACATTCATTGAATGTGTTTTTATATCAGGCCTGTCATATCACCAACTAGAATTAGAACTATTGCCCACTTCATAGTATTACAGTTTTTACAGCACAGATACCGGCCATTCGCCACAACAGGTCGATAGCAGTGCAAGTGCTCCACACGTGCCTCCTCCCTCCTTTCTTCATCTAACCCCATCCACATACTCTTCTATTTATTTTCCCCTCATATGTCCATCTAGTTTCTCCTTGTATGTATCATCGTAGCTACTCCTAGTGGTAGCGATATCCACATTCTAACCACGCTCTGGGTAAAGAAGTTTCTCCAGAATTTCCTATTGAATTTATTAAAGATTATCTTATTTATAATTACATGAAGACAAGTGTCTAAATGGGGTATAGGAGCAGATGGATCTAGGGGTACATGTACACAAATCACTAAAAGAAGCGATGCAGGTTAATAAGGCCTTTAAAAAGCAAGCAAAGCACTGGCTTTAATTTCTACAGGGATAGAATTGAAATGCAGAGAAGTTATATTACTCTATCATTCTCTTTCATAATCTTGAAGTCATCTATCAGGTAACACTTCAGTCTTCTCTTCTCTAGAGTAAAGAGCACTAGCCTATTCAATCTTTACAGATATGTATATACATTCAGCTCTGTTATCATCCTCATACATATTTCTTGCCCCTTCTGCAGTGTCTCTATATCGTTTTTATAATATGGAGACCACAACTGCTCACAGTACTGAAAGCATTGTCTAACTAAGGTTCGACACAAGTTTAACATAACTACTCTGCTTTTTAATTCTGTCCCTCTAGAAATTAACCCTAGTGCTTTGTTTGCTTTTGATCCCACTGCTCCTATACACCATTTAGACACTTGTCTTCCAAGGAGTATGTGGCCTCCTTATTCAACCTACCAAAATGTGCCACCTCACACATGTATATTGAAATATATTTGCCAATTATATGCGCATTCTGCAAGTTTATTAATTTATTCCTGTATTTTGTCACAGCCCTCCTCTATTAATTACACCCTCCAATTTAGTGTTGGGCACCAAATTTGGAATTGTGCATCCGATTCCCCAGTCCAAATTGTTTATGTAAATGGTGAACAACAATGATCTCAGCACCGATCCTTGTGGAACTCCACTTTCCACCTTTAGCCAGTCTAGTAACTACCTTTAATCCCTAATCTGCTTTCTTTTTGCAAATAGCTTGCTATCCATTCTGCTACTTTTTCCCTGACTCCACATGTTCTGACCTCAGTCATGAGTCTAATAAAAGTTACCGTATCGAAGTCCTCTTGAAAATACAAATGTTTTAATTCTACTACATTACAATAATCTAGCCTTTCTTCTTTTTCTTCAAAGAACGCAATAGGTTTGGTCAAGCATGAGCTTCCCTTTTGAAATCCATGCCGACTACTCTATTATATTCTCAGTTTCTGGATGATTTCTATTGAATATTTGTGTAAAGATTCCATTATCTTTCCGACGACCGACGCTAAGCTAATTGGTCTATAGTTGCCTGGGTTTGTACTATCGCCCTTCTGTTAAATATAGGAATCACATTAGCTGTCCATCAGTCAGCTGGAACTGTGCTCAATTCTAATCAGTAATTGTGCCTCAGCTATCTCTTCGCTAACAACTATGCGCGGATGCCATCATTCGGACATGTGGTTTAATCCTCTCGAAGGTTGAATAGTTTATAATTTAACTTCCCCTCCCTCTTCATCTTAAATGTTTTGATATCATTTTTGATCACTTCATCTGCTGTCTTGTCTATCATGCGCCACTGGCTGAAGTCATACCTAGCACAAAGGAAAGATGGTTGTGGTTGTTAGAGACTAACTATCTCAGCCCCAGGACATCGCTGCAGGAGTTCCTCAGGACAGTGTCCTAGGTCCAACCATCTTCAGCTGCTCCATCAACGACCTTCCCTCCATCATAAGATCAGAAATGGGGATGTTCGCCGATGATTGCAGAGTGTTCAGTTCCATTCGCAACTCTATAGATAATGAAGCAGTCCATGCCCGCATGCAGCAAGGCCTTGACGACATCCAGAATTGGGCTAATAAGTGGCAAGTAGCATTTCCGCCACACAAGTGCCAGGTAATTACCATCTCCAACAAGAGAGAGTCTAACGACTGCCCCATGACATTCAATGGCATTAATATCGCCGAATCCTCACCCATCAATAGCTTGGGGGTCACCATTGACCAGAAACTTAACTGGACCTGCCACATAAATACTGTGGCAACAAGATCGGTTGATCTCAAATGATGGCATCCTGATTTCCTTTTTGTTATTGATGTGTCTGTACAATAATTTACAAATTCTTTTTATATTCCTTGATAATTCAATGTTGCAGTTTTCCTTTGCACCCTGTTATTTTTTTGACTTCTTTCCTAATGCTTTTTTATTCCATTTTTTCATCCTATCCTTTGTTTATATGCATTTTTCTTTATGTTCAATGTTACCGTTATTCCTTTATTCACACGTGATTTGTCGTTACTTCTCTCAGTAATGTTAGAGCAGAAAACATTCACAGGTCAGTTTAACTGTTTTACCAATAATTATACTCAGTTGTTTCATTTTGGTCATAGTTTCCTACAACGCAGGTTTAGGAAATTCCAAATGTGTTTCCGTTAGTTATTACACTGGGTCTAAAAAGACTCCTGAATTAAAGGACTATTCTTCGAGCAGAATAAGGTTTTCTCTTTCACAACCATTAGGAAGATAGCCAATAACTTCACCGTCACCCTGAACATTAACTTTTCCTCACATTTCTCCACAGATTAAAGTTCTATTGTGTGAACATCTGTACATCATCCAACATCTATACATCTTCTGAGATAAGATCAAACATTTTCTGACATCTCATTCTGTGCTGTGAAAGGATAACATTTTATTGTTCGAATATATCCAACTCATTCCCAACTGTTTATGGCGGGACAGATTTCTAGAGGTATCCGTTGACATCTGGCTCTAGGCACTGCTCTTTACTGGCGAGACGAGACCGTCTGCGCAGCACATAATAGGTTTGTATTGGGATTCACAGGGTGTCGCAATAGAGCCAAGTGCGCATGGGACAAGTTGTAACATCACTATCCTGCCAGGTGTGTGTGAGACTCCACCATGTACCAGGATCCTACCAGGTGTTTGGGGGTTTCACGCTGTCTCAGGATCCTGTCAGGTGTGTATGGGATTTCACAGTGTATCGGGATCCTGCCAGGTGTGTATGGGGTTTAACAGTGTATCGGGATCCTGCCAGGTGTGTATGGGGTTTAACAGTGTATTGGGATCCTGCCAGGTGTGTATGGGGTTTCACAGTGTATCAGAATCCTGCCAGGTGTGTATGGGGTTTCACAGTGTATCAGGATCCTGCCAGGTGTGTATGGGGTTTCACAGTGTATCGGGATCCTGCCAGGTGTGTATGGGGTTTAACAGTGTGTCAGGATCCTGCCAGGTGTGTATGCGGTTTCACAGTGTATCAGGATCCTGCCAGGTGTGTATGGGGTTTCACAGTGTATTGGGATCCTGCCAGGTGTGTATGGGGTTTCACAGTGTAACAGGATCCTGCCAGGTGTGTATGGGGTTTCACAGTGTATTGGGATCCTGCCAGGTGTGTATGGGGTTTCAAAGTGTATCAGGATCCTGCCAGGTGTGTATGGGGTTTCACAGTGTATTGGGATCCTGCCAGGTGTGTATGGGGTTTCACAGTGTATCAGGATCCTGCCAGGTGTGTATGGGGTTTCACAGTGTATTGGGATCCTGCCAGGTGTGTATGGGGTTTCACAGTGTATCAGGATCCTGCCAGGTTTGTATGGGATTTCACAGTGTATCAGGATCCTGCCAGGTGTGTATGGGATTTCACAGTGTATCAGGATCCTGCCAGGTGTGTATGGGGTTTCACAGTGTATCAGGATCCTGTCAGGTGCATATGAGGTTTCACAGTGTATCAGGATCCTGCCAGGTGTGTATGGGGTATCACAGTGTATCAGGATCCTGCCAGGTGTGTATGTGGATTCACAGTGTATCAGGATCCTTCCAGGTGTTTGGGGGTTTCGCAGTGTATCAGCATCCTGCCAGGTGTGTATGGGATTTCACAGTGTATCAGGATCCTGCCAGGTGTTTGGGGGTTTCGCAGTGTATCAGCATCCTGCCAGGTGTGTATGGGATTTCACAGTGTATCAGGATCCTGCCAGGTGTGTATAAGACTTCACAAGTGATCGCGATCAGCAGCTGGATTAAGTGAAATAACCCAACGTCCGCATCTTTACAGGTTTATGTCAGAAATCATACGAATTGGAAGTTGAATCTACACAGAATAGTTGACGATTTATGATAAATCCAAATGACTTTCAATCCTGTTTCCTGTACACTTTTGAAATTCTGATTCCTTGGTCTGGACAACTTCTAATCAACAGACTACGGTCAAACGTTCTGTTCTCAGGGATGAAATAAGCGGTTTGAAATTTCCATTTCCTCACTTACCTTTCAGCTGACTGGGTACTTCAGATAAACCTTGTGCGATGTTCATGTAATCAAATGGATCAGAACCTGTTTAAATCAATGAACTTTCATGAAATCATTTCGGTGTAATATTATCGTAAAATCTGCAGTGCTGAATCTGAATTTGCATTCAGTGTGTGATTTTACCGTACCACGTTCTTGCATTTCCTTCAGTATTTTGTCCAGCTTTGGTAACCTGTGGCGCATTTTCACAAAGGATTCCCACATCACTCTTCGGGCCCGCGAGCCTTTCTCCATCACCAGATTTAGGAGAAGTTTGGAACTGTCCACCCGGTTTCCCTTCTCCGCTAGCTCAGTGACTTTCTGTAAAGAATAATAATGAATATATTGAGGAGCGGAGTGAAAGACACACACTGAGAATGAGAAGGAAAAGATCTGCTCAGTGATGGGATCTCCCAGTTGTTTTGAGCGCAGAAAGCAGTTACTGGGCCGGGTATTGATCCATGGGCTGAACATTCTGTAAACATCTTGATTCACTCAGTAATGGCAACGAAAAGTGGTGAAATTAAAATAGAAATTAGAAATATTGTTCCAGGAGAGCGAGGTTTCACTGAGAAACTGCAGTAGTTTTAATGGGATTAGTTTTCTCTGTCCCTCAGTGTCCAACATGACATCAGGTTACTTATTGACAATATGTTTCACTCGTTTCTCACACTTACTTCCTGATGTCACACTTTGTGATTTAATCCAGAAATAAAACAGCAGCGAATCAGAACTCCAGTGACAGGGAAGGGACGATTCTGAAGTGAGGGAAGCAGCTAGAAAACTGTCTGAGAAATTACACCGACTAATCGAAACAATCACTGTTGATTTATCGGTCAGGACAATCTCGACCAATAATTATAATGATAAAAAATATCCAATCACATTTTCCTCGGTAATTGAAATATGTGTAACCTTTAATTTGCACTCTCGCTGCCGGTGTGAAACCTCGGTCACTAGGAGCACATGTCCAGCAACGGGGCTCGTGTAGTCATGAATTTCATCAACACTTTCCATTGATATCGGGCCTTTAACACAGAACAATGTCCCAAGGCATTTCACAGAAGCGGAATCAGACAATGCATCAGGGTGAAAGAAGGATGCATTAGCAGGTGGCTAGGAGCTCGGGGAAAGATAGGTTTTAAGGAGTAGAGGGAGGTGTAGAGGTGGAGGGGATCAGAGAATGAATTCCAGAGCGTGAGGCCAAAGAAAACTGAACGCTCGGCGACCAGTGGTGGTGTGAGGGAGGGGGTGCACTGGAGACCACAGCCAGAGCAACGGAAATTACAATAGCACGGGAGAGTTCTAGGGCTGGAGTCAGTTACAAAGATAGGCAGGGGCGAGGCCAGGAAGGGATTTAAACAGGAGGATGGGAATTTTAAACTGGAGGTATTCGAGGACCGGGAGCCACTATTGGTGAACGAGTACACGAGTGATATCTGAGCGGGACCTGGGCGGGACAGGGTACAGACAGTATTGGGGTAACTGAAGGTTACAGAGGGTGCAAGGTGTGAGGCCGGCCAGGGATCATTGGAACAGTGGAATTTAAGGTTTAAATATGCACGGATGAGGGTTCAGCAGGAGGTGGGCTGAGGCAAGGCTGGAGACCGGCAACGGTACGAGGACAGGAGCAGGTGAACTTTGTGTTGGAGAGTATATGGGATCGAAGATTCAGCTCGGGTTGAGCAATGAGATTGTGGATAGTCTTAGACAGTGGTCGGGGAGCGGGATGAAATTAAGTGACCAGGAGGTGAGGTTTGTGGTGATCGTAGTAGACGATGGTTTCAGTCTTCCCAGCGTTTAACTGGAGCAAATATCATTTAAAATAACCTAAAGTAAAGACAGGGGATTAAAAAAAAACACTGAATCTAAAGAGTGAAAGAAGAAAAATATAATAAATACAACTACTGTACTAATATTTCATCCCTGATTCATTCTGTCCTTAACCAGAACGGGCTGTAAATCCATCCACTAATTTTAATTAACAGATAATTCCTGCTGTTCCCCTGGGAGCGACGTTCCACACCAAGAGCACAGGGGCAGGAAATTACAGAGTGAATGAACTCAATTTCCTGATGTTCCACTGGGGAGTGACGTCCCAAGAGGACAGGGGCAGGAAATTACAGACTGAATGAGCTCAATGTCCTGATGTTCCCCCCTGGGGAGTGACGATCCACACCCAGAGCACAGGAACAGGAAATTACAGACTGAATGAGCTCAATTTCCTGATGCTCCACCATGGGGAGTGACGTTCCACACCCAGAGCACAGGGGCAGGAAATTACAGACTGAATGAGCTCAATTTCCTGATGCTCCCCCATGGGGAGTGACGTTCCACACCCAGAGCACAGGGGCAGGAAATTACAGACTGAATGAGCTCAATTTCCTGATGCTCCCCCATGGGGAGTGACGTTCCACACCCAGAGCACAGGGGCAGGAAATTACAGACTGAATGAGCTCAATGCCCTGATGTTTCCCTTTTGAGTGACGTTCCAAGAGCACAGGGGCAGGTAAGTTACCCAGTTGTGTAGTGTTTAGATAATTAATTATAGGAAGGAAATAAAAATAATGAAAGACTGTCCTGCAGATTAACTAGGATGTTATCAGGGATGAGGAGTTATTGTCATGGCAAGGATTTGAGAATTTAGGGCTCATGTCACTAGAGGTGTGCACAATAAGTGACGAGTTGATTCAAGATTCTGAAAGCTTATAATGAAATAAATGTTTACAGATTGACCAAACAGTGGAAACAGAGGGCACAAATTTAGGCTAATTCGCAGTATTACGGGTGAGGCTGGATATATTTATTTCCGTATCGGTGGTTAGAATGCCTAATATACTTCCATTAATTGTTGCAAAAGCAAGTTTATAAAATGTTACAACAGGTATTTCTATTGCTTGCTTGGAGACTAGGTGGGATATTAACGGTAATGGTATCGAGCAGGAGGTTGGAATTAGACTAGGTGGGATATTAACAGTAATGGGTAGTGAGCAGGAGGTTGGGATCAGACTAGGTGGGATATTAACAGTAATGGGTAGTGAGCAGGAGGTTGGGATTAGACTTGCTATGGTATTAACGGTAATGGGTAGTGAGCAGGATGTTGGGATTAGACTAGGTGGGATATTAACGGTAATGGGTAGTGAGCAGGAGGTTGGGATTAGACTAGGTGCGATATTAACAGTAATGGGTAGTGAGCAGGAGATTGGGATTAGACTAGGTGGGATATTAACGGTAATGGGTAATGAGCAGGAGGTTGGGATTAGACTAGATGGGATATTAACGGTAATGGGCAGTGAGCAGGAGGTTGGGATTAGGCTAGGTGGGATATTAACGGTAATGGGTAGTTAGCGGGAGGTTGGGATTAGACTAGGTGGGATATTAACTGTAATGGGTAGTGAGCAGGAGGTTGGGATTAGACTAGGTGGGATATTAACAGTAATGGGTAGTGAGCAGGAGGTTGGGATTAGACTAGGTGGGATATTAACAGTAATGGGTAGTGAGCAGGAGGTTGGGATTAGACTAGGTATGGTATTAATTATGGTGGGGTGGCTTTGTTACTAAAGGATGGAATCACTGCAATAGTGAGAAATGATATTGGGTCAAAGGACCAGGATAGCGAAACAGTTTGGGTGGAGATAAGGAATAATAAGGGGAAAAAGTCACTAGTGGGCGTAGTCTATAGGCCTCCTAACAGTTGCAACTCAATTGGTCGGAGTATTAATCAGGAAATAGTTGGGGCTTGTAATCAGAGAACAGCTATAATCATGGGAGATTTTAACTTTCATATTGACTGGACAAATCAAATTGGGCAGGGCAGCCTTGAGGAAGAGTTCATAGAGTGCATTAGGGATGGGTTCCTTGAGCAGTGTTACTGAACCAACCAGGGGGCAGGCAATCTTAGATCTGGTCCTGTGTAATGAGACAGGATTAATAAAAAATGTCCTTGTAAAGGATCCCCTTGGAATGAGTGACCATAACATGGTTGAATTCCAAATTCAGTTGGTGGGTGAGAGAGTTGGATCGCAAACCAGCGTACTAAGCCTAAATAAAGGAGACTATGAAGGTATGAGAGCAGAGTTGACTAAAGTGGACTGGGAAAATAAATTAAGATGTAAGACGGTACAGGAGCAGTAGTGTACATTCAAGGAGGTATTTCACAACTTTCAAGAAAAATATATTCCACTGAGGAAAAAAGGGCGTAAAAGAAAAGACAGCCATCCGTGGCTAAGTAAAGTAATAAAGGATAGTATCCGACTAAAAACAAGGACTTATATAAAGTAGCCAAATCTAGTGGGAGGATAGAAGATTGGGAAGCATTTAAAAACCAGCAAAGAATAACTAAAAGATGAATTAAGAAAGGGAAGATAGATTATGAAAGTAAACTAGCAAAAAATATAAAAACAGATAGCAAGAGTTTCTACAGTTACAGGAAACTCGTTATTAACCGGGACCGGCGTGGTGCCGGTTAATCAAAAAGTCCGGATAACGGAGAGTTATATCTACCAACGTACGAGAGCCCCGTACACATTGACATGCGCCTGCATTCGGAGCTCCGTCTCCCCGGGGACCGCCAGCTGACCATCTGTCGTGTCCGCTGCCTACCCGGGCTGCACATTCCCCTCCCAATCTACACGCTCCGATACAAGGCAAACGCCTCGGGGTTTTTTTTAAAGTTAATCTTAAACGAGAGATGAAGGAAAACCCCGGTTACCTACTCAAGAATTTTGCCAGTTAAGAGAGATTTCCGGATATTTGGGTGCCGGTTAATAAAGAGTTTCCTGCATATAAAAAGAAAAAGGGTGGCTAAAGTGAATGTTGGTCCCTTAGAGGACGAGACCGGGAAATTAGTACTGGGGAACATGGAGATGGCAAATACACTGAACAAATATTTTGTATCAGTCTTTACAGTAGAGGACACTAAAAATATCCCAACACTGGACAAACAAGGGGCTATAGGGGGGGGAGGAGCTAAACACGATTAAAATCACCAAAGAGATGGTACTCGGTAAGATAATGGGACTTAAGGCGAATAAATCCCCTGGACCTGATGGCTTACATCCTAGGGTCTTGAGAGAAGTTGCGGTAGGGATTGCGGATGCATTGGTGTCAATTTTCCAAAACTCCCCGGATTCAGGAAAGGTCCCAGCAGATTGGAAAACTGCTAATGTAACACCCTTATTTAAAAAAGGGAGGTAGACAAAAGGCTGGAAACTATAGACCAGTTAGCCTAACATCTGTGGTTGGTAAAATGCTGGAGTCCATTATTAAGGAAGCAGTAACAGGACATTTGGATAAGCATAATTTAATAGGACAGAGTCAGCATGGTTTTATGAAGGGGAAATCATGCTCGAATTCTTTGAGGACGTAACAAACAAGGTGGATAAAGAAGAATCAGTGGATGTGGTGTATTTGGACTTCCAAAAGGCATTTGACAAGGTACCACACAAAAGATTACTGCACAAGATAAAAAATCACGGGATTGGGGGTAATATACTGGCATGGGTGGAAGATTGGCTATCTAACAGAAAACAGAGAGTTGGGATAAATGGTTCATTCTCGGGTTGGCAATCAGTAACTAGTGGTGTTCCGCAAGGGTCAGTGCTGGGACCCCAACTCTTTACAATCTATATTAACGATTTGGAGGAGGGGACCAAGTGCAACGTATCCAAGTTTGCTGACGATACAAAGATGGGAGGGAAAGCAGTGAGTGAGGAGGACATAAAAAACCTGCAAAAGTACAGACAGGCTAAGTGAGTGGGCAGAAATTTGGCAGATGGAATATAATGTTGGAAAGTGTGAGTTGTGCACTTCGGCAGAAAAAATCAAAGAGCAAGTTATTATCTAAATGGAAAGAAACTGCAAAGTGCTACAGTACAAAGGGATCTGGGGGTCCTGGTGCATGAAACACAGAAGGTTAGTATGCAGGTACAGCAGGTGATCAGGAAGGCCAATGGAATCTTGGCTTTTATTGCAAGGGGGATGGAGTATAAAAGCAGGGAAGTCTTGCTTCAGTTATACAAGTTACTGGTGAGGCCACACCTGGGATACTGCGTACAGTTTTGGTTTCAATATTTAAGAAAAGTTATAATTGCTCTGGAGGCAGTTCAGAGAAGGTTCACTCGGTTGATTCCGGAGATGAGGGGGTTGACGTATGAGGAAAGGTTGAGTAGGTTGGGCCTCTACTCATTGGAATACAGAAGAATGAGAGGCGATCTTATCGAAACATATAAGATTGTGAGGGGGCTTGATCGGGTGGAGGCGGGGAAGATGTTTCCACTGATGGGTGAGAATAAAACTAGGGGGCATAATCTTAGAATAAGGGGCTGCCGTTTCAAAACTGAGATGAGGAGAAACTTCTTCACTCAGAGGGTGGTAAATCTATGGAATTTGCTACCTCAGAGAGCTGTGGAAACTGCAACATTAAATAAATTTAAAACGGAGATAGACAGTTTCCTAGCTGATACGGGAATTAAGGGTTATGGGGAGCGGGCAGGGAATTGGACGTAAGTCTAGGTTCAGATCAGCCATGATCCTATTGATGGCGGAGCAGGCCCGAAGGGTCGTATGGCCTACTCCTGCTCCTACTTCTTATGTTCTTATTAACGGTAATGGGTAGTGAGCAGGAGGTTGAGAATAGACTAGGTGGGATATCAACTGTAATGGGCAGTGAGCAGGAGGTTGGGATTACACTAGGTGGGATATTAATGGTAATGGGTAGTGAGCAGAAGGTTGGGATTAGACTAGGTGGGATATCAACTGTAATGGGCAGTGAGCAGGAGGTTGGGATTAGACTCGGTGGGATATTAACGGTAATGGGTAGTGAGCAGGTGGTTGGGATTAGACTAGGTGGGATATTAACGATAATGGGCAGTGAGCAGGAGGTTGGGATTAGACCAGGTGGGTTATTAATAGTACGATAGCAAAATACTGCGGATGCTGGAAATCCGGGTCATTAACAGTAATGGGTCGAAAAAAAAACCATAGAAACATAGAAAAATAGGAGCAGGAGCAGGCCATTGGGTCCTTCGAGCCTGCTCCGCCATTCAATGTGATCATGGTTGATCCTCCCATTGCATGTAGAAGTCTTTCCTAACTTCACTCCTGAAAAGCTTGGATCTAATGTTTAGGCTGTGTCCCCTAGCCCTAGACTCGCCAATCATCGGAAATAGCTTCTTTCTATCTACCCCTCAGACACCTTAATATCGTGAATACGTCAATCAAATCACCCGTTAAGCTTCTAAATTCCAGGGAAAACAACCCTAGTTTGTGTAATCTCTCCTTGGACTCTATGTATCATTCTGGTAAATCTACGCTTCACTCTAAGGCTAATACTACGTTCCTAAGGTGTGGTGCCCAGAACTGAACACAGTGCTCCAGGTGTGGTCTGACCAGTGCTGTGTATAGCTGTAGCATAATTTCTCCCCCTTATATTGCAGTCCTATAGATATAAATATCAACATACAATTAGACTTTTTGATTCTTTTCTGTACTGTCCATGACAATTTAATGATATATGTACATGGACCCTTAAATCTCTTTGGACATCCACTGGTTCCAGCTTTTCACCATTTCGAGAGTATTCTGATCTCTCCTTTTTAGATCCTAAGTCGATGACTAGGAAACATAGCAAAATAGGAGCAGGAGTAGGCCATTCGGCCCTTCAAGCCTTCTCCGCCATTCAATATGATCATGGCTGATCCTCTGTCTCAATACCATATTCCCGCTCTCTCCCTATACCCCTTGATGCCTTTCATGTCCAGAAATCTATCTATCTCCTTCTTAAATATATTCAGTGACTTGGCCTACACAGCCTTCTGTAGTAGAGAATTCCACAGGTTCACCACCCTCTGAGTGAAGAAATTTCTCCTCATCTCAGTCCTCAATGTCCTACCCCGTATCCTGAGACTGTGACCCCTCGTTCAAGATCCCCCAGCCAGGGAGAACATCCTCCCTGCATCCAGTCTGTCTAGCCCTGTCAGAATTGTATACGTTTCAATGAGATCCCCTCTCATTCTTCTAAACTCTCGTGAATACAGGCTAGTCGACCCAATCTCTCCTCATACGGCAGTCCTGCCATCCCAGGAATCAGTCTGGTGAACCTTCGCTGCACTCCCTCTATGGTAAGTACAACCTTTCTTAGGTAAGGAGACCAAAACTGCACACAGTACTCCAGGTGTGGTCTCACCAAGGCCCTGTATAACTGTAGTAAGACATCCTTGCTCCTGTACTCAAATCCTCTTGCAATGAAGGCCAACATACCATTTGCCTTCCTAACTGCTTGCTGCACCTGCATGTTTGCTTTCAGTGACTGATGTACAAGGACACCCAGGTCCCTTTGTACATCAACATTTCCCAATTTATCACCATTTAAATAATACTCTGCCTTTCATTTTTTCCTACCGAAATGGCTAACTTCACATTTATCCACGTTATACTGCATCTGCCATGTATTTGCCCACTCACTCAACTTGTCTAAATCGCCTTGAAGCCTCTTTGCATCCTCCTCACAACTCACAATCCCACCTAGTTTCGTGTCGTCAGCAAACTTGGAAATATTGGCCCAGAAATTGATCTCGCTCTGTTCCCGCGGGGGTAAGCCTTCCCCGCGATCTCTCACTCCGCTTGTGCTTTTTCAGATCCAGCTCGCACGAACTTGATGTTCCAGACATCAGCTGGGCAGTGCTTGCGTATCCCACCGGCGTAGTGAATTTGTGCGAGCTGTGGGATCACGTGACTCAGTTAGAGCCAATGGCAGCACACCATCTTCCATTCATAAGTTTCACATACGTGCTGTGAAATCTATGAATCTTACACCCCCCCAAAATAACAGCTAAACCTCAATTAAATTAAAAAAAAACCATCACATTAATAAAATAAGTATAGTTAAATAAATTAACCATTTTAAATATAAAATTAAATTTTTGAAAAAATTTAAAATCTTTTAAAAAGTTATAAAAATAAACTTACCTGTCTTTAAAGTCTCTAAAAAAGATATACCTGTTAAAAAAAATTCAAAAAAATACTTAATTCACTACTTACCTTGTTAAAAGTGGGTCTTACTCCTCCTTTTTCCATTTCTAAAATCTTCCGTACTTACCTGCGCGTCTAAAGCATGAAGTGCACAGCGTGCGCGCAGCCTGTAGCGCGCACGCGATGCACCGAGGAACCGCCCCCTTTTCAAAAGACCAATTGCCGGTTTTCAGCGCATGCGCAGGGCATGCAGAAAACCGGCAATTGCAGAGGGAATACGCGAGAGTACGCAGCGCGTACTCTCGCGTCGCGGGATGAATTTTTGGCCCATAACATTTGGTTCCCTCATCTAAATCATTGATATATATGGTGAATAGCTGGGGCCCAAGCACTGAGGAAGCCTCAGGCTACAGGACAATACAGACGGGTTGGTTAGATGGGCAGAACAGTGGCAAATGGAATTTAACCCTGAAAAGTGTGAGGTGATGCATTTTGGGAGGACTAACAAGGCAAGGGAATACACAATGAATGGTAGGACACTAGGAAGGACAGAGGATCAGAGGGACCTTGGTGTGCATGTACATAGATCCCTGAAGGAAGCAGGACAGGTAGATAAGGTGGTTAAAAAGGCATATGGGATACTTGCCTTCATTAGCCGAGGCATAGAATATAAGAGCAGGGAGGTTATGATGGAGCTGTACAAAACGCTAGTTAGGCCACAGCTGGAATATTGTGTGCAGTTCTGGTCACCACACTATAGGAAGGATGTGATTGCATTGGAGAGGGTGCAGAGGAGATTCACCAGGATGTTACCTGGGCTGGAGCTCTTCAGCTATGAAGAGACACTGGACAGGCTGGGGTTGTTTTCCTTAGAGCAGAGAAGGCTGAGGGGGGACCTGATTGAGGTGTACAAAATTATGAGGTGCATAGATAGGGTAGATAGAAAGGAACTTTTCCCCTTAGTAGAGGGGTCAATAACCAGGAGCCATAGTTTCAAGATAAGGGGCAGGAGGTTTAGAGGGGATTTGAGGAAAAACTTTTTCACCCAGAGGGTGGTTGGAATCTGGAACTCACTGCCTGAAAGGGTGGTAGAGGCAGGAAACCTCACAACATTCAAGAAGCATTTAGATGAGCACTTGAAACGCCATAGCATACAAGGCTACGGACCAAGTGCTTTAAAATGGGATTAGAATAGACAGGGCTTGATGGCCGGCATGGACATGATGGGCCGAAGGGCCTCTTTCTGGGCTGTGTTACTCTATGACTCCGCCTGCCATCCTGAAAAAGACCCATTTAATCCTACGACGATACGATAGCAACATACTGCAGATGCTGGAAATCCGAAACAACAACAGAAAACACTGGAAAAACTCTGTTTCCTGTCTGTTAACCAATTTTCAATCCATGCCAGTATATTACCCCCAATCCCATGTGCTTTAATTTTGCACACTAAGCTCTTATGTGGGACTTTATCAAAGGCCTTCTGAAAATCCAAATACAGCACATCCATTGGTTCTCCCTTATCTATTCTACCAGTTACATCCTCAAAAAACTCCAGTAGGTTTGTCAAACACGATTTCCCTTTCATAAATGCATGGTGACTTTGTCTCATCCCGTTGATATTTTCTAAGTGTCCTGTTTTCCCTACTACTGATGTTAGGTTAACCGGTCTGTAGTTCCCTGTTTTCTCTCTCCCTCCTTTCTTAAATAGTGGTGTTACATTTGCCAATCTGCAGGAACTGTTCCATAATCTATATTATTTTGGAAGATGACAACCAATGCATCCACTATTTCCATGGCTACATCTTTTAGTACTCTGGGATGCAGATTATCAGGCCCTGGGTATTTATCAGCTTTCAGTCCCATTAATTGCTCCAGCACTATTTTTTTACTAATACTAATTTCCTTTAATTCCTAATTCTCACTCGACCCTTGGTTCGCTAGCATTTCTGGGAAGTTATTTGTGTCCTCTTCTGTGAAGTCAGAACCAAAGTATTTGTTTAAATGCTCTGCCATTTCCTTGTTCCCCATTATAAATTCTCCCGTTTCTGACTGTAAGGGACCTACATTTGTCTTCACTAATCTTTTTCTTTTTACATACTTGTAGAAGCTTATACAGTCCGCTTTCATGTTCCTTGCAAGATTATTCTCATACTCTATTTTTCACCTCTTAAATCAATCTCTTGGTCCTTTTTTGCTGAACTCTAAATGATCCCAATCCTCAGGCTTGCTACTTTTTCTGGCAACTTTATTTGACTCCTCTTTGGATCTAATACTAGCCTTAATTTCTTTTGTTAGCCAAGGTTGAGCCACTTTTCCTTTTGTGTTTTATTGCGCCAGAAAGGAATGTATAACTGTTGCAATTCATGCATTCGTTCCTTAAATGTTATCCATTGCCTATCCACCGTCATGCATTTTAATGAAGCTCTCCAATCTATCATAGCCAACTCACTCCTCACACCAGGAGGTTGGGATTAAACTAGGTGGGATATTAACGGTAATGGGTAATGAGCAGGAGGTTCGGATTAGACTGGGAGAGATACTAATGGTATTGGGTAGTGAGCAGGAGGATGGGATTAGACTCGGTGGGATATTAACGGCAATGGGCAGTGCGCAGGAGGTTGGGATTAGACTAGGTGGGATATTAATGATATTGGGTAGTGAGCAGGAGGTTGGGATTAGACTAGGTGGGATATTAACGGTAATGGGTAATGAGCAGGAGGTTGGGATTAGACTAGGTGGGATAGTAACGGTAATGGGTAGTGAGCAGGAGGTTGGGATTAGACTAGGTGGGATATTAACGGTAATGGGTAATGAGCAGGAGGTTGGGATTAGACTAGGTGGGATATTAACTGTAATGGGTAATGAGCAGGAGGTTGGGATTAGACTAGGTGGGATATTAACGGTAATGGGTAATGAGCAGGAGGTTGGGATTAGACTGGGTGTGATATTAAAGGTAATGGGCAGTGAGCAGGAGGTTGGCATTAGACCAGGTGGGATATTAACAGTAATGGGTATGCAGCAGGAAGTTGGGATTAGACTAGGTGTGATATTAACAGTAATGTGTAGTGAGCAGGAGGTTGGGATTAAACTAGGTGGGATATTAACAGTAATGGGTAGTGAGCAGGAGGTTGGGATTAGACGAGGTGGGATATTCACTGTAATGGGTAGTGAGCAGGAGGTTGGGATTAAACTAGGTGGGATATTAACAGTAATGTATTGACGTAAGAAAACTACTAGGAACTTGGTCTGAGTAGTAAACAAGGTTTAATCAACTGTTTTTCAACATGGAGATCTAGTTGTGTCCTTCACTAGTTCCTGTTAAGAATTTCCCGTGCAAGCTGGGCCCATGCCCGAGTATTTATACTCTCCCTGGACAGCGCCACCAGTAGGCCGCCCAGAATTATTTCATAAGTCATTTCCACATGAATGACAAGATTCATGTCATTTATAGTAAGCAGAAGGTTGGGGTGAGACTCGGCGGCATATTAACAGGTAATGGGTAATGACCAGGCGGTTGGAATTAGACTAGGTGGGATATTAACTATAATGGGTAGTGAGCAGGAGGTTGGGATTAGACTAGGTGGGATATTAACTATAATGGGTAGTGAGCAGGAGGTTGGGATTAGACTGGGTGGGATATTAACGGTAATGGGTAGTGAGCGGGAGGTAGGGATTAGACTCGGTGGGATATTAACGGTAATGGGCAGTGAGCAGGAGGTTGGGATTAGACTAGGTGAGATATTAACGGTAATGGTTAGTGAGCAGGAGGTTGGGATTAGACCATTTGGGATATTAACGGTAATGGGCAGTGAGCAGGAGGTTGGGATTAGACTAGGTGGGATATTAATTGTAATGGGTAGTGAGCAGGAGGTTGGGATTAGACTAGGTGGGATATTAACGGTATTGGGTAGTGAGCAGGAGGTTGGGATTAGACTAGGTGGGATATTAACAGTAATGGGTAGTGAACAGGAGGTTGGGATTAGACTAGGTGGGATATTAACAGTAATGGGTAGTGAACAGGAGGTTGGGATTAGACTAGGTGGGATATTAACGGTAATGGGTAGTGAGCAGGAGGTTGGGATTAGACTAGGTGGGATATTAACTGTAATGGTTAGTGAGCAGGAGGTTAGGATTAGACTAGGTGGGATATTAATGGTAATGTGTAGTGAGCTGGAGATTGGGATTAGAATAGGTGGGATATTAACTGTAATGGTTAGTGAGCAGGAGGTTGGGATTAGACTAGTTGGAATATTAACGATAATGGGTAAACATAAAAGATAGGAGCAGGAGTAGGCCATTCGGCCCCTCGAGCCTGCTCCACCATTCAATGCGATCATGGCTGATCATCCAATTTCAGTACCCTGTCCCTGCTTTCTCCCCATATCCCTTGATCTCCTTAGCCTTAAGTAATATATCTAACTCCTTCTTGAATATATTTAACGAATTAGACTCAACTGTCTTCTGTGGTAGAGAATTCCACAGGTTCAACACTCTCTGGGTGAAGAAATTCCTTATCTCAGTCCTAAATGGCTTACCCCTTATCCTTAGACTGTGACCCCTGGTTCTGGACTCCCCCACTATCGGGAACACCGATCCTGCATCTAGTCTGTCTAGTGCTGTTAGAATTTTGTATGTTTCAATGAGATCCCCTCTCATTCTTCTAAACTCTAGCGAATACAAGCCCAATCAACCCAATCTATCTTCATACGTCATTCCTGCCATCCGAGGTATCTGGAATCTGGAACAATACCCATGGATTGGAGGGTAGCTAATGTTACCCCTCAATTCAAAAAAGGTGGTAGAGAGAAAACGGGGAATTACAGACAGGTAAGCCTGACATCAGTAGTGGGGAAAATGCTAGTGTCCATTATAAAAGATGTAATAGCTGAGCACTTGGAAAACAGTGACAGGATTGGACAAAGTCAACATGGATTTACAAAAGATAAATCTTGCTTGACTAATCTACTGGAATTTTTTGAGAATGTAACTGGTAAAATAGATAAGGGAGAACCAGTGGATGTGGTGTATTTGGACTTTCAAAAGGCTTTCGATAAGGTCCCGCATAAGAGATTAGCGTGTAAAGTTAAGGCACATGAGATTGGGGTCAAAGTATTGACTTGGATAGAGAACTGGTTGGCAGACAGAAAGCAAAGAGTTGGAATAAACGGGTCTTTTTCCGAGTGGCAGGCAGTGACTAGTGGGGTACTGCAGGGATCGGTCCTGGGACCCCAGCTATTCACAATATATATTAATGATCTAGACAAGGGAACTAGATGTAATATCTCCAAGTTTGCAGACGACACAAAGCTGGGTGGGCGTGTGTGCTGTGAGGAGGATGCCGAGAAATTCCAGTTTGATTTGGACAGGTTGGGTGATTGGGCAGATGCACGGCAGATGCAATATAACGTGGATAAATGCGAGGTTATCCACTTTGGTGTCAAAAACAGGAAGGCAGATTATCTGAATGGCAATAGATTGGGAGAAGGGGAAGTGCAACGAGACCTGGGTGTCCTTGTGCACCAGTCGCTGAAGGTAAGCATGCAGGTGCAGCAGGTGGTGAAGAAGGCAAATGGTATGTTGGCCTTCGCAGCGAGAGGGTTTGAGTACAGGAACAAGGATGTCTTGCTGCAGTTGTACAGGGCCTTGGTGAGACCACATCTTGAGTATTGTGTGCAGTTTTGGTCGCCTTATCTGAGGAAGTAGGTTCTTGCCATGGAAGGAGTTCAGCGAAGATTCACCAGGCTGATACCTGGGATGGCAGGAATGACGTATGAGGAGAGATTGGGTCGATTGGGCTTATACTCGCTGGAGTTTAGAAGAATAAGAGGGGATCTCATTGAAACTTATAAAATTCTGAAAGGACTGGACAGACTAGATGCAGGAAGGATGTTCCCGATGGTCGGGGAGTCCAGAACCAGGGGTCACAGTCTAAGGATAAGGGGTAAGCCATTTAGGACAGAAATGAGGAGGAATTTCTTCACCCAGAGAGTGGTGAACCTGTGGAATTCTCTACCACAGAAGGCAGTAGAGGCCAATTCATTAAATATATTCAAGAAGGAGTTGGATATATTTCTTAAGTCTAAAGGGATCAAGGGATACGGGGAGAAAGCAGGGACAGGGTTCTGAATTTGGATGATCAGCCATGATCGCATTGAATGGTGGAGCAGGCTAGAGGGGCCGAATGGCCTACTCCTGATCCTATCTTCTATGTTTCTATGTATCAGTCTGGTGAATCTTCGCTGCATTCTCTCCATGGCAAGAAGATCCTTCCTCAGATAAGGCGACCAAAACTGCACACAATACTCAAGGTGTGGTCTCACCAAGGCCCTGTACAACTGCAGCAAGACATCCTTGCTCCTATACTCAAACCCTCTCGCTATGAAGGCCAACAAACCATTTGCCTTCTTAACCGCCTGCTGCACCTGCATGCTTACCTTCAGCGACTGGTGCACAAGGACACCCAGGTCTCGTTGCACTTCCCCTTTTCCCAATCTATTGCTATTCAGATAATAATCTGTCTTCCTGTTTTTGCCACCAAAGTGGATAACCTCACATTTATCCACATTATACTGCATCTGCCCAATCACCCAACCTGTCCAAATCATACTGGAGTTTATCTGCATCCTCCTCACAGCACACATGCCCACCCAGCTTTGTGTCGTTTGCAAACTTGTAGGGTAGTGAGCAGGAGATTGGGATTAGACTTGGTGACTCGGGGAGGTGAAAACAAACAGTTGCACAGTATCGATGGGGGATCGTCTGGTGTTTCCGTCCCCCTAGTTTTTGTGGTTATTTTCCTTGAGTTTCATAAATTGTCTCCATTTCAGCTCTTCTGTTAAAATTTCTTGTTTAACCCACAGGCAATTTTTTTGTCAACTAACAGTTCCCCGATTTTCTATGAAGTAGATTCCTGGTCACTCAGCTCATTGCCTTCCCTCTCACTCCTGTCTGTTGCCTCTTGTCTCTCCTATTCCCAGTCCCACTAAAATCTTTCCCTTTGTTTTCAGTCCACACAAGAGTTAGACCCGAACCGTTACCATCTTCTTTGTACAGACATGACGGAACCGCTGGGTATTTTAACCTCTTCATATCATTGTTTCAGATTCACAATAGTTGTCATTTTATCCATTTCTTTCCTATTTTGCCGGTTCCTGTTCTGTAACATTCTACCAGTCTAAGATCTGATATTGTACCAGATGTTGGGGTGTACGAACAGGTCAATACCCGATAGAATATTGATATAGTCCTGCCACTTTATAAATCATTGGTGTTACCACACTTAGAATACTGTGTACAGTTCGGATCGCCTCAGTACAAAGGTTATTGCAGATATTGAAGAGAACAACTAGATTGATTGAGAGGATGGAGGGGTTGGATTAGGAGGAGCTATTGTTTAAACTGGGCATGTTCTCACTGGAAAAGAGAAGTTTGAGAGGTGATATGATCGCTGATTCACTTTGTCCAGTATAGTAGAAACAGAGGACACGGCCTGTGCTTGAAGGAGGGTAAATTCAAAACTAATCTGTGGAAACAATATTTCAGTGAGCGAGTGGTCAATCTGGAGAACAAGCTCCCTCAGGAGATGGGGGAAGCAGTTAGTATTGATTCATTAAAGGTCAAATTAGATAGATTTATTTCAGAAAATACCATTTTGGGGTGCAGTATATGAGTAATTTGAGATATGACATGTGGTAAGTGCAGCATACCTGGGAGGAAGAGGTGTCTTTGGATCTACGGTTCTCAAAGCTCTCCACCTCTGGGGTTTTCCTCACCTCATGTCTGGGTCTGTTGTAGACTAATTGATAGAGATCGATTAGTCAACATCTCCATTATCATTGTAGTATTCGATACCAGGATGTTAAGAGGGGAATTACACAGACCTCAGACTTTTCTAATCTGGCGATTCTTTTGTTCCTATGTTTGGATATTCTGTCAGTTCTGTGATGTTAGAATAATCTAAACTCATTCTGTGTCCCTCGCACTCACGTGATACTCTTGTCCACTGAAATGGTCCTCGCCTGTTAACCAGAGACCGAGTCCCTCCACACCCTCTTCAATCGCCTGTTCCAGTCTGTCCCGGTAGAATTTTGTCAACTGAAACAGCTGATAATCGTCACACTTGGTCAAGAACATATTGGGCCAAAAATTGATCCCGCTGCGCGATAGTACGCACTGCGTACTCTCGCGTATTCTCTCTCCAATTGCCGGTTTTCTGCATGCCCTGCGCATGCGCTGAAAACCGGCACTTGGTCTTTTGAAAAGGGGGCGGTTCCTCGGTGCATCGCGTGCGCGCTACAGGCTGCGCGCACGCTGTGCACTTCATGCTTTGGACGCGCAGGTAAGTACGGAAGATTTTAGAAATGGAAAAAGGAGGAGTAAGACCCACTTTTAACAAGGTAAGTAGTGAATTAAGTATTTTTTTGAATTTTTTTTAACAGGTATATCTTTTTTAGAGACTTTAAAGACAGGTAAGTTTATTTTTATAACTTTTTAAAAGATTTTAAATTTTTTATTTAAAATGGTTAATTTATTTAACTATGCTTATTTTATTAATGTGATGTTTTTTTTTTAAATTTAATTGAGGTTTAGCTGTTATTTTGGGGGGGTGTAAGATTCATAGATTTCACAGCACGTGTGTGAAACTTATGAATGGAAGATGGTGTGCTGCCATTGGCTCTAACTGAGTCACGTGATCCCACAGCTCGCACGAATTCACTACGCCGGTGGGATACGCAAGCACTGCCCAGCTGATGTCTGGAACATCAAGTTCGTGCGAGCTGGATCTGAAAAAGCACAAGCGGAGTGAGAGAACGCGGGGAAGCCTTACCCCCGCGGGAACAGAGCGAGATCAATTTCTGGGCCATTGATTCTCGAGTTCGGATCTGTGAACACAAAGAACCACGTTAACAAACACCTTCTGAAAACCCACATACATCGCATGTGCTACATTCCATCAATCTATAAAGTCAATTCTTAAAAAGTGTGCAAATTTGTCAAACACGACTTGCCTTCCAGCCAACCCGATCATCCACTACATCTGTAAATTTTCACTAATTCAACCTTGACATACAGATTCCAGGGCTTTGCTTACAGCGCAATGTGCGGGAAGTGTCGCCAGCTACAACAACTCGAGCTCCGGCTTTCGGAGCTTGAGCGGCGGCTGCAGTCACTGCAGTGCATCCGCGAGGCTGACAGTTACATGGATAGCACGTTTCTAGAGGCGGTCACCCCGCAGCTCAATAGTATGCAGGCAGAAAGGGAATGGGTGACCGCCAGACAGAAGAGGAGGACCAAGCAGGTAGTGCAGGAGTCCCCAGAGTGAATCACGCTCTCCAACCAGTATTCTGTTCTGAGTACTGGTGAGGGCAATTGGTTCGTCTGGGGAGTGTAGCCAGAATCAAGTCCACGGCACCACGGGTGGCTCAGCTGCACGACTGTGGGGGGGAGGAAAAGGAGTGGAAGAGCAATAGTAGTAAGGGGGATTTACTAGTTAGGGGAGCAGACAGGCGTTTCTGTGGCCGTAAACGTGACTCCAGGATAGTATGTTGCCTTCCTGGTGCCAGGATCAAGGATGTCACTGAGCGGCTGCAGGGCACTCTGAGGGGGGAGGGTGAACAGCCAGAGGTCGTTGTCCATATTGGTACCATCGACATAAGCAGAAAGAGGGATGAGGTCCTGCAGGCAGAGTTTAGGGAGCTAGGAGATTAAAAAGCAGGACCTCAAAAGGTAGTAATCTCTGGATTACTCCCGGTGCCACGTGCTGGTGAGTACAGGAATAGGTGGATAGAACAGATGAATGCGGGGTTGGAGAGATGGTGCAGGAGGGAGATATTTAGATTCCTGAGGCATTGGGACCGTTTCTGGGGAAGGTGAGACAAGCCGAACGGGTTCCACCTCAACAGAGCCGGGACCAATATTCTTGCAGGGAGGTTTGTTAGTGCTGTTGGGGAGGGTTTAAACTAGCTTGGCAAGGGGATGGGCACCAGCATATAGGAGCAGAAAAGAGGAATAAGGTGCATAAAAGAATGAGTATGTTGGATAGTACTAGAGGCGGTATTAGTACCATATTAGATAGCAGACTAAGGCTACGAAAAATTCAAAAATGGGTTTAGAATGCATGTACGTAAACGCACAAAGTTTGGTGAATAAGGTTGATGAGCTACAAGCACAATTAGCCGTGTGGCAATATGATGTTGTGGCAATAACGGAAACGTGGCTTAAAAACGGTGAAGACTGGGCACTTAATATTCAACGGTACAAGGTGTTCAGACAAGATAGGGAAGGAAAAAAGGGAGGTGGGGTGGCAGTGCTGATTGAGGAAGACATTGTAGTGTTGGAAAGGGAGGATGTTCTTGAGGGGACAAGGACAGAATCCATTTGGTTAGAGTTGAGGAGCAAAAGGGTATGATCACGCTATTTGGTGTATTCTATAGGCCTCCAAATAGTGAGAGGGAGGTAGAGGAGAAAATCTGCAGGGAAATCGCATAGATATGCAAGAGCTATAGAGTGGTGATATTGGTGGACTTTAATTACCCAAATATCGATTGGTATAATGCTAGGGTAAAAGGAAAGGAGGGGGAGGAATTTCTGAAATGTGTTTAGGAGAATTTTCTTGATGAATATGTTCTTGGCCCAACTAGGAAGGAGGCATTGCTGGATCTGGTACTGGGGAATGAGGTGGGCCAGGTCGACAAAGTGTCTGCGGGAAAACACTTGGGTACAAGTGATCATAAGATTTAGATTAGCAATGGAGAGGAGCAAGGAACAATCTAGAGTGGAACTTCTAAACTGGAATAGGGCTAACTTCAATGGGATGTGAAAGGATCTAGCCAGGGTAAAATGGAACCAGATACTGACAGGAAAACCTGTAACGGAACAATGGGTGATCTTTAAGGAGTAGATGTTCCAAGTACAGGCTAGGTACACTGCAACAAGAGGGAAGAGTAAGGGAACCAAAGCAAGGGCTCCTTGGATGACGAGGGAGATAGAAAAGATGATGAAACAAAAAAGAGGGTGTATGATGCATGTCAGGTGAATTCTAAAAGGGAGAACGAGACCAAATACAGTAAGTTGAGAGGGATGTGAAGATGAAAATAAGATTGGCAAAGAGAGAATATGAGGGTAGAATGGCGGTTAACATAAAAGGGAAACCAAAAATCTTCTACCAGCATGTAAACAGTAAGCGGGTAGTAAGAGGCGGGTTGGGGCCTATTACAAACAAAGAAGGTGATGTATGCTTAGAGGGCAGGGCAAGGCTAGAATACTCAATGAGTACTTTGTATCAGTGTTTACTAAGGAGGTGGATGACGACAAAATATTGGTAGAAGTGGAAAAGGTAGAAGCAATGGAAGGGGTGAAAATTGATAGACAGGTTGTACTAGAAAGGCTGGGTATACTTAGAGTGGATAAGTCGCCTGGTCCAGATGGCTTGCATCCCAGGTTGCTAAGGGAATTGGGGGAGGAGATAGCGGAAGGGCTTGCCATAATTTTCCAATCTTCCCTAGATGCGGGGGAGGTGCCTGAGGATTGAAAAGTGGTAAATGTTACACCATTGTTCAAGAAAGGATGTAAGGACAATCCTAGTAACTACAGTTTATCAGTGGTAGGTAAAGATTTAGAAAAAATAATCAAGGAAAACATTAATGGGCACTTGGGAGATGTTTAAGCTAATTAAGGAGAACCAACACTGGTTTGTAAAAGGCAGATCGTGTTTGACTAAACTAATTGAATTTTTTGATGAAGTAACAGGGAGGATTGATGAACGAAATGCAATAGATGTTGTCTACATGGATTTTCGGAAGGCGTTTGACAAAGAACCACACAGAAGGCTGGTTAATAAAATTGAGGCTCATGGAATAGGAGAGTCAGTGACAGCTTGGATAAGGTATTGGCTTAAGGACAGAAAACAGCAAGTTGTGGTAAATGGCTGTTTTTCAGACTGGAGGATGGTAGACAGTGGTATTCCACAAGGGTCAGTGCTGGGGCCACTGCTTTTTTTGAGATATACACGTAAAAATAAAAATGAACTGGATATTGGATGCAGAGCAGAATTTCTAAATTTGCCGATGACACCAAACTTGGGGGTGTGGCAAACAGTGATGATGATATCAATCGACTGCAACAGGACATAGAAAGGCTAGCAGAATGGGCAGACAAGTGGCAGCTGGAATTTAATAGAGAGAAGTGTGAGGTGATGCATTTTGGCAGAAGGAACAGGGAGAGGCAATATACACTAATGTCACAGTTTTAAAGAGTGTACAGGGAGAGAAGGACCTGGGAGTTAATGTGCTTAGGTCCCTGAAGGTGGCAGGACAAATTGAGAGTGTTTAACAAAGCATATGGGATCTTGGGCTTCATAAATAGAGGTATTGAGTACACAATTAGAGAAGTTATGCTGAACCTTTATAAAGCGCTGGTTCGGCTACAACTGGAGTATTGCTTCCAGTTCTGGTCACCACACTTTAGGAAGGATGTGAAGGCCCTTGAGAGGGTGCAGAGGAGATTTACAAGAATGCTTCCAGGGATGGGGGATCTTAGCTACAAGGACAGGTTGGAGAAGCTGGATTTGTTTTCATTAGAACAAAGGAGGTTGAGGGGTGATTTGATAGAGGTGTACAAGATTATGACGGGTTTGGATAGGCTAGACGGTGAAAGGCTGTTCTAACCAGTTGATGATACAAAGATTAGGGGACATAGATTTAAGGTTTTGGGCAAGAGATACAGGGGGATGTGAGGAAAAACTTTTTTATGCAGTGAGTGGTGATGACCTGGAACTCGCTGCCGATGGAAGTGGTGGAAGCGGACACACTCAATGTTTTCAAGGGGAGACTGGATAGGCACTTGAGGAAAGTAAACTTGCAGGGCTATGGGGATAGAGCGGGGGAATGGGACTGACTGGATTGCTCTACAGAGAGCTGGCACGGACTCGATGGGCCGCATGGCTTTCTTCTGTGCCGTTATGACTCTAAGTCACACACCATCCCGACTTGGACATATATCGCCATTCTTCTGTCATCACTGGTTCAAAAATCATGGAACTTCCTACCTAAATGTTCCTGTTCCAACAGTTTTATCAGAACTGCAAGGTCATTGACCTGAAACAGAAACTGTTTATCTCTCCACAGCTGCTGCCTGACCTGCTCACCCTTCCTTCCCAGAGATGGTCACACCCGTCCCAGGATGTTCTTCCATCTGGCACCAGGGAGGCAATTTACCATTCGGAACCTGCTCAGGGCTGCAGACGAGTCTGTCTATTCCCCTGACGATAGAATCTCCCACCACTATCGCTCTCCTCTTCCTGTGCCCCACCTGCATCTCACCCCCGCCCCACTCGGGGTGGCTCCCTGGAATCACACTGTTGCTCAGGAAGACCCTCCTCTCAGTCACTGTGTCTATCCACCTTACAGTCCCCAATACCGGGTGTCTATTGGACAGTTCCAGTATTCGGGGGTTCCCTCCACCTGTGACTGCGGTGTCCCTCTCGAGGGTCACTCACTTCCCTCTTTCTATACTCAGTCCCTCTCCTGGTCCCTCTTCCTGTGTGAGCTGCAGGTTCTTGCACTAGATCTGGACCCTTTGTCGAGACAGAAATTGTATTTTACAGTATTTTGTGAACCTACCGGTGTCCATTCTCATTCTTGTTGAAGATGTTGGATCTTCTCCCATGTTTGGACCTTCAGCCATGGTTCCCAGGTTCTGATGCTCTGTAATAAATATAATATTAATAGGAGGGTTAGACGGAAATATTAAAATGAGAAGGAGTACGTTGCCTTGTTAAACATATCAAGTCCCTCTCCCCCATCAGTACACCAGCTGTTAGCTCTGGGATCGAGCATTTCCCGAGTGTTACGATCAACTCTCCACATCAGGTGTGACACAGACAGCTGCCCAGTGAAATCCAGTGAGTCCCGCTGATCCCCACAACCGAGTTCCAGACGGGCTCCCATCGGCCGAGACTCCGCACTGGGAGCGCCCATTGGTGAGATTTACTCACACAGTGCAGGCCAAAACCAGCCTTATTCCTGAGGTAGAGAATATTCTGCAGGGAAATATGGAGCGGGCGATCATTGATGAATTGAATGATCCACCACTCGGTTTTACACAGTCTGGTGTATTGGAATATTTTTATTCACAGATTTGTGTTGAATGTTTTTGATTGAGTTTTGATATAAATTCTGGTATTTTATGAATATGATATCTATAGCTGGGTGTGATCCCTCTGGTGTCTATGGGCTGTGACATTGTCCGTGTGTACATGGAGCTGTGTCCTGGTTGGTGCTTCTGTTTGAATATATTGACCATATCTCTCATGGTGTCAGCACCTGACTAATGAGCACTGTAGGTGAGGACATTTGCCGCTGTTCAACTAATATTAACACTAATGTGTAATGTTGTGAATCATGTAACTTTAAACAGTGAGATGATGCTCAACATTGATTTGTGGAATATCTTGCAATCTCAGGAATGGCCATGAATATACAAGTGGTAGATTTGCCTGCTGTGTTACAGTGAATATTCTCCACTTGTGTGCGTGTCTCGCTGTGTGGGCCCACACACGTGCGTCCAATCAAACTCTCAGTCAGCGTCCTTTCCTTTCCCCACTGGGGAAATGTAAAAGTGATTCAGTCTCGGATCAGTAATTTCTCCAACTATAGTTGAAGTTATTCTCCGGCATTAACTTATAACCCAGTTTGAGACCTTGTAAGATTCAGTTATCTGCTGTGTCACTCACGCTGACACTGGTACAATAAACACACAGCAACAACAACTTGTCCATCGAAACACATCGCAAGGTGCTTCACAGAAGCCAAGTACGACAAAAGATGGGCTCAGACTAAAGTGGGTAGAAGGAGGCGTGGTCAGAATGTTGGTCACAGCAGTGAGTTTGGGAGAGTTCTAAAGGAGGAGGGAGCTGGAGAGGTTTAGGTGGGGAATTGATGAGCATTGAGCCGGGACAGCCGAAGGCACAGCCGCCATAGATGGGGGGAGGAGAGGGTGAAATGCCACAAGAGGCCAGAATCACAGGAATAGAGAGATCTTGGTGGTGGGGATTGTAGGGCTGGAGGAGGTTACAGAGACAGGAAGGGACAAGACCATGAAGGGATTAAAACGACGATGAAAGTTTGAATTTGGATGTGCTGGGGGACCGGGAGCCAATGTAGGTTCACAAGGACAGGCACGATCGGAAAGCAGGGCTTTGATGCTCTTCGACACTCCACTGACCCAGCCCCACACCCCACTGACCCAGGCCCGCACCCCACTGACCCAGTCCCGCTCCCCACTGACCCAGCCCCACACCTCACTGACCCAGTCCCGCTCCCCACT
Source organism: Squalus acanthias (assembly GCA_030390025.1). Classification (NCBI taxonomy): domain Eukaryota; kingdom Metazoa; phylum Chordata; class Chondrichthyes; order Squaliformes; family Squalidae; genus Squalus; species Squalus acanthias. The sequence goes on along the minus strand of JASTWF010000065.1, from coordinate 1,122,857 downwards.
GACCCAGCCCCACACCCCACTGACCCAGTCCCGCTCCCCACTGACCCAGCCCCACACTCCACTGACCCAGTCCCGCTCCCCACTGACCCAGCCCCACACCTCACTGACCCAGTCCCGCTCCCCACTGACCCAGCCCCGCACCCCACTGACCCAGCCCCGCACCCCACTGACCCAGCCCCACACCTCACTGACCCAGTCCCGCTCCCCACTGACTCAGCCCCGCACCCACAACCCACTGAACCAGCCCTAAAATTAATCTCGTACCTATCAGAAGATTCACAGATTCCGTTCCCGATCACTTCGTTAGTAAACTGTTGTCCTGGAGTGACGACGCCCATTTAACAGCGATAAAAATTGTAACAAAATATTTCAAGCTCTTGACAAGCTGTCGCTGGGTTGTGGTGAGCGGTTTCTCTCGGGCTGGGATTGGCTCCCTGTGCAGTGCTGGGGCAGCACAAATAAGGAGCTGGGTCTGTGAACAGAGCGCTGGATAGAAGCAGGCAGGGATCTGTTCGAGGGATGATAAGGTTGCAGAAGGCTGCTAGTTGGGGGCAGTGCTGGTATAAGCAGCAGGGTGAACTGTCCCAGAATGGTGCAGAGAGAAACATCACATAAGAACATAAGAAATAGGAGCAGGAGCAGGCCATACGGCAACTCAAGTCTGCTCCGCCATTCAATAAAATCATGGCTGATCTTCGACCTCAACTCCACTTTCCCGCCTTATCCACATATCCCTTAATTCCACCCCCCCCCCCCCCTCGCCCCTCCTAGTGTCCAAAACTCTATCGATCACTGTCTTGAATATACTCAATGAGTGAGCATCCACTTCCCTCTGGGGTAGAGAATTCCTACGATACACAACACTCTGAGTTAAGAAATTGTCCTAATCTAAGTCCTAAATGGCCAATCCCATATCCTGAGAGAATGACCCCTATTTCTGGACTCTCGAGCCAAGGAAAACAACTTCTCAGCATCTACGCTGTCAAGCCCTCTCCGATTTTAAACATTTCAGTGGGATTAGCTCTCCCTCTTCCAAACGCCGGAGAATATAGGCCCATTCTACTCAATCAAACCTCGTAGGAAAGCCCTCTCATCCCAGAAATCAATCCAATGAACGTTCCTTGCACCCTCCACTCTAAAGATATGTCCTTCCTTCGGGGACCAAAACTGTACACAGTACTCCAGGTGTGGTCTCACCAAAGCCTTATATAATTGCAGCAAGACTTCCTTATTCTTGCACTCCAACCCTCTTGCAATAAAGCTAACATACCATTTGCCATCCTAATTGCTTGCTGTTTCTGCATGTTGACTTTCTGTGATTCGTGTACAAGGACCCCTAAATCCGTCTGCATGCCAAAATGTACGAGTCTCTCAACATTAAAAAGAAATCCTGCTTTTCCATTCTTCCTACCAAATTGGATGATTTCCCACTTTCCCACATCACAGTAGAATTACAGTGAGAGACCCAATTCGTTCTCCGGCTGATGGTAAAAGCTCGGTTGCCTGGAATCTCCCCAGAATCCTGCAGCAATAATTTAAATGCCACAACAAACGCACAGCCAGAAGGATCTCTGCTCCCGAGCTCCGCGCTCCCGCGGTTTATTGACCGCTTGGCCGGGCAACCTCCCCACACCCCAACCCCCTGAACTTCGGCAATCGGTGAGGGAGACCGGCCCATCAGCACTGAGAAAACCGAGATACAACCAAGGCCACCCAGCCCAGAACGAACTGGGAGGCATTTACTGCGTTAATAATCATTAATAGTCGATATCCCACAATCGCCTGGAGGCTTTTGAAATGTTAAGATCTTTATAAAGGATTCGATGACCGTCTGATCTAATTACCGATTACTCGATTCGCCATATTGACAGGCATCATACAGAAACCTCAAATAATTTAGTCTCGGACGTAACAAACGATTCACAGGCTCAGTTCCCGATCACCTCCAGTTCGTTACCTGTTGTCCTGCACTGAGGATGAACATTCAACCGCCAGAAAAATCGGAAAAAAACATTGACAAGCTGTCGCTGGGGTGTGGGGTGCGGTTTCTCTCTCGGGCAGGGATTGGCTCCCTGTGCAGTGCTGGGGCAGCCCAGATAAGGAGCTGGGTCTGTACACAGAGCGCCTGATAGAAGCAGGCAGGGACCTGTTCGAGGGATGATAAGGTTGCAGAGGGCTGCTTGTTGGTGACCATACTGGTATAAGAAGCAGGGTGAACTGTCCCAGAATGGTGCAGAGAGAAACATCACATAAGAATATAAGAAAAAGGAGCAGGAGCAGCTCACACGGTCCCTCAATTATGCTGCACCATTCAATAAGATGGTGGCTGAACTCCACTTCCCCGCGCCATCCCCACATCCCTTGATTCCCCGAGTGCCCAAAACTCTATCGATCTCAGTCTTGAATATACTCAATGACTGAGCATCCACTGCCAACTGGGGTGGAGAATTCCTAATATTCACAAACCTCTGAGTGAAGAAATTTCTCCTCATCCATGTCCTAAATGGCCCACCGCTTTTCCGGAGACTGTTACCCCTATTTATTGACTCTCCAGCCAGGGGAACAGCCTCTCAGAATCACCCTGCCAAGCCAAGAATGTTATACATTTCTATCAGATCACCTCTCGTTCTTCTAAACTCCAGAGAATATAGATTCGTGTACAAGGACCGCCAAATCCCTCTGAATGCCAAAATTGACTAGTCTCTCACCTTTTAAACAATATCCTGCTTTGCCATTCTTCCTACCAAAGTGGATGATTTTCCACTTTCCCACATCACAGTAGAATTACAGTGAGAGACCCAATTCGTTCTCCGGCTGATGGTAAAAGCTCGGTTGCCTAGAATCTCCCCAGGTTCCTGCAGCAATAATTCAAATGCCACAACAAACGCGCAGCCAGAAGGCTCTCTGCTCCCGAGCTCCGCGCTCCCGCGGTTTATTGACCTCTTGCCAGGCAACCTCCCCACACCCCAACCCCCTGAACTTCGGCAATCGGTGAGGGAGTCCCGGCCCGTCAGCACTGAGAAAACCGAGATACAACCAAGGCCACCCAGCCCAGAACGAACTGGGAGGCATTTACTGCGTTAATAATAATTAACAGTCGATATCCCACAATCGCCTGGAGGCTTTTGAAATGTTAATATCTTTATAATGGATTCGATGACCGTCTGATCTAATTAACGATTACTTGATTCGGCATATTGACAGTCGTTATACCGAAGCCACAAATGATTTAATCTCGTACCTGACAAAAGATTCACAGATTCAGTTCCCGATCACTTCCAGTTCGTTACCTGTTGTCCTACACTGAGGACGAACATTCAACCGCCAGAAAAATTGGACCAAAACATTGACAAGCTGTCGCTGGGGTGTGGGGTGCGGTTTCTCTCTCGGGCAGGGATTGGCTCCCTGTGCAGTGCTGGGGCAGCCCAGATAAGGAGCTGGGTGCGTGCACAGAGGGCCGGATAGAAACAGGCAGGGATCTGTTCGAGGAATGATAAGGTTGTGGAGGGGTGTTTGTTGGGGGCAGTGCTGGTATAAGCAGCAGGGTTTAATGTCCCAGAATGGTGCAGAGAGAAATATCACGTAAGAACATCAGAAATAGCCGCAGGTGTAGGCCATAAGTACCTTCATGTCTACTCCGCCATTCAATAAGATAATTCCGGAACTCCACTTTCCTGCTCCATCCCCACATCCCTTGATTCCCTTTGTGCCCAAAAATCTATCGATCGCTGTCTTCAATATACTCAACCACTGAGCATTCACTGCCCTCTGGGGTAAAGAATTCCTAACATTCACAACCCTCTGAGTGAAGACCTTTCTCCTCTTCTCAGTCCTAAATGACCAACCCCTCACCCTGAATCTATGGCCCCTAGTTTTGGACTCTCCATCCGGGGTAACAGCCGCTCAGCATCTACGCTGTCAAGCTAAGAATTGTATACATTTCAATCAGATCACCTCTCGTTCTTTGAAACTCCAGAGAATATAGACCCGTTCTACTCAATCTCTCCTCATAGGGCAGCCCTCTCATCCCAGAAATCAATCTAGTGAACCTTCCTTGCAGTCCCTCTAAGGCAAGAATATCCTTCCTTAGGTAAGGATTCCAAAACTGTACACAATACGCCAGGTGCGGTCTCACCAAAGCCTTATATAATTGCAGCAATATTTCCTTACTCTTATACTCCAACCCTCTTGCAATAAATGCTAACATTTGCCTTCCTAATTGCTTGCCGTACCCGCATGTTAATTGTCTGTGGTTCGTGTACAAGGACCCCCAAATCCGTCTGCATACCAACATTTACTAGTCTCTCAACTTTTAGAAAAATATCCTGCGTTTCCATTCTTCCTACCAAAGTGGATAATTTCCCACTTTCCCACATCACAATAGAATTACAGCTGAGAAAGGCCTTTCAACCCATTTTAGTTATTCCAACCAGAATGACACTACACTCCGCCCCACCCAATTGCAGCATTGGTTCTTAAATGACTGCAGGTTTCCCATCCCCAGGCTATCCGGGAATCCCGCTGTCAATCATTCTCTGTGTCAAGAACTTCCTGATATCAGGCAACAATTTACCTTTTCTTAACTTGACCATGTGTCCCATTGTCTGACTCTCCCAATTTAGTTTTAAGTAATATTCCAAATTTACCTTTTCATTTCACTTCACAATATTCTACCTCTCTGTACGATCACCTCTGATATGAATAAATGGAGTTGAGGTGCAGATCAGCCCTGATCTGATTGGAGAGCATGCAGGCTCAAGGGGCTGAATGGCCTCCTCCTGTTCCTCTGCTCCGAAACTCGCAGTGAAAATATTGAGAGATTTGTAGAACAAATGGGATTTCTTGGTCGAGCATTTCTACAACACTCTTTATGTCCCGAGGACATCCCAAAGTGCTTCATATCCAATGAATTATAATGAAGTGCAGGCAAACACAGCAGCCAATTTGCACACAGCAAGATCCCACACGATCTAGATGAATAACTAGTTAACCTATTATTGGCGGTGCCTGCGACAGTGCAGAACCACCTCAGTAGGGGTGATACGGAACTTTATATTTAGATATTGATTTAATTGAAATGAAAACAATGTTTTTAGTACATTGAGCCAAATCTTGCGAGATCGGGGCAGCTCCTGGCCTGCACCGTTAGTTGGAGCTTTTCCTGCCCCCTTCAGCTGGAAAATGTGTTGCGCCGTAACTTGCTGTAAGAGCGACCTGATAACGGCAGAGCAAGGCCATTAGCGCATCTGGGACCTCAGTGAACAATGGGACCAGCGCTTAATCTCCTTAACCAATGATATTTAAGGATTGAGAAAGAAACAGAGCAATGACAGAGTAAAAGGGTGAATTCGTGTGAAATTAGGTACAGACAGAAAGAAAGAGAGGTAAGGAAGATTGGATTAAGAGAGAGAGAAAAGATTCAGCAAGGAAAAGTAAGAAAATGTATATGATTAATGTTTTCCATATTACAATCTCTAACAACAATTTGCTGCTTGCAGGAAGGAGATTCGACAGTTTCAATTGTTCCCGTTCAGGGCTAGAAAGTCTGATTGGCATTGCATTAAAATTATCATGTCACTAATAAAGTAGTTACGCTGATAATTATGATCCCTAATTTTCTGTGGCGAGTTTAACGTGCAAATCAAGCAATTTCTTAATTATAAGGTGGAGGCTAAGGGCGAGATGCCGTTTGTGCGAGGCAAAAGGTAAAGCACGCAAATCGACCAGCAAGTTTTTGGATATTCGCATCTCATACCGTATCACTTCGTATCATGTACTGCTGGCAGATTTTCATATTAGTAACGCCTGTGTCTTTAACATGCAATTATTTTTCCAGGAAGGTTTAGAACACTACATTTAATACTTTGGGGTAGAGTTTCCACTTTGCGCACAATCGGGAAGTTGCGCCTGAAATTGCACTTGTTAGATTACAGTTCAGCTTTCCGCTGGAATCATTTTCATAATCACAAACGTAAAATCTTTCACGAACCAGCGCAAACGGGCAGTGTAATAGAATATGAACGTTTCATTTTTTCTCTTTCCATTCAAAAAGTATTCCTTGATGTCCCAAGGCACTTCACAGGAACAACAACATTTGACACCGAGCCACATAAGGAGATATTGGGGCAAATGACCAAAGCTTGGTCGAAGAGGAAGGTTTTAAGGAGCCTCTTAAAGGAGGAAAGAGAGGTGGAGAGGCGGGGCGGTTTAAGGAGGTAATTCCATAGCTTAGTGTCCAGGCAGCTGTAGGCCGCCTATGGTGGAGCGATTAAAACTTGGGATGCTCAAGAGGCCAAAATTGGAGGAGCGCAGGTATCGCAGTTGATCAGAGACCCAGCTTGGATTTGAGAAAGGTGGGTCTTCTCTGACAAAACTGATTTTTTTTGAGGAGGCGACTAAAGTTGTGGACAGCGGAATACATATGGATGATATTTATATGGACTTCTAGAAGGTATTTAATAAAGTCCCTTATAAGAGACTGTTAACTAAGGTAGAAGCCCACGGAATTGAAGGCAAATTATTGACCTGGTTAGGAAATTGGCTGAGCGGTAGGAGACAGAGAGCATGGATAATGGGCAGTTACTCTAATTGGCAGGATGTGACTAGTGGTGTCCCGCAGGGATCTGTGTTGGGGCCTCATCTATTCACAGTATTCATTAACGACTTAGATGATGGCATAGAAAGCAATATATCAACATTTGCCGATGACACAACAATAGGAGGCATTGTAGGCAGTGTAGATGAACGCATAAAATTACAAAGGGATATCGATAGATTAAGTGAATGGGTTAAACTGTGGCAAATGGATTTCAATGTAGGAAAATGTGAGGTCATCCACTTTGTATCTAAAAACGATAGAACAGGGTACATTCTAAATGGTGAAAAGCACAAGACAGTGGAGTTCCAAAGAGATTTGTGGGTCCAGGTACATAGATCATTAAAATGTCATGAACACGTACAGAATATAATCAAAAAGGCTAATGGGATGCTGGTCTTTATATCTACAGGACTAGAATACAAGTGGGTAGAAGTTATGCTAAAGCTATACAAAGCACGGGTTAGACCACACCTGGAGTACTGGGAGCAGTTTTGGGCACGACACCTTAGGAAGGATATATTGACCTCGGAGGGAGTACAGCGTATGTTTACCAGAATGATACCCGTACTACTGGGATTCAATTATGAGGAGAGATTACACAAATTGCGGCTGTATTCATAGTCATAGAATCATAGAATGGTTACAGCACAGGTGGAAGCCTTTCGGCCCGTCGAGCGTGTGCCGGCTCTCTGCAGGGGCACTTCAGCTACTCCCACTCCCCCGCCCTTTCCCCGTCGTCCCGCCAATTGTTTCCTCCAGGTACTTATCCAATTCGGTTTAAAAAGCCACGATTGAAACTGTTCCACCACCCTTTCAGGTAGTGAATTCCAGATCATAACCACTCGCTCATGTCAACTTTGGTTCGGACCAGTGTATTATAAAGGTTCATCATAACTTCCTTGCTTTTGTACTCTATGACACTATTATGAATCCCAGGATCCCGTATGCTTTTTAACCGTTTTAACAACCTGCCCTTCCACCTTCAACGATTTGTGCACATATACCCCTAGTTCGCTCTGTTCATGCACACCCTTTACAACTGAACATATTAGTTTATATTACCTCTCCTGGTTCTAAGTGCCAAAATGTATCACTTCTCACTTTTCTGTGTTTAACTTCATCTGCCACGTGCCCACGCATTTCACCATCCTGTCTAATTCCTCTTGAAGTCTATCACTATTCTCCTCGCTGTTCACTATACTTTGAAGTTTTGTAAATCTGCAAATTTTGAAATTGTGCCGTGTAAACCCAAGTCCAACTCATTAATATATATCAGGGAAATCAGTGGTCCTAGTAACGACCCCTGGGAAACAACAATCTGCACCTTCCTCCAGTCTGAAAAACAACCGTTCACCACTATTCTGTTTCCAGTCGGTTAGCCAAATTTCGTATCCATGCTGCAACTGTCCCTTTTATGCAATGGGCTTCAGCTTTGCTGTCAAGCCTATTATGTGGCACGTTATCAAACGACTTTTGGAAGTCCATGTATACTACATCAACCGCATTGCCCACATCAACCCTCACTGTTACCTCATCAAAACAACTCAATCACCTTAGTTAAACACGATTTGCCTTTGAAAATCCGTGATAGCTTTTCTTATTCATCTGCACTTGTCCAAGTGATTGTTAATTGTCCCTGATTATCGTTTCTAAAAGCTTCCCTGAGGTTAAACTGACTGGCCTGTAGTTGCTGGGTTTATCCTTCCACCCTTTTTTGAGCAAGTAACAGTTGCAATTCTCCAGTCCTCTGACACCACTCCCGTATCTAAGGAGGATTGGAAGATTAATGCCAGTCCCTCCACAATTTCCACCCTTACCTACCTCAGCATCCATGAATGCATCCCATCCGGTCATGGTGAATTATCTGTGTTAAGTACCGCCAGCCTTTCTAGGACCTCCTCTTCATCAATTTTTATCCCACCCACTATCACAACTACCTCCTATTTCACTATGAATTTGGCTGCATCTTCTTCCTTGTTAAAGACAGCTGCAACGTACCTCAGTTAGTACCTTAGCCATACCCCCTGCTTTCATGCATAGGTCTCCTTTTTGGTCCATAATTCGCCCCACCCCTCCTCTTAATACCCGTTCATTAGAATTTAAAAGGTTATGGGGTGAGTTGATCGAAGTTTTCAAGATATTAAGGGGAACTGATAGGGTAGATAGAGATAAACTATTCCCGCTAAGTTGGGGAGTCTAGGACTAGGGGGCATAGTCTAAAAATTAGACCCAGACCTTTCAGGAGTGTAATTAGGAAACAATTTTGCACACAGAAGGGTGGTAGAAGTTTGGAACTCTCTTCCACAAACGGCAATTGATGCCAGATCAATTGTTAATTTTGCATCTGAGATTGATAGATATTTGTTAATCAAAAGCAGTAACGGAGATGGCCCAAAGGCGGGTATATGGAGATAGGTAATGATGCTGACAGTAATCTGCCCTCCGTGTCACTGCCGGTCCCGTCTTAATAAACTAAACGACCTCCAGTGAAACTGGAAGTAAACGATTGCTGAGCCTGGAACAATATGACAGATGGTATAATCGGGTTGATGAGTGAACATTAAACGGATAGACAGTTCTAATCTCCGCTCTGCAGAGCTCGGACCCACTCTCTGGTGAGTTACAAACCAGCACTGTTACACTTTAAAGTTCCTCGCTGTTTATATCCTAAACCATGCACTGTGTTATGAGCCGTTTCAGTACATTCCCGGGGATTTATATCCCGCACCATCCCCTGTATCATGACCAGGTTCAGGACATTCATCAGGCTGAATATATAAAGTTCAGAGGGGGAGTGAAAGGAAAACAGGAGGGGAAAAGAGAGAGTGTGAGAATAGATTGACAGGTAACATAAAAGCGAATCCAAAAGTATTCTACAGGCACACAAATAATAGATGGGTAGTAATAGGAGAGGTGGGGGCGATTAGAGAACAAACAGGAGGCCTATGCATGGAGGCAGAGGGCATGGCTGAGATACTAGCTGAGGTACTTTGCAGCTGTCTTTAACAAGGAGGGAGATGCTGCCAAATTCATAGTGAAAGAGGAGGTAGTTGAGATAAAAGATGAGATAAAAATTGTTAAAGGGAGACTAGAAAGGCTGGCTGTACTTAAAGAGGATAATTCACCAGGACCGGATGGGTTGCATCCTAGGTTGCTGAGGTAGGTAAGGGTGGAAATTGTGGAGGTACTGGCCATAATCTTCCAATCCTCTTCAGATACGGGAGCGGTGCCAGTGGACTGGAGAATTGCAAATGTTACACACTTGTTCAAAAAAGGGTATAAGGATAAACCCAGCAACTACAGGCCAGTCAGTTTAACCTCAGGGAAGCTTTTGGAAACGATAATCAGGGACACAATTAACAATCACTTGGACAAGTGAGGATTAATTAAGGGAAGCCAGCACAGAATTGTTAAAGGCAAATCCTATTTAACTAACTTGATCGAGTATTTTTATGATGTAACAGAAAGGGTTGATGAGGGCAATTCAGTTGACGTGGTGTACATGAACTTCCAAAAGACATTTGAGAAAGTTCCACAGAATAGGCTTGGCAGCAAAGTTGAAAACCATGGAATAAAAGGGACAGTGACAGCATGGATACTGAATTGACAGGGTAGATGAAGCGAGGATGTTTCCCCTGGCTGGGGAGTTTAGAACCATTTAGGACTGGGATGAGGAGAAATTTCTTCACTCAGAGGGTGGTGAATCTTTGGAATTCTCTACCCCAGAGGGCTGTGTTGGCTCAGTCGTTGTGTATATTCAAGATTGAGATTGATAGGTTTTTGAATATTAAGGGAATCAAGGAATATGGGGAGAGTGCGGGAAAGGGTGATGAGGCAGAAGATCAGCCATGATCATATTGAATGGCAGAACAGGCTTGAAGGGCCAAATGGCCTACTCCTGCTCCTATTTCTTATTTTCTTATGAAATTGACTGAGTGACAGGAAACAAAGTGTAGTGGCGAACGGTTGCTTTTCGGACTGGTGGAACGTATACAGTGGTGTTCCCCAGGGGTCGGTAATAGGACCACTGCTTTTCTTGATATATATTAATGACTTGGATGTGGGTGTACGGAGCACATTTTTCAAATTTGTCGATGACACAAAACTTGGAAGTATAGTGAACAGTGAGGAGAATAGTGATAGACTTCAAGAGGACATAGAGAGGCTGGCGGAATGGGCAGACACGTGGCAGATGACATTTAATGCCGAAAAGTTCGAAGTGATACATTTTGGTAGGAAGAACGAGGAGAGGCAATATAAACTAAAGGGTACAATTCTAAATAGGGTGCATGAACAGAGAGACCTGGGGTGTATGTGCACACATCGCTGTAGGTGGCATTGGCAGGTTGAGAAAGCGGTTAAAAAAGCATATGGGATACTGATCTTCATAAATAGAGGTCATGATGCGGAGATGCCGGTGTTGGACTGGGGTGGACAAAAATGAGAAGTCGCACAACACATTCATAATTCATAAATAGAGGCATAGAGTACAAAAGCAAGGAAGCTCGGATGAACCTTTATAACAATGATTCAGCCTCAACTGGAGTATTGTATCGAATTCTGGGCACCACGCTTTAGGAAGGATGCGAAGGCCTCAGAGAAGGTGATCGGCAGAAGAACCAAAGGTGGCAGGAGGAAAAGGTTTTTACGCAGTGAGCGCTTATGATCTGGAAGGCACTGCTTGAAGGGTAGTGGAGGCAGATTCAATCGTGGATTTCAAAATGGAATTGGATAAGTACCTGAAGGAAAAACAATGTAGGGATACCTGGAATGGGCGGGGGAGGGGGACGAGTTGAAGTGCTCTTGCAGAGAGCCAGCACGGGCTAGACGGGCCGAATGGCCTCCTTCTGTGCCATAAATTTCTATGATTGTATAATTGTCCTTTGCAATGGAATAGCACTTTGCAATATAATAGACCGTTGCAATGGAATAGCATTTTGCAATGGAATATCACTTTGCAATATAATAGTCCATTGCAATTGAATTTCACTTTGCAATATAACAGCACTTTGCAATATAATAGACCGTTGCAATGGAATAGCATTTTGCAATGGAATAGCATTTTGTAATATAATAGTCCTTTGCAATGGAATATCACTTTGCAATATAATAGTCCTTTGCAATGGAATATCACTTTGCAATATAATTGTCCTTTGCAATGGAATATCACTTTGCAATATAATAATCCTTTGCAATCTAATATCACTTTGCAATATAATAGTCCTTTGCAATCTAATATCACTTTGCAATATAATAGTCCTTTGCAATGGAATATCACTTTGCAATATAATAGTCCTTTGCAATGGAATATCACTTTGCAATATAATTGTCCTTTGCAATGGAATATCACTTTGCAATATAATAATCCTTTGCAATGGAATATCACTTTGCAATATAATAGTCCTTTGCAATGTAATATCGCTTGGCAATATAATCGTGCTTTGCGGTGGACTGTGACTTTAATTGGGCGCGTAGCTTATGTTACAGAAAACTGGGACCCGCCCCGCCCGGTTGCTGTGTATGGTCATTGGCTGGAGACGCTGAAAGGCTGTGCTGCTGCTCACAGACACACCCAGGCAGGCAGCAAATGGTGCAGGAAGCGAGGAAGGAAGGAATGGCGGCTGCAGATCGCCAGCTCGGCTCCTGTATGACTGAGTGAGTGTGAAGCTCAGGACCACAAGGGACTGGGGGAGTGGGCTGGGGGATTGGAGGGGGTGAACAGGCATGTAGGGGGTGAGTGACTAGGAGATTGGCAGGGAGGGTGAACAGAAGTAAATACAATCAAGAATAAATAATATATATATATACTTTACTTTTGTTAACTAAATGTTTGTCTGTGATTCGAGTGGAGTGCAATGAAATGAATGGAAGGATCCCACAGCAGCTTTTGCTGTGAAACACACCAAGCACATTTCCCAATGCAGTCCAGAGCAGAGAAAAAATCAAATGGATTTATTATTAAAAATAACAATATATATACATTGTTTTTTCAAAAGTCATGTCTTGGTTTGGGCGGGTTTGGGAATTATAGGGAGAGTAAGATCCAACAGCAGGCTATGCTCTGAAACACACCACAAACATTCCCCGATAAAGCCCAGTCCAGAAAAAAATCAAATGACTTGATGAAAAAATGTAGCTTTGATTTTTATAAAAGTCAAAACAGAAAGGCAAAGTAAGATCCCACAGCATTGCAGTCTGCAATGAAATCAGTATGATCTAATGGCGTTTATTTTTGGGTTTTTTCAGACATGAGATGCAGTACCAATGCACACGGCAGCTAACTTGAACACAGACAAGCCCTGCATACACACCAGCTTTTGCTGTCTCTCTCTCACACACACACACAAAGGCCAGCTGCAAAAATGCCGCACAACACTGTCAGCAATGACAGAAAGTTGATTTATTTCATTGCTCTGGTGTGTTTGACAGTTTAAAAGCTAAAAGACACATTTCCGTATCTTATCTTTTCATTTTGCGGCCTACAGAAACAGGCTTTCTATTCTGCATCAAAAGCAAAATACTGCAGATGCTGGAAATCGGAATAAAAACATAAAATGCTGGAAATACTCAGCAGGTCAGGCAGCAACTGTGGAGAGAGAGAGAGAGAGAGAGAGAAACAGAGTTAACATTTCAGCTCGATGACCTTTCGTCAGATTCTGTCCAGGTTATGATGAAAGGTCATCGACCTGAAACATTTACTCTGTTCCTCTCTCTCCACAGATGCTGCCGGACCTGCTGAGTATTTCCACCATTTTCTGTTTAGATTTCTATTCTGCATGTTGTCTTGATTTCATGTGTCTCTCTCACTGCCTGCCTGTCTTGTCTTGATTTCAGTGGAGTGGAATACAACAATGCAAAGATTCCAGAGCAGCTTTTACTGTCAGATACTCCACAAATACATTTTTCAGTATCTCACTGACTGACTGTCTTTCTTTAAGTGAAGTGAAGTGAAATAAACTGCATTAAAGTGAAACACAGCAGCATTACATGTGGAACAGGCCAGAATGAAATCCAATATAACAACAGCAGGTAATAAAACAGCAGGCCACATCTCAGTCACACACCAGCTTCTGTTCTCTCTCTCTCGCACACACCCTGGCCATCCTGCAGAAATTTAAAACCAAGATGACAATTTTCAGTACCTTATCTTTCCACGTTGTGGCCTACGGAAACAGACTTTCTATTCTACATCTTGCCTTTTGATTTCATGTCTCTCTCTCACTGGCTGTCTGTCTGTCTGTCTGTCTGTCACTCACACACTCTCCCTCCCACCCACATTGAACTAACATTTACAGTAACATGACACACAGACTCACAGACTCTGCAATTTGCAGAAGGACAGACACCCACGTACATACAGACACACTCACAGTCACTGCAATTTAATGAAACTCACACTCACACACACATCCATTTTGAAAGGGGTGCAGTCTTGGAGTGTCAATTTTAATGATGTCTCTGCCTGGCTGTGGCAGCCATGTTTGATGAGGCCTCCTCCAGAGGAGACTGACCGAGGCCTCCTCCAGAGGGGACTTACCGAGACCTCCTCCTTGGGGATTAGCAAGACCTCCTCCAGTTGAGACTGACCAAGACCTCCTCCAGAGGAGACTGACCGAGGCCTCCTCCAGAGGAGACTGACCGAGACCTCCTCCAGAGGAGACTGACCGAGGCCTCCTCCAGAGGGGACTGAGCGAGGCCTCCTCCAGAGGGGACTGACCGAGACCTCCTCCAGAGGGACTGACCGAGACCTCCTCCAGAGGAGACTGACCGATACCTCCTCCAGAGGGGACTGGCCGAGACCTCCTCCAGAGGGGACTGACCGAGACCTCCTCCAGAGGGGACTGACCGAGACCTCCTCCAGAGGAGACTGACCGAGACCACCTCCAGAGGAGACTGACCGAGACCTCCTCCAGAGACTGACCGAGACCTCCTCCAGAGGGGACTGACCGAGACCTCCTCCAGAGGGGACTGACCGAGACCTCCACCAGAGGGGACTGACCGAGACTTCCTCCAGAGTGGACTGACCGAGACCTCCTCCAGATGGGACTGGCCTATAGCTCCTCCAGAGGGAAGTGACCGAGACCTCCTCCAGAGGGGACTGACCGAGACCTCCTCCAGACGGGACTGACCGATACCTTCTCCAGAGGGGATGACCGAGAACTCCTCCAGAGGGGACTGACCGAGACCTCCTCCAGAGGGGACTGACCGAGACCTCCTCCAGAGGGGACTGACCGAGACCTCCTCCAGGTGAGACTGAACGCGGCCTCCTCCACAGGTTGTATTCAGTGGGGCACAAGTGAATTCTGTAAATTTATTTCCTGGGGTATAATTTCCTCTCTGTGCCCTGGTTTTGTTACCTCGGGTTAACAGGTTCCTGTTCGATTGTGGCCCTTGTGTTTTGAAGAGGTTGAAGCCTGGGATTAAAAGAGTCCGACCTTCAATGTTACAAAAATGTTAACTTTGTGCGTGGTGATCAGGGGCTGAGAGGAAATTAAAGTCATAAATGTGAACCCGTGGATGGACATTTCAAAATAATACTTGTGTTTCGGAGCGATGCAACAACTTTGAGGGGATATGGAGGCCATTGGAGGAGTTTTGATAGAGTAAATAGGGAGAAACTATTTCCGGGGCAGGAGGCTGGGTAACCAAAGGACACAGGATTAAAATAATTGGCAAAAGAACCAGAGCAGAGATGAGGAGGATTGTTTTTTACGCAGCGACTTGTTCTGATCTGGAATGCACTGCCTGAAAGGGTGTTTTTTTTTATTCGCTTATGGGATCAGGGCGTCCCTGGCAAGACCAGCATTTATTGCACATCCCTAGTTGCCCTTGAGAAGGTGGTGGTGAGCCACCTTCTTGAACCGCTGCAGTCCGTGTGGTGAAGGTACTCCCACAGTGCTGTTAGGGAGGGAGTTCCAGGATTTTGACCCAGCAACGATGAAGGATCGGCGATATACTTCTAAGTCAGGATGTTGTGTGACTTGGAGGGGAACTTGGAGGTGGTGGTGTTCCCATGCGCCTGCTGCCCTTGTCCTTCTAGGTGGAAGAAGTCGCAGGTTGGGAGGTGCTGCCGCCGAAGAAGGCTTGGCGAGTTGCAGTGCATCTTGTAGATGGGACACACTGGTCACAGTACATCGGTGGAGTGAGTGAATGTTTAACGTGGTGGATGGGGTGCCAATCAAGCGGTCTGCTTTGTCCTGGATGGTGTCGAGCTTCTTGAGTGTTGTTGCAGCTGCACTCATCCAGGAAAGTGGAGAGTATTCCATCACACTCTTTACTTGTGCCTTGTAGATGGTGGAAAGGGTTTGGGGAGTCAGGAGGCGAGACACTCCCCGCAGAATACCTGCCTCTGACCTGCTCTTGTTGCCACAGTATTTATGTGGCTGGTCCAGTTATGTGTCTGGTCAATGGTAACCACCAGGATGTTGATGGTGGGGATTTGGCGATGGTAATTCCATTGAATGTCATGGGGTGATGGTTAGATTCTCGCTTGTTGGAGATAGTCATTGCCTAGCACTTCTCAGGGGCGAATGTTACCTGCCTCTTATCAGACCAAACCTAAACGTCGTCCAGGTCTTGTTGCATGTGGGCATGGACTGCTTCATTATCTGAGGAGTTGTAAATGGCGCTGAACACTGTGCAGTCATCAGTGAACATCCCCATTTCGACATTATGTTGGAGGGAAGGTCATTGATGAAGCAGCTGAAGATGATTGGGCCGAGGACACTGCCCTGAGGAACTCCTGCAGCTATGTCCTGGGGCTGTGATGATTGACCTTCAATCACCACAACCATCTTCCTTTGTGCTAGGTATGACTCCAGCCAGTGGAGCGTTTTCCACGATTCCCATTGACTTCAATTTTACTAGGGCTCCTTGATGCCACACTCGGTCAAATGCTGCCTTGATGTCAAGGGCAGTCTTTCTCACCTCACCGCTGGTATTCAGCTCCTTTGTCCATGTTTGGACCAGGCTGTAATGAAGTCGGGAGCCGAGTGGTCTTGGCAGAACCCAAACTGGGCATCAGTGAGCAGGTTCTTGGTAAGTGCCGCTTGATAGCACTGTCGATGACACCTTCCATCACTTTGCTGATGATTGAGAGTAGACTGAGGGCGGTAATTGTCCTGCTTTTATTTTGTGGACAGGACTTATCTGGGCAGTTTTCCACATTGTTGGATAGATGCCAGTGCTGTAGCTGTACTGGAACAGCTTGGCAAGAGGCGCGGCTAGTTCTGGAGCACAAGTCTTCAGCACCATTGCCAGGATGTTGTCGGGGCCCATAGCTTTTGCTGTATCCAGTGCGCTCAGCCGTTTCTTGATATCACGTGGTGTGAATCAAATTGGCTGAAACCTGGCTTCTGTGATGATGGGGACCTCGGGAGTTGTCTAATATGGATCATCCACTCGGCCCTTCTGGCTGAATATGGTTGCAAACACTTCAGCCTTGTCTTTTGCATTCACGTGCTGGGCTCCACCATCATTGAGGATGGGGATATTCATGGAGCCTGCTCCTCCCGTTAGTTGCTTAGTGGTCCACCACCATTCAAAACTGGAGGCAGATTGTACTTGTATACTTGTAAAGACACAGTTTGCCAGGCTACGGGGAGAAAGAGGGACTAATTGGATTGCTCTTTCAAAGATCCAGCACAGGCAGGATGGGCCGAATGGGCTGTGTGATTCTATGATTTGTTGCAGATTGATGGGGGCCATTTTGCGGCAGGGTGATGTTGACCATTTTGTGACTGGTTCATGGTGGCCATTTCCCGTTGCCTGTGGGGCCATTTTTAGAGTCCCAGCTGCGCTCTTTTGCTGACACTCAGTCTCACCATCTTGTGTAAATTATATATCCAGCCTCCCGAGTAAGACCACCCGCTTCAATAGACCGACAGGTCGCGTCTACAGTGTCGTTTGGAGAAGGTGCGATGTACTATTGAGGAACCTTTATTTAATATATTAAAACACTGAAGACAGTTTTTATGTAAATAACGAGACCACCAGGCGCGAGCTGAAGTAAGCGGTGGAGTTTTATTAACACAACACAGGGACAACAATAACTTGCATTTATATAGCGGCTTTAATATAAATGAAACATCACAAGGCAATTATCAGACAAAATTTGAAAATGTCCCACAAAGAGAGATTTTAGGACAGATGACCCAAAGCTCGGTGAAACTGCTAGGTTTTAAGAAGCATTTAAAAGGAGGGGGAGAGAGGTGTGGAGCTGTGAAGAGATTTAGGGAGGGAATTCCAGAGTTTAGGGCCTTGGCAGCGGAAGTCATGACATCAATGTGGAGCAGAGAGATCTCGAAGGGGTAGAACATAGAACAGTACAGCACAGTACAGGCCCTTCGGCCCGCGATGTTGTGCCGAGCATTGTCCGAAACCAAGATCAAGCTATCCCACTCCCTATCATTCTGGTGTGCTCCATGTGCTTATCCAATAACCGCTTGAAAGCTCCTAAAGTGTCCGACTCCACTATCACAGCAGGCAGTCCATTCCACACCCCAACCACTCTCTGAGTAAAGAATCTACCTCGGACATCCCTTCTATATCTCCCCCCATGCACCTTATAGTTATGCCCCCTTGTAACAGCTACATCCACCCGAGGAAATAGTCTCTGAACATCCACTCTATCTATCCCCCTCGTCATCTTATAAACCTCTATGAAGTCGCCTCTCATCCTCCTCCGCTCTAAAGAGAAAAGCCCTAGCTCCCTCAATCTTTCCTCATAAGACCTCCCCCCCAAACCAGGCAGCATCCTGGTAAATCTCCTTTGCACTCTTTCCAATGCTTCCACGTCCTTCCTATAGTGAGGTGACCAGAACTGCACACAATATTCCAAATGTGGTCTCACCAAGGTCCTGTACAGTTGCAGCATTACCTCACGGTTCTTAAACTCAAACCCCTTGTTAATAAACGCTAACACACTATAGGCCTTCTTTACTGCTCTATCCACTTGAGTGGCAACCTTCAGAGTTCTGTGGATATGAACCCCCAGATCCCTCTGTTCCTCAGAACCCTGCCGTTGACCCTGTAATCCTTATACAAATTTGCCCTACCAAAATGAATCACCTCTCACTTATCAGGGTTAAATTCCATCTGCCATTTTTCGGCCCAGCTCTGCATCCTATCAATGTCTCTTTGCAGCCTACAACAGCCCTCCACCTCATCCACTACTCCACCAATCTTGGGTTGTAGGGATACTTGTTACAGAGTCTGACTCCTCACTGGGAGAGACACACACTGTACACAGGGACACTTGTTACAGAGATCGACCCCTCTTTGGGAGAGACACCCAGGAATACTGAGTGCAATTGTCAGTGTCCCACTGCAGCCCAGACTGAGCCCCACCCTGGGCCCTTCCTGTCAGTGTATTTCCCCAGTGCCCCATTGGGGAACATTCAGCCCCGGATATCCTGCAGAAGCAGCGCTGTGAGGCCGGGCGGCTGAGTCTCGTGACCCTGTGGCTGGGCCTCTGACCTCACAATGGGAGATGACGCTCAATCAGCTCGAGCTGGAAACACTTAAATGGCCGCTTAAAGGGGAGGGGCAGAAAATCAGCCAAAAATGGTTATATAATGAGACCAATAATGGTCATAATTTGAAATGTTCACACAAACAGTCAGTCTGTGTCTGGATTCCCACAGCGACTGCAGGTGCCTCGTTCCATTTGACCTGAATTGATTCTCCCCCATCTTGAAACAAATTAAAGATTAAACAGGAAATAAACAGATTGCACAACAGTGTAAATAACGGAGTCT
Source organism: Squalus acanthias (assembly GCA_030390025.1). Lineage (NCBI taxonomy): Eukaryota > Metazoa > Chordata > Chondrichthyes > Squaliformes > Squalidae > Squalus > Squalus acanthias. Next base: position 1,103,501 of record JASTWF010000065.1, on the reverse strand, counting down.
GGGGTTAATATTTCAACAATAATTACAACAAATATTACCCATAAAAGTGACTGAATCCCATTGATATATTATTACATTAAACATTAACGCAAACACTCACCGGATCCGCTCCAGACTCCTGCAGGTCAGTATGAGGCGGCGGAGAGCGGGGACAGATCGGTCTGTGAAGGAGTTTGATCCCAGGTTCAGATCCGCCAGTGAGCGGTTTGTACTGAGCGGAGGAGAGATCCTCGGCACAAGAATCTGTGAGACCAACATCCCATAGCCCAGGGATCAGAGAGAAATAACAGGAATCAGGGCAAATCCCCAGATTATTAATAACACTATTACTGATGCTAATAATAATGTACAGTGTCAGACATCCAGTTATTATAAACACAATCTCACATAGTCTGGTACTTACACCAGTTCCTGTATTTTACAGTCCGGGTTGCTCAGAGCCGCAGACACTAGTTTCACTCCTGAATCTCCCAGTTTATTGTAGCTCAGTCTAAACACAAACAAAGAGTGAGAAACAAACTGAATCAAACCCCAGCTCTGATATAATTTGCTCTTTCGGATATTCCAGAAATCACTGAAAGTACTTCATGAAATAAATAACCCAGTTTCCCACCGCGACATCCTAGCTGGGCGGGTCGGGTGCTGCCAGCGTCGGGTCACGGCCCCACTCTGCAGAAGGACTTTCCCCTGATTGTCTTGTTAATCCCCGCCCAGCACGTTTCCCGGCCAATTAGAGGAAGCGGGTCTGGTGACGTCACTTGATGACGCGTCAGCAATCGCTCTCCTTAAAGGGGTCATGCGTAAATTTAGCTTGACATTTGTGCTGTCAGTGTTCTACAGCATTGAGGTGCTGCAAACACGGAGAACCTCTGTACAGAGGTGCACGGCTGCACCCAGGCTCCCCCTTGACTCCCTCCATGTGCTTATGGTTCTCTTCCCTTCCAATGGGCGGAAGAGACCTCACCAGGAGAATAACGGAGCCTGGGTGCACATTGCACAGGAAGACACAAGCAGGGATGTCGTCAGGAGGACCAGGCTGCAGTGGTACAAACCTTTCATGAAACGTTACTGCAAAGCCACACTCAAACTCATCCTGCTGTGCCACTCATCACATCCCCATCACTCTGCCTTCCCTTCTCCTGCACATCCTTACTCACACCAACTTACTTACACCTCCACCCATCCCTGTCTATCTACATTATCACTTCCCCATCTCACTAGCCACCACTCACCCTCATCCTAATCCAATCATACCAACTAACACCACACAAGGGAAGGCACTTGGGTTTTTTAGCCAATGTTCATGTGAAGTTTCTGTCAATGTGTTGTCAAACATTGAAATCTTTATTTTCAATACATTCCGTTCTTGGACAGATTTGTGTGCACCTTTGGAAGTGGCTTAGTGAGTTGCAGTGAATGGTGAGACATATCGGTACCCCCCGCAATGCTGAGGAGTGTGACAGGAATGGTTTGGCATTGTAGGGATGCTTTGTGTTGTTGGTGTGGGCTGGTGCCAACCTGGCGCATCATGTGGCAAGCCAGGGTGTACAGCGTCAAGTGAAGTAAATCGGGCCATGGTGAGGCCATTCCTGGCGTCCTGGGCAGCAATGTAGAAGGAATAAAATGATCAAGTGGTGATTCCCTGTACTTTATACTCTCTGCATTATATTAATCTGTATAATATCTCGGGGTAAGTTATATTGTGAAACGCCGCCAAACGATGTAAAATCCGCCCCCCAGGATTTTTTGTAACAAGGAGGATTTGTTCTGTCCCGTTACAAGTTTTAAATGTCCCTGTGCTCCTAGTTTATAGGGGAGGGGAGTCTCTCACTTTATTCCCCATTAAACTGGCTCTACATTTATTTCAGGTGTAAGTGGCCAGACAATTTTTGGGGAATTTTCGGAAGTTCCCTCCCCGAGCGGGGCCTCACACACAGTGGACGGATTATGGGGAATTACCGGGTTCACTGCCTCCGGTTTACCCAGGAGCCGCCTGCTGTGTGCGGGGCCCCACCGCTGGCCGGTGTGTGTCTGTACTCCGGGACTAATACCCCACAACATGTTAGATTGGAACCTTTTCACCGGCAGATTTAAGATCCTGACTGTCAATCTTTACGCAATGTCCAGGACTGTGTATAATTGTAAACATTTACAGCTGAAAGAATTCCCGATTCCCCAATATTCCCAATCCAGGAAACTTCCCCCTCGACAAGACACAGCCTGCACGGTATTGGAGTAAATATCGATCTGTTAGTGATTTAAACTCGGGTTTCTCTTCTGTTTCTAGTTGAAATGGTGGATGTGGAAAATATTTTTAATTAATTTTATCTTTACTGCCGGATTATAATTTGCTACCTTCCGCTGTCCAGCCTTATTAAATATGATTTATTGTAATTAAATTCTCAGACTCTGTGACCTGCATTTGCTGATTCGACATAGATTGTAAAATTCTACTTGTTCACAAGGATCTGTTTTAGATTCTCCAGTCCTCAGGTGAATTACTAACCGATCCTCTTATTATTGGTCATATTTGTGTTGAATCTGCTTCTCCCTGGTTTAACTGAACTGTTTTTTTCCCCCTTCATTACGGAACAACAACACAATCCGTGACTGTTCTACAATTCGCCCAACAGTTAGAGACAAATAAACAGTTACCTCAACACCCGGCATTTGTGCAGTACGGGTCCCAGCCGCTGGAGTCCTTCACACTGAATGGAGCAGTCCTGTAGATTGAGGTGTTTTACTGTATCACAGAGTCCAATGACATGAGACAGGACCGCACAGTCAATCGGAGTCAGTCGCAATCGACTAAATGTAATTGTTTCCACAGATCCCACTGTTTTCTGAGCCAGTGCTGTATTCCGAGACTCAAACAGGTAGTGGAATGTGTTCAGGAGGTTCCTTTTACCAGTTTCACTCTCTGTGTTGCCAATCTGTTCTTCAAACTTATCCTTCACCCAGTCAATCACTCGGCAGGTGGTTTGATGAAGAAATGGACCCAGAAACTCCTCCAGGGTCCGAGCTGCCTGTGGGGAGTAGAGACCAGCAACAAAACGGAGAAATATCTCAAATCGCCCATCTTCCTTGCTGTGGGCTTCATTGAAGATTTTCCGGATGTCCCCGGGATCTGGAGTCAGGAATTCTGCAAGTGCGGCTACAAACTCTTGGATGGTGAGGTGCGGGAATGTGTACACCACGCTCTGGGCAGAATCATCTCTCTCCAAAAGTTCCATCATGAACCCAGACAGGAACTGGGAAGGTTGCAGATTGTATTTGATCAAATCTCCATTTCTAAACACAATCTTCTTCTCGGAGACTCCTGTGAAGGCCATCTCACCAAGCTTCAGTAACACATCACGGGAGCTTTCAATCTCTCGGCCATGGTTTTTCAGAATGTTGTAAATATAGTAGGAATATAGTTGGGTGATGGTCTTGGGAACTCGCTGCTGATTCATAGAACATAGAACAGTACAGCACAGTACAGGCCCTTCGGCCCTCGATGTTGTGCCGAGCATTGTCCGAAACCAAGATCAAGCTATCCCACTCCCTGTCATTCTGGTGTGCTCCATGTGCTTATCCAATAACCGCTTGAAAGTTCCTAAAGTGTCCGACTCCACTATCACAGCAGGCGGTCCATTCCACACCCCAACCACTCTCTGAGTAAAGAATCTACCTCGGACATCCCTTCTATATCTCCCCCCATGCACCTTATAGTTATGCCCCCTTGTAACAGCTACCTCCACCCGAGGAAATAGTCTCTGAACATCCACTCTATCTATCCCCCTCGTTATCTTCTAAACCTCTATTAAGTCGCCTCTCATCCTCCTCCGCTCTAAAGAGAAAAGCCCCAACTCCCTCAATCTTTCCTCATAAGACCTCCCTCCCAAACCAGGCAGCATCCTGGTAAATCTCCTTTGCACTCTTTCCAATGCTTCCACGTCCTTCGTATAGTGAGGTGACCAGAACTGCACACAATATTCCAAATGTGGTCTCACCAAGGTCCTGTACAGTTGTAGCATAACCTCACGGTTCTTAAACTCAAACCCCTTGTTAATAAACGCTAACACACTATAGGCCTTCTTTACTGCTCTATCCACTTGAGGTGCAACCTTCAGAGATCCGTGGATATGAACCCCCAGATCCCTCTGTTCCTCAGAACCCTGCCGTTGACCCTGTAATCCTTATTCAAATTTGCCCTACCAAAATGAATCACCTCGCACTTATCAGGGTTAAATTCCATCTGCCATTTTTCGGCCCAGCTCTGCATCCTATCAATGTCTCTTTGCAGCCTACAACAGCCCTCCACCTCATCCACTACTCCACCAATCTTGGTGTCATCAGCAAATTTACTGATCCACCCTTCAGTCCCCTCCTCCAAGTCATTGATAAAAATCACAAACAGCAGAGGACCCAGCACCGACCCCTGTGGCACACCGCTGGTAACTGGTCTCCAGTCTGAAAATTTTCCATCCACCACCACCCTCTGCCTTCTTTGAGATAGCCAGTTACTTATCCAATCGGACAAATTTCCCTCTATCCCACAATTCCTTACTTTCTTCATGAGCCGACCATGGGGAACCTTATCAAACGCCTTACTAAAATCCATGTATAAGACATCAACTGCTCTACCTTCATCTACACACTTAGTTACCTCCTCAAAGAATTCAATCAAATTTGTTAGGCAAGACTTACCCTTCACGAATCCATGTTGACTATCCCTGATTAAGTTGCCTCTTTCCAAATGGTCATAAATCCTATCCCTCAGGACCTTTTCCATTATCTTACCAACCACCGAAGTAAGACTAACCAGCCTATAATTACCAGGGTCATTCCTATTTCCTTTCTTGAAGAGAGGAACAACATTCACCACTCTCCAGTCCTCTGGCACCATCCCCGTGGACAGTGAGGACCCAAAGATCAAAGCCAAAGGCTCTGCAATCTCCTCCCTTGCCTCCCAAAGAATCCTAGGATATATCCCATCTGGCCCAGGGGACTTATCGACCCTCAGGTTCTTCAAAATTGCTAAAACATCTTCCCTCAGAACATGTACCTCCTCCAGCCTATCCACCTTGATCACACGCTCATCCTCAAAAACATGGCCCCTCTCCTCGGTGAACACTGACAAAAAGTATTCATTCATCACCTCTCCTATCTCTTCTGACTCCATGCACAAGTTCCCACTACTGTCCTTGACCGGCCCTACCCTCACCCTGGTCATTCTTTTATTTCTCACACAAGAGTAAAAAGCCTTGGGGTTTTCCTTGATCCGACCCGCCAAGGACTTCTCATGCCCCCTCCTAAGCTCTTTTTTTGGCTCATTCCTTGCTACCTTGTACCCCTCAATTGACCCAACTGAACCTTGTTTTCTCATCCTTACATACGCTTCCTTTTTCCTCTTGACTAGACATTCAACCTCTTTTGTGAACCATGGTTCTCTCACTCGGCCATTTCCTCCCTGCCTGACAGGGACATACCTATCAAGGACACGCAGTAATTGCTCCATGAAAAAGCTCCACTTTTCGTTTGTGCCTTTCCCTGATAGTTTCTGTTCCCATCTTATACTCCCTAATTCTTGCCTAATCGCATCATAATTACCCCTCCCCCAATTATAAACCCTGCCCTGCCGTATGGCCCTATCCCTCTCCATTGCAATAGTGAAAGTCACCGAATTGTGGTCGCTATCTCCAAAGTGCTCTCCCACATACAAATCAAACACTTGGCCCGGTTCATTACCCAGTACCAAATCCAACGTGGCCCCACCTCTTGTCAGCCTCTCCACATATTGTGTCAGGAAACCCTCCTGCACACACTGTGCAAAAACTATCCCATCCGAACTGTTTGACCTATAAAGGTTCCAATCAATATTTGGAAAGTTGAAGTCACCCATGACAACTACTCTGTGACCTCCACACCTATTCATAATCTGCTTTGCAATTTCTTCCTCCACATCTCTATTACTATTTGGGGGCCTGTAGAAAACTCCTAACAACGTGACCGCTCCTTTCCTATTTCTAACTTCAGCCCATATTACCTCAGACGGCAGATCCCCCTCGAACTGCCTTTCTGCCGCTGTTAAACTATCCTTGATTAACAATGCTACTCCTCCACCTTTCTTACCACCTTCCCTACTCTTACTGAAACATCTATACCCCGGAACTTCCAACAACCATTCCTGTCCCTGTTCTAACCATGTCTCCGTAATGGCCACCACATCGTAGTCCCAAGTACCAATCCACGCTCTAAGTTCTCCTACCTTATTCCGGATGCTCCTTGCATTGAAGTAGACACACTTCAAGCCATCTTCCGGTCTGCCGGTACATTTCTGCGACCTTGATACCCTCCTCAGTACCTCCCTACACTCACCACTGGCTTCTGGACTACAGCCCTTTTTCCCATCCCCCTGACAAATTAGTTTAAACCCCCCCGAAGAGCCGTAGCAAATTTCCCTCCCAGGATATTGGTGCCCCTCTGGTTCAGGTGCAAACCGTCCTGTTTGTACAGGTCCCACCTTCCCCAGAATGTGCTCCAATTATCCACATAACTGAAACCCTCCCCCCTACACCATCCCTGGAGCCACGTGTTTATCTGCACTCTCTCCCTGTTCCTCAACTAGCTAGCACGTGGCACCGGCAACAAACCAGAAATTACAACATGGTTTGTACTGGCTCTCAGCTTCCAACCTAGCTCCCTAAATTCCTGTTTTAAATCCCCGTCCCTTCTCCTACCTATGTCGTTGGTACCGATGTGTACCACGACTTGTGATTGTTCCCCCTCCCCCTTGAGGATTCTGAAAACACGGTCCGAGACGTCACGGACCCTGGCACCCGGGAGGCAACATACCATCCGTGAGTCTCTTTTGCTGCCACAGAACCTCCTATCTGTCCCTCTGACTATTGAGTCCCCAATAACTATTGTTCTCCCCCCTTCCCTTCTGAGTCACAGGGACGGACCCAGCGCCTGAGATCCGGTCACCGTGGCTTACCACTGGTAGGTCGTCCCTCTCAACAGTATCCAAAGCGGTATACCTGTTACTGAGGGGAACGACCACAGAGGACCCCTGCACTGACTGCTTCCTCCTAGCTCCTCTCACCGTCACCCATCTATCTTCATTCTTTGGAGTAATTACATCCCTGAAGCTTCTATCTATGACCTCCTCTGCCTCCCGAATGATCCGAAGTTCATCCAGCTCCAGCTCCAGTTCCCTAACACGGTTTTCGAGGAGCTGGAGATGGGTGCACGTCCCACAGGTGTAACCAGCAGGGACACCGACGGCGTCCCTCACCTCAAACATTCTGCAGGAGGAACATTTCACTGCCTCCCCTGCCATCCCCTCCAGCTAACTTGCGGATTAAACTAGAACAAGAAAGAGCTTACCTAATATTCGCTCACTCCCTTTAGGTTAGAGGAGGTGGAAGGGTGGGGGACACTACAAGTGTAGTGTCTCGGGTTTAGGAACCGCCCAACTTATATATAGGTAAAAATTTATCACCTACCCAGCAACCACTGCGTCCCGCACTATAAAAGCACTCAACAGGTCTGCCTCCGCCGCTGCTCCTCGGGCTCGCCTTTTATCCCCTGCCGCCGCTGCCGCTCCTCCTAGGTCCGCACCGCTGCTGCTGTGGGCCTACCTGCTCCTCGGGCTCGCCTTTTATCCCCTGCCGCCGCCGCCGCTCCTCCTAGGTCCGCACCGCTGCTGCTGTGGGCCTACCTGCTCCTCGGGCTCGCCTTTTATCCCCTGCCGCCGCTGCCGCTCCTCCTAGGTCCGCACCGCTGCTGCTGATTCCTGTCTTTGTGTAAAGAAGGGACCCAGTGAGAGGCCGAGGATCCAGCAGTAGGAAGGGTTGCAGCACATGGTGTACAGGATCTCGTTCTCAGGATCTCGTTCTCCTCCACATGTTTGAAAACAGCTGCCGCCACCGTCTGATCTTCAAAAAACTTGTTGAAATATTCCTTCTGCTCTTGAACAAACTCCAGGATTTCAGCCCAGACACTGATCTCAGCCTTTTCCAATAAATGTAATGCAGTGGGGTGGCTGGTCACTAGCACTGAACATCCTGGGAGCAGCTTGTGCTGTATTAAACTGTACACAATGTCAGACACTTCACACCAGCACTCGGGATCTGTGCACATGTGCTGAGGTTCTGTATTTCTCAGATTGTCAGCAAAATCGATGCTGTCCTTGAATTCATCCAAACCATCGAATATAAACAGCAATCTCTCTGGGTTCTTCCAGAGCTCTCCCAGAATATTCCCAAAGTAAGGATACAGATCCAGTATCAGATTCCTCAGATTTATTCTACAGTTAATAGCATTCAAATCCCAGAATTTAAAGCCGAAAACAAATTGAAAGTGTGGGTATATTTTCCCAGTGGCCCAGTCATGAATAATCTTTTGTACCATTGTTGTTTTTCCAATCCTCGCAACTCCGCTCACTGCTCCTGAACTCCCAGATTTGGATTTTCTCCGGGAAAAACTGCTGTGGAACAATTGATCAGTTCGGATTTTTTCCAGTTCTCTCCGGAGATGTTTCTCTCTCCACTCTTCATGGTCTCGGTCTCTTGCCAGCAGTTCATGTTCGACAAGTGTCCGATCTCGAACAGTAGAAATGACCGTTAGCTCAGCGTATCGATCAACCAGCTGGAAAACCTTAACCTTCTCCTTTATTAGGATAGTGTTCACTCTCAGTGTTTCAGTTTGTACCCGGAGTGTTTCCTTGTGTTTCTGTTGAACATCTGCAATTAGAACAGACAGAAAATGGAGGTCAACATTAGTTGCATTGACATAAAAACTTCTCAATACCACTGTAGTATTCAGTAAAATATTGCAAGAACTAATTCAGTTTCAATGGAGGTGTGTGTAGAAATTAAAACTCAGTTAATGGAAACCTCGCTTGAAAGTGAACAAAGGCCGAGAAAAGTTTCCAATCCTCACTTGATTCTAATATTCACTGAACATGGAGATTTCTATGAAGGTGTTATTTTCCTCTGATGGTTAATACTATCCGGCCTGCCCTGTACTATAGACATCTCATTATAAATACACACAAGATCCTGGTTATACTACAGTAGAGGTTCTAGTGGATCAATCTTTGAATCTGTCGGAAAACGGGATTGGTTGCTCACCGAGAGGGACAATGTGCAGAAGATCCACTGTTACTTTTATCAGGCCTTGAGCATGTTTTCTGAGTTAGTCTGGGCACTGGGAGAGGGACAGACTGAGAATGTACAGAAGTTCCACCGATAGTGTCTCAGGTCACGGGCAGGTATTATCTGCACATCTAATCAGCTAATCACAGCAAGAATGTTATTGCAATGAGGAAAACACAGAGGAATAAGATGATCACGTGTCAGGAATTAAGGCAGAGGAAAGGGTGCGGACGCTGGATTTGTTTTGTTTTGATTGGAAGAAGAGACTTCAGAATAAAACCGGACAGATCATCCGGCATTGACCTCGGCTTCTGACACAACGGACCTGGAAATATATCACCGTTCCTTCATCGTCGCTGGGTCACAATCCTGGAACTCTCTCCCAAACAGCACTGTGGGAGTATCTTCACCACACGGACTGCTGCGGTTCAAGAAAGCAGCTCACCACCACCTTCTCAAAGGCAATTAGGGATGGGCAATAAATGTTGGCCTTGCAGCGACGCTCACATCCCAGGAATGAAAAAAAAAATCCTGCCAGGTGTGTATGGGGTTTCAGTGTATCAGGATCCTGCCCGGTGTGTATGGGGTTTCACAGTGTATCAGGATCCTGCCAGGTGTGTATGGGGTTTCAGTGTATCAGGATCCTGCCAGGTGTGTATGGGGTTTCACAGTGCATCAGGATCCTGCCAGGTATGTATGGGGTTTCAGCACTGATAGCGATCTGCACCTGGATTAACTGGAGTAACAAAAAACTACAAATATACAATAATTCAGAAATCTGAGCAAATATTAACTGCAATTTATGCAGAATATTTGAGAATTGATAAAGCCAAATAAACTTTTATTCTGTTTCCCCAGCCTTTGAAATTCTGATTCCCAGTTTTTGACAATCTCTAAACAAACAGCTACAGTCAAACATTCTGATTCTCAGGAGTGAAATAAACGGTTTGAAATCTCCATGTCATCACATACCTTTCAGGTGTCTGGGTACTTCGGATAAACCTCGTGCGATGTTCATGTAATCAAATGGATCAGAATCTGTTTAAATGAAGTAGCTTTCATGAAATCAGATCTGTGTAATATTATAATAAAATCTGAATTTGAATTCAGTGAGTGATTTTACCGTACCAAGTTCCTGTATTTCTTTCAGTATTTTGTCCAACTTTGGTACCCCATGGCGCAAATTCATGGCGGAAGTTCAGCATCACCTTCCCAAAGTCAAATAGGGATGGACAATAGATGTTGGCCTTGCCAGCGACGCCCATGTCCCAGGAATGAATTAAAAAGAGACAGGAGTAGAGATTAGTGGGGTGAGCAACAGCTAGATGAATATGCTAAGTTTTAAGCAGGAGATGAAGGTGAAGAGAAGGATGGGTCCAGCGAATGAATTCCAGAGCGTGGGGCCTTAGGCAACTAAATGCTCCGTCACCACTAGTAGGGTGAGGGCGTGCACAAGAGGCCAGAGTCAGAAGAACAGAGAATTCTAGAGTTGTGGGACTGTTGTAGGGCTGCAGGAGATTACAGAGAAAGGGAGAGGCGAGGCCATTGCTCCAGATTCACAATATTTTCAGTTTTATCTATTTCTTTCCTATTTGGCCTGTTTCTCTTCAGTAACATTCTGTGATTCTAACATCTGATATCCTGTCAGATCTGTGATGTTTAAATAATCCAAACTCCTTCTGTGTCCCTCCCACTTACCCGATGTTCTTGTCCACTGAAATGCCTCTCGTATGTTAACAACAAGCTGACTCCGTCCACCCCTCCTTCAATCACCTGTTCCAGTCTGTCCCGGTAGAATTTCGTGAACTGGAACAGCTGGTAATCGTCGCACTTTGTCAAGAGCGCAGTGATTGTAGAGTTCGGATCTGTGAACACAAATGGAGAAAACTAAACACATTATCCACTTTCTATCCGGGCTACATTATTTCCTCTAACACCAAACAGCTGAAGCCTCCTGTGAACCACATTCTCTGACACCTGAAAACCCATATACACCGCAAACGTGACATTTCATCCAACTATATTGTCACGTCTCAACAAAGCTGTATCAAATTTGTCAAATACGACTTGTCTACAGATAATCCGTTCCAGCCTCCCCTCAGCATCCCCTGTTGATCCTCGCTCCCTATTTTAACAGAGACATTGCTTGGGCTCCTTCAGGCCAACTGTGTATTTTGATATCAAAACGAGAATTGAAAAATTATGTTCAGAGTCCCTCCTATCTCCTCTGACTTCCTTTAATAGGCTGGGGTGCATTATCTCTGGGCTCACTGACTTATCCACCTAGGCTATTGAACCAAGATCCAAATCCATCTCTACAGTTATCTCTAAATATGGTCGCACATCCTCCTCTAGTACACCAACATTTTCACTTCCACCATCATTTTTAGAAACTAAATAGTTTCCATCTCCCAAAACGTCATCCTCCAAAACTAGTTTCTCCAGTCCCCCCTCTACCTCACCTCCACTGCTTGCTGACCTGCAAAACCCACCGAGAATTGTGCAGTTTCCCTTCCTATTGCTGAAGTGTGTGCAAATGGATTCTATCTTAACATAGCTCCCTGTTACATTATGTTCTGAACCGCTCCGCCTCTCTCCTCCTTTAAGACACGCCTTAAAACCTACCTCTTTGACCAAGCTTTTTGTCACCTGTCCTAATATCGCCTTATGCGACTTTGTGTTAAATTGTGTTTGAGAATGGTCCTGTGAAGCACCTTGGGATGTTTTACTACATTAAAGGCACTATACAAATGCAGGTTTATTGTTGTTCTAGCATGGTCAGTGAACCCTTTAATTAACCCCACTCCCCTGCTCTTTCCCCATAGCCCTGTATTTTGTTCCCTTATTATTTACCCAATTACCTTTTGAAAGTTATTATTGAATCTGCTTCCACCACTTTCAGGCAGTGCATTCCAGTTTACATGTTTCCTGATGTTGCCTCTGGTAATTGTGCTACTTACATAACACTCAATGCCAAATCCAATTTTTTGGAACATGGAACAGTTTTTGTTTTTATCTTAAACCAAGTGACCAGCTCTCACTACTGCAATACCGCTTTATTTTTTTCTGCTAATAACGTTTCACTATTTCATAAATTTTTTAAGCACGCTCTCTCATCTCAGAACCGGATATTTCTCACCCTCCATTCATATCCGCTGATACACGTCCACGGCTCCATTCACCTTTTGTGTAAAACCATTGTTGTTGGTCGGTACAGATCGCGGCCGTCCCTTCCCTTCTCCCTGAACTCAAACCCACTGCCCCAAGAACGTGAACCCTTCCCTCCTGCTCCAGCCCTGCAGCTGCACATTGACCTGCCTCATAATTCCCTCCATAAGTGGCTCAGTGCAAAACAATCCAGAGATCACAACCTTGAGGCCTTGTTTTTTGGTCTAGAGCCTTAGTCTTAATATTCCTTCTATAAACGTGTTTCAATAGGTGTTACTGGTACTGACCATGGCTATTTTCTGCTCCCCTTTCCTTCCCATAGATGGTACCACCTGTTCCTGGATGTTCTTCTCTCTGGCACCAGGGAGGCATCTTACCATTCGGGACCTGCTCATAGGAACATAAGAAATAGGAGCAGGAGTAGGCCATTCGGCCCTTCGAGCCTGCTCCGCCATTCAATGAGATCATGGCTGATCTTCTACCTCAATTCCATTCACCGGCCCTATCGCCATATCCCTTGATCACAGAATCCCCACAGTGCAGATAGAGGCCATTTCGGCCCATCGCGCCTGCACCGACACATATCCCACCCTATCCCCGTAACCCCACGTATTTAATCCCCCCTAACACTAAGGGTCAATTTATCATAGCCAAATCAACCTAACCCACATATCTTTGGACTGTGGGAGGAAACCGGAGCACCCGGGAGGAAACACTTACTAGTCAGAAATCTATCGACTTCTGTTTTGAATATACCCAATGACTGAGCCTCCACAGCCCTCTGGGGTAGAGAATTCCAAAGATTCACCACCCTCCTTGTGAAGAAATTTCTTCTCATCTCAGTCCTGAATAGCCTACCCTTTATCTTGAGGCTGTGGCCCCTGGTTCTAGACTCCCCAGCCAAGGGAAACATTCTCCCAGCATCCATCCCATCAAGCCCTGTAATAATTTTGAATGCTTCAATGAAATCCCCTCTCATTCTTCTGAATTCAAGAGAATACAGGCCGAGTTTACTCAATCTCTTCTCATACAACAGTCCCGCCATCCCAGGAATCAATCTGGTGAACCTTCATTGCACTCCCTCTATGGCAAGCATATCCTTCCTTATGTAAGGAGACCAAAATTGTACGCAGTATTCCAGGCATGGTCTCACCAAGGCCCTATATAATTGGATTTAGACTTCTTTACTCCTGTACTCAAATCCTCTTGTAATGAAGGCCAGCATACCATTTCCCTTCCTAATAGCTTGCTGCACCTGCACATTCACTTTCAGTGACTCATGTACAAGGACACCCAGGTCCCTTCGAGCATCTGCATTCCCCAATCTTTCACCATTGAGGAAATACTCTGCCTTTCTGTTTTTTCTTCCAAAGTGGATAACTTCACATTTATCCACATTATATTCCATCTGCCATGTTCTCACCCACTCACTGAGACTGTCGAGATCCCCTTGAAGCCTCTTCCCATCCTCTTCGCTCACGGCTGCAGGCGACTCTGTCCATTACGCTGACTATAATATCTCCCAACACTATCGTTCTGTTCTTCCTCTGCCCCACCTGCCTCTCACCCCAGCCCCACTCGGGGTGGCTCCCTGGAGTCACACTGTTGCTGAGGAAGACCCTCCTCTGAGTCACTGTCTCCATCCACCTTACAGTCCCCAATACCAGGGATCTATTGGACAGTTCCAGTACTCGGGGGCTCCCTCCACCTGTGACTGTGATGCCTCTCTAGATGGTCACTCACTTCCCTCTTTCTAATCAGCCCCTGTCCTGTTCCCTCTTCCTGTGGGAGCTGCAGGTTCTTGCAGGAGATCTGGACCCTTTGTCAGAACAGAAATTATATTTTAAAGTATTTTGTGAACCTACCTGTGTCCCTGCTCATTCTTGTTGAAGATGTTGGATCTTCTCCCCTGTTTGGACCTTCAGCCATGGCGGTGACAGGAGTTCCCAGATTCTGATGCTCTGTAATAAATATATTAATAGGAGGGTTAGATAGAAATATTAAAATGAGAAGGAAACGTTGCCTAGTTAAACATGATTTCAAATCCCTCCTCCCCCACCGGCACAACAGCTGTTAGCTCTGGGATCGAGCATTTCCCGAGTGTTACGATCAACTCTCCACATCAGGTGTGACACAGACAGCTGCCCACTAAGTCCCGCTAATCTCCACAACCCCGCTCCAGCGACCATCCGTCACTCGGACATTTTATTCTCTCTCCGGTCGAATTTTACAGCATCATGCGCGTCATCCGGGGACTGGGGTGGGGGCAGCACCGAGCATGCGCACTGCGGCTGGAGAATGCGTTCGCTGCAGAAATTAATTACCGTCATTGACCACACCCATTCCATTTGCTGCACACTTTGATTGACATGCCTGTCGACCATTAGGAGTTCGCAGCGCCAGAGAGCTCCGCCCACTGTGATTTGAACCAACGCAGTGGTGAAACCGCCACCGCGCGAGCTCACAGCAGCAGGTGTGGATGACGTCAGAGCTCCGCCCAGGACGATTGTGACTGAAATAAAAAAATGCTGGAAATACTCAGCAGCTCAGAGAGAATCACAGCAGACTCAATCAGTGCAGAGATGAGCCTGAGCTCGCTGACCTTCGTCAGAATTGGAAAAAGTTGGAGATGGAACAGGTTTTAAAACAAGTGTAGGAGTAAACACCCCCCTCTCTCAGACTGGACCCCCACTCTCAGACTGAACCCCCTCTCTCAGACTGAACCACCCCCTCTCTCAGACTGAACCGTCCCCTCTCTCAGACTGAACCGTCCCCTCCCTCAGACTGAACCACCCCCTCTCTCAGACTGAACCGTCCCCTCTCAGACTGAACCGCCCCCTCTCTCAGACTGAACTGTCCCCTCTCAGACTGAACCGCCCCCTCTCTCAGGCTGAAGCGTCCCCTCTCTCAGGCTGAAGCGTCCCCTCTCTCAGACTGAACCGTCCCCTCTCTCAGGCTGAACCGTCCACTCTCAGTCTGAACTGTCCCCTCTCTCAGACTGAACCGTCCCCTCTCAGACTGAACCCCCCCTCTCTCAGACTTAACCGTCCCCTCTCTCAGACTGAACTGCCCCCTCTCTCAGACTGAACCGCCCCCTCTCAGACTGAACCGCCCCCTCTCTGAGACTGAACCGTCCCCTCTCAGACTGAACCGCCCCCTCTCTCAGACTGAACCGCCCCCTCTCTCAGACTGAACCCCCCTCTCTCAGACTGAACCCTCCCCTCTCTCAGACTGAACCGTCCTCTCTCTCAGACTGAACCCCCGTCTCTCAGACTGAACCGTCCCCTCTCTCAGACTGAACCGTCCCCTCTCTCAGACTGAACCGTCCCCTCTCTCAGACAGAACCGTCCCCTCTCTCAGACTGAACCGCCCACTCTCTCAGACTGAACCCCCCTCTCTCAGACTGAACCGTCCCCTCTCATACTGAACCGCCCCCTCTCTCAGACTGAAGCGTCCCCTCTCTCAGACTGAACCGTCCCCTCTCTCAGACTGAACCGCCCCCTCTCAGACTGAACCC